>CM030359.1:436087487-437287487 GCA_017893485.1 Hemerocallis citrina | reverse complement strand
GTAGAAATAAAATATTTAAATTTTAAAATAAATTAAGTATGAACACGTGCTTTACACATATAATTTTGCCGCTCAACAATTTGATGCTAAAAAAATACCCATACTTCTCAAATATTGAGCGAGTAAAAAAAGGAAAAAAAAATAAAAAATCAAAACCCTCATCTTTTTCCGATCCAAAACCCCCAAATCCCGTTAAGAAAAAACCCTAAAATCGATTTCGACCTCCAAATTTAAAAAAAAAAAAAAAAAATCCCAATTCCCAAATCGCCTCGTCCGCCTCCCTCCTCCTCCGCTGCTAGTGCTCGCATCTCCTTCGCTGCTAGTGCTCGCATATCCTCCGCCTCCCTCCTCCTCCGCTTCCCTCCTTCGCAGCGCCTTCAATTTGGATCTCCTCTACCTCCCTCCTCCTTCGCCTCCCTCCTTCGCAGCGCCTTCAGTTTAGACCTCCACCTTCGCCTCCCTCCGACAGTCCGACGTCAACACTTGAATTCTTGAGGTGCTGAAGAACTGGCCTCAGAAGAAGATTCAAGTTATTGCGGTCACTGATGGTGAGCGTATTTTGGGGCTTGGAGATCTCGGATGCCAGGTATATTTGTTAGTTTTGTTAAAATAATGTTCTATTTTTTTCACGAGAGTTATTGTTTATTTGAATGCGAGCTACAGTTTGCAACTTGTGAAGGGAATGGGAATTCCAGTGGGGACTTAAAGGTTAGCAGATTGTATAATTTTCATTTCCCCTGTGCAACTACCACATCTCAAATGACATTTTTTTTAACTGTAGTCCCTAGTTGATGTCTATTGACTTGTTAGTTTATCCATTTATGATTTGTCTGATGTTTGTGTGTTTCAGGTGCGGCAATATCAACTGGGCAAAGCGGATGAAGTGCAATATTTGCAACACCAATAAGCCTGGCCACAATAAGGATGGCATGAGGTAATACAACGATCAACTTTGTGGCCAATTATAAAATATCTTTGAAGTCCTAATGCAATCTCTTTGTTGTGTAGTTTTCAAGTTATTCACCTGTATGCATCTCTAGTGCTTTATGTTCTTAAGTTTTCTATTAATCACTGAAGTTGGTTAATTTTTGGCAATTTGATTGTTAAATTGAGTCTCTGGTTTTGCCGCTTGTTTTGGGTATATAGGTATGATCGAGTGTAGTACTGATGAGATATTGCTTGGGTGGATGTGGTGGATGTCACGGTCCACCAATACCCGAATGGAAGGCTAATAGTCTGGCAAACTAGCTTTTGTTGTCCCCTGTTATTGCATTCAGCAGAGTATAATAAAGAGGATACACCAATAGTTGATGGCCCCTTTTCTACTTCATGTTGTAGTCAACGGAACTGTCAAACCAAGCCTTGCAATCTTGTATAGATCTGCAAAACCTTTTAAAATGAATCTGCTATTGGTGCATGTGCATATTAAGTGTGCTTTTAGGTTACTGCTTGTTGTTGACATTTTCTAACCCCCCTTGTACACCAGAATTTCATCCCTTCTTTGCTCATCCTTTGTGCTCAGGCCATGAGAGTTATAAAATTCCTCTAGGCCGAGAAACATCGCAAATGGAACTGTAGGTCGATATGATTTTTTCAGTAAACTGTTATGGGTGCATTAGAACATTGCCTTATTGAAAGATTTGTGTGGAAAAATATTTGGTAGCATTAATGATAACCCACTATCATATAATAACTTTTTGAACTAGTTGGAAAGCTACTCAATAGAACCTCCATGCCACCAAACTCTCTTATATTTACTTCCTTGTGGTAGAACTGTATCTATCTAAGTTTTAATAAAGCGGTTCTTTTTCGTAAGTTTTACTCGGAGCTTTGTGTTTACGGTTTCCTTTCTTACATGCATCTTATGTGCTCAAGGGGCTTGAAGAAGGAATTATATTGCCTGTCATTCTGTAGTTTGGAGACTTTGGTCAGAAAGTCGAAAAGAAGGGTCACAACACATTTATTTTGTCTTTCTACTTGCTTTATTTAATCTACTTCACAATGTAATTTATGTGGATATTTACAGAGAAAAAACTTGGAAATATTCTCAGTTGGGAGTTAAATAGTGGAAGATAACTTTGACCTTTCTGAAATTTTGATTTAATTTATTTCCAATTTCTCAGAGGAGGTCGTGCTGGTGGTTATAAAGAACTTGATGAAGAAGAGATAGTGGAAACAAGAAGACGACGGAAAGAGGCTGAAGAGGTATGCATCCCAGTACTCTTTCTTTGGAATAATGTTATATTTGAATAACGTGTTCTAATTTTGTGTTGTTTCTTTTTCATGTAGTCTATATGTAGTGGTGATGACTATGAGACAGTGGGTAATGAGGAACTTGCAGAAGACCTTACGTGAAAAGTGAAGTTGGGGATACATGGAAGCAGTAGCGGGTTAAAAGTTATTTCGAAAACATTTTATTCTGTTTCTTGGAGTTTCACAAGTACTTATCTTTTCTTCTAGAATGTATTGTTGTTTTGGCACTATGAAACAAACAAAAAATTTTGTAATGAGAAGGTTCTGAATTATATAATATTCAAACTTATTTTGCATTATTGTGTTTTTTTTTGTATAATTGTGTGAATCAATATGTAAAATAATTATATGTTCTTCATTGTTTTAATTTGTAAATTTGGTTAAGCCATTCAAATATAATCAGTAATGAAGAAAAATGTGTGCAATTGCATTCGCGAGGTAGCAATTGTAAGGGAATCGGTATCTTGTAGATCTCTGTAGCAATAGTTCATCAGCAACGGGAAAAATCCCCTTTAAAACACACTTACAAAAGACAAATTTGTTGTAGATATTCTCTTATATATGGGGATAGCAAGGTACAACTTCCATTGCAGATTTTCTATTGTGGCTAATATTCGCAAGGGATAGTTAAAATTCCGTTGCGAATGTGTACATTAACCAGGAGAGATTTCGCAACAGCACAATTACAAGGGAATGAAGAAAAATCCCTTACAAATGTACACTAACCATGGAATTGTACTCTTCTACAAGGGAAATTTCTATTGCAACTGTAGCATTTTCTACTCGTCGATGATGGAGATGGTGGAGATGGTGGTTGGATATGGTGGTCGGCGGTGGAGTTGGTGGTCGGTGGTGGTGATAGGTTTGAATTTTAAACCTGTTAAGAGGTGATGACAAGTTCGATATTTCACATTCTTCTTAACGGATTTAAACCCGTTACGAGGTATATTCAGGGAATATTCTATTAACTTAATGGAAAACTTAATGACACGTGCTTTTTAGTCCTATTTTAAAAACTTCGGGTGCTATTTGAGTATTATAAAAAGATTGTGTGCTATTTGAGGATTAGAATAAACTTTGGGTATCATTTGATCATTTCCCTTAATATATATAGATTTAGAGAAACCTTAGGTTGTAGTAGAGACACACGATATGAGCCGTATGATCTAGCTTGGAGTTGAAGAAATATCTGAAACAGTCAGCCTAGACCCGACCTATTTGGAGTCTAGCACTGCTGAGTCTTAGGAGGCGGTCGACTGCAAATGGACTCAATCTCAAATAGAGACTTGAGGTAGTCAACTGCACCTAGGGACAGTCGATTGTCAAATAGGATACCATTACTTTGCTGATGCTGCTGACTTTTTCTCACAACGATTGCTTCGATCTCCTTCGCTTCATCGTCTTCTACTTCTCATCGAGCTACAAGTATGCAACGCATAAAACCTAACAAGGAGTCCAAAGTCTTCAACTTCTCTGCCACCTCACGGACCTCTGAGGAGCACACATGGTAATAAACCCAATTCCCATAACACGGTGTCACACTCTTCCTTTTTCTGTGGTGGTGGAGTTGGCAGCGCCGTGTTCTTGCGCTTCATGCAGGCAACAAAGGAGATTGCATCTTAATTGTTATCGTAGTAAGAAATTACATACAAGTAGCAGCTACATACTTATGCTAGAATCATATTTTGTAGATTTTTATTTGTATTTTCCTTGTGCGTGTGTTTGTGCCGATGAGGTTCTAAAGAAACCCAGCCTCTAATATAAATATTTCCTAAACAACGATAAATATCTTAAAGTTTCGTTAATTTTCCTTACCCTCGGTCATCCTCTTTAATTTATCGCCACCAAAAAATAAATTAAAATGAAATAAAATAATGTAATTTTAAAAAATAATAATAATCTCTCCCTCTCCCTCTCCCTCTCCCTGAAAATTAATGTTTAGTCCCTTTTTTGGATCAACAATGTAAGAATACAAAGGAAAAAATATTAAATTCTTGTGACTTAATTTCTATACTGCAAAATTAATCAACCACATGCAAGCTAGAAAACAATGTCAGAGATCTTAGAATGACATCTACGGTTCAAAACTAATCAACAGTCTCAAGCATGCAAGAACACAACGTCATAGAGCCTAGCATGGCATCTATGGTTTACGGAGTTCATTGTCCCGAATTCCAATTTTATCATATTATATCGTAATCTCAAGTTTGCTCTTATAGTATTTTATCATGCAATCTTGCAATTCCTTTTTTTTTTGGTTGATAATTCAATGAATCTAATAAATGAGTAAAATTCTGCAATTCAATCTATAAAAGATCCATAACATAGCTACATTAACTCATAACTATCATCAGAATCCTAGTTCCTCAAATGTTTACTTCCTTTTACTTGTCTGAACTCTGGAACCTTGTTTGTGCTCTTCTTGATGCTCTTATCAATATATTCTTGCGACATCTATCAGCAAATTATATTGTTCTGGTTTTTCTTTATTATTAACAATGTGTAAATCCTGAGATCTTTCTTCTTCTCTCTCTGTCGTGGACCTTCTAACTACACATCTTTCACAGCTCTTCTGCTGAATGATTATCATAAACACCTTCTTTCATTATGAGAAGTTGAATCTCAAAATCAGTTAACTTGTACTTCTCAGACTAATCTTCGACATCCACCAAAATAACTTCAGCCTTTAACACATGGTTCATATCCACCAAAAAGATGAAAGCTACAAATTTGCATGACACAGCCACATAGTCAATTATGATTTTTTTTGGAAATTATGGTTTGGATGTCAATTTTGCATAACAGAAAGTTTGTGCAACTTTGGAATGAATACCAATTCTGGATTGGATTTGGATGCATATATGAATGGGACAAGCAAACTTCAACTATGAACACCGGATGCTCATGCTATAATTGACTAATTTCCCTCTCAAGCACAATAAATTTTAATATTTAATTGGTTTTTGAATATTTCTTTATTACACCAAACTCTGTTTAAATAAAGCCTCAATTTTATAACATATTTTCAATTAAGATATTATTTTTTGATGCCTTTAACACTTTAGTAGCTGATTTGAGATAAGAGAATCTGTAGTTGTTAGCCAAAATTTGCATATTTGGCATATAGCCTATAGCTTTATAACTTTTGTCTGTAGTCGTTGTTAGTCAAAATTTGGTTTTTCGAAATCTTAATAGAACGGACGGTGTATAATTTCCCAAATTAAGAAAAAAAAATTTTTAAAAAATCTTAATTAAAATTTTCCATTTTTTTCTTTTTAAAAGCCTTTTATAGTGACATTTCTGAATTAAAATTTTCTTAATTAATCATTTTGTTGACTTTGACAGTGACGTTTTGAAAAATAAAATCAAAAAATTTCTCCCAAGTGATGGGACGGTAGACCTTCTCTACTGTTTTTTAAAATTTAAATTATGGGACGGTGTATAATCTCCCGTTCCAAAACTTTGTAAGAAAAAAAAATTCTCGGGCGGTGTATAATTTACCGTCCGATTTTTTTATTAATAAAAAAAAAATTCGACGGTAAATTATACACCGTCTGATCAACAAACGGAAAATAATATTTCGTCGGTTATCTTGTTGTTGATATGCCCGATTGGACCGGATCTCAAATTTGCTTTTCTTCTAAAACAAAATGTAGAGGTATATCGGATTTTTTGTGCGTTCCATAATAGATTTCTTTTCTAGATGGAGTTCAGTATTGGATTTTGATTAGGTTGTATGTGATAAAGATTAGTAATATCCGCTCTGGTAGGTCTCACTGTCGTATTTTTTCTATGACAAAGTGAATAATTCTACAGTCAAAATTTTGTCCGTATCAATAATATATTTCATAAGTAGTTGCTAATAGCTATATTAAGCTATTCATGTTTCATTTGTTTTGAAATAATATGGAATTATGAACTTGTGAAGCACTTTACTTTATTCTTGCCAATTTGGTCATTTGTTATACTGTTTGTTTCATTTCTTTCCATTGATATTTAAGAATTTGTTTGTGTATAGCTTTGAATGCGGAAGTAGTGTACTTTAAATTCTGTGGATGATTTTCATCGACAAAGATAACCAAAATGTTAATTTCATTTGTTTTTTTGGTTTAATGTCGTGAGATATCATTGGAGTTTTTGAGTACCTTATTTTAAATTGGGTATAAATTCATTTAGTTCGATTCCTTTCTAAATCTCATTATGGTGGTTTTTTGGTAATTGAGGTGCATATTCTTACTTAGGAGTTAGGACAGCCGCCACACTTGTGTGTAATGTAGTAAAAATACAAAAATTTGTTCATTATCTCTTTGGCCTTAAATTTGTTATTATTTACAATGCAGTCCAAGCCGCTGAAAAATCTGAATGGTCAAGTGTGTCAGATCTGTGGTGACACTGTAGGGATTACAGCAACAGGTGACATTTTTGTTGCTTGCAATGAGTGTGCATTCCCAGTTTGCCGGCCTTGCTATGAGTATGAGCGCAAAGATGGGAATCAGTCTTGTCCTCAATGCAAGACTAGGTACAAGAGACAGAAAGGTTAGTTATGTACTCTCTATGACTTGTTCTATTTACATTTTACATTTAAATTTTAGGGATCAAAATGCTTTAGTTATAGTAAGATTTCAAATTAGGTTTGTAGATTAACTAAATTGCAGTCTATGTATAGGCGAGCCATATTGCAAACTTTAGTAGATTCCATTTTTCTTAGAAAAATGTTAACTTATTATACAAAAAGTTGCCATGGATTTCGGAGAGAAATTACAAAAAATAAAATAGTAAGGTATAAGATTACTTGATGGAGGGGAAATTCATTGAAGTCCTTTGAAATTTGTTTCTAACTACTTCTAAAATAGTCAGATCTAACTGAATTAATTTCGTATCTGGATGGTTGATCATCTGATTTCAATTGCGAATATCTGCATTTTGGATATTTCTAACTGTAGCCTAGTTCTATAGCTTTGTTTCTAATAGACATTATCTGAATTCCTTTTTCTATTTCTTTACATTAACAAGTTACAAATAATCTTAGAATATCTCATGGTTACATGAATAAGTTATTCACTCTTCTTTTTATTTTCTTTGCTGTCTCTCTTCCTTGTTTCTTTTGTGGCCATAAGGACCAGTTGTCTTCAGAAATACCTTTTTTGTCAATTACAACTCTGAGAATTGAATTAAATGTTAAAAATTAAAGAATTAAATTGGATTACATTTTTGTGAAAAATATGTAATACCTTTCATTTTTGTCTTCAGAAATACCTTTCATTTTTCATTTTTGTAAAAAATTAAAGAATTAAATTGGAGCACACCTTCTTCCTATTATGTAAATTTGTAATTTTTATTGTCTTGTTAGTGGTCTTCTGTTTGCGTACACAATGGATTATGATTGAAAATATTCAATTAGTGAACATTATAATGTTTCATGCTTCTTATTTTAAATTTGTTAGGGGCACATCTACTTCCTATTGTTGTAAATTTGTAATTTTTATTGTTATGTTCGCAGTCTTCCGGTTGCATACACTGATTATGAAAATATTCATTTAGTGGACACATGCTTTTTCTTATTTGAATTTTGTTAGGGGCTCATCTACTTCCTATTGTTGTAAATTTGTAATTTTTATTGTTATGTTCGCAGTCTTCTGTTTGCATACACAATTGATTATGATTGAAAATAAATTCATTTAGTGGACCTGTATTATTTCATTGTTCATCATACGGTCAGTCTTATCTCAATTCACTATATTCAGATGTCCGGGGAAATACTGGATGCCTCACCTGATCGGCAGTCCATCAGATCATCCGGTCCATTTGGATGTGGAGAAAGGCGTACGCCCTCACTTTCTGGTGTTGATCCTGGCCTGCCAGGTAAATCTTGATTCCTTTCCCCTTGTCAATTTTTTTTTCTCAAACACATTATATGTTACAATTAATGAATTAAGTTTGTTGTTTTCTGCCTGCTAACTTCATATGGTTGCAGTTCCTGTGAGAACTGTGGATCCCTCCAAGGACTTAAAATTCATACGGACTTGGACGTGTTGATTGGAAGGAAAGAGTCAAGGATTGGAAACAAAAACAAGAGAAAAATATTGTGCAGATGACAAATAAGTACCCTGATTGAAAAGGAGATATTGAAGGGACTGGTTCAAATGGCGATGAATTGCCAATGTACGGGTGCACCAACAACTTTTTACTTCCCTTCTCAATCTGTCAGGGCTTATGATGGTCGCCTACCTTTAAGCAAGCCGGACAGTTCCAATTCCATCTAACCAACTAAACCTTTATCGAATTGTACGTCATCATATTACGTCTTATCATCTTGTGTTTCTTCTTCCAATACCTTATTACCCATCCTGTAAGAGGCGCCTACCCATTATGGTTGACATCCGTTATATGCGAGGTTTGGTTTGGTTTGGTTTGTGGTGGCTTTTGGATCAATTCCCAAAAGGTGCCCACTGTTTCCTTTATATATGACTTCTTTCCTGACATGCAGTGATAAATCAAATATTTTATTAACTGTTATACTCCATTACTTAAACAAATTTGATAGGGAAGGAAGGAGAGCCTTCACAGTTAGTTGGCTCCGATTGATGTTTTTGTCAGTACTGTGGATCCTCTCAAAGAACCTCCTCTTATCACAGCCAACACTGTGCTGTCGATCGATCCTTTCAGTTGGTTACCTGGTTGACAAAGTTTCGTGCTATGTTTCTAACGATGGGTCAGCAATGTTGACTTTTGAAGCCCTTTCAGAGACTTGCCGGTGTTTTACTTTGCACAAAAGATTGATTACTTGAAGGACAAAGTTCAACCTTCTTTTGTTAATGAGTGGCGGGCTATGAAGGTTAGTATATGTTAATTATACTCGTGCATGGGCCACATCAAGCGAAGTTTTAGTAATTTCCTCTCAACCCAAAATATTGATTAGGTTTTGTAGGGTTTCAAAACCTTCCCAGTGGGATTTTACTAAGTTTAGGTTCTTGCTGGTTATCTTCTATCGTGTGGGATGGGCAATTTTGTTTATACAGATTTTTCTTGATGCTATTTCGAATCCTTCAATATCAAGTTGTGACATGTAAGTATGATTGCAAATTGATATGAAATGTACAATCAGAATTTGATTTTGTATCTGGTTTAAAATATGGATACAGATATAGATAGTCTTAAACTATTCAAATGTATTCAAAATATAAGGATATCAATGTAAAACTTGTAGAACTCACAGGAGGTAAGTCTTTTTTAGCATTCTACTATGTACCTATGCAGTCACGAAAATGTGACTTTATGAATATTCATATTTATCTAAAAATAAAAAAACATAACTGTGTTGAGCTGCTTTACATTTTCATGTTAAAAAGACTTGTTAGTATTGCGACCATTTTCCTTCCATCTTAATTCAAATCCGTTTCCATCAAATATGGTTATAGCATATTTGAGTTCATATCTCTTCGTATTTGCTCACACCTACATATTTGAAATTTCAGGTTATTGAAGACGAGAGATCACTGCTGATGTCTCAGAAGCGATTAGAGAAGCGCTTTGGTCAATCTCCAATCTTTATTGCATCAACATTCATGGAACAAGGAGGCATTCCGCCATCTACTAACCCAGCTTCACTGCTAAAAGAAGCTATCCATGTCATTAGTGCAGCTCTCGAGATGAGTATATATACTCCCGTTTCAGAATTAATGTGGATATACCCTGCTTTATTAATTAAGATTAGTTTTATATGAAATCAACAATGATTATAACTTCTTTATGTGATATTTGACTTAAAATTGTATAATCTTTCCAAAAATAGGGATAATATCTTCAATTTTCAAATTAAGTGGTTTTAAGGAAAATTGTATAATCTTTCCAAAAATAGGGATAATATCTTCAATCTTCAATTTAATATCCTCAGTATATTAAATGATATGTTTACTGAGCTTGTGTACCTATTACCCATTACCAGATTGGATGGATTTATGGATATCCGTTACCGAGGCTATTCTTACTGAATTTAAAATGCACGCTCGATCTACTGCATGCCTCCTCGACCCACATTCAAGGGTTCAGCTCCAATCAATCTTTCTGATCGTCAAAATCAAGTGCTTCAGTGGGCCCTGGGTTAGACATTGCCCTATATGGTATGGTTATAGTGGCAGACTGAAGCTCCTGGAGTGACTAGCATATATCAACACCATTGTATATCCAATCACATCTATACCACTGATTGCGTACTGTGTGCTTCCAGCCATTTGTCTCCTCACCAATAAGTTCATTATACCAGAGGTTAGTGATAATTCATCCACAAAATTCTAATTATTGGTGCATCCCTTTTGCTTTATGCTATATAAGATCATTATACCTCTGAACTATCTATCTATCACTTACGGGTTCATATTCTCTGAAACATGCTATATTAATCACCCATGGTCGTTTTCTTTCTCCCAATTCTAATGAACTAATGCTTGAGGTGGACATGAACTCAACTGTTCATATTCCTACTTCAGTTGAACATACTAGCTACTTTTGTACACTGAGTAGCAAACTTAAACCGTTTTTATATTTTGTTTAAATTTAGTCAGAAGTGCTCATTTAGGAATTTTTTTTGCTGTTTTATTGAGTAGAATATGTTCCATAGTTTCAAATATCAGTCCCTCAGTCCCTCTGGGACACACTAGCTTGTATGAGATTGGGATTTTTCCTACCAATACTCCACATGTGCTACCAATAACTGATGGGCTTATTCCTACACCGACTTTGAAGGTTTTGTAGGGAAAATGGGATTATTTTGGGGAGATATATTTTTTCATTTGGTTTGCTATACAGGAATTCAGTTCTCATTATATTCTTACACCGTTAAAGTATGCACCATTAAAGTATGCATCTCCCTTTTTGTTTATTCTCTATTGAGAATCTGTATCTTAGATCTCTTTTCATGTACTCCAAATGTGTTTATTATGTATTGGCATTCTAAATAAATTGTTGTCGCTTCCTTTTCTGACCATTGGGTTCTAGAGATCCTTATATTTGATTGAATATCTTTGTTGGAAGGAAAAATAAATAGCAATCATTCTACAACCAAACCCCATCTTGGGGAGGCTCTACATGTACTCCAAATTGCTATATATTGATAGGCATTCTAAACGAAGGTTTCCTCTTCCTTTTCTTACCTTCGGGTTTCGAAAATCCCACATTCCTATTGAATATTTTTGTCGGAATGGGAAATAAAGAGCTGTAAATTAACAACGAAATTCCATTTTGTGCAGGCTCTTTACTCACTCTGAATGTGCTCAATATATATATGCATTCTAAACCTAACGCCCCTCTTAGTTTCTAACCATCGGGCTTTTGGAGATCATTACTTTTTAACTGAGTATCTTTGTTGGAGGGAGAATTAATAGCTATTAATTAACAACCCAACTGTTTGTGTTTGTATATCCCAAGTACCATGCTGTTAGGAAGTAGAAATAATAGTTGCATGAGGTACGTGGAGCCAAAATGGGTATGCTGAATCTGAGTATGTAACAACTAATATGGCAAATTGATATGGTATAGAAAGGCTTGTTTGATCAGTCAGATTGTAACATAATAAAATTTATATTGAACATAAAATGATTTGATGGGGTTTTGAAAGGAGTTAATAGTGTAAACCGATGTTGTTGTGTTAGTTGATTTTGTCAAGTGCAATTAATGTGTCTCATGGTTAATATTAGCTGAACATCAATTATATATGTGGTGTATTGCACAAACTTGATGGAAAAATCAAAGTAAATGCAACACACAAGTAAAAAAATATATGAAATGACTACTCTCTCAAGAAGCTGTCAATTAGAATGTCGATTTTAACATTCGAAAAGTCACTAATGTACCACAATACAGAACCTATGTTCTAACTCGCCGCACACAAGTGAATTGGTGATCTTTTAACTGGTATTTTTTTTGCCTAAACACACATTGTAACAATGTTAGTATGTACCTTAGTAGAACTTCAATATCTGACCTGAGAAAAAAAAAATTGTGCAGATAAGTAATTATGCTGGTATGTGGTTCATTCTGCTTTTCATTTCCATCTTCGCAATTGGAATTCTCAAGCTACAGTGGAGTGGTGTTGGAATCGAAGATTGGTGGAGGAACGAGCAGTTCTGGGTGATTGGTGGCACATCTGCTGATCTTTTTGCTGTCTTCCAAGGTCTCCTCAAAGTCCTTGCAGGAATTGACACCAACTTTACTGTCACCTCCGAGGCTTCTGACTTCTAACTTCTAACGAGGATGGTGATTTTTTGCTGAGCTTTATGTGTTCAAATGGACGACTCTCCTCATACCTCCCACAACTGTCCTTGGTGTCAACATGGTTGGAATTGTCGCCGGGGTATCTTACGCAATTAACAGTGAGTACCAGTCATGGGGTCCGCTCTTCGGGAAGTTGTTCTTTGCGATCTGGGTCATTGTTCATCTCTATCCGTTCCTCAAGGGTTTGTTAGGGCGACAAAATAGGACGCCTAGCTACCATTGTTATTGTGTGGTCGATTCTTCTTGCGTCAATCTTCTCCTTGTTGTGGGTGTCGATTGATCCGTTTATCTCCCCTAACCAGAAGGCAGCTGCTGCCACTGGACAATGCGGCATCAACTGCTGAGTGAAAAAAGTTCATTTTGCAGGTTAGATGAAAATTTTGAGTGTTGTAAGAGCATAGGTAATGCATGTAATTTAAGAAGTGGGAATAATTCTTTCTTTTTCCTTATTTTGTTTTATTAATTTATTTATTTTAGTGTAATCATTTAATTTATTGTAAGTTGTGAAGCAATCAGGTCACCGATACTAACATTTTCTTGTCATTATATATGGGGTTGTATAAATTATGTTACTTGATGGTATGCATTTTTGTTCATTTGCCGATTAATACTACGATTTATAAGACACGTGTTTTGCACATGCATGTACCGTACGTTATTGATTAAGGTTTGAAACTGCCGAGCAGGTGTGGCTAAGATGGCGCTGGAACCGTTTGTGCCTAAAAGAGCTAGCACTTGCACTTATACCCATTTGATTGCTCGTGTTCACCTGTGTGCTTCTTCAATACTTGCTTCACCTTCCATGCCCCATTTAGTGTATCTACTATAAAAGAGATCTAGTACCTCGAGTTTTTCTAACCCTGATAGCAGCCCACGAGGAATGTGCCATGTTCTCCCGAGGATCAAGTATTTTAGTTTTTCAAGATTTGACAATTCTTTTGGCAGTTGATCAATATAATTTCCTGCAATATTAAGATATTGTAACTGGCTCAATGTAGTGATTTCTGATGGTACCTCACTCAGTTCATTGTATGCTAAATCGAGGTATGTTAGAGCTACCATGTTTTGGAAGAAGCTGTCAAGTATTGTAATGTGAGAGACAAAAAGCCTCCCACGGAGCATCAAGGCCGTCAGGTTGGGACAACAGGGTTTATGTGGTAGTCTTAGTTTGGTATCAATACCATCATCATAGACTGTGAACATCTTATGGGATGTTATGGAATTTTTTTTACAAAAGAGGCCATCTTTACATAAAGGCCGTTTGGTCCAATTGTGGACATCTTTTAATCGTAACACAGTTACGTTTTAACTTTGGAAATCTAATTTCAGGACTACAAAAAGATTTCAAATTTGGTAGGCTGTGCAAAAAGAGGTGCCTGAGATTAGGGAGGATCATTGTCGTTACCCTTCTTTCTTCTTGCTCCTTCTCTTGATTTGCCCTTCTTTCTTGCCCTACATGGCTACATCATCATCATCCTTCTCTTGATTTGCGCCATCAGTCAGTACTTTTTCCAACAATTCGCAAGAATTAATTACTAAAATCTCAAGGTGTCGGAGCTGTGCAATCCAATTATGGAACGGGGTAGGAGATCTAACTATAAAGATCTGATTTATAGGTAAAACAAGGCTAGAATTAAAGATAAGGGAACTCATTAAAATGGTTGACTATGATTTAATAAATGTCAGGAAGCCACATGTCCACTCACCTGACTCCATTTTGACTTAGACCAACATTCTCTTATTAGATAGTAATATCGAGTATGGAATTTTAAAATTTTAATTATTTGTTCATATTCTAATATTTGGAGATATTTATGATTTTCTTCTTTTCTTTCCCTGATATTGGACAGATTCGGGTGTCTGCAGTCCTAACGAACGGAGCTTACCTTCTCAATGTGGATTGTGACCATTATTTCAATAACAGCAAGGCTCTTCGTGAAGCAATGTGTTTCATGATGGACCCTTCTTATGGGAAGAAGACTTGTTATGTTCAGTTTCCTCAACGATTTGATGGCGTCGATTTGCATGATCGATATGCCAATCGCAATATTGTCTTTTTTGATGTAAGATATCCATCTATTATATGTATTGTAACTATTGTTGATATATTCAACCTAATTTCTGTATTTCCCTATTGAAACTGTATATGAACTAATGCGTTAACAGATATATAGATGATGAAGGTGACTACAGAAAAGAAAGTGAATAATTAGTGTAAGTTATAAGTTATGAGTAACACTAACATATGAAAAAAAAGAAATCATAAATGATATTGTCTAGGTTGGTTTGGATAGGCCATCCCATTTTATTTTATTTTAAATTTTAGTAAATAGCATCAAGTAAAACTGCAAGTTGCATTCATAATCTACACAAATATGACAGGATATAGATCTCCCATCATCACGAGAAAATAAACACTTATTATGCTCAATAAGTGAACATTAATGTAAAAGAAATGTATGCAACATTCAATTTAAACTACCAGCTTTTTGAATTATTTACAAATATCAAATGGCAACAGCCGAACAGGACTTGCTTAATTTATGGGGATGTTTATAAGAGAATATAAAGTTTAGGTTCCTGGCTTGACACTGAAATTTCTATTAGGCTCTTAGACTTTTTCAACTTACTGTTTGAGGGGTTTATAACTGAGTTGAAAAGGTGAAAGGCCTAAATAGAATTTCAGTATCAAGCTAGGGGCCTAAAAATTATATTTACCCTTTTTTATTTATATACAACAATTGGCTATAGGATGTTATGGAATTTGTTTACAAAAGAGGCCATCTTTACATAAAGGGTGTTTGGTCCAGTTGTGGACATCCATAAATCTCAACACAGTTAGGTTTTAACTTTGGAAATCTAATTTCAGGACTACAAAAGGATTTCAAATTTGGTAGTTCGTCCAAAGTGAGGTGCCTGAGATTAGGGAGGATCATTGTCGTTGCCCTTCTTTCTTCTTGCTCCTTCTCTTGATTTGCCCTTCTTTCTTGCCCTACATCATCATCATCATCCTTCTCTTGATTTGTGCCATCAGTCAGTACTTTTTCCAACATCTTGCAATTATAAATTGCTAAAATCTCAAGGTGTCGGAGCTGTGCAATCCAAGTAACATCACATAACTTGGAACATTCATCAATTCGTACTTGTGAAAGATTTGCAAACAACTCTCCTGGCGTGATCCCTCCTTTCCAAGTGATTTTCGTTAATTCTTTGAGCCAACGGAGTCTGAAAAATGACAATTTTTCGAATTGTCTTTTTTCCTCGCTTGTCATCAATATCTCCTTCACGTGGCCCCCATCAATTGACAATGACTGAAGGCTACGCAGAGCTCGGTTGCTACGAAGAAGAGTTTTTGATAGATCAAGGATTTCCACCCCTTCCAAAGCGCGTATATTTAATTTCCACAATGGTATATGTGGATTAATCTGAGTGAGTAGTTGTAAATCAGACATATTATCTACGTCAATCCCAAGACCTTTTAGGTTGTTAACGCCAGCCAATTCTTCAATACTTGCTTCACCTTCCATGCCCCATCTAGTGTAAGTAGACATATTATCTACTTCAATCCCAAGACCTTTTAGGTTGTTAACTCCGGTCGCCATTGTGCCGCCAGGCAATTCTTCAATACTTGCTTCACCTTCCTTGCCCCATGCAGTGTATTGACTATCAAAGAGATCTAGTACCTCGAGTTTTTCTAACCCTGATAGCAGCCCACGAGGAATGTGCTCTGTGTTCCCGAGGATAAAGTATTTTAGTTTTTTAAGATTTGACAATTCTTTTGGCAGTTGATAAATATGATTTCGTGCAAGATTAAGATATTGTAACTGGCTCAATGTAGTGATTTCTGATGGTACCTCCCACAGGCCATTGTATGCTAAATCGAGGTATGTTAGAGCTACCATGTTTTGGAAGAAGTTGTTACGTATTGTAATGCGAGAGACAAAATCCCTCCCACGGAGCATCAAGGCCGTCAGGTTGGGACAACAGGGTTTATGTGGTAGTCTTAGTGTGAAACCATAATCAACTGTGAAAGCCATCTCCACCTCGCTCCATTTCTGTTCCTCCTCAGCTGCTTCTGTTGCCTTATTATGCACTCCAACTTGAACCAACCATTTATTCCTATTTTTACCATAGTCCGTTGCTATCCATAGCGCCATCTCTCGAATGATATCATGCAATTTCACATACTGGACTAAATATAAATTTGGCCGTCGGAACAACAAATAGCTCCCGAGCACTTTTTCTTCACCCGCTTCTAATAATAAACCAGCTCGTTCTAGTCTTTTAATTATAGTATGCCCCCTGGTAAAGGCTTCATTAATATCATCAAACTCCCGGCCTGCAATGAGATCTAACCCCAACCAACTCCAGATAAGTACATCTTTTTCAATTCTATAGTCTTCTGGCCACAATGCACAGGTCAAGAAGCATTTTCGCAACCTCTCATCCTCCAACCGGTCGTAGCTAACTTTCAAGAGCCGAAATAGTGTACGTGCTGCAGTTTCCTCACCCAACAGCTCTTGGATGCCAAGCTTATTTATAGAATTGACGGCATCCTCCCATTCGTACAATGTCTTGTTCGAGGACATGGATTTAGCTATCACGACGAGGGTGAGTGGCAAACCTCTACACTTATCTGCCACTCTCTTTGCATGCTTTTCCACCCTCTCGTCAGAGCTAATGAAATCCAGAGCAGCCTTACCGATGTTGCTTTTGAACAATTCCCATGCTTCCCCTTCCTCCAAGCACTCCACTTTAATCTTCTTTTGCTCGAAATGGGCGGGGAACTTTTGCTCAGCCATCATCTGATCACACACCGTTTCAGACCTGGTAGTGAATACCACCTTACAATTCGGTACATTGTCCTTGTTGACGCCATGACAAGGAATCCCCAAGTTTTCAAGATCAAAGCTCTCCCATAGATCATCCAGTAATAGCAAGATTTTTTTATTTTGTAGGAAATGGGAGAGAGATGCAGCTGCAGCTCGTGACTCGAAGGTTGAGTCACCTTCTGGTTCAAGAGGCAAATTTATCCTCTTGGCTATGTCTCTTTGTAGCTTGTGGAGATTGAGTTCTTGTGAAACAACAACCCATATCACTAAGAACCCGCCCGCATTTGCCACATATGGATGGTTGTTGATTTTCGTGAGAAGGGTGGTCTTGCCCACACCTCCCATACCCCATATTCCCACCATGCTCGTCATATCATCTTGGAGATGTTTGATAGCATCCATCAAATATACTTGAGTAGTTGACAACAATTCTGAATTGTCTGGCTTTCGTTGAACGTCGCGGACCACTTTCTTGGTCAGTACATGCATGTTGTCTCCTTCTCTTTTTAGCTCTTCCACTTCTTCAGCTGTGTTGGCTGCTCGTTTGCTAATTTTGTAGCCCGACCAACAATTTAGTGGAAAGCCTCCAAGGCACATTTTCAGCTTAGCGTGGTCTTGTTCGATTTTGTTCACATCATCCTCCATAGTTTGGACCTGTTAGCAAACAAGTGTTGGATAGAGATCAAAGCAAAGAATTTGGTTCAAGTGACCTCTGAACAAGAGGAAATCAAAAGCTGAGTTCATGGGTTGTTACTCATTTTTCTAATGGCTGATGTTTTCTCATTTTGCAAATAACGTGCCTCAGCATATTCTATGCCTTTTTTCTTCTGTTTGTAATTTCATCTTTTTGGGGCATCATCTGTTTTCTCATTTTCCTTGTTTGATGCCTTTTCCATATGAAGGATCTTTTGTTCAAGTTCTCTCTCTAAGCATCAGTGATTCTTAGTGAACGAGCTAAGTTCAATTAAGAACATTTTTCCGTACAACCCCACTTTTTGAAAATATTTAGCGCTCTGCCCCACTTCCCAAAATAATTAGCGATATGCTCTTGTTTATGACACGTCAGCAAGAAACGTTATTGGAAAAAACGACATAGGTTATTTCGATGCCGTTCTTCCCAATAACGGCATCTGTTTGAAAAAAAAAGTGTGATGCCGTTATTTGGAATAACGACATATGTTGTTTTGTTTTTCGAGAGCTTGTAGTCTCCACTTAAAGAAAAAATTGCAAGTGTGAAAATCTTATAACAGATGCCGTTATTTCAAATAACGACATTCTCAATACTGATGTCGTTATTTGGAATAACGGCATCAGTTATAAATTTTTATATAAAAAAGTAACTTATTATTCATCATCTCCGACTAAAAAGTCAAAAAAAAAAAAATTATAACAGGTGCCGTTATTTCAAATAACGGCATCAGTTATAATTTTTTTTTAATTTTTTAATTTTTTTTATATTCATTCTCTCTGTTTCCAAACAACGGCAAGAGTTCATATTTATATATAACTGATGCCGTTATCTCCAATAACGGCATCAGTCACTCGAATGCCGTTTTTCAGGATAACTGCATTATTTTTAAGTTTTTTTCACACTTCGAACTTTTTAAAGTTAGAAGATTCACACTTGTAAGAGAAATATACTGATGTCGTTATTCCAAATAATGGTATGAAAAAAAAAAAGTAAAATAGATGCCGTTATTGGGAAGAACTGCATCGAAATTACCTATGCCGTTATTTTCAATAACGGTTCTTGCTGACGTGTCCTAAACAAGGGCATATTGCTAATTGTTTTGGGAAGTGGGGCATAGCGCTAAATATTTTCAAAAAGTGGGGCAATACGGCAAAATTTTCTTCAATTAATTGGTCATTGTTTCTAGTCTAGTTGATTTTCTTCTATATCATATGTTAGGGGGATAGCCGACTTCAAAAATTTTGATGTAAAGCCTTTGTTCTTGTTTAGTGTATTGTATGTTAGGGAATACAATTGGTTTGTTAATTTTTGTTAGGCCTCTACTAGTATATCCATATAGTGTTATTCTAAAATGAATAAAGGGATAGTTGTCTAAAATTATAAGTTTTGACACATGCTCTCTTTCTTGGGGTTGGAGTTAAGTTTATGTGCCCATGGTGTTTCATTGAAAAATAAATAATGAGACATATCAGGATTGTGAAAATGATACAAATTTTTTCTTCCAAACAAATATATATTATATAGAAAGCTCAATTATACGATCACATTTTATGAATGATGAGGTCATAACCCTGGTATAAATAGACAAAGTGTACGTACAAATCACGAACATGCACACCCAATATTACAACCCTACATACACCCAATGTCCAGCATATTTAACTCATGTGAACCTGATTGTTTCTCTTTAATGTAAGTTGGGTGCCTTACATTATTTTACTTATACTCGTCTTATTTTTATTTGTTGGAGATACATCTAGAACTTATGATAAGTCTATTACAGGTCACATGTTACACCAACTTTCCTAAATATTTTCATTAATGGTGACAAGATTCTTTCTATCACATGCTTATAGTTCGAGTATTTGTTATTTGGTCAATCCAATGTGCCAATATTAAAGTTGTATTGAATTTTCTTTTCTTTTGCTTTTCTCTTTTTAAATTTCTGATGCAGAGCTTTTTTTTTCATCTGTCGATTTTGTGCAAGCAAGAGAAATACTTAAATGTATCTTTCGTCAAAAGAAGGCTATTGACCAAAATTCTTTTGATATATATTAAGATATTTTCGCTACCTACATATAAATTTCAAAAAAAAAAAAATCTTCTTGCAAATCTTATTTTCTAGTAGATATATTGTGGTTAAGGAAGATATGTTTTTTTTAATTAATTATTTATTAGTAAATTGTTTTCCTTACATTCTTTGTCGCATTTCCCATTATTCATTTTTTTATACCTTTTGATTGAGAGAACTAATGTAATATCCTAAATTTTCATATAATTAAATATAATTTTTTTATTTGATTTCACGTGTTTCGCACGTGCAAATTAATGTGTGCTTTGGCATTAAAACTATTTTATTTTATGTCATGAACAAATATTTCATTTTCCTTTTAAAAGCCTCTTATTAATTATTATGGAGTCCTAGGCCTAATAACTTAATTCTAGCCCACCCAAAATAAGTTAAATAAATTAATTAAAAGCTCATAGAATTAGCCCACCTAGCTAGCCCACTAATTAATGTATTTGTTAATTAAACAACTTTTATAGTAGACTTTGTCATGTAAAAAATTGGTATAACAAATTAATGAACAACTATTTATAGGTGTGCATGTGGGGGCACGTGCAATGCACATGTACCTGCAAGGTGAAGAAGGGATAAGCCGACCATGCTTGGAAGAGTGGGGGAGTGGGAAGGTGGTTGTGTGGTTTTTTTAACTCCCAAATGCATCTTAGCAATTCATCCAAACACATCTCAACCCTTCATTTTGACCATGAATTATGTATAAATAGGCCCCTTTGCCATTCTTTATCCTTTGCAGCTAAGATTTTTTAGAGAGAAAGAGAAGAATGTATGAGAAAAAATTGAGTGTGTGTTCTTGCATTTGGAGGCCGGCTAGTACAAGGAGGAGAGAAGTCCGGATTTTGTACAAGCTTGGAGGAGAAGGCTCGCGGCTAGGATCAAGGGGAAGGGAAAGCAATCGTGCTTTCGAGGAGTTTTTCTTTAAGAATTCTCAATTCGTTCTTCAAGAAGTGGGCAACTTCTCTACTTCTAATCTAGATATCATGTTAGTAGGCTAAGTTTATGAATATGCTAGAGTAAATGATAAAATTTGCCATGTGATTGCTTAAAGAGACTAGTAGGGAAAAAGAGAAAATCTTGATGGTCAATATAAGAAGATTCGTAGAATGGATTTAAGATTAGTGAATTAAAACTTATTATTGTGCCATATCAATATATTTCATGATAGAATATCTATTTTAATGAACCATACTAATGTTGATAATTTTGCTTCGTAAATGACTTGTGTAAAGAATTGTGTAGAATGTAAAATGACCCCATGAATTATTGAATCAAATGATTAGTACAGAAAATTGCAATAGATGTCGAATTTTATTTACATTGTATGAATAGTTCTACATTCACCTTATTGTCGAAATATGTTGCATTTGGAACTATAATATAAGAATTAGTCTCATGTAAAGGATAAAATTGATCTAAGAGAAATATTTATGTTATGAATGAAATTGTGGAACAACTATGTGAATAAATGTGGGGAACAAGGAGCTAAAGGATTTATTAAGAAAAGAAACTCCAAAATGTCAGTAAATGTATTAATTGTTCATTTCTTAAAAGGGATAAAATGAATAATTTTTATTATATTGTTGAAATAGTAATTTTGTAAATTTAAATACAAGTACTATACTATAATTTTCAAAGAACATATCCTGGAAACGAATTAGATTTTTGAATGGTACAAATTTATTGAGAAATCGAAATTATAAAGAAAGAGTTATAAATAGACCAGTAGAATAAAGAAATTCTAACTTATAATTATAACAGAGAATGGGTTTGGGAGTATTGGCATTCGGTGTGAGGTTAGAGCGCTGTGAACAGTGTGTGGCTTCATGGGTTCGAGTCTTAAAAAGGCTCTATTTTTTGTTAAATTTGATTTTTACCCAAATCACTGAAGACCAGTATATATAGGAATTTTTACCCAAATCACTGAAGACCAGTTCACCTTTGGGCTCACGAAAGCACAACAGCTCACCATCGCCCTTGTCGACCCTTAAACCCTCGTCACTGCGAGGTCAGGCCGGGCACCAGGGTAGCTTCCTCAGGAAAGCCCAACGGCTCGCCATCGCCCTTGCCGACCCTTAAACCCTCGTCACTCCGAGGTCAGGCCGAGCACCAGGGTAGCTTTCTCACGAAAGCCCAACGGTTCGCCATCGCCTTTGCCGACCCTTAAACCCTCGTCACTCCGAGGTCAGGCCGGGCACCAGGGTAGCTTTCTCAAAAAAGCCCAATGGTTCGCCATCGCCCTTGCCGACCCTTAAACCCTCGTCATTTTGAGGTCAGGCTGAGCACCATGGTAACTTTCTCACGAAAGCATAACGGCTCGCCATCGCCCTTGCCGACCCTTAAACCCTCGTCACTCTGAGGTCAGGTCGGGCACCAGAGTAGCTTTCTCACGAAAGCACAACGGCTCGCCATCGTCCTTGCCGACCCCTAAACCCTCGACAGTCCAAGGTCAGGCCGAGCACCAGGGTAGCTTTCTCACGAAAGCATAGCGGCTCGCCATCGCCCTTGCCGACCCCTAAACCCACGACAGTCCGAGGTCAGGCCGAGCACCAGGGTAGTTTTCTCAGAAAAGCACTACGGCTCGCCATCGCCCTTGCCGACCCCTATACCATCGACAATCCGAGGTCAGGCCGAGCACCAGGATAGCTTTCTCACGAAAGCACTGTGGCTCGGCATCGGGCCATCACCTCGATATTCCGAGGCCAAGATCGACCCAGCACGTGCTCTGACGCCTCATCCCGAGGACCATGACCGGCCTTCGGCCTCCGAGCCTCACCCGACCTCAATGCCGATCCCGAAGGCCTCCAGAAAACTTCCCCTGCTCTTTCTCCACGACCGAAACTACTCCTCCACAGCTAGCTCACACATCCCTACAGGAGTGGGGGGCTTGTGATGTGGGATAAAGATGACCTGACACCTCCTAGGCCATCTGATCCCCTAAAAAACACCGCATCACATAATCTACCACCTCAGCCCTAAAACCACCTAAGACTCCTGCCACGTCAACCCTAAACCGCCTGGGGTCTTGCCACGTCAGCTCCAAAACCCCCTGGGCCTCCTGCCACGTCAGGCCCACGGGTGACTGGGTCCAGACCCGGTTGGGTTTTCCTATAAATACAAGGCCCTCTCCCACCTTTAAAGGTAATCAATCTTTTCCCTCTCAAAACCCTAGCTACTTTTGCTCTACTTCAGTGACTAACTAGACCGTAAGAGGGCCTGCCACCGGGACCAACCCCGGTGTTCCTAGGCCGACTGCAGGTACACGAGACCCTCGTTTGCCGAGCTGATCTTCCGACGTCCACCTCTTAACCCCAGCACGCTCCTTCCGCCGAGAGCCGAGCGTACCGTCCAACACCGCTTCCTTCCACTAATACAAATCGAGTAGAACTCACACCTAGTGCATCCACACGCCTCCCAAAAACAAGCTGCATCAGGCTTCTTGGTCTTCGGGTGCGCTCTCAACTACTACTCTTACTCAGTAATTGCAAACTTAATTGCTAAGTTGCTACTTGGGTACAAACATTATATTTTTCAGTTGACAAAAAACAAACAAACAAAAATAAAATTTGGAAGCAACAACCTTGACGAATACCCACAGTCCTCTAAGATATATTTCAATCTTGTTATAAATCAAGGACTCATAACTAATGAGACAATTATAGAATAATATATCTAATCCTTAAGATAGTAATTAAGAGTTTGCATCATACTCATTTAAATATGTGTTAAAAATTAATTGTTGGCCAGAAATTGTAACGTAAGGTTATATTTAAGGTGGTAAAAGCTCACCGTCTATCCACAGATCTGAAACTTTGAACATACGAACCCACTTATGTCTCCTTAATATATAAGAACTTCACTAAGTGTAGGTAATAGATAAGGCATTAAATCTAGATTTTCTGAATTTAATTTGCAAGGCTTTATATAGTTTATGCATACAACCAAACAAAGAATAATGAATACATGTCTACCAATTGAAATGCAGTTTTCGTAATGGAAGAATGAAGTACAGTTTAGCAAATTATCTAAACTAAATCAAAATTGTGATCATATATATGTATTCAGAATACTGATGAGAATACCTGCTTCTGCCAATTCAGTACTCGTTCAGTTGGCACCTCATCGTTGGCTCTTACAGTAGCTCTCTCGATCTTCTCTTGAACTTCATTTTTGGTGACCTGCAAGTCACCAGAAACCATCTTCAGATTTCTCATGTTTTCACCAATTTTCGGTAAATATTTCATCCGATCCAGCATTGGAGTCCATAGAGTGGTGACAATGCAGGTGACAATGGGACTGATAACAGAATCCATTATGGTTGAATTACGAAAAGTAACCAACAGAAAGAGTGGGATTTAGGGAATAGAAATCCAATATGCATTTTAACCCAGACTGCTTAATGCTCCTTTTATACTTCTCCAGTAATGGAATCAAGAATCTCTTCTTTGCCACCAAATTTAATTCCCACCAGACTCACCGACCAACTAACTAATATTTAATTTCTTCTAACCCCACCTACTAACTAATATTTAATTTTATTATAAATATTATTATTATTATTATTTATTAATAATTTCTTCTTAAGCCTAGAGAAAATATGTGACAAATTTTAAGCCAGAAGATGACATGTTGTAAAAAAGTTTCATCAAGAGAATGACATGTGACGAAGTTTATTCGTACGTATAATTAGATTTAAAATATTTATATTAAGACTAGCTAGTTAGATTTATATTTTAAATCTTCTTCTTACGTGGCAATTTAAAAATATCTTATATCTCAATAATATGCATATGTACCAAAAATCAAAAGTGGTCTTGTGGTGTGTTTGATTTCGACCAACCGAAACACATAAACAAATCTGAGTGCTTAATAAAAATATAGGTTTCTTAGGAAATACAAAATTTTTTGAACCGGATCAGTTAGAACCCAGTTCATGGCACTACACAGTTCTTTTCCGACTACATCTTTCTTATTTTGAGTTGCCGTATGTTATGAGCATGACTGGTTTGGCATTTCATTTTATTGATTGAGTCAATTATGCAAGCTGGACGAAGAAGACAACTACCAAATTGTAATTAGCAAGAGAAGACTTCATTAGCAAGAGATGACTTGTAAAGACTAGTTCAAATAACAAAGGAAAGTACATTACTAGTGAAAGTACTCCAAGATATTAATGTTTTTACAATTGGGGATATAGAGGTCTCTGTCGTAAGTAGTTTTTTTTATAAAAAAATAGATTCGTCTCTACCTTTGTCTATACAATGTTCTTTTACTTTCTTCTTTTGAGTTGTCCTTGCTTTTGAGCAGGACTATTTTGAAATTTCGTTGTTTTGAAAGTCAATTAAGTGTTGGGTTTTGTGAGAAATTAACAATTGGGAATTAGGGTTTATCTCTAGATCTAAGTTGCTTGAGATATTCACCCTATGTATCAAGATTGGAATACCTAGACTGCTATCACAAGCCAGTATTTATTCCTAAATACTGGTTTGGGTATCGGGTTATAAGCCCACAAACCCGCGTTCCAATATCCAATCAATTGTACGTTCATTACACGTGTTACACATATGCACGTGCTATATTTATATAGAGAGAATATACCAATATATCCAACAATCTCCTCCTATATTCTCAATATATAAAGTACAGGATTATCTCATCAGATCAGTATACAACTGACTGGCCGATAGCAGTCCATAAAGAAAAAGCATCATAAAGGTATAGTTTTATAAGAACCAATAGAATTATAAAACTAAATAGTTCAATCAAGACTAAACCAATATAATTAGCTGGTTCCAAACCATATCCAATTCAGAATAGTTCGCATAGACTAAACCAACTGGAATAATCTGTTATAGTTTCAAAATCAAACAAAGCAAATAAACTTCAAGAACAAAATATGAGTTTTAAGCTCATGAACACAAGAGTCTTAAACTCAACAGAAGTTTTACCATGCAAGTGACTAATTTATTCTCGAAAGAAATAAACTGAAATTCTATCCTTGCACACTGCTTTATGTTTATTCCTCCATTTTGAGCAAATCATTATTTTTGAAATCTATGTTGACAAATTCAACTCCTCCATCTTTGCTAGCTTATTGAAAACAAGAATATCAAGAGACACATCTCTAAGAATTCCAACAAATTTCACAAAGTATCTAGTTCCACAAAAGAACTTAGTACAATTCATAATTAGCTTAGCAAAAATGTAACGCAAGCATCACAATCAAGTATTTTTAATAAGCAAAGTACATGAACTTTATAGTTTCTACACAAGAACCATACTATGTTTCATATTGGAATGAAAAGACTGCCGTTTCAATCACGGTTTAACATTGAATCATCAAAATTGGAATGAAACATGTATCCATAAAAGACATATCACTAAAATTGGAATGATATTTAGGACAATTTAATCATCGGAAACACATCGATAAGTTTTCATGTTTCGTATTGGAATAATATGATTATTCTAAGTAAATTCCTTAGATATATAATACCATCAAAATTGGAATGACATTATATATTTGTGAAATTTATGTCGAATCATCAAAATTATCTAAAACATGTCAACTGCCTAAAATTGATGCTTAAGTTTGAACTTCTCTATGGCTCCAATTGGATTCTAAATTTCAAAACAACTTGGATGTTAAAATTTTTTACTCAATAGCTTTTAACTCCACTTTCCCCCACAGTTTTGATAATTAGATCACTTTCAAGTCTCTTAGCAAGAGCATTAGCCATACTTGTCGCAATTGCACTTTATCTATGAGAAAGTTCAACTCGGCTTCTTTCAGCCTTAATATACTCCTCTTACTATTATAGAGTGAGTTATGAACTACAGTGCATTGTAGCTTGATAGTCGCATAACAGAATTAGAGAGTTACTTAAACTTCTTAATGGATAACTAGCAACAATTTCTTCAATCCACTCAGCCTTTTCCCCTGCAGAGGATTACACATAGAGGTCTGATTTCATGGATGATAGCACGGTGCCTGTTTGCTTTTTATTTTCATAACATTTCTGTTTCTCCTAGTGTAAACACATATCTACTAGTTATCGACTTTCACTAAATTCTAAGCAACATAATGATCAAATCAGCCATTCATTCGAAGAATGACTAGAGTTGCACAAAGCAAACTCTTGAATATCACTCAGGTATCTCATTAGCCTCTTAAGGGCACTCAAATGTGTATGAGATTATTAGTGAATCTGCAGATCATACCTACCTCAAAGGCTATGTCTATTCTAGTGCAGATTTTTGTATACATGAGACTGTCAATTCCTTTAGAATGATCTACATGTCTCATAATTGCACCATCATTAGGTGTCAACCTTTTATCATAATCATAAGGTGTTTCAAAACACACTTTCAATCACTATATCCCCACTTTTGAAATACATTTTGATTTGATGAGTTTGACTAAGAGTTATCCCTTGCCAACTGAAAACTCACCCTTATACCTATGGTGTCCACAGTACCTAGGTTTTCATGTTGAATTCTTTGGATAGCACAATTTTAATTTTATTTGTGATAGAGAGGTCACTTCCAAGAACATGCATATCAACAGAACAAGTAAATAATAGCCACTATATTTGACACACCACAAAGTTGAAGGCACTGATCTGAATTACTTGATTCATATACTAGGCTCTTTCAAAAGTTTGTCAAATTATTTATTCGTTGGCTATACATATTTTAAGAACATACAATGATTTTACTATATTGTAAATCTTGTTCACTAAACATATTAGTTCAAAACTTTTCAGTAAAAACTGTTTTGTACAAAGCCTTTTAAATGTCCTTTATGAATGACAACATTTTCAATAGATGTAAGGGTAAGAAGAATACTTATTGTAACAATATGACAGACATGTGAGTAGACATCAAATAAATCTACTCCATTTTTCTCAGTCAATCTGTTAGCTACTAAAAAGCATTAAAATTGCTACTGAACAATCAAAATTAAGTTTCTTCTACAAAACCCCACTTACTATAGTTTTAGCTTCTGTCGGTAGATCAACTAAATTAAAGTATTATTGTATGACACAAAATCATCTCATTGTCTACTAAAGACTCTTCTTAGCTCATTTGTCATTAAGGTTTTTAAGTGTCAGGCTGGTTCTTGATTCCAACTGTGAATCATTGAACGTGTCTGTAGGACTAGATTATTTCATACATTTATCTTTGATGAAGACGTCCTCAAAGAACTCTGCAAGTCTAGATTCTTCTAATACAAATTAGGTAGATCTAACATCTGTCCACAGAAACTACATTCTGCACTTTCTAAACACACACAAATATTTATTGTAGGTCCTACTTTAGGCCTTCTAGGTTCATGTACTCTAACAAAAGTATCACAACACACATTTTCTCTTTAACAAAACTGTTTGTGTTTTCATACCATGATTTACAAGGTGTATTCAATTTAGAGTGTAGTAACACATTAGAGATATGATTAACAATACAACATCACTCATAATTACACAAGACAAACAACAATCAATAATATAGAATTCAACATTCCACTAAGTGTTTGATTCTAACTTTTATTAATATCGTTTGACTGTTGTAAGTAGAGTGCACTAGAGATTATGCCCAATGCAAACTTCTCTAAAGTTGTTAAAACATATTCACTACCTCTATCAAATCTGAACCCTTGATTTTTAGCATTTAACTATAATTTTTAATTCATTAAGAATAACAAGTGCTTCATTCTTCATATATATGACAGACTTATATTAATCATCTACAAAAGAGATTAAATACTTCTGACCAACAATCGTCTCATCTAGTCACAAAGCTACTGAGATCACAAATATCAGAATGTATTGACTCAAAAAGTTGTGTGCTCCTAGAGACCATACTAAATGATTTTCTAGTGATTATAATCTGAGCACAACTTTCATATTTGTCATATTTTAATGGAGTGTCATTTAGTAGGGTTATGAGTTTTAATAAGAACAAACAATTTAATATATAGTTCATAGTGATTCTAAATTTCAAAACAACTTGGATGTTAAAGCTTTGACTCAATAGCTTTTAACTCCATTTCCCCCACAGTTTTGATAATTAGATCACATTTCCTCACAAACAATTGAATATATAGTTAGCCAATTATGCTATGTTTAAGAACACAATTAGAACTATTATTATTAATTGTCTCATTTGTTAAACTCAACTTATACATATGATTGACAATATATACACTTTATAAGAGTTAATACAAAATTACTCTATCACATTTTTCAAAAATTATTTGCTTTCTCTAATGGTTCTAACAATGTCTACTAGCTCAAACACATTGAGCAAAGAGTTCTTTCCTTTACTCGTTCTTCATCATCTTCATAATGCTAACTGAGATAATGACTAACATATTATAATTCAACTTTGCACACACAGTACAATGAACGAGAGGGAACACAACGTAACTAGTAGAGTCATATTCTACATTAAGAGATGCTCTCTCCTAAGTTACAGACATTTGTTATACATCTTATACAATTTTATTTTATTTTAAATTTTAGAGAAGCAAATATGTAATCTCACACAAACTGCAAACAATGGATTTGTCAAAATATCTATACACATAGTATGATAAAACACTTAACAACCCTAAACATGCTAGTTTTCCAGAGCGAGAATAACTATGATCTAAAACTCTCAATTATATGATTAAACGCACAAAACGTTAACACATTCATCACATGAAAAATACTGAGAAAATTAAAGTAGATCATACCGACACTTCAAGTTAGAAGTGTTTTTTCAAATTCGATGGAGAAGCCTGCGTAGTGCAGACTTATCATATCATGATGCAAATCCATCGTCTCCAACATACACAATTTGTAGGTAACATTAAAGTTCCTACATTCATCAAATTGTTAAAGATTAGCCAATTAAACAAATTATTAGCACAATCTAATTCTAGCAACAATTTAATTGGAGATCCGATTTTTATAGTCAACATGCAGTTTAACTTATCAAAATAGATATTGTGTTTTAGCACATAGCCAAAACAACTGTTCAACTTGTATTTAATTAAACAAGTGACTAATACAGTCTTGAACTTAACCACTTAGCATCATAGTAATTCTCTAATTTAAAACATAATTTTAGAACGAGTGTTTTGAACTTCCAGCACATAGCAAAATATTTAACAAAAATTTAATATGAGGAAAGTAAAGAACTTATCTTTCACCATCTCTTCCCCTTCAGTTGATTAGAGTCAAGTCTGTTTAGGAACAAATCCGATCTATTCTATATTGTACCCAAAACACCACACACCAATAGACAGAATCAATCTGAGGTCGGGATTTAATCAATCCCAAGAGCACCAAAGATCTCCTCCTGTGCCCAAACACAGAACACCAAAAACCCATCCAATAAGAAAATGAAAGGTTGATTTGGATCAGGATCTTCTTCAAAAATTCCTGCTGGATCACGATAGTTCCGTTGCCCCTTATGAAGTCCTTATCCCATTCTCTTCTCTGATCTGGAATGAGTCCTACTGGATCACGATAGATCCACTTTACCCCGGAAGAACTCCTTATCCCATTTTGTTCTCAGATCTAAAGAGATGAGAAGGCAATGTTAACTGCATCGACCGGGCCCATGTGCGGCGACAACATCGGCTGGGCCCACACGCGGCGATGCACAGCGGTTGCGGTGGGGTGGACCGGTGGCCAGCGAAAACGCCGGTGACAGCAGCGACGAAGACGGGTATCGACTCCGGTAATGGGGTTCGACGAACGGTCAACTCACGTCGACAGAGGAGGAGGCTGCGAGCGACTCCGACGATGGCTCCGAGGGCTTCAACGAGATCCGACGACTTCAACAAGGTCCGGCAAGATCCAACAAAACTCCGATTTTCCTCTTAATTTAATCTCACAAATTGATTAATAATATCTCAAGATTGTTAGGTTTTGTGAGAAATTAACAATTGGGAATTAGGGTTTATCTCTAGATCTAAGTTGCCTAAATACTGGTTTGGGTATCGGGTTATAAGCCCACAAACCCGCGTTCCAATATCCAATCAATTGTACGTTCATTACACGTGTTACACATATGCACGTGCTATATTTATATAGAGAGAATATACCAATATATCCAACATTAAGCAGGGTGGATGAAAAAGACACCGTACCAAATTGTGATTATTATAAATCAATAGAAGACTTCATTAGCAAGTATTGACTTGTAATGTCTAGTTCAAATAACGAAGGAAACTCCAATACTAGTGGAAGTACTCCAAGATATTGATGCTTTTTACAAGTGGGGATCTCGAGGTCTCTACCTTTGTCTATACTCGGCAATGTTTTTTTTCTAAATAAAAGTGACATCGGTCATCGATTTTATTAATGAAGTTTTAACGAAACCACAAAATAGGCCTATTACAACATCTACTAAGTACTGTGCCCCCTCGGCATGCAAAAGAGATACATATTACAAGCCTCTATCTATTACAAATCCATAGCTACTGCAGCGGAGTATTTTGCCCTACACCCTGAGTTACAAAAATCCGACACCTCCTCACCACTGTAAACTCCAAGACAAGCCCGGTGAGAACCTTTTCCAAGTCCAACCCGCTCACTCGATCCCCTCGAACCGGATCCTCTTCCTTGAGCCTGTTATACTAGGTAATGTTACTAGAACTGAACCAGCCTTTGAACCCGTTAGAGCGGGCGGTTCATTTCTAACGGTCCAACCGCGGTTCACTCTTTGATTGGATGGCTAAGGTGCCGTGATTGAATCCGAAGTTCGGTTAGAACCCAGTTCAAGCCTCTATCCAGTTCTTTTCCGACTCATCCGGTTTCTTTGAAGTTTCCGGTTTCACTCAAAACCAGCCCTATTCAGGGCCCAGTTCCGGTCTGACAGCATTCATATTAGGAATTAATTAGACTTTACAAGTCCCAACTTGCTACTTATTAATTTTTGTTTTTTCCAATTTGGCCGGACAAGGAGGAATAGTAATACTAATGACAATTGGTAGGGTACTGTCTTTTTAACCAGGCCTACATAATTGATTCTTTTTGGTAGGGTGTCTTTTTCACCAGGCCTACATAACTGATTCTTTCTTTTCTAATCAATCATATGCTCAAAAGAAGAAAGATACAGAGAGAAAATTGTTATCCTTCAATAGTTACATTGTTGTCAAAAAGCTTGATGGTGAAATCACTTATAGTGTCTCCTCTTGAAAAAACAGCAACGTCTGAGCTTGGCTTCGGAAGTTTGGGGGAAGCTGGAATTGCTTTGAGGCCTAATAAAGGACATGAAGAAGTTGGAGAGCTGGCTTCCGAAGTATATTAATCAATTACTAGTATAGACAGAGGTTGAGGATTTTTTTTTGCGGCAATAGGTCTTTTTTTAAACTAATTTTCAAAATATGTTTGTTTCGAAAATAACTCTGAAGATAGGTCTGTCCTCGTAGACCACAGTATCGAACTACAGCCTTTTCGATAACGAGGCCGCGGTTGTGAACTGCGGTCTCGTTACATGTAATATAATGCTAAATTTTTCCAAGTGTAAAATGTAAAAAAAATATAAGGTCGCACTTGGGTATTCCGGCCTTGATATAATATAGGTCGCAGCCCACAATTATGGCCTCAGTTATATGCTAAAAACTGGATCCTATGAAGCATATTACTGAGGTTGCTAAAATCTATAACTATTATAATGGGAGAGATGGGGTTGGTAAACAAACAAACCCTAATTTGTTTGTGAGCAAACCCGTGCATCGCACGTGCTTTTTTTGTCCTTTTTCATTCCCCTCCACGTGCATCGCACGTGCATGATACTAGTTATAGATGAACCCTATGCATGTCTATAAAGTTCATAAAGATTTTCTTCTAACCCCACCTACTCACTTAATAAATATTATTAATTTATTAAGTGACTAATAAATTAATGTTCGTGGAAGTAACTTTTTTTGCCATGAATGGCCACCAAATTTAATTCCCACCAGACTCACTTACCAACTAACTAATATTTAATTTCTTCTAACCCCACCTACTAACTAATATTTAATTTTATTATAAATATTATTATTATTATTTATTTATAATTGATTTTTTTTTAAGCCGAGAAAAGATAGGTGACAAATTTTAAGCCCGAAGATGACATGTGGCAAAAAAAAATTTCACCAAGAGAATGACATGTGGCGAAGTTCATTCGTAAGTATAATTAGATGAGTAATGCTAGAGCCACTACCAATTTCACTACATTTCTCTTCACTACCTTAGGTTGCACACTCCAATAGGTAGAGGAAGATAGAGTAGGTGGGAAAATTGTCCAATAGGAGTATGCCACCTAAGGTAGTGAAGAGAATGGTAGTGAAATTGGTAGTGGCTGAAGCATTACTCTAATTAGATTTAAAATATTTAAATTAAGACTAGTTAGATTTATATTTTTAAATCTTCTTCTTGCATGACAATTTTAAAATATCTTATATCTCAATAATATGCATATGTACCAAAAATCAAAAGTGATCTTGGGGTGTGTCTGTTTTCAACCAAAGGAAACACATAAACAAATCTTAGTGCTTAATAAACATATAGGTATCTTAAGAAATACTAATCTTTTTGAACAGGTTCAGTTAGAACTCAGTTCAAGGCACTACACGGTTTTTTTCCGACTTCATCTTTCTTATTTTGAGTTGTCGTCTGTTATGAGCATGACTGATTTGGCATTTCGTTTTATTAATTGAGTCAATTAAGCAAGCTGGATGAACATACCACATTGTAATTAGCAAGAGAAGACTTCATTAGCAAGAGATGATTTGTAAAGTCTAGTTAAAATAACAAAAGAAACTACATTACTAGTGAAAGTATTTCCAGATATTGATGTTTTTTACAATTGGGGATCTAGAGGTCTCTGTCGTAAGTAGTTTAAAAAAAAAAAAAAAAAAAATTAGATTCGTCTACCTTTGTCTATACAATGTTCTTTTTCTTTCTTCTTTTGAGTTGCTTTCGCTTCTGAGGATAACTGTTTTGAAATTTCGTTGTGTTGAATGGGTCAATTAAACAGGGTGGATAAAAAAGACACAGTACCAAATTGTGATTTTTATACATCAATAGAAGACTTCATCGGCAAGTATTGACTTGTAATGTCTAGTTCAATTATACAAAAAGGAAACTGCAATACTAGTGGAAGTATTCCAAGATATTGATGTTTTTTATAAGTGGGGATCGCGAGGTCTCTACCTTTGTCTATACTAGGCAATGTTACTAGAACTGAACCAGCCTTTGAACCGTTATAGCGGACGGTGCATTTCTAACGGTCCAACCGCAGTTCACTCTTGATTGGATTGCTAAGGTGCCGTGATTGAATCCGAAGTTCAGTTAGAACCCAGTTCAAGCCTCTATCAAGTACTTTTCCGATTCATCCGGTTTCTTTGAAGTTTCCGGTTTCACTCAAAACCAGCCCTGTTGAGGTCCCAGTTCCGGTCTGACAGCATTCATATTAGGAATTAATTAGACTTTACAAGTCCCAACTTGCTACGAAGATCTTTAATTTTTGTTTTTTCCAATATGGCCGGACAAGGAGGAATAGTTATACTAATGACAATTTGGTAGGGTACTGTCTTTTTGACCAGGCCTACATAATTGATTCTTTTTGGTAGGGTGTTTTTTTCACCAGGCCTACATAATTGATTCTTTCATTTCTAACCAATCATGCTCAAAAGAAGAAAGATAAAAGAGAGAAAATTGTTAACCTTCAATAGTTACATTGTTGTCAAAAAGCTTGATCTCCTCTTGAAAAACACAGCCACGTCTGAGCTTGGCTTCGGAAGTTTGGGAGAAGCTGGAATTGCTTTGAGGTATAATAAAGGACATGAAGAAGTTGGAGAGCTGGCTTCCCGAAGTATATTAATCAATTACTAGTATAGACAGAGGTTGAGGATTTTTTTTAAACTAATTTTCAAAATATGTTTGTTTCAAAAATAACTCTGAAGATAGGTATGTCCTCGGAGACCACAGTTATGTCGCTGAAGTTTGAATAATATGACTAATTAGTTGTAAATAAAAATTCATGTTTCCATTAGTATATGGTGAAAAATAATTATAAATTGGGGTATAAAGTCCATGTTTATATGTGTGTGTGTTGTGTGTGTGTGTCTCTCTCTCTCTCTCTCTCTCTCTATATATATATATATATATATATACTCTCTCTCTCTCTCTCTCTCTCTATCTCTAATCTCTAATACTATAATGGGAGAACCCCTTAGTCAGTAACCCAACCCGTGCAAAGCACGGGTTGGGTTACTTTGGTAAATATTTTCGAAAATGAACCTGTTTGGTAAATATTTTCGAAAGCGGACCAGCTTGAAAATTATTTTCTTTTTAATTATGGACTAACTTTGGTAAATATTTTAAAAAAAGTGGACCTGTTTTGTAAATATTTTCGAAAGTGGATCGGTTTGGAAATTATTTTCTTCTTACCCTTTTCATTATCCTTCAATTTTTTCCACGTGCACGTGTGCACGTGTCTGATACTAGTATATATATATATATATATATATATAGAGAGAGAGAGAGAGAGAGAGAGAGAGAGAGAGAGATAAATAAATGAGTTGTTTGGGGGGGGGGGGGGGGGGGGGGGGGGGGGGGGGGGAGGGGGAAGGGGAATGTCTTTTGTGTTGTTAGATCTGAGTCTTTGATTTTGAGAGAATTGAAGGAGAGCCACTTGATAGCTTTCTTTGTGTTTTATCTAAATTTTCTTAAGTGTAAAATATGAAAAATATGAGACCGTAGTTGGGTATTGCGGTCTCGATATAACAATGGTCGCAACCCACAATTGCGGCCTCAGCTATATGCTAAAAACTGGGTCATATGAAGCATATAACTGAGGTTACAATTGTGAACTGAGACGTATCTATATTGAGGCCGCAGTACCCGATCATGGCCTTGTATTTTTCACATTTTACACTGACAATTTTTTTCCCCAAGTCTCAGAACATATTGGCTAAGATATGTATTTAGGCCGCAGTTGAGAACTTTGGCCTCAAAATCGAAGAGGCTACAGTTCGGTACTGCAGCCTATGGTATATCGAGGCCGCAGTACCCGACTACGGCATCGTATTTTTCACATTTTACACTTAGAAATTTTCTCTCAAGTGTCGGAGTTTATAAGTATATGACATGTAAAGAGGCCGTAGTTCACAACTGCAGCTTCGTTATCGAAAAGGCGGCAGTTCGGTTCTATGGCATATAAAGACATACCTATCTTTGGAATAAGTTTCGAAACATACCTATTTTGAAAATTAGTTTCAAAAAGAGACCAATTTCGGGGAAAAAATCAGGGTTGAGACGATTTTAATCTAATCTAATATTTAATTTAATAATAATAATAATTATTATTATTATTATTATTATTATTATTATTATTTGGAAATCATTGAGTTTTTTTGGGCTCCTCGGAGAAGACAAGTGACAGAGTTTCTTAAGCCATGAAGCCAGAAAATGACATGTGGCAGATTTTTTTTCATTGAGATAATGACATGTGGCGAGGCTTAGTCATGCATATAATTATATTTAAAATAGTTAAATCTCTAATATTATAATAGGATGTTGACTCTTAGTTTGGTGTGCACAAAATAAGTCTAATATGTTTAAATTGAGTTGTTCAGATTTTCAGGATCAAATAATATCAGTAAGAGATTCAAGAGAAATTCAAGAATAGACAAAGAAGGAAAGCAATAAAGAAAGATTGCAAAATCAAGTAAAAGAATAAGTTATTCAAAAAAGAGCACATATTGATTAGTGCCCAAGAAAGCTATCAAGATCAGTTGTTGTTATTCCATATTTGTAAGATTGTATCTGTATTCTATTGATTGATGATTGATTAGTATATGGTAAGAATATAAAGTGGATTCGTCATGAACAACATGATTGCGATCGACCACACTTCATGTTAGTCGACTGCACCGCAGTCGACCGCACTATTATAGCAATATAATGAAGCAGTCGACCATTCATCTTTTGACTTTTCGTTTGAAAGTTGAACGGTCGACTGCACCTTAATTGCGGTCGACCGTAACTCACGTTGTTCCCCTTTTTGGAATGTATCGTTTCTATTTTTGATAGATACACTTTCCAGTCTATATATTTAGACGTACCCACTATGTATTCTTCACCTATTACTTCTGAGAAAAATCTTCTGAACTAATCATTCAAAATCAATCCGAGCGTGTGTGATAACTATTTGTTTTCTTCAGTCAGGATCATTAAGGATCTTGCATCTTTTTCTATTCTTGCACTTCGGTGAGATTGATGGGACTTGTGTTAGAAGTCTTGTGGGTATAATAGGTCTCTCGGCCTGAATCCGAGAATCACTGTACAAGGGTTTGAGTATAGTGGAACTCTTGTGGTGGAGAATTGTTACAAGCAGGTTGTGTGAACTTAGACCTGAGGTCGAACCACGTTATATCACTAAGTCACTTGTAAGTCGTCAAGTTATATGGTTGAGAGAAAATTTGGAAGAGCTCAAGTATCCACAAGTTCGCGACCCCAAGTTTTTACGTGATAATCGTCCGCAATCTCCCTCACAAAGAATCTTATGTTTCATGGCAAAAGCGAGCACATTAAGATCAAGTTTCATTTTATTCGAGAGTTTGCCAGTTGTGATGAAGTTTTTTTGATCAATCGGATAGAGCCTTACGATTCCAGCCATCACCAAAAAATAAATTATAAGATAGAGCGAACATCATGTTTTACAAGCTGTAAAACCTAAAATTACAATAAAAAAGAGACGAGCGACAATTAAAATAAAAGGTAAGATACAAGGGAGAAGGAAATAAACAATGACAGAGCCGAATCAATGCTGTTGTCGAGAAGGTAAAATAAAAGGTAAGTTCCATTTTTGTTTTTTCCAATTTGGCCGGACAAGGAGGAATAGTAATACTAATGACAATTTGGTAGGGTACTGTCCTTTTGACCAGGCCTACATAATTGATTAGGGTGTTTTTTTCACCAGGCCTACATAATTGATTCTTTCATTTCTAACCAATCATGCTCAAAAGAAGAAAGATAAAGAGATAAAATTGTTAACCTTCAATAGTTACATTGTTGTCAAAAAGTTTGATGGTGAAATCGCTTATAGTGTCTCCTCTTGAAAAAACAGCCACGTCTGAGCTTGGCTTCGGAAGTTTGGGAGAAGCTGGAATTGCTTTGAGGTATAATAAAGGACATGAAGAAGTGGGAGAACTGGCTTCCGAAGTATATTAATCAATTACTAGTATAGACAGAGGTTGAGGACTTTTTTTCCGGCAATAGGTCTTTTTTTAAACTAATTTTCAAAATAGGTTTATTTCGAAAATAACTCTGAAGATAGGTTTGTCCTCATAAACCACAGTGTCGAACTGCGGTCTTTTCGATAACGAGGCTGCGGTTGTGAACTGCGGCCTCGTTACGTGTAATATAATGCTAGATTTTCCGGTGGCCACGTGCCTTCGGCACATATTCAGAACGATACAACATATGAAAAGTCTTGTAAAATATAAATCAACAATTATGTAGCTGAAGTTTGAATAATATGACTAGTTAGTTGTAAATAAAAGTCCATGTTTCCATTAGTATATGGTGAAAAATAATTATAAATTGGAGTATAAAGTCCATGTTTATATGTGTGTGTGTGTGTTGTTGTATATATATACTAGGTTTGCCCGTTGACACGTGCCTACGGCACGTCTTCGAAACGGTGCACCTTGTTTGATTATATAAAATAGTTTTGGAGGTCCATCAAATTAATTTAATTTTTTTTTTTTTTGAGGAAAGTCTAGCAAATTAATTGAAGTAGCAAATATATTATATGAGAAACTTTTGGGGGTCCAGCAAAAAACATATCATATGATTTTTTTGATTTTTTTTTTGAATTATTTTTAAAGTTTTTAAATTTTAAATTTTTTTAGTTTATTAATTTTTAATTTTGTAAAAAAATTTAAATTTTTTATTTTCTTAAATTTTTGAATAGAAGAGGGAGGGAGAGAGAGAGAGAGAGAGAGAAAGAGAGAAATAATTAAATAAATATAAGAGTTGTTTTGGGTGGGAGATTTGAATTTGAGTTTTGGGGGAAACTTTTGGGGGAAAAATATGTTTTGTGAGGTTAGATCCGGGGCTTTGATTTTTTGGGGAATTGAAGGAGAGCCACTTGATAGCTTTCTTTGTGTTTTATTATATAGATATGGAGAGAGAGAGAGAGAGAGAGAGAGAGAGAGAGAGAGAGAGAGATGATTAAATGAATACATGAGTTGTTTTGGGGGGATTTGAATTTGAGTTTTGTGGGAAAACTTTTTTTTTGGGTGGGGGGGGGGAATGTGTTTTGTAAGGTTAGATCCGAGTCTTTGATTTTGAGAGGATTCAAGGAGAGCCACTTGATAGATTTTTTTGTGTTGTATCTAAATTTTCTTTAGTGTAAAATATGAAAAGTATGAGACCGTAGTTGGGTATTGCGGTCTCGATATAACACTGGTCGCAATCCACAATTGCGGCCTCAATTATATGCTAAAAACTGGGTCATATGAAGCATATAACTGAGGTTACAGTTGTGAACTGCGGCCTATCTATATTGAGTCCGCATTACCCAACCATGGCCTCGTATTTTTCATATTTTACCTAACAAGATTTTTTCCGCCAAGTCTCAGAACATATTAGCTAAGATATGTAATTAGGCCCCAATTATGAACTTCGGCCTTAAAATCGAATAGGCTACAGTTTGGTACTGCAGCCTATGGTATATTGAGGCCGCAGTACCCGGCTGCTGCATCGCATTTTTCACATTTTACACTTAGAAATTTTCTCTCAAGTGTCGGAGTTTATAATTATATGACATGTAAAGAGGCCGCAGTTCACAACTGCGGCCTCGTTATCGAAAAGGCCACAGTTCGGTTCTATGGCATATAAAGACATACGTATCTTCGGAATAAGTTTCGAAATAGACCTATTTTGAAAATTAGTTTAAAAAAGAGACCTATTTCGGGAAAAAAAACAGGGTTGAGACGATTTTAATCTAATCTAATATTTAATTTAATAATAACAATAATAATAATAGTAATAATTATTATTATTATTTGGAAATCATGGAGTTTTTTCAGCTCGGAGAAGACATGTGACAAAGTTTCTTAAGCCATGAAGCCAGAAAATGACATGTGGCAGATTTTTTTTCATTCACATAATGACATGTGGCGAGGTTTAGTCATGCGTATAATTATATTTAAAATAGTTAAATCTCTAATATTATAATAGGATGTTGACTCTTACTTTGGTGTGCACAAAACGTGTCTATAAATACTAATATGTTTAAATTCAGTTGTTCAGATTTTCAGGATCAAATAATATATAAAAGATTCAAGAGAATTTCAAGAATAGGCAAAGAAGGAAAGTAATAAAGAAAGATTGCAAAATCAAGCAAAAGAAGAAGTTATTCAAAAAAGAGCACATATTGATTAGTGTCCAAGAAAGCTATCAAGACCAGTTGTTGTTATTCCATATTTGAAAGATTTTATCTGTATTTAATTGACTGATGATTGATTAGTATATGATAAGAATATAAAGTGGATTCGTCATGAACAACACGGTTGTGATCGACCACACTTCATGTCAGTCGACCGCACCGCAGTCGATCACACTATTATAGCAATATAGTGAAGCGGTCGACCATTCATCTTTTGACTTTTCGTTTGAAAGTTGAACGGTCGACTGCACCTTAATTGCGGTCGACTGTAACTCACGTTGTTCCCCTTTTCGGAATGTATCGTTTCTAGTTTTGATAGATACACTTTCTAGTCTGTATATTTGGACGAACCCACTGTGTATTGTTCACCTATTACTTCTGAGAAAAATCTTCTAAACTAATCATTCAACAATCAATCCGAGTGTGTGTGATAACTATTTGTTTTCTTCAGTCAGGATCATTAAGGATCTTGCGTCTTTTTCTTTTCTTCCACTTCGGTGAGATTGACGGAACATGTGTTAGAAGTCTTGTGGGTGTAATAGGTCTCTCGGCCTGAATCCGAGAATCACTGTAAAAGGGTTTGAGTATAGTGGAACGCTTGTGGTGAAGAATTGTTACAAGCAGGTTGTGTAAACTTCGACCTGAGGTCGAACCACATTATATCGCTGAGTCACTTGTAAGTTGTCAAGTTATATGGTTGAGGGAAAATTTGGAAGAGCTCAAGTATCCTCAAGTTCGCGACCCCATGTTAATACACGATAATCGTCCTCAATCGCCCTCACAAAGAATCTGATGTTTCATGTAACGCCCCGAGTCCGGTTCAGCTGCGTAGTACCCCGTATTTTTAAATACTATTTTTGAGATCTGAAAATGAATTAAAATGATTTTCGGGAGATTTAATAAATGTTTTCTGAGGATTTATCTTTTTACACGTGCGAAACACGTGTAAATATTTTTTGGTGTAAATGTCCAATTTTATATTTTTAATAAATTCTCCTACTTATAATGGAGAATATTCTAAATTTTGGAATTTTTCTGAGTAGAGAAACTCTTTTTATAAATATCTTGAAAGAGAGGGGCTTTTATGTAAAAAGCCGTTTGGATCTCAAATAAATAATGAAAAATCATTTTTACTGATTTTTGGGTTTTCAATGGTCATCATTGAAATAAAATATTTTTAAATTTTATTTAAAGTCGATTTGGTGAAGATTTAAACAAATATGGTGTTTTTGCAAATATGAAATTTATGTTGGATCTTATGCAAATATTTTCCTGGAAAGTAAAAGTCAGATATTTTGAGTGGAAAATATAATATATATTATTAGATATTATTTCTGATTTTTCTGGATTTTTATGAATATTTTATGATGTATTTGCAAATATTACAAAAGGGAGGGCTTTTGTGCAAAATCGCCACCCTGAGTTGTAAATCCGAATTTTTCTTATTTACTTGGCTGTGCTGGATTGCTGGAGAACTCAGTGATAAAAGGATTTGATTTGGTTTTAATTTAGTTAACCTATTTTAACTAAGAAAGGTTTGTATATGTACAGTTATATTTTGGAAGGATTATTTTGCTAAAGTGTTTGAAACCCTAATCTTTCAATCCTGGCCTGTATAAAAGAGGGTGTGCAGCCGTCTTTCGCTGCACAACACAAGTTTTATTATTTTTATTTTTTTTGGAGATTTGAAAGAGAAGATCTTGGATTTCGCAAAGAAGGGTTTTGCCTATTCGATTGTATTCTTCATTTGAGGTGAGTAATATAATTGTTTTGTTGTTTTGTTTGTTTTCTTTGATTTGTGTATGTAGTATGCGAATGATATGAATGTTTTGGTTGATCTTGGATGTCGAATTTCATCTATTAGAAAGCATGCTAGGGTTTGGATGCTTGAGATAGTTTGAGATAATAGAGCTTTTGTGTAAATTTTGTAAAGAGAAGTGTTGTAAAAAGAAATTTGTAATTCAAGTTGTTTTGTATTCCGCTGTGTTGTAAATGATTTTTGCAATGAAAGTTGAAATAAAAATTATCTGTGTTTTTGGACTATGTGTAATATTACATTGAAGTTGATGCTGGGAATTGTGCCACGTATTTCTAAGATATTATATTAGAAATTTGGGACGCTACAAGCTGTGCACGCGGCTACACGTACACGCATGCGAAAGAACGGACACAAAACTCTAGCCACGCCCACCACAGGCATCATCAAAAGGTGGGTTAACCCTTAGGTGCCTTTATCATTTGGTTTTTTCCTATATATCCATACTCATATTCTTCTTTACCAACATTATGGGATTCTTTTCCCCCAAGTCAACCTCACGGTCAACCACCCAAACACACCAGTACACATGCATTCTTTCTTTTATTCATTTAATTCCTTCTTAAGCCCCATAGGAAATCATCTAGGCCTATCTCTTTCATCAATCCTTTATCATACCCATAGGATCATCTATAGACCACTAATTAATACCTTCATCTCATCTCTTATTATTTATTTATTATATATATATATATATATTATTATATATATTTCTATATATAATATTATATATATACCCGTTTAAGTACGGGGTGTTACATTTCATGGCAAAAGCGAGCACATTTAGGTCAAGTTCCATTTTATTCGAGAGCTTGCCAATTGTGATGAAGTTAATGTTCAATTTCCCAAAAAAGTGATCAAGTTGCGGATGTGTTTAGTAAGGCCCTCAAGGTTGGAGATTCCAACAAAATGAAGGTGAAGCTTGGTGTCATGCAAGTCTAGCTTAAGGGGGCCTATTGGAAGTTTAATCTATCAGGTTCATGTTAAATATTCTTCATACATGGACTTTTCCCATGGTGGGTGCAGGAACCATTATTGTCTTTTATTCTTTTTATATTGCATGTTCATTTAGTGTGTGTTTCATCACATTTTCAATTTTGAATGAAGGCAATATATAGCCACGTAGTTTCATGTTATGTAAGCAAGATAGTAAGCATGCTAGTATAATATCAATGGATCTTTCAATTACATAGGGAGTTAATATTATTTGGGTGCTTCTACAAGAGAATAATCTTCTTCTTTATAACTTTATGCCAACATTAAATGGATTTTGATATTTATGTTAGCACTTTTCTTATCTTCGTTATAAATAAATAAATAAATTCATTTTTGAGTAGGGTTATTTTTATGATGCAATCCCTCAACTACTATAACTTCTTAAATTTTTTCTCAACTACCCTACATCCACACTTGATTGTTTTTTTTTTAAGGAAAAAGGTGGATTCTGGCCACCCTGTTTCATTAATAAAAAAAATTAATAAAACAAACTCAGAGTACTGAGCCGAATAGTCCTACCAACAAAGCAAATGTACATAAACTCCACCCCAAAACATGGGAGTAGGACAAAATAGACTCTAAGAAATACATCATATTCCCCAATAAACCCTGGGGTGGTGGGTATCTATGATAATAGTAGCTGTCTATCAACCAATCATCGGACCGATCTCGATCTCCTCATCATCAAAGTCCTCCGCCTGGAATACGCTCGTAACCCTCCTTCTGGGACCTGCTACTACCACATTCGCCCAAAATGAAATAAAATGCATAATGTGAGTCAAATTACTAGAAATACTATTACAAGTTTTACGAAAGTTAAAGTTATTTATGTCTAGCCAAAGAACCCAGGTCGTTGCAGCGATAGCGATATACCACGCTTCTTTCATAGATCTCCTTTCCGACGCGAACATTGGACCCACCCACAGGTCCTCATATGTAATAGGATATTGAGTCGTTCCCAGGATGCTGAGTACCTCTACGAGTACTGCTTTGCTCCTAGGACATTGCAGAAAAAGGTGGTCTCTAGTTTTCAGGGTATCGTGGCAGAATCCACATTGAGAGTCCACACTCGGTTTTCGTTTAGCAAGGTTTCCCTAGTCAAGATGGCATCATTCAGTACCAACCATAAGAAAACTTTGACTTTTAGCGGGGCTTTCGTCTTCCAGATGACGGTCGACCACTTTGGGGTACAACCCCTAAAGTGAATGCGGTTGTACATGGAGCACATTTTGAACTTGCCGTTGTTCTCCAGACCCAGGCTTTCTTATCCAAACCCTGGGAGCACCTAATACCAGTGTTGGTGATATAGGTCTAAAGTTCCGTTAGCCTAACCTGGGAGCCCGGATCGAGCGGTTATTTCAATAGTGGCCTCTAGGTGCTTCTCTTCTAAGTTGTGGCCACCGTGCAGTGTGGTTGTAATGCCTGATCATATAGATCGGGGAATAAGGTTCTGAGTGTGTGATCGGCAGACCACTTATCCCACCAAAATCTGGAGAGTCTGCCATTACCGATAACTGATGTCACACAGCTAGTGAAGGGTTCGTAGACCTTAGTGATGCCTTTCCAGAACCATTAGACCCGTGGGCCTATCCTGAAACCCAGGTTTCTCGTTCCATTCCCATGCATATATCCCTGAACAAATAGTTGCCACCCTTCTCCGTTATGGTGGAACACCTTCCACCACCATTTGCCTAGTAGCGCCAGATTCATATCGCGAAGATCAATTATACCTAGTCCTCCATGAATCTTCTTCATGCATGCCTTCTCCCATCTGATGAGGTGATATCCTCCACGCTCCGGGTCTGACCATTTCCATAAGAAGCGTTTCCGAGTCTGGTCAATTCTCTGGATTACCCATCGTGGAATTTCAAAGAAGGACAGGTAATAGGTAGGAAGGTTTGATAGGACTGCATTAATAAGTGTGACTCTCCCTCCAAAAGATAGGGCTTTGCCTTTCCAACCTATTAGCCGTTTCTAAACCCGGTCAATAATGTGTAACCAGTCCGCCTTTTTGAGTTTTCCGGGTCTTAGTGGAAATCCTAGAAACTGAGTGGGGAAACTCTCGGTGGAGCAATTGAGAATTGTGGCATGTTCAAGTGTCTCCTCCGGTGTTAGGTCAATGAGGATTATTGCACTTTTGTGGAAATTAACCCTGAGGCCACCAAGCTTCAAAATAATAAAGGATTCCTTTGAAGACGGTAGTTTCCCTTAGGTTGCCATTGCCAAATAGGAGAGTATCATCTGCATACTGGAGTATAGAGCACCCCTGGCGACTGATTCCCATGGCTACTGGTACAATCCACCCTGTTCTACTGCACTTAGATATCATGGATCGAAGTACATCTGCCACAATAGTAAAGAGCAGGGGAGAAAGCGAATCTCCTTATCTGAGCCCTTGTTTGCACGCAAATGGGTGGCCTGACACCCCATTTGCCAAAATTGCTATTTTGCTAGTGGTCAGATATGTGTGGATCCATCTGATCCATTTCTCCCCAAAACCTCTACCATCAAGTGCTTCCAGCAAAGTATCCCATTCCACAGAGTCATAGGCTTTCTCTAAGTCTAGCTTCAAGAGGTAGCTCTTAGAGTTCGATGTGTGGCCCGGGTGAATAGTTTCCTCAGACATTGCTATACTATCTTGAATACATCGACCTTTAATGAATTCCGCCTGGTCCTGATTGAGGCCATCCATTACCTTTCCTAGCCTATTAGCGAGGGTATTAGTAATGATTTTTATAGAGCAGTTAAGGAGGCTTATGGGTTGAAAGTCTCCAACTCTTTAGGAGTCTTCTTTCTTAGGGATGAGCACAACCTCCGCTGAATTGAGTCTCTCTAGTTTGAGTTTATGCTCGTAGAAGACTTCGAACATCTTCAGCAAATCCCCTTTGATTTCCTCCCAAAATATCTGATAGAGCAGTTTCGGGAACCCGTTTGGACCTGGGGCTTTATCTTTCCCAAGATGTTAGACTGCCACCCAGAATTCCTTCTCAGTGAAGGGTGCTTCTAGGGCTTGCAGCCTAGGCTCAGAGTTGCTTGCCAGGTCCTGCCAGAATTCTTCCGCAGGTCTGTTTTATGCCCAAAGAGACGCTTGAAATGGGACTGGAATGCCAATTTAATAGCGCCGTCGCCTTGTACTATTCCGGAATCTAAATGGATCGAGTGGATAAGGTTAGATCTACATCGGGAACTGGTTAATTGGTGGAAGAATGTTGTGTTCGCATCTCCCTCCTTAAACCACGAGATTCTGGATCGTTGCTGCCATTTATCTCCTCAATCCTATAGAGTTGGTCAATTTTCTGTCTGAGTTAGAGCAGTCTATTCCGCTCTTCCTGTGTCAAATCCCTAGTTTCTTCAATCTTATCCAGCTCCTCAATACCTTCCAGGTGGGATTCCTTTACTCTCCAAATCAACACAAATCTGGTTCGGTTCCATTTTCTGAGTGTGCCTCCTAGTCTTCTAATTTTTTCACACCATATTGTAGTCGCCTCCAAGCCCGTGGTAGGGAGAGACCAGCTCTCGTTGACTATGTGATGAAAGCCTTGGATTTCGAGCCATGCTTTCTCGAATTGAAACCTTGATTGTTTTCTAGGTAGATCTTCCCCGGAAGACAAGAAGATAGAAACGTGATCTGAGGTGGGTTTAGGAAGAGATCTAGCCGATGATAGCGAGAATTTGGTCTCCCAGTCCATGGAGACCAAGATCCTATCTAATTTAGCTAGGATGGCCGCTGCTTGCATGTTTGACCAGTGAAGAGCCTATCAGCGATGGGGATGTCAACCAGCTCCAGGTCCGTGATGACCTCGTTAAAAGCTTCCCTGTCGTGATCACTAGCTCCTCTACCTCTGTGTTCTGAGGCGAATCTAGTGATGTTAAAATCACCCCCCCACCACCACCCAAAGGTGTGGCCAGTAGGCCTGGACCGCTTTAAGTTCTGCCCAGATTGCTATTCTGGAAGCAGAAGAATGTGGTCCATAGACCACCGTAATCAATTGGATCAATAGGTCGGATTTTCGTTGGAGTAACACTGACAAAGAAAATTGGCCGTGGAGCTAATCTAGACAGCAAAAGGTGTCAGGGTTAAAGCCAAGAGCGATACTCCCAGATGCCCCAACAGATGGGGATATTCTCCAATCAGAGACCCGGTTTCCTCCCAACCTCCTAAATCTAGTCATGTGAGCAAGTTTGGTCTCTAGGAGACCCACAAAGGCCACCAGGCTCGACGGAAAGCCTCGAGTAGGTAGCCAGCTTTCTCACTTAAAAAGTGTCTCAAAGCAAGGCCACAAGGCTCGATGCTCGGCATGTGCCTCAAGCAGGCAGCCAGCTTTCTCACTAAAAGTGCCTCAAAGCAAGGACACCGGCTTGACGCTCGGTATGTGGCTCGAGCAGGAAACCAACTTTCTCACTAAAAGCGTCTCAAAGCAAAGCCACAAGGCTCGACGCTTGGCATGTGCCTCGATCTGGCAACCAATTTTCTCACTAAAAGTGCCTCAAAGCAAGGCGACCAGGCTCGACGCTCGGCATGTGCCTCGAGCAGGCAGTCAGCTTTCTCATAAAAAGCACCTTAAAGCAAGGCTATCAAGGTCGACGCTCAGCATGTGCCTCGAGCAGACAGACTGCTTTACCATAAAAAGCACCTCAAAGTAAGGCCATAAGGCTCGATGCTCGACATGTGCCTCAAGAAAGCAACCAGTTTTCTTATAAAAAGTGCCTCAAAGTAAGATCACCATGCTCGACGCTCGGCATGTGCCTCGAGCAGATAACCAACTTTCTCATAAAAAGCACATCAAGGCCATCAGGCTTGACACTCGGCCTTTGCCTCGAGCAGGCTGCTAGCTTCCCCTCACAAAGCGGCTTGCTCGAAGCGCTCGACACCGACCCCCTAGCTCGAAGGTTGGCACGTACCTCTAGCAAAGTAGCCAACTTCCTCTCAAGATGCGCCTCGCTCTTAACGCTCGGCACCAACCCCGAGTAAGGCGACCAGCTTCCTTAAGAAGCACCTCACTCTTAGCACTCAGCCCCGACCCCCCAAGCTCGAAGCTTGACACGCACCTCGAGCAGGCACACAACTTCCCCTCAGAAACTGCCTTGCTCCAAGCCTTCGAAACCACCCCTAGCTCGGAGGTCGGCGCATACCTCGAGCAAGGCAGCCAACTTCCTCTTAGAAAGTGCCTCGCTTTTAGCACTCGACACACACCTCGAGCAGGCACCCAGCTTCCTTTCAAAAAGTGCCTCGCTCTTGGCGCTCGGAACCGACCTCGAGCAAGGTAGCCAGCTTCCTCTCAAGTTGCGCCTCGCTCTTAGCGCTCGGCGCCGGCTCCCAAAGCTCGGAGCTCAGCACGTACCTCGAGCGGGCACACAACTTCCCCTCATAAAGTGCCTCTCTCCAAGCACTCGACACCGACCCCCTAGCTCGGAGGTTGGCACATACCTCGATCAAGGCAGCCAGCTTCCTCTCAGAAAGTGTCTTTGTAACTATTATTTTCGTTCTTTTCATTTTTTCCCAATAGTAATATTTTATTTGCATTTGAATAAGATACTCTATTTTTCTTGATCATCTTAAATTTTGTTCATGAATTACTCTTGTTCTTATTGTTGAGTTATTTTTTTGTTGATCCCTTTTTTATTTGATTGTGGGTATTTTATTTGAACCCTATTATCTTTGGATCCATCTATTTTCTAACCCAAAACCAAATTGCAATTATTTCTTGACCCAAACCTAGTATTATTGGATCCTAGCTCATTAACTCAACAACCTAATTGTATTCTATAAATAAAACCATATTGCAAACCCTAAAAATACAAAAACTCAAACCCTAATCTAGCTATATCTCTTTTATCCTCTCTCATGCCGTCAGCCAACCCCCCCCCCCCCCCCCCCCCCCCCAATTGTCTTCACCTTCCCTGAACAACTCCGGCGCCCTCTCCGTCGAGGCGAGCCGTCGATGCCTCCACCCTACACCGAACGATGCCCAGACTAACACCCGAAGACCCCCCTACTGCTACTTGTTCCTCTTGAAGACAGCAGACCGAGACCCCAATCGAGCCACCTCCAGTTGCTCGCCGTTAGCCAGTCGCCGCCGGCTGTCCACTCGTCAGCCAGCAGCAGCTGCCGTCAGCCTTGATGTCGTTACTGCCGCTCCTTTATTATTGTTACTGCTGCTCTTTACTATTGTTGCTAAGTTTTTGTATACGTAGAGTGCATGTGATTCTTTTTGTGTTCGTTGATCCGGGATTCTCATCCCATCATTCTTTAGTATTCGAACTAACTGTCAATAAGGTAAGTCACATTCCACTTGAATTGAATCTTGAATCAAATTCAAGTTTTTATTGAAATTCTTGCAAGTAGATCCAATTGTTTATCATATCATATATTGTTCTTCCTCTTTCATTGAGTATATTGAGGGTTTACACGAGCTAACCCAAATATCCTCAACTTCGTGCCTTTATTGACTCCAAAAATTGAATCTTTCATGCATTCATGTAGTAGTAATAGTAGGGTTACTCATATAAACACACACAAATAATCTATCGTAGGATTTATTGCTAGGTTTTGTGATTGGATGATCGATTGATATTTTGTTGTCGTTAAATTAGCATATATGTGTATTCTCAATGATGTTTACCATGTTATTATATCTACCATGTTGATTATGAAGTTTATTGACTAATTTAAGTGGGACTCATCATGTTAAATCATTTTATTCCATGAAAAATATCAAAAACCTGTATGTTTGCTTGCTGTCTGGAATTTGTATGACGATTTCGACCTAGTATTTGATCTCAAAATTAATAACTTTCTGAATAAGAGTTGTAGCCCTGTGTCTCTAGTTTCCATAACATCTTAAATTTATGAATTCCGAGATGTATTGCAAAAGTTATGATCATTTTACTACTGCGGTGTTTTTATTTTCAGAGTTTCAAATTCATGTATGTTTCCATGTTTAAATTATTAAAAGGCTGATTTAATTTTAAAATAATTCTCTGATAATTTCCAGAATGTTAGTTAACATGCTTAGGAAACTAGTTTCCTAATAAATATTTTTGATGAATTTATTATTGATTTTCGCCGATTCTAAAGATATAATAACATGATGTCGATTTTCTGTTTGGACATATAACCTGTAAAGAATGATGTGTTTGACCTAGCTACTATTGTCGGATTTTGTATTTTTAATATGCGTTGGAATCTTGTGGAAGTCTAGTTTCCAGAAACTTCTAACAGTTTCAGTTTTTGGTTTCTGTAGCAGCGGAAAAACTGATTTTTGTACAGTGACCCCTTGTTGTCCACAAGTTCGTTTTCTAGATTTTCTTAATATAATTATACATATATCATTGTATTGTATGAATTGAAGTATATATGTTGCATTGCATGATCCTAATGTGCTATTATCATCATTCTAAATGTCTCATCCAAATTTATCATCCTATTGTTCCTCTATTGTTACTATCGTCCATCTAATGTCACTAAATTGCATATTGTATTGTTGCATCAATAAAATATTTAATAAGTCGGGGTTTAAGAGATTGGCTTAGGTAATAATATAGTGACTGTGTCGGCCAGTATTTTATCGATTGATTGTTGGAGTGCTGACTACGATACCCCAATCTTTCATGTATCGTATTAGTGTATCATTATAATGTATCGTGCACAATATTGTTATCATATCAGTGATTATCGTACCGACACATGAACTATAAAATTCACCACCAGAGTCTAAACGAAATTGTTTGTATGTATCGAACTTTTAGTTATGGGATGCAGTAGTACGTGCATTAGTTAGGTTGAAAATTAATAGACTTAAGGATCACACAACATCGACATTGCATATTGAACATCATCATTGTTATTGTTATCAAATATTGTTTAAGTGTTATTGACATCGACCATTGAACATTGTTATCGAATATTGAATTATCATTGTTTATACTTATTGCATTAACTATCATTGATATTGATTGTTGCTATCGTCCTTTATTATTGATTCCTATTGATTTTATTGAATTCATTATTATACCGTATTTCCATTGTTCTTTGTTTTCTCTACTTACTGTCCATGACTTGCTCTAAGCACAATTTTCTCATCTTTTTAGATGAAGTGTTCACAGGTGTTGAAGGAGAATTACCCGCTGGAATTGGAGAACAAGCTTTCTAACACTACAACATATAGGGCTTTCTACAACGAATTTATTATAGCATTTAAGTGTTAATACTGTTGAAAGTGATCTATAACAGCATTTCTGAAGAAAATGCTGTCTTTGATAAATTTTAAAATTTATTCTTAGCTACGACAGCGTTTTTAAAATGCTGTATTTTTTACAACGTTTTAAAAACGCTATAATATCCCTATAATATCCATATAGAAACTGAGGTGGTAGGGGTAAGACCAACTCCAACCATGCTAGCTATTTTGGCTAGCTAGAATAGCCAAAATAGATAATATGTGGATAATTTGGCTAGCGAAAAAAGCTCACACTCCAACCATGCTATCTATTTTGGCTAGCCATAAATATTTTAATTTTTATTTACTCATAAATAGTTACAATATTATTTTTTTAAAATACTATGAACTCAATCTAATAATAAATTTATTCATTCAATTAATTTCATTTCATTCGCAACCTTTGAGAACAAACAAAAATACAAAATATTACTATGAGATTAGATAATTACATATAGACTACATATAATATAGTAAACATCTGCAGATTGTGAGATATAATATAGATAATTATTTTATGGCTACATATAGACTACATAATTATTTTATCCCATGGATTGTGAGATCTGCAGATTAGACTACATAAACATATAATATAGACTACATAAACATCTGCAGACTACATTGTGAGATATGCAGACTACCATTTCATCATGGATACTATTAATATCCATTGTGAGATCTGCAGACTACCATTTCATCTGTAAACATCTGTAGTATACAAAGAACAACTCACTCATGACATTTGCCATTTCTTTTGATAAACATCTGTAGTATACAAAGAACAACTCACTCATGAGTTATACATGTAGTTTGCAGATGTATAACTCACTCATGACAACTCACTGCAGACTACCATTTCATCTGTAAACATCTGTAGTATACAAAGAACAACTCACTCATGAGTTATACATGTAGTTTGCAGATGTATAACTCACTCATGACAACTCACTGCAGACTACCATTTCATCTGTAAACATCATGGATACTATTAATATCCATGATAGTCATGTAGATCTGCAGACTACATTGTGAGATCTGCAGACTACCATTTCATCATTGTATCCTGAGACAAATTTGCAATTAACCTAGTGCATACAAAAAGTGGTGGCGGCAGATTTTGTCTTAAAGAAAGAAAAGAAAAAAACTTCTTAAAGGTGGCTTTGAAGCAAAGATTCATTTGATAATTTATTTCGCATTGTACTAATTCTACAACTTTTAGGACAGAAATCAAGGATAGGCCACCCAATTCCTGAGTTCAGGTAAATACTCCTAAATTTTGCAGGAATAATTCCTGCAAGGTGAATAAGTAAAATAATTTGGGAACTTGCACTACTAGAATGTCAGGTAATGATTGGCCTTAGACAACTTCTTCATACATTTTTATATATAAAAACAACCTAATGCAAACAAAAGTAATTCCAAAACAAAAAAGTATACAATTGCCAACATAAAATTGCTGCAGTCAATTGTAAATGAGTTTAGTTACTCAAACCTGCTGCTTGAGGTCGATATTTATATAAAAAAAAGTCATAGCATATTATACTAGACTGACTGAGTAGAGTGTCTTATATGTCTTATTTTTAGTGTATGTGATATCACTACCTTTTCTGTTTGGCTTTTGCTAATGAACCTTATGTGGAAGGAAACTAATTAAAGTTTTGAAATTGCAACCATTTTGATATTGAATTAGCATGTGTTTTAGGTTCTTTATACACCATTTTTGCATTCAGATAGTTACTGAGATGGTTCATCTTGTGCAATAAAGAAACTTAACAATGTTAGTTAGGAAAAGAGATATACAAATATACCCATTTGTGGATATACTTCATATTTCAGTAAATAGATATACCCATTTGTGCATATAGTTCATATTTCAGTAAGGAGATATACCCATTGTGCATATACTTCATATTTCAGTAAAGAGATATACCCATTTGTGCATATACTTCATATTTCAGTATAGAGATATACCCATTTGTGCATATACTTCATATTTCAGGAAAGAGATATACCCATTGTGCATATACTTCATATTTCAGTAAAGAGATATATATATAGTGCTTTCAATGCATGTTTGGAGACATCAATAAATGTTCTAAGGTTCCTAATTTCTAATTGTTCAGAGCTCATTCATATAAATAGAAGGAATACTCATATTTATAAAGGCATCTTGTCTAGAAAGAAAAAACTAGTTGTATATATGTAAAAGAGACCATAGAAAGATGATGATTCTATACTAATTATCTGACAATGCAGACCCATACAGTGACTTAAAGAAGTCCAAAACTTCAGCATGTGACTGTTGATGTCAGTAATTAGATACATACATAAAGATAATCTCACATAAATTCACTGGTAGGGCTTCTTAAACAGCTTGAAATATTAGCAAGGCAATTTTACATCAAACTAATGAATTTAGAACTTAGAACTTAAAGGCATATCTAGATAACAGCCAAACTATAGGCAGTAGATTATTGTGCTCAAGTACATTTAAGAGGCCATTTACAAACATTGTAATACATTCTGGTTATTGTAATGGATATGCTTATATCTGATATGAAGGCTGACTTGAGGGTATAGTGATAAATACATATGTGAATCAAACTATAGTGGTTATGTGAATCATTATTCTTCAATAGATTTATGAATAATAAAAACTACATGAACCCATACTAGTTGATGACAATTTCCATTCAAAATACCGTCATTTATTTACTAGTTGATGACCCATGACAATTTCAAACAGCAACCACCCAACACTTGAACCCATACTAAAATTTTGAGTTCCATACCCATGATCTTGCAGTCAAGCCACATAATTTCAAATCGCAAATCCACATAAAAAAAACAAGAAAAATTCAAAATAAATTTTTTTACCTGATGAAGAAGAAGAAGAACCCAATCAACAAGAACCCAATCAACAAGAAGAAAAACCCAATGAATGACCAATCTACCAAGAACAAATTGGAGAAATTGAAGAACACCGGTGTCGATTTAAATAAGCGGGAAAGAAATTGGAGAAATCTTACCGTTTATGGCCATTCCAGTCTTCGATGGCGAGCGGATCCCGCTCGCCAGATTTGGCGAGCGGATGGAGAGGGGATTTGAAATCGCCAGGATAGCGATCTATTTGGCGATTCCGTTGGAGAGGATTTTTGGGGATTTCGCTCGCTATTTTGGCAAAATGGAAGAGTAGCGATTACGGTTGGAGATGCTCTAAAGAAGAAACTTTAACTCAAAAACCAAAATCATCTAAAATCCTCTCACTCCCCGATTTAAATCCAAAACCATCGGTCCCTTTCACAAACCCTAGTCCAAATTTCCAATCACTCACACCCGCTCCCCGTTGATGGAAAGGAAGGCTGACATTCCACTGAGGAGGACCAATCTCAGCCGTCCGATCGGAATCGGAGGAGACCAATCCTCCAACTACAACAACCTCTCTTCGTCGTCGACTTCCTCATCCTCCTCCTCAACCCTCTCCACTTCATTGCCCGATTTTTTACGGCACGTTAATGCCGTATTCAAGCGCCACCGGCCCCTAAGTAAGTAACCGAATAACTTTTCTAGGGTTTCGTAAAAGAAGGGATCTAGGGCTTGGCAGATTGGGGTTTGTTAGGGTTTTTTCAAATTTTGATTGGTGGAGTATAAATTGATTTTGTAGTTGATGGAATGCAATTGGGGAAAGAATTGAAATTTTTTTACCAAAAAAGTGATTTTTTAATATTAAAAGTTTGAACTAAACTGATCATTCAAGGAATTCAGAAACATTTACATTGCCTCATTCATAACCCCAGTTTTTGTTGCAATTCATTTCATCTCCTCATAAGCCCTTGAGATAGATGGGTCCAGGATACTGATGAGATTTTATGGCAATATTGGAGAAGAATTCGATGAATTAATCACTTTTTAATTTCAACTAAATTGTCTAATTCATTTTATTTTTGAGAATTTTCGTCTTTCTTGAAGCTGCATGTACGAAATTTGCACACAAACTTTATACTCCACAATCTGATGCATGCAAGAGTAGTGCTTCTTCCTAAAAGTTATAGTAGTTAACTCATATTTATTTTATAATAATCAAAATAAATAGTATGTTAGCAAATGCATAAATTTATGTACTGCAAATTCATATTTTTCTTCGGTACATAAATTTATGAGATATTGAGATGGTAACAAAACCTAGCCATTGTGTCGTTGATAAAACAATAAAACTATTTACAGTAACCATACTTAAATAAACCAATAAAGGAATTCAGTAACAATATCAACAAAAGGACAAGGTAATTAAAGTTTCTTACATCAATACAAAACCACATGCACATATACATACATTTCATAAATCAAGATTGTTGGGTATTTTAAACATCATTCAAGAAATTCAGCGACATCAATATTAGCTCATTTATCCACTTGTCTTAGTTGCAATTCATTTCCTTTCATAACTCTTCAGAATTGAGATAGATAGGCCCAGGATACAGAGGAGAATTTATGGTAATGGTGAAGAATTTAATGAATTAATCGGTCTTTCTATTTCTCAGGTAATCTAATTCATCGCAATTGCTTGAAATTTGGTTTATCACATTCAACGAATTTGATTTTCATTTTGAATTGTCTATTTTAAATTTGACGTTGAAACAAAATTGAGAGTAGTACTCAACTAGTAATGCATCTATATCAATGATAGACTATTAGTTAAAACTTTTATATAAGAGATTTCAAGTCCAGCATTACATTAAGTTAGGTCTAAACTTAGATGATTTATGAACACCTATAGACATTCCTCTGAGTAGAATTGTATTAGAAGGTTCTTATAATGGATTTCTTGCACACATTTGGAACCAGGGGCGTAGCTGCCCCATGCTGAGGGGGTGCAGCTGCGCCCCCTGAGATTTTTAAAAAATTTCAAAAAAAAAAAAAAATATTTAGTAAAATTTTTTTAATAAGGATTTATATGTAAAATTTCCAACCCATTTAGTTATTTACCGATTTACTTTACTCTTTCTTCTTCAACTCTTTTGTTTCCACTCTACTGAATCCAAACCCACTTCATAATGAATTTGTAAGAGGGATTAAAATCTACAAGTGATTAGTTGAGTTCGTAGAGGAAGTCAGAAGAGAGAGAGAGCGAAGAGTCGATCGATTCCAAACCCTATTGTAAGTAAAAAAATTTGTACATTTTGATGATTAGGGTTCATATTCTAAAATTTCGTGAATTCATATATGATAGGATAATTAGATTACTAATTTCTGTTTCAGTGTTACTGATTTGTTTGAGAATGGACTAAATTCGTATGATATGTAATCAAATTAGAACCCAAATGGGTACAGATTATAGTGTTAATTTCTGTCCCAATTTTGAGCTAATTTCCGAAATTTTTTATATTTAAACACATGGAGTTTAGAGTTGATTTTTTTATATGCGTATCTTATATATGTGAGCAATATTTCCACAAATTTTCATGATATTTGGAGATAACTCAGGTTCAAGGCGCTACATTAAATTTGTAGATCACATTGTTCAATGCCCAATCTGGTTATTTGTAAAAACATATACTATTATGATTCACCTTCATTCTCTTTCTCTTTTCCTCTTTTGAATTCAACTTACAAATCTCATCGCAAATTCAAATGAGACCTGAGAGGAGTTCGAGAGGAGTAAGAAATAGATCAAACAACAAACACAAAGTGGGTAACTAAATCTAACCATTAGTTTTTACTCTTTCTATGCATATACTTATGAGATGAACATCTAATGCTTGATGCACTTAATTACTTTGAGGTAGACTGATGATTGAAGTTGGAAATAGAGAAGGTTTAACTACTGGTTTATTTTAATGACATTGCTATTATCCGTTGCAACCGCAACAATAGAGAGAGTATTTTCTGCAATGAAAATCATCAAGACTTCATTATGAAACCGATTGGGAGATGAGATGATGAATGATTAATTGTTTGGTTGCATATATTGAAAGAGATGTATTGGATGCCATTGACAATGAAGATATCATTCAATATTTTCAGAATATGAAATCTCGAAGGGTTTTATTGCTAAAGAAAAATGCTATTTAGTGATTGTAATGGTTTGTGACATTTGATAGTAATATATGATATTTTGAGGCTTGCAAATGTGTTTATTATAATTTTTTTTAATAGTAAGTATCGCGCCCCCTAGATGAAAATCCTGGCTACGCCACTATTTGGAACACTTGCTATTCAACTTTTGTATAAGGTGAATGACAAACAGCAGGAAAGTTATCACCTGTGTGAGAAGGTAAGGCTTGATGTTTAATTTGTCGTAACTTTTTTTTTTCCAGAACTATCAAGAATAATTTATGTGACTTTGTGCTTAATTTTTTTTGGTGAACGGTTTGTATAGTGACCTTCAAAGTGAGATATAGTGCTCTGCAATTTATGCAGCTTGCCAACATTCATACTTTCAGAAACATAGTGGGATCATCAAACTCAATTACCAATGAGCATGATCTCAAATTAGGTATTCACCTTTCTGGATAATATCTCTGATGCTTGACATTTGTGTTTTTTAGAAATGAATATGCTGTTTGTTTCATATTTCCTTTGCATGATTCAACTAAGGAGAGTGTACATTAAGCTTAAATATTTTGTAATGATCTAAAAAAATTGATCATTGTTAATAATTCACAATTTCTTTTCTTATAGAGAATTTATTTAATTTAATAACTATACTTTATATAGGCGTGCATCGCACATGCATTATACTAGTATTAGTATAATTATCATTATGCCTTGACTGTTCATATCATTATGCTCTTGATTTGTTTCGAGTTTCCGTAAATATGATTTTTCGCTCCCTAGCTGAGTATTCTCTCAGACATTGTCGCACTTTTGTACCCAGGTGAAAACTGTAGATAACAGGGTAATCCATGATCAACTACAACAAAAGGTTAAGCAAGTTTTTTTACTGTTTGAGAAAATACTTGAAAACTGCCCTGTTGCTAATTTGAAATTTTCGTCTTTTTTCCAGATATGTGAGTGTGAAGAGTTGCAGGAAACAGTAGCTTCCTTAAAACTGCAGCTTTCACAAGCTCTAGATTTGAAAAATTCTGCCAAATCATTCCCTATGCATGTGAAAGAAAATACACCACCCAGAGATGTTACAGCAGAGGTTCTGCAACAAGCTCACATGGTCAGTTTTGCTATCTTCCAGCATTTATCTACATTTTGTAGGAATTTTTATCTGCACTGTATACTTATACTAGGACAAGTTTGCTTTCTTGAGCGTCTAATTTCTAAAAGTTATCTGTATTTGGTATTGCCTTATTGCATATAAACTAATATTTATTGAACTCAGGTTGAAATTTTGATTTGTGGCCTAGTGATAGACTATTTATTCGAGTGTGGCTTCTTGTCGGGGTTTGTAATCATCAACAAAGGAACAAAAAAATCTGTCGTTTGCAGTATAGAACAAGCCCCATATTAAACCTATACCTTAGACAGCTAATACCACTTCCACTACCCATGATAATGAATACCATATAAATCTGGCATCTCAGTAGCATGAAGCTATATAGCAATTGTGTTTCAATAAGCGCAGGCCTTTTAGGTGGTTGTTTAGAATGAAGATAATTGTAGGCATCTCTGCCTAGAGGTTGAGATAACCAGAAATATCTTACATCCTCTCTTGCCTAAATTTTAGTTTGTGAAGACATACCCACAAAAACGCTCAAGTGGCCTAATAAGTGGAGGTTGAGTAAAGCAATTGGAGTTAATTAAACTCTTTATCCAAGCAGGTACATGTTACTGATTACTATATATTGGTTAGGCATTTATTCCTTTGAAATATTAAAAATCACAAAGTTTTAATTGTGAGGGTAGCTGCAAGACTTTTTATTTTATAATATTTCTTCAATTATAATTTTTTTATACGTTAATTATGTTGATGTGTTGTGCTACTGAATGGACGTTCATCTGCATTTCTGGTTCTCGTAGATAGTGAATTTTCAATGAGCTGTATGCAATTCAAAATTTTATTTGGTTATTACAAATGCATGCTGTACAGATTATGATACTGGTGCCAAAATTTAGGAAGTTTTATTACTTCTGAAACATAATGGTGCAAGTGAGCCACTATATTCAAACAACAGAAGATTTCTTTCTGTTGGTGTTTTGTATTGCATCAGGTCCTTGTTACCATGTCCATTTCCGTGCCTCTTAGGTTATACCATGAATATCCTAGAAAGGCTCCTGAGAAGGAGTGCAAGACTGCATAGTAAGATGATATTATACCCCACAGTTGGACACATGAACAAAAATATAGTGAAATAAAGCCATACATTTAGCACATGTAGGCAGTGGATGTCAGAAATAGTTTGTGAGGGAAAGATTATTTGGGGAACATTATAAAAATAAAAATAAAATCAGACTAAGTGCCTGCTAGAATGTTGGAAAAATAAGATAGAAGTCTGAAAGATTTCAGACAACTAGCAGCTATAAGTTTATTACCAATAGAATGGAACTACTTAAAAACAAGTTTTATACATATGTGAAAATATGCTTCTGCTAAAGCTTTCAACTAGCACATAATCTTTCGTGTTAATCATGTTGAATAAATTTATACAGGATTTACTCTAATTACCTCTTCAATATTCAGATAATGAATCTTCCTTTCAAGTCCACTTTTCTTTTCTGCTGCTTCAGACTCTCTAATCTGCAACTCTCTGACTGACTCAAGCTGTTTCAGCTCTGATTCCAAACGCTCCCTTTTTGTCTAAGAGCTATATATAAGAAAAATGGAGCAGCATAATATTAAGATAGAAGTAACACAAAAGAAACAGAAAGAGACAGTATTTATGAAGGCTATATACATACCTTCAATTCTACTATTATCCCAGTGTATTACCGACAGCATGTAAAGCGGCCTTCTCCAAGGATCTCGGTCAAATGTATACTTGTTAAGTTGACAATGTAAGTAGATAATACATATAAACCAATTTTAAATCAGACAACAACAAGATTAGAACAAGATTATCTCTTTTATCTCTTCATGCATTTTGTAAGAACAAATTTATCACCTGTGCATGCAATTATTTCTCAAGATTTCTCAAATTTCAGTTCAGCAAATTGACAAAGATTACTGAATAACATTATTATATCTTATGTTTGACATTTTTTCTTCTACATTTGCAGATTGGAGACGTCGTAGATGAAACGAAGAGTGCGAGTTGTGTTGATGTTAAGCACTCAAGAATTTTTTGTCTTCAGTTTTAAGTTTGCGAGTTGTGTTGATGTTAGGCACTCAAGAATTTTTTGTCGTCAGTTTTAAGTTTATTGGATGAACTTTTGTATCAGTTTATTGTGTAGATATTTCTATGTTGGTATGTTTTTATATATTTGTACACAAATTTGCGATACTTTTATAGTTATATTGGTGTATTGACATTTTCGATAAATCAATTTTTATTTGTATCCGTAGATTTTTTTTTTGTATACAGTTAAAACGAAATAGCGTTCCTAAAATGCTGTAAAAAATCACAAATATCAAAACGATAGCGTTTTAAAAATGTTGTATTTTTGATTCTATTACTGGATTGTCTAACGATAGCGTTGCCGAAACGCTATAAATTTTATAGCGTTTTAACAAAACGCTATAGAAACTATAGCGTTTGCCGAACGCTATATATTCTATAGCATTTTACAAAACGCTATAAAAACTATAGCGTTTTACAAAACGCTATAGAAACTATAGCGTTTCCGGAACGCTATAGATTCTATAGCGTTTGGTCAAAACGCTATAGACTTATTATAGCGGGGCTTTTGATAGCGTTTGTAAAACGCTATCGTAGGTCTACTATAGCATTTTATGAATGCTATCAAATGTCATATTTGTTGTAGTGTAATGATTTAATGCTTTCTAGTTGATTATTATTTCATAGACTTATTGTTTTGAGACTTATTACTATTGTGTTTGAATTTATTATTGTATTGGGCTTATGACCCAGATATTATTATTTGCTTCCAGATGTTGGATTATCATATTGTCTTATTCTAAGTATTATTGTTTATGTGGTTGATCTTATTGCTGCGCAATTATTTTGTATTGATTATATTATTAAGTTGATCGGGTAAACAACTTATGGATGACGTTAGTCATTCGCTGGGCCAATGTCACGTACTTGTGTTCCGTATTTTATGAAAGTGGGGCATGACAGCCTCTCTCTTAGCGCTCGACACCGACGCCCTAGCTCGGAGCTCGACACATACCTCGAGCAGGCACTCAGCTTCTCTTCAGAAAGCGCCTCGCTGTTAGAGGTCGACACCGACCCCCTAGCTCAGAACTCGGCACATACCTCAAGCAGACACACAGCTTCCCCTCACAAAGTACCTCGCTCGTAGTGCTTGGCACCGACCCCCTAGCTCGGCTCGGCCCCGGCCCAAAACACTTGTTTTGAGGAGCTCATCATCTCATCTTTGCAGAAACACTCTCCTCCGATCTTCTTACAAGAAAGGACTACTCCTTAACGGCTGATGCATACAACCCTCCAGGAGTGGGGGGCTTATGATGTGGGTATAAGTGATGTGGCCCAATTAGGACCATCAGATCTCCTCAATATTCACTCATCTAAGATCATCAGGTCAAAAATGTAACACCCCGGTAATTTTCAAATAGTATAAAAATAATATATAAATATATATATAGAAAAAGTTAGTATGGTTGGCTGTATACTTTGGTAATCAAATGAATGAATTGTGCATGGTATATGGAAGGGTCCCACGTCATCATCAAAGCACAGAAAATGTGCTAATTCTGTTGCCTTGTTGACTTTGGTCAAAGTGGATGGTAACGTGGTTGGTTTCGGAAATAAAGAAGATGTAAATGAGTATAATATCCCATATCGGTTTAACCCAACTTTTGCAAGGCAGCCTGTGGTGGGAAGTTCTACTACATAGTATCTAATTTGTCTTATAAATTGTATAAATTGTCTGAGCTAAGGGCAGGGGCATTACAAAAAAGGCCCAACGTACCTTATGCAACTTCAGGTCCACAGACGAACGGGTCTAACCCGGCCCAATAGGGTTAAATACCCGTTTGTCTCTACCTATAAATACCAGGCTCCCTCCTTCTTGAAGAAGGTAATCCCAAATTTCTCACATGAACCCTAGTTTGCCCTCATTTTTCAGTGACGGACTAGATCGTCGGAGGGCCCGTCGCTGGAGTTTCTCCCGGTGTTTCTCAGCCTTTTGCAGGTGCTCCGGACGGCCAGCCACCAGCCACTCTTCCGAGCCGACCTCCAGAAGCAGACCCGGATATACGGTTGAGATCTGTCCATTCCACTTTACAAATTACAAGAACTCAGACATGTTGCTCCCGCATAAAAACAAGCAGTATCAGTATACATGTTGTTGCACACGCGTATTTTTATCTACTATTATTAATGGGAGACTTCGTCACTTTGTCACTTTGAGTTTGTAACCAAATAAATAATTTTTAAATATTTTTTTTTGTCACAAATGAAACACATACGTTGCACGTGTAACTCTAACTCTATTTATTAACATGTGCATCACGCGTGTAAATCAAAGTTTTTTCCTTCACCAAATAAATAATTTTTAAATTTTTTTGTCACAAAGCAAATATGTACGTCGCACGTGCAACTCCAAATCTATTTCGTAACACATCATCGTACATACAATTCAAGGTTTTTCCTTCAAAAAAATTAAAAATTTGCGTGCATTGCCCGTTCAACTCTAATTTTTTTAAAGTTTAAGGTATTCATCACAAGTGCTGATTACTACCGACTTACATGTATCGCACGTTCAACTCCAACTTTTTTTATCAAAACGTGCATCGCACGTGAAATTACTAGTTCTATATAATTATACTAATTATAAGTACATTGTAATTGATAATAATTATTATCCACGGGGAGTAGAAGAGGTCTCCCATGGTTACCGTTATGAAAAGAAATTGTGTGCCATGTATATTCAAGTAATGTATTTCGAAGTAAAATTGCAAGTTGCAAAACTGAAACCAAAGCAAGCACTCACACACATCCACAAAAAGCAGAAAACTTGCTATACAGAATGAGTGAAAAGTAATGTTAAAGAGATGTACGCAACATTCAATTTTAATCATCATCTTCTCCAATTATTTACAATATCCAATGATGACAGTCTAACAATTCTTGCTTTATAGGGATTAGCGATTTGCACATGCGATACATGTTCTTTTTCCTGAGCTCCTACGTTTAACAAGTAAATATTATGACATAGTCTGCCCTCGAGCTTGAGATCTCGCTTTACCCTCTATAACTCAATGATTCACTTTACAAATTACCTTTAGGAGCACAAAATTTTATTTTATATGAATGCCACGTTCATTAATGATTATCTCGTAAATAAATTGACAATAATTGATAACTGACAATAATTGAGTAAATAGATGGTTAATATAACTTCCACTTAAAAATATGTGGTTGAGAATAGAATAATTAAATTGGTTTGTCTACAAATTACATAAAACTGAATTCTCCCATTGTCTCTAATACTATAATGGGAGAAGGTCTTAGTGTCATTTGTCAACATGTGTGATGCACGTATATAACTAATATAAAAGAAGGTTTCAGGTTCGAGTCCTCACTACGCCATAATTTTTATTTAAAAAAAATATTATTAAGACATGTATTGTTCGTGTATAACTAATATAAAAGAGGTATTAGGTTCGAGACCAAATTACGTCAAAATTTTTACTTTAAAAATATATATATTTATTAAGACGTGCATCACACGTGTCTATAAATTACTAAGAACATCCATAGTCGTTTGCTATATTTGCCAAATTCTCATTTTATGAGAATGGAGCACCTACAATTGTTTACTATTTTCTTAAAAAATGGCAAATGAGCTACAGCTCTTTCTCAAATATGAGAAACGAATTTGCGAATCTCAAAATATAGGAGAAGAGACACCATGTATCGTCCTAATATTTTTAATTTTTTTAAATATAATCGGACGAGACAACTTGTGTCGTCCCGTAATATATATATATTTTTTTTATAAAAAAAATAGGGTCATGTTGTCCCCTTTTTTTTATCTCATGGTTACAACATGTATCCCAATTTTTTTTTAAAAAAAATTCTAAAACCCCTCAAACGGGTCCCGTTTGATCACAAAAGTGATCGGACGGGACAACATGTCCCGTCCCATGGGTTTATTTTTTTTTAATTTTAATTTTAATTTTGTTTTCCAATTTTGGCATTTTTCATGGGTTTTACAATTTTTGTTTTCCATGGGTTTTCCAATTTTTTTTTTTAAAAAAAAAAGCTAGAGATGAGACAAGTTGTCTCGTCTCTCAAAAAAAAAATTTTAATTTTTTTTTTATATAGCAAACAACCACTCCAAACATTTCGATCTTTTCTATTTCTATACATGCCATTTCTTAAAAAAAAAGAAATGACATTGTGGATGCTCTAAGCTATATCAGTAGTATTAGAGAGATTTTATAAGAGCCTGCTTGACACTTAATTTCAGTTAGACTCTTTGACTTTTTCAACGTACTGTTTTAGGGTTTATTAACGGAGTTGACATGGTTAAAGGGCCTAACAAAAATTCAGTCTAAAGCTGTGGGCCTAATCTATATTTTTACTTCTTATATATATACAACAAGGATGTTCAAATATGTAAATAATCATTTGTGAAGGACTACGGTACAAATACATTGATTAATGCATTCAAATTCCAAGAACCCTCCCTCGTTTCATACATTACTGTTTTTTTGATGTATCGGATAGAGCCAAAAGGCTCCAGCCATCAAAAATATATTAATCAATAATAATAGAATACAAATAAATAGTCGATGGCTTTACAAGATGTAAAACAATACAAAGCGAGCAATAAATAAACAAACTAAGGCTATGAACCAAAAATACAGAAAAGAGCGCTACAGCCAACTCCCTCACCAAAACAAGACAGAGAAATCAACCCTCCCCCAACGAGGGCATCCCAATCCGCTAGCAGTCCAATGAAAACTCTAGCAGCATAACAGCGGCGACGCGCAGCCGAAAAGAAGGGAATCAGCGAGAAGGCAAGACTCAACTGTGCAGAGACTGGTGGAACGACGCAGAAGCCGTTTTCCTCGCTAGAATGCGGGCACTCACACGAGTAGGCAAATGCAGAGAGACGTTCTTTTTAGAACTCCGCTTGACAGGGGGAGGGGCATCCCTCGCCGAAGAGGGCGAAAAAATCGCAACGACCGAAGTAGAGGCTTCGACTTTGATAGAATACGGCAGGGAAACGCAACAACTGGGAGCGTCCGAAGTGACAGGAGGGAGATAAGGATCATCAGAACTCGGAGAATTCTTACGGGAAAGGGAGAGGGAGAGGAAGAGATGTTTAAAAGCTGACAAGAGCTGATAGAGTCCCGAGAGAACCCCTAAACGTTGATACCATGAGAATAGGCATCCTGGGAAATGAAAAGAGCACGTAGCAAGTTGGGGAGAAGAAAACTTAATAACACACGGATAGTTAAAATAAAGAGAAGAAGACATAGTGTCGACCATAGTCCTATCAGGACGCACAGGGGAATAAGAGGAAACACAGTGCAAAGCGTTCCCCCTCGCGACACGAGGCCACTCAGGCGATGGGGAAAAGGATTTAATCAAGTTAGACTTGTAATCCCGCTTCAAAATCACCGAAGGCGACAAAAGGTGGGAACGGGTATGGTTCTTAAAGGAACCCAACCGGGGGTAGGAACCTAGAGGCGAACGAGCTTTGCGATCCTTAACTAGGATAGCAAAATTAGGATAGGGAAGGGTAACAAGAGGATCACAAATAGGGGATGAATGAGAGGAGGTAATCGTCGTTGATGGCAAAACCGAAACTGAGGAGTCTAGGTTCTGGCCCGAGCCAACGCTGCTCTTGCTAGCCACCCTCACATGAAGCTTCCTAGCCAAGCTAGCAAGATACTTGCGCTTTAAAAGGGGATAGTTAAGAAAGGAAAGAAGATTAGCCGGAAGAAGATGACCTTTAGGGAAACCAAGAAGAGTTTGAAGAGAAAAACATCTATTGCGAGAATGACCCGACTTATCACAGAAAATGCATCTAATTTTATTCTTGCACTCGCGTTTAAAATGCCCGGGGAGAAGGCATTTGTAGCAAACCACAAGAGGCTCAGCCTTACAAGAGGAAGGGAGATGTGTGGAGGAAGCAGAAACATGAAAAAGAAGGGAAAAATCGGAACTAGGAGTAGCCAACTCCCTTTGTGATACTAAAACCAACTCCAAATAATTAGGCCTAGCATCAAGCTCGGTGAGATGCATGGTAAGAACCAAACCAACCTTGCCAACCGAGATCACCTGCAGGAAAGGAACAGTACAATAAAACGAGGGGGGGAACAGTACAGTTCCGACTGCACCAAAGTAGCACCACCGAGGAGGAGAACAGTGGAGCACGAGAGGGTAAAATACTACCCACAATGAGGATTAAAATCACCCTCCAAATAGAGAGAAAAGGAAGGAGAAATAGAGACGATAAGGAAAGAATAATAGAGATGACTGATCTTGAGACTAAAGCTCAGTGCATCACAATACGCTGTTTACCAGCAACTGACGGAGCGGAGCCGTCGAGGGAAGAGAATAGAAGTAGTGAAAAATAGCACTAGTAACACAAACACAATAACAATCACAGCACCACAAAATTGATAACGAAACCACAGACCAACGAGAAGCTCTACCAAAGCCAACCGAGAAGCTTAACCAGCACTATTATCACATAATCCAATAAAAGCAGAATACTCACAGTGAGGGGAAGGCGGATCCACCGGGAAATCACACTCTGACCACGGACGGGAATGAGGGCCGCCGGAGAACGGAGACCACCGGGATGGATCTCGAAGCCGGGGGAAACAAACGGAAGCAGCCCTCAAAATGGGACAGCCGTTGATCCACCGAAGCCGGGATCGCTACTGCAGGAAACAAACGCGAAGGGCTCGGACCTACCGGAGACAGGCGAACCCACTCCGAGCGAGGCGACGCCAGAGAACTGATGAGGAGAGAAAAGGAGGAGAGAGAGGGCGGACGATCACCGAGGCGACGGAGAGATGGCAAACCAAGGAGATGGGTCGAGAGAGGAGCGCGGGCTGATCAAGATTAAAGAAGGGGAGGAGGGACGAAAGGTAGAGACGGCGCCGGATCTGGCTGATGAAAGCCGGAGAAGAAGCCAGATGAGAATCGCAAAAGAATCGCTTTTTGAATCGCTTCTTTGTTCTTATATCTGTTAGGACTTATTGCATGATTTCTACCGTTTCATACATTACTGTTACAAAATCAAAATCCCATCATCTCCTCCACTCCACCGAAACCCTAAAATCCCATTTTCGCCCAAATTGGAAGAGCCCCCAATTTCGCCCTATTCCAAACAACCAAGAAGTTTACTGCATAAGAAATCCAAAAAGATGGCATCCTTGAGACTGATTACATTGTTTATCTGGGACATTTTTTATCCCATGAACTCTACTCTGCCCACCAGCTGTTCGATGAAATGCTCACTGCGGAATCACGCGATTGATGGGCCGATGCTGAGGAGGAATGGAGTCGAGAAATTCACAAATGATGCAGGTATAATTTTATAATAGAATTGTGTTAATTTGTTGCTAGTAGGATATTCATATGCATTGATTTTGTACACATACGCCCATTTAAACCTCGATCTTGAAACTTGAAACTGAACCAACATGATGGTCCTGATTTGCTTAGAGAGCCCTTAATCTAACATCTCAGATTATGGGTAATTTTTATGGTCAAATGAGTCTTAAACGCAGTGGTCATGTCAATAGAAATATCAAGATATTATAGCATTTTTTTGTGTTAATACTTCAACACTAATCTATATCTACACTAATATATAACGAAAGAAGAGCGAGTTTGGTTGTCCGAATTGGGAGAAAACACTTGTGCTGCATAATTGTGGTCATTCAAAAATCGTAACACGTTTTAACTTTGGAAATCTAATTTCAGGACTACAAAAAGATATCAAATTAGGTAGGAATTGCAAAGTGGGGTGTCTCAGATTAGGGAGGATAATTGTCGATGCCCTGCTCTCTTCTTTTGCCCCTTTTTCTTCTTGTTCCACTTTTACATCATCATGATCATTTTCTTGCTAACAACAAGATGCATGTTAGTGACAACTCAAATAACGCCTTTCTTCCTATAACTCAAAAAACCCACCGCTCTTCCTCCTTCCCCGTCCAGATCCAGTCGATCCTTGCCTTCTCCCCCCCTCCTCCCTTCATTACAGTTTGAGATCTCGTCATTATCTACATACCCATTTTCTTTGTTTCTCCTCTGCCCCTTTTGTTGGCGGCCCCAGGATCCTAGCCACTCGTCTGCTCTTGTGCTTGAGGACCTTCCTTTCCCTCAGCTGCGGTGTTCTCAAGTTCGCGTTTCGTTTGGTGTTGATGATTTCCAGATCTCGTCCAGAGTGCTTGTGCGAGGACATCCAGTTCTCCGTTTGCTCGGGTCTTGGGGTGGTCCCATGCTGCTTGAGACCAGGTGCTTCCCCTCACCAGCAGGTATCTCCAGATCTCAATTTGTCTGAGTTGGGTTGTGGCCTTCCTCCCACTGTAAGTGTTCTTGGTTTTTTATATTTTCGTTATTCCCTTTTCTTAGCCTTTTAGTTCTGGTTTGTTTTTCTGTTAGTGGCGAGTTAGATTCCATTTATTTGGTGGTGGCGTCTCTGGACCCCTATTGGTCTCGGACTGCTAGGGCTTCTATTGATTTTAATTTTGTTTTCTTGAGTCCCCTCTCGGTGGTGTTCTCCTTCTGATCTTCTTTACCTTCAGTGGGTAACACTGTTATCTGAGTTTCTTCCCCCTTTGCTCTCTTTTAACCCGACCTTTGCTTCGGGTGTTTTCTTGTCATTTTATCAGCTTTTTCACTTATTCCTTTATTTGGTGGCTTTTCTGGTATTTTCTTGGGGGTTTTTTCTGAGCTGTTTTTTGCGATCTTTGATCGCTACAGTATTGGTGTGCCACCCCTTTCTTAGTGGGTGTTCTTGGGCTTCTTTTTTCATGGAGGCACTTTCTTGGGTTGAAGTTGTTAAAAAGAGGCCTTATAAAAATAAAAAATAAAAAATTTAACTTCATGGGCCTCTTGCGGCCATCCTTCCTCACCTAACTCGGCCCACTTCCAGAACATTCGGGGTGAGTCACGTGCCTCTATTTCCCGCCTTTCTTCTCCCCCTCCCTCTGCAGATCTACCTAACAATCTTCCTTCGTCTCCTCGTTCACCTCCTCTCTGCTGCTTTCGCTACCTCCAGACTGCTCATTTCAAGCTTTTTTGCAAAGCAAAAATGAAATGCTTATTCTGTCAAAAAATGGGCACTCTCGAAGCAGATGCTTCGCTCTCCAACAACTCCTTGGTCTGCCTGTGGGTGTCCCCATCTCTGAGCAAGTCTTGGTTGCTTTCGACTTTCCCTCCTTGCACGCTAAATTGGTCGAAGCTGAGTTGAGGAATCCTAAGAGGGCCAAGTTGGCTGCTGATCCAGCTCTCCTACCGACTCCTCCATTTCTCAACTGTTATCAGCATATAAGAAACCCTCTCCCCCCCGTTCTCTAAGCCTCAGGTGACTGCTCAGCCTCCGCCTCCTCCCACGTATTCTAAATCGACCCTCTCCCGTGCTAACGAGGTTGCTTTTATCGTCGTTCTATCTCCAGATATTTTAGCTAAAATTGCCAACCTTGAGAGCTTCGGTGTTGTTTCTTTCTCGGGCGGCTCTATCACTAACGCTGCTTTAGATGAATTTCTATACAACACCTATAATGTGGTCAACTGGACTTGGGCTGTTAATGCCTGTTCTAATGGGGACATTGTCATTAATTGCCCTTCGGTTAAGCTGCTCATGGATCTTGTGGAAAAAACTCCTCTATCGGTTCGGTTCACCTCAATATCCGCAAATGGGCTTCCAAGGGCAGTCCCATTCCGGCCCTTCTGTCTATGCCTACTAAGGTCTCTATTTTTGGCCTGCCCCTATTGCGACTCCCCTCATCTGGTGGCAGTCATGTCTGAATGCATCGGTGAGCTCACCTGCACTTCATCGACCTCTCTCTTAGCCTTTGGTTGTCTACAAATTGAGGCTGAATTCTTATGTCCTCAGTATGCTGAGAGAATTCCTAACTATTCACTGCGGGTGGGGGAGACCCTATACCCTATTCGGGTGACTTACCATGACTCTGTGCCCTCACCGCTAGCTCCAACTACCTCCCTTCCTTTACTATCCAACCATCATCTCACTCCAGGTCAGCATTTGGCTCTGTTCTCGGTTGGTTCGTCTGCGAAGTCAGCGACACATTCTTCTAAAAATAAAAGGGCCTCTCAAAAAATTGTTTAAGAAGTCTTATCCCCCTTGTCTCCATAGCAGCATGAAGAGCTTTAAACCATCAGGCTCACCTTCCAAGGCCCCTAATCTGGTGTGGATCAACCCTGCTCTATCAACCCATTCGGCTCCTGCTCTGATTCCTTTTGATGTCGTTCCCTCCTTAGGCTCAATTCCGTTGGTGTCCAAGAATGTTATCCCTCCTCTGAGGTGTTCGGGCGCTGATGATACCGAGTTGGTTATCTTTCCAGCCCCTGCCCACGCTTTTTCGGAGGCTAGGCCGATCGTGGGTGGTGCCTCATTTGGAGTTTCTACCTCACCTCCCACCTCTTCCTCCTCTTGGCTAGCATGGAATGTCAATCCTCACTTCACAGGCGAATGGGATAAGTACATGAACGCGGTTAACGTGTTCACCGAGGGGAAGATCAAGCCTGACTTGGATGCTCTGAAACTATCCGCTTCTGTTCCCATTACCCCCCCCCCCCCCATTTGCAAGGTGTTGGTACCAAGGATGACGGGAACCTTCTTGCATCTTCGATGCCTTCGGATGGTGGCAAGGTATTTGCATTTTTACATGGTTTTACGATTGTTGGTCTTTATTATCACCCTAACTGTGTTATGAATTCATTTTCTTTTAGTGTGCATCCCTGTTATTTATATCAATCTTTGGTTTGCCTTACTTTTATCAATTTCATTTTGCGTCTTTTTGACCGGTCGGAGGGTCAGATTACTACCATTAACGGTCCCTGTGTAGCGCCCCAAATTTCTAATATGAGAGCTTAGAAAATAAGTGGCGAAATCCCAGCAATCCACTTCAATAGAACAATAAACACCAACAACACCACTAACATTTCCTTTCTTTATTACAACAATTATTACAAATCACAGTGGAAGTCTAAACATCTCAACCCAAATATTTCTTTACATTTACAACTCAATAACCACACAATATGTCTTTACAAATTTTACACAAAACTAAATAGTCCAAATAGTCTCAAATGCAACATTAAGCATCCAACCTCCCACTCTAAGCAATAACCTGCAACAAGTGAGGCTAGAGTTGAACCCTAACCCCCAAACTAAAGGGGTCAGCCATAAAATGGTGTGAGTGGCAACTAATCAAACAAAAAACATAAATGAACATAAAACATAATATCCAACAAATAATAATCAACACTAAAGCATGAAGTAACAACAAAGAATAAGGGGTGATACCAAAACCAAAAGCCAAGTGTGTGCCGAAAACAGGAAATCCAAATGCATAAAAGTGATTCAAGAAAACATCATGACTACATGCTGACAACGATGACTACTCAGAGATGAAGATAAACTATGATAATTTGCCCATGCTTGATCATTCCGGAGATTGATCCCACATCACAGGTATTTTCCCTGGATAATTCAGGAGATCATCCCACATCTAAACATAGACTCATAACCACAATAATACCCCAAAAGCGTCGCCTCGACTCCGATCATTCCGTAGTTCAATCCCACATCTCAAGATAATTACCTGGATAATTCAGGAGAAATACCTCACATCTCAGGTTAACTACCTGGATAATTCCGGAGATAAATCACACATCTCAAGTTAACTACTTGGATAATTCAGGAGACTAATCCTACATCAAAAGTCATACTGAGGTGCATAACTCAAGTTCTCATTCGTCATGACACTACTAATGCCTGTCCTTATTAGTTTGGGTTGCTGAACAAATCTCCTAGAGTAGCGTACCCTACCGGACTAAAAATCTGAATAACTGAAAATTCGCCTCAAAGGGCCTCAACAAATGACTGAACAAATACCGGTGTACTAGGGCCACGTACCTCTAGAGACTCAAAACAAATATCTGAACAAATTCCACTTAACAAGTGGCTCAACAAAATATTTCCAAAATCATGTTCTTAATTGAACATCTCAAAAACCAATACTTAACTGAACATCTTAAAATCAGACACTGAACAAATATCTCAACATCAAATACTGAACAATATCTCAGAATCAAGTACTAAACAAATGTCTCAAAATCAAACACTAAACAAAATATCTCAAATCAAATACAAAGATCCTACAGGACCAGTCGACTGTACAATGGACCAGTCGACTGTCCAGAGGACATATCCCAACATTTTACGAAAATGATCTAAGGCATGACCAGTCGACTTACCCAAGAAGTCAGTCGACTGCCCCGAAAGAACTGAACAAAACCACAAGCAGAGGGTCAGTCGACTGACCACAGTCTAGGTCGACCGTCCCGAACAAATCTCAAGACTCAAAAGTACACTGTAAGCTCGTACCAGTCGACTGCACGTCAGATCAGTCGACTGACGGCTACAGATCTGAACACAAAATCATCTTGAAGTTTTCTAAAGAATTACTGATCATAAAGTTAATTTATATTCGGGCAAATGAACAATTCTCAACAATCTCTATCATGGTTACATTACTCAATCAATCAATTTCTCCAATCTCATATTCTCATGATCTAAATTCTCAATTCTCCCATTAGGGTTTTCTCAACCTAACTAAATGTCTTCCTCAACACATAATCAAAATTGGTTTGCAATCACTAGATCCAGATGTTTAATATCCAAGCTTAACATAATCAGTTCTAAATTTGCTTTCTAACAACATGATCTCATAAATCAACATATCCTCAACAAATCTAAATCTTTTCTCATCATGGTCCAAATATCAAATAGAAGTTCTCATCATCCATATTGAATTAAAGATCCATGTCCTACATACAATGGGACTAACAAAGAATGGTATAATGATCACAAACAAACATAACAAAGATCTCACGTCATCTACCAATCAAAACAAATAAAACAAAGCAAAACAAACAAACCAACTCACCTGATTTGAAGAAAGGATCCACAAACTTTCTCCTTGCTAGATCCAAGAATTCTCCTCTTGTTCCTCAAACAAATCTCAATATTCTAAATATTGTGAATGACGGCTGGGAAAGGGATTTCCCTTATATATGCCGGATTAAAATATTAGGGTTTTCACCCAATTTGCAAAATAATCCTTTTAGGAGTACATCTTACATATATAATTGTATCCTTGAAAACTAAATCAAATATAATTTAAATTAGGGTCTAATAGAAAAATATGTTTCTAAACTTCAACAAATACTGATCGGAATGCCCAGAAATTATAATTTGCATTTTAACCCTTGAAATTGTCAATTTTGCAAATAAGTCCTTCTTTTCTCAAAAATTGCAAATACGCATAATTAATTTCAGAAAAATCTGGAAAAATACTACATAATTCCAAAATAATAAATAATGATTTTTCATAAAGAAAACTTAATTTTCCAAACTTCTAAAAAGTCATTTGCACGTGTTTTGCACGTGTACCAAAGAATAAATTTCTTAGAAAACATTTATTAAATCCTCAAAAATCATTTAAATTCATTTTCAAATAATTAAAATAATATTTGAAAATACGGGGTTCTACACCCTGTATCTCCCCTCTGATTTCAAATGTTTATCCACACTTTTCTGCTCTATCTCCCCCGATACGTTCTTTCGCCTCTGTTAAACATTCTAAGGTTTCTTATGCTCCTTCTACTGTTTCTTTGGAGCAGGATATTGCGCTATCCCTCACTCCGCAGGACTCCCATGCTTGAGTAACATCTCTTCAATTCTTCTTTCCTCTGATTCCCCTTTTCCTAATCAGAGTAGCGGGGATCACATTCCTGTAGGTTCTCATTTCGTAACTACCAATGAGTCCTCATCTCCTGGCCCTCTTCCCCCCTACTCGTAAATTACAAAGGAATACTTTGCCTTTGATTAGGTCTAGTGCGCGGATCCGAGCCAAAAATAATTCTCGAAAGCCTCTTTAGCGGCTCAAGTACAGAATTTAGAAATTCTTGCTTTTGATCCACAAAATTAGAACCTTAAGGCTTTTGGTTCGGTATATCAAGTGCGCTTTGATTCATTATCTAATTCGGATTTGCTCCTGCTTGCAACAGATATGGGTTCCTCATTAGATCCTTCCCGTCTTCAGGATATGGATCCTATTCGCAATTTAGAAATTCAGCGTGCCCGAGATTCCACATCTGGTTATGATTAGTGTTTCTTGGAACATTAAGGGGCTTGGCAGTGCCCAGAAACAACATGCCGTATATCAATTAATAGCCTCCTCCCATCGTGATTTGATCACTTTAGTGGAATCTAAAATTCACTCCATCTCCCCTTCCACTCTTAGATCTATTGGCGGATTAATGATATCCAAATGGATATCATTAGATTCGTTAGATGCGCGAGGGGGTATCCTCTTTGGTTACAAAGAGGCTCTCTTCCACTTGGCTTCCGTCTGTCGGCGTCTATTTTTCCTTGTGGTTACCCTCCATTGGTTGGAATTCAACTGTGATCTCACAGTTGTTTCGGTTTACGGTCCGAGTTTTGCTAATCGACGCCAGTCGTTATGGGAGGAATCCGACTTGTTTATCGGGTAGATTCAGGGCCCTTGGATATTTTGCGATGACTTTAATGTTACTAGATTTGCCCACGAATGGACTAGTAATCCTTCTGCCCTTAATAGCTCTCTTCGTTTCAATGATTTGTATTCGCAACCTCCAGCTTGTTGATATACCTATTAATGGCAGATCTTTTACTTGGTCCAATATGCGTTTAGTTCCATCACTGGCTAAGCTTGATCGGTACATGGTGTCCCAACATTGGATGGCCCTCTTCCAAAATTCTTTCGCTCAAGCTTTACCTAACCCTTGTTCGGATCACGTGCCTATCTTATTCAATTCTAACTTCTTATTTCCTAAACCAAGGAAATTCCGTTTTGAAAATTTTTGGTTAGAAGACCAAATTTTTGTTAACCTAATTACCAATTGCCTTGGTTGTGTGGTGGGGTCCCATAGTCTTGGTCGGATTCTACTCAAACTGCATGCTATAAAGCACGGTTGTAGAATTTGGCAAAAAGAAAGATTTAGTCATACTCAGGGGCTTAAAAACTTTCGCCTGTCTTCTATTGATTCCATTGATGCCCTGGAAGATTCAGGGCCCATCTCTGACTCCCTTAGGACCCGGAGGATTGTGTGTAAGCAAGAGTATGCTTCGCTTCTTCGTGTCGAGCACTTAAAGTGCGCCCAACGTGCTAAGGCACGCTGGCTCAAGGATGGGGACTCCAATACTTCCCTTTTCCACAATTTTGCCTCTCATGGTAGACGATGTAATCGGATCTCTTCAATTATTGTAAATAATATGGAGGTGAACAACGATGCCGATTTTCACAACGCATTCTTATCCTTCTATAAGGCCCTTCTAGGTACTCTGGGCAACCGCTCAGTTCAACTTGACTGGTATCATCTCTATAGTGAGGAAGATACCGATCTTTCCAGCCTGGATGCTCCGGTCTCGATGGAAAAAATTAAATCTGCGGTTTTCGGAATGAATAGTGATTCAGCTTCTCGCCCGGATGGATTCCCTTCCTTTTTCTTCCAAAAATTATGGGTCTCTCATAGATGATTTGTTCAACATGTTCACTGAACTTCATCAGGGTGTACTCTCTTTTGATCATATTAACTATGCTTATATTGTGCTTATCCCAACATTTTTGGGTGCTAACAGTGTTGCTGTCTTCCGACCTATTAGCCTCCTTAATATCATTTTTAAGTTTATCATGAAAGTCCTCTGGATCGTCTGAACCTGGTAATCCCTTCTCTCATTGATTCGGCCCAATCGGGCTTTATTAAAGATAGATTTATTCTTGACAGTGTGGCAGCGGCGCAGGAAATTATCTCGGGTTGCCACCATTCCGGTAGAGAGGGTATCCTTTTAAAACTAGACTAGCTTACGACAAAGTTAACTGGGAGTTCCTCATTAATATTTTGCTTCACCGTGGCTTTGGACCCAGATGAATAGCTTGGATTAAATTCAGTCTCTTTGCTGGTACTTCTTCCATTCTTATTAATGGTTCTGAGGGGAATAAGTTTAAGTGCAAGCGAGGTTTGCGTCAAGGAGACCCGATCTCCCCCCTCCTGTTTGCCCTCGTTGTTGACGTTTTCAGACAGATCCTTTTGAAAGCTTGGAATGCCAATCTCATTGAGGGATTAGGAGATTTCCAAGGATTTAGAGGTGTTCTTAACCTCCAATACGCTGATGATACCATTCTTTTTTCCAATACTAATGGAATAGCTCTGCGAAACCTCAAGCTTCTGCTGTATCTTTTTGAATTAGCGTCAGGGCTTTCTGTCAATTTTAATAAGACTTCTGTTCATTGGTTAGGTGGTTCCCCCAACCGCCAGGCCGAGATCGCCCAATTTTTCAGTTGTGCCGCTTCTTCCTTTCCTATCCATTATCTTGGTATTCCCTTGCGCTGGGGGAAACTCCACGCGACGGATTGGATGCCTATGATTGATAGATTTGAAGCTAAACATACTTCTTGGTCGGGAAGACTCCTCTCCCGTGGTGATAGACTTATCCTTCTTAACTTTGTCCTATCGTCTCTTTCCTTTTATATGATGTCATTCTTCTACATGCCATCTTGGGTTATTAAGAAAATAGACAAGATTAGAAGAAATTTCTTTTAGTCGGGAAACGCTAATTATAGAGCCGGGAAACATCTTTGTAATTGGACGACGGTTTGTAGATCAAAGAAAGATGGCGGTCTTGGTGTCCTTAACCTTAGGAAACAAAACTTGGCACTTTTAGGAAAGTGGCTCTGGCGTATTCTGAAGGATGACTCATCCTCCTGGGCGCGTATGATCATTCATAAATATCACTCGCATCGTAGAATTTGGGAACTTGTTCCTTACCTTTCTCTTACTGCTTCCCCCTTCTGGAAAGGAGTGTGGAAAGCGGTGGAAACGTTCCACATTGGTTTGTTTAGATTATGTTCCGATGGTTCTAAAACCTGCTTCTGAACTAATTTATGGATCGGTAATTATAAGATTGTGTCAATCTTTCCTGATTTGTTCTGCCTAGCTTCGAATCCTAACATCTCGGTGGCGGACTATGCGGCGGGGGATCACGGCCATATTGAATGGATTATTCCATTCACTAGGGCTCTCCCCCCTCCGCATTTTCGAACTATGTCCTTCTTTCTGAATTTCAGGCTTATTCATTGAACCTCAACGAAGATGTTTCCTGGAGATGGACGGCCTCTGGGGCATTTACTGTCAAATCTTTTTACTCCTTCAACCACGGGAGTGTCTCTTCTCCTTCAGCCAAATTTATTTGGAGCTGTTTTGCTCCCCTCAAAGCAAATATTCTTGTGTGGCTCACTATCCAAGACAAACTTCTGACAGTCGATAACCTCAATAAGAGGAATCTGGCTTTAGGACAGAAATGTGTTTTTTTGCCTTGTGCACCATTATGATTCTCAACACCTGTTCTTGCAATGCTCAGTCTTATCCCCGTTATGGTCGATTTGCTTAAACGCTTGGCGTGTCACTTCCCGTCCTAGTTGTATCTTCTTTTGGTGGACCTCCTGGAGAGACCTCAATGTGAGCCAATCAGTCCGCGACTCGTGGGATTTGTCCATGATGGCTTTGACGTGGATTATCTGGATGGAAAGGAATAACCGCGTTTTTAATAATTCCTCACGGCCAGTCCGTACTCTAGTGGAAGATCTCTTTTTTTTATACCAAGTTCTGGTCGTCTAATTGATCTCACAAAAAGATTTATAACCTGCACCTTCAGAATCTGGAGGTGGTGGCTGAGATTTTCTTTCATAATACTTTTCTTCTACCTTAAGCTTGTACGGTTACTCCCCCAAAGTTCTGTATTTCCGCTATTATTGCTAGTTGTAGGTGTTTTTGAGTTTTTTATTCTCGATTTTTATCTTTTTCAGGGCTCTTAGTATGCTCCTCTTAACTATTCTCTTCTTCGTGAATTCTTTACTTGTCATTAATTGTCCTTTTTTGTGTGTTCATTCGTTGTTTGCAGAGCTGATCTCGGGGCTCTTTAGCGTTGGCTATCCTAGCTAGTATCTCTACTGGCTATTTTGGGTGATTGGCTGTACCTGGGGTCGGCGATGTTGTGGTTTTTGACTTTTGCTTTTGAGGGATGGTGTGATGAGGACATCTTTCCTGTTTAGTTTATTTTAGTACCATTTTTGTTTCTGGCAATTATAGCCATATGTAATCTTTTTGTATTTTTTTAGATTCTGAGAATATTTTGGAGATGTGTTTCAAGATGTATTTGAGCCTATTTAAAGGCCTTGAGATTAATGAGAAAGCATGTCATTATTGATTGAAAAAAAATTGTGTTGAGTTTTTGCTCTTCCTCTCTCTCTTTTGTGTGATACAACTGAGATCTAAATTAGGGTTTGTGATAAATCCTAATCAAATTTTAGGGTTAGTGATTAACTCTAAATTCTACCCAAAATTAAAATCCCCAAATATAAATCCCTAACCCTAATTTCCCAAATCCCCACACAAAACCCTAACAGCCGTCACCACCATTCCCCTTCTTCTTCTCCCGTCCTCCTTTTCCCGAAACCAACCAAGACTCCAACCCGATCTCCACCAAAGAACCCAACTCCAAATACTCCCTCCTTCTTCATCTTCGTTCTCCTCTTCACCCCATCCAGACCCAGACGACCCACCACCCGTATCCGACCCCTTCCCCTCATCGACGTCTTCCCCTATCCCGACCTCGACAGCGCCCCTACTCTCCCTACCACCACCACAGTTCCACCCCTACCTCCTCGGCTCCCCGTCAACCCTCTCCCCCACCTGCGACCCACCACCTGCACCCCCATCCCGATCACCCTGTCTCACCTCACCAACGACGCCGCCCCCCTACTCGTCGTCAACCCGCCGTCGGCCGGATCTAGCAGCCCTTGCTGTTGTTGCTGCCGCCCGTCTATTGTCGCTGCGTTGCTGAGATCCTAGTTGCTGCCCAACTCCGAGATCTTTGTTGGTTTTCTTCACATTCGGTATACTCTTTCCTTTATTAATATTTGTGCTTTACTGCCTTATCATCTAGTATATTATCTGATTTGACTGTTGACCACAAAATACTGAGATTGAGTGATCCACATGCTAGATTAGAGTACGAATTGGTATTGCACTTTTTACTTGCTAAAACACGTAGGGATTTACTTATTGATTAAGATTGAATTATTAATTGGGACTGTTACATTTGATTCAATTCTTGAAAACCCATCAAACCTGTTAACTGTTAAAAATTTCTAACTTAGATCAGCACTTTCATGTTGGTAAAATTAACCCATTAAAATTCTTGGAAATTCTCTAATTTTAGGGTTGGTTTTACATCATTTTGGTATCAGAGCGAAGGTTCTTAAAACCTTAGTTCTTGCATTGTAGGCATCATTTTTGCATTCATTTAGTATCGTGTAGTCTTTTATTTTATTTTAGTTTAGTTCAGAATCATTTAAAAAAAAAAGAGACACACCCCATAGTTTCCACTTTTGGTGAATGCGTTTTCGCAGCACCATCACAGACCCTGAAGAGCCTTTCCTAGCCCTTCCCAATCACCCAATTAGGAATCCTAGACTTCCCAGACCTGAAATGGACAACCCTGATATCTCCGCTACCCTAGCTGCCATCCAAGCAACTCTTGTCAATATCAATCAGAGGCTTGAGAAAGTGGAGCTAAATCAAACCATTGTCCCTGAGCTTCATGCCCATCGTCAGATCCCTCAAGGGAATGTTCATGACGATCGACGTCAAGAACGTGACCCTGACGAACAATACAAAAAGAACGTTAAGGCTGACGTTCCCCAGTTTGAAGGCCACATGGAACCCCAGGCTTACCTCGATTGGGTCCGTGCCATGGACCACTACTTTGTGTGGTTCGACATGAGCGAAGCCCTTAAAGTTAAATTTGCCACTATGAAATTAACGTGTAAAGCTCAACAACATTGGACCAATCTTGAACATGCCCGCAGAGGCCGAGGTCTAGCACCCATAGCCACTTGGGAGGCCATGAAAGAGAAGCTCACTGAGAGGTATGTACCGTTATCGTTCCACACCCGATTGCTAGATTCGTGGAACCAATTGTATCAAGGAAGTGAATCCACACAAGAATATGTTGATAAATTTGATGACTTCCTTATTCGGTGCAATGCGCTAGGTAAAGAGAGTGAAGAACAAACTCTCTCTAGGTTCAGAGCTGGACTACGAGCTGACCTTAGGAACGAGCTAATCTATAGAAATGTGGACTCCATAGCGGTAGCCTACGCCCTAGTCCTCGACATGGATTCCCTTAAAGCTAGTTCTGATTCTAGGTCCAGCGACTCGAGAGATCATTCCTCTAGAATGACCTCTACTGACCCACCTAAACCTCAGCCTCCCTCTCAGCACCCCAACAAATCTTACCCCAGCAAATCTAATTCAAATTTTAATTCACATGGAGATGAACATAAGGGTAAGAACACCGAAAGAGATTACAATAAGATTGACCCTCTCACTAAGTGCTATAAATGTAAGGGATACGGTCATGTTGCTGGCAACTGTCCTAGTCCAAGTAGGATCAATATAGTAGAGGGTACCGCAGTCATCGCTGATGAGCCCGATAATGAGTTTACCTATGAACCTAATATAAGTGATGACTTTGATGAAAAAGAGGATGACCAGTCTCTCAATTCTATTCAGCCTATCCAGTCACCTCCATTGAGTATACCTGAGACACCCATTCCTTCCCAAGTCACTTGGCAACCCATAGATTTTACTCATGTATTAGAACATCACAAAATCACAGAGTCTGCACCCACATTTGCATATAACATTCATGACTTGCATAGAGAAATTTCCAAGGAACTTAATGAGAATAATTTTAACTACAAGTTAATAGCAGATACTAGAAGGAAATTTATAACTTTTGATATTGGTGACGAAGTGATGGTTCGGATTCATCCGGAACGGTGTCCTGTTGGACCCGTTAAGAACTTGAACATACGTGCTGCAGGCCCATTTAAGATTCTACATACAATCAATGATAATACCTATGTCGTTGACCTTCCTGAAGGTTTTGGCATAAGTAAGATTTTCAATATTGAGGATCTAGTACTTTGTGAAGGCTCAGAATTCAACCCTAGAAATTTTCTTATAGATGAGCCTACCCTGCTGCCTAATGGTGAGATTCCCCCATTACATCCACTACCAGATATTACTTACCCATCGACAGAAGAATTGGATAATATTTTAGATGATCAGATAATCTCTACTAGAGATGGTGGTATGCACAAGTATTTGGTAAGGTGGAAAAATAAGCCGAAGACGGATGACACTTGCAGTGATCGTGAGGGGCTCCCGCAACTGGGTCCAGATCTTTTGGAGCACCATGGCAGGATCACTGGTTTTGACTCGACTGGGTCGAGCTCTCTCCCACCCGGAGAGAATGATGAGGACATCTTTCCTGTTTAGTTTATTTTAGTACCATTTTTGTTTCTGGCAATTATAGCCATATGTAATCTTTTTGTATTTTTTTAGATTCTGAGAATATTTTGGAGATGTGTTTCAAGATGTATTTGAGCCTATTTAAAGGCCTTGAGATTAATGAGAAAGCATGTCATTATTGATTGAAAAAAATTTGTGTTGAGTTTTTGCTCTTCCTCTCTCTCTTTTGTGTGATACAACTGAGATCTAAATTAGGGTTTGTGATAAATCCTAATCAAATTTTAGGGTTAGTGATTAACTCTAAAATCTACCCAAAATTAAAATCCCCAAATATAAATCCCTAACCCTAATTTCCCAAATCCCCACACAAAACCCTAACAGCCGTCACCACCATTCCCCTTCTTCTTCTCCCGTCCTCCTTTTCCCGAAACCAACCAAGACTCCAACCCGATCTCCACCAAAGAACCCAACTCCAAATACTCCCTCCTTCTTCATCTTCGTTCTCCTCTTCACCCCATCCAGACCCAGACGACCCACCACCCGTATCCGACCCCTTCCCCTCATCGACGTCTTCCCCTATCCCGACCTCGACAGCGCCCTTACTCTCCCTACCACCACCACAGTTCCACCCCTACCTCCTCGGCTCCCCGTCAACCCTCTCCCCCACCTGCGACCCACCACCTGCACCCCCATCCCGATCACCCTGTCTCACCTCACCGACGACGCCGCCCCCCCTACTCGTCGTCAACCCGCCGTCGGCCGGATCTAGCAGCCCTTGCTGTTGTTGCTGCCGCCCGTCTATTGTCGCTGCGTTGCTGAGATTCTAGTTGCTGCCCAACTCCGAGATCTTTGTTGGTTTTCTTCACATTCGGTATACTCTTTCCTTTATTAATATTTGTGCTTTACTGCCTTATCATCTAGTATATTATCTGATTTGACTGTCGACCACAAAATACTGAGATTGAGTGATCCACATGCTAGATTAGAGTACGAATTGGTATTGCACTTTTTACTTGCTAAAACACGTAGGGATTTACTTATTGATTAAGATTGAATTATTAATTGGGACTGTTACATTTGATTCAATTCTTGAAAACCCATCAAACCTGTTAACTGTTAAAAATTTCTAACTTAGATCAGCACTTTCATGTTGGTAAAATTAACCCATTAAAATTCTTGGAAATTCTCTAATTTTAGGGTTGGTTTTACATCATGGTGCTTGTGATTTGGCTTTTGCTCCACCCCTCATATGGAGCTAGGATCTTATGGGTTCTTAGCTTTCCTGTATTACTTTATATCTCGTTGTATAATTATTTTTGTTCTTAATTTTTGGGGGCTGCCCCTAAAGTGGTGGCTGTTACTACCTGTCTTATTATCAATGGGTTATTGTGTTGTCTATCCTTTTCCTTTTTCCCTGTTGGTCAGGATTTGGGTGTGCTTGGACTAGTTTTTTGCTCTGATGCAGGAGGGTGTTTCCTTATTTTGATGGTCGACTCAGTGTGGTAGTCGTTGCATGTTGCTCAGAGTTTGGAGGGGAGGGTGCTCTGTGTGGTAGTTGTTAGTTGTTGCCTGTTGCTCTTTTTTTTGGGCTACCCTCCCCGAGGAGGCTCTTATTACCTGTCCCCTTAGCTTTTGGCTTTTGTGCTTACTATCCCTGTCTTGTATTTACCTGTTGTTCTCGTTTTTGGTTTGCTTGGGCTTGTGTGTTTCTCTGTTGCTGGGGGGTGCTACCCTTCCCCTGTTGGCCATCTCTGTGTGGTTGTTGTTGTCAGTTTCTCTGTTAATTTCTCTGTTGTTGGAGGGTGTTTCCCTCCTTTTGATGGCTGACTAAGTGTGGTAGTCGTTGGCTGCTGCTCAGCTACACGAACTTGCCGACTGGATGTAGCCTTGTCGTTCATTTGCAAAGGTGGGCGATGGTCTCTTATGCAGTCTCTTTTCCTCTTTAACTTTATTCTGCCTTTGCGATTCCTTTGCCCCTCTGGGTTCCTGCCGAGGCGTTTCGAATTGCATTGCAATTCATGTTTCCTTTTTTGGGTCTTTTGTCTGTCTCGGGTGAGTTTGGACTGTCGGTGGTGTTGCAATGGTTGCTCGGGCTCTTCCTTTGCCCTTGCCGCTGCGGGGCCTTAGGTAGTCTCTGCCTTCGTACCTGTTTTCGGAGCTGTTGCGGTGTGTGTCTCTGCGTGGATCGGCGGCCCTCTTGTCGTCCTCTTCAGCCAAGCTCGGTGTCTCTTCTGTGTTGTTGTTGTATCTATTAGCAGGAGGCTAATCTTTCATTAGCTTTTGTCAGTATTATGTTTGCTTTTTATGATTGTTGCGGATTTGTGCCGACTTTCCGGTTGGCAATTTGCCCGCTTGTAATCTTTTTTGGCTGTACAGTTTTTGTGTTTTAATATAATTGTTTTTTGGCTGGAGCCGAAGGCTTATCCTGTTTCTCAAAAAAAAAAGATCCTTTTCTTGCTTTCCACTGTCAATCAATACTTTTTCCAACTTTGGGCAATGACCAATTCCTAAAATCTCAAGGCGTCGGTGTTGCGCAATCCAAGTAACGTCACATAACTTGAAACAACGATAAATGATAAATGTATACTCTCGAAAGATTTGCAAACAGCACTCCTGGTGTGATCCTTCCTACCCAAGTGATTTTCATTAATTTCTTGAGTGAACGGAGCTTGAAAAACGACAATTTTTCGAATGGTCAATTATTATTGCTTGTCATCAATACCTCCTTCATGCCGAAAAATTTAATTGACAATGAGTGAAGCACAGAGCTCTATCACTAAGAAGAAGTGGTTTTGATATTTCAAGGATTTTGACCCAATACAAACGATGTATACATAATTTCCAATGTGATATATGTGGATTCTGAATAAGTCGTTCTAAAGCAGGCATATTTTCTATGTTAATCCCAAGACCTTTTAGATTAACTCCAGGTGCCATTGTGCCTGCCAATTCTTCAATACCTGCTTCACCTTTCCTATCCCATTTAGTTTATGCACTATTAATGATATCTACTACCTCGAGTTTTTCTAATCCTGATAGCAACCCATGAGGAATGTGGTTTATGTGCCCGAGGATCAAGTATTTTAGTATTTTCAATTTTGCTAATTCTTTTGGCAGTTCATTCATAGGATGTTCTGCAAGATTACAATATTGTAACTGGCTCAATTTAGTGATAGCTGATGGTAGTACCTGGCTCAGACACTTGGAATCGAGGTATGTTAGAGCTACCATGTTCTGGAAGGAGATGTCAAGCCTTGCTGTAAGAACCTCTCTATGGCATACCCCATCCTCACGGAGGATCAAGGCTGTGAGGTTAGGACAATCGAGGTTATGCTATAATCCAACTAGTTGCTAATCAGAACCATAACACATCATGAAAGCTATCTCCACCTCCCTCCATATCCGTTCCTCCACTTGTGCAGCTTTACGTACTGTTCAAAGTCAATGTGTAGTAAAAATGATTTTTCACCCTCTTCTAATGGGTCAGCTCGTTCTAGGCTTTTTATTATACTCTGCCCCCTGCTAAAGGCTTCATTAATATCATCAAACTCACCAATGAGATTTTAGCCCAACCAACTCCAGATAAGTTCATCTTTTGGAATTCTAATGACATTTCTTACAGTCTCACCAGTGTTGTTTTGGAAAAATTGTCATGCTTCCTTTGGATTTAAGCACTCCAGTTTAATCTTCTTTTGCTGGACATGGGCATGGAACTTGTGCATAGCCATCATCTGATCACACATCCTTTCTGACCTAGTTGTGAATACAACCTTGCAATTAGGTACATTGTCCATGTTGATGCCACGACATGGAATCCCAAGTTTTCAAGATCTAAGCTCTTCCCACAGATCATCTAGTAATAGCAAGATTTTTCTATTTTGTATAAAATGGGAGAGAGCTGCAGCTTGTGACTCGATGTTTGAGTTCTTCAAGTGACAAATCTAGCCTTTTGGCTATGTACCTTTGTAGCTTGTGGAGATTGAGTTCTTGTGAAACAACAACCCATATTATTAAGAACCGAACATATGCCACTTGTGGATCGCTATTGATTTTCTTCAGAAGAGTGATCTTGCCCACACCTCCCATACCTCATATTCCTACCGTGCCTGTCATATAATCTTGCAGATGTTTGATAGCATCCCTTAAATATACTTGAGTCAACATCCTGACTTGTCTGTCATTGGTTGAACATCGTAGACTATTTTCCTAGTCACTACATCCATTTTGACGTAAGGGATAAGCGTATCATTACCAGTCCAATAAACCATTCCTCTACTAATTTGACGTAAGGGATAAGCCTACAGGCCTCGGCCAAAAGATCCAGATGCAAAAGAGTAGAGTTGGTTAACGATCACAAGTCCTTATTAAAGCATAGTAGCAATCTATCATCTGACTCATTAGTGGAACAAGTTGGCATGTTGCGATCTAATACTCAATCTTAGAGTTTTCTTCGTCTTCTTTTCTTTCTCAAAAGGGTTTCGATAAAAAACTTTCAAGCATACTATGATTCAATTGACAAGTATATTATTGTGATTTCTTGTGCATGCTTAAAACTACTCTGCATAAGAAACCAAGGATAGCTTCCATCTGTGAGACTCATTCCATTGTTCTTGTCTGTTCACAGCCCCAATCCAACATATTTTTGCCCATGAATTCTGCTCTGCTTACCAGTTCAACAAAATGCTCGCTGCTGAATTGCCCGATTGATGGTGCAGATTTTGCGCCTCAGTGAGGAGGAAGTTCAGTGATTCCGAAGGTTACCGTTTACTATTGTGATTTTTCCTGTGCATCGTTAAACTCCGGCATAAGAACCCCAGGATGGCTTGCATCTGTGAGACTCATTCCGTTTTGTTTGTATTTTCACAGCTCCAAAGCAACAACTTTTGCCGGTGAAGTCTGCTCTTGCCCATCACTTTGACAAAATGCTGGCTATTGAATTGCCTGATTAATAAGGCAGAATTTGTGGAATGAAGTTGGTTGCATTTGACCTGGCAAGAGCTCCAATTGAAGGCTTGAAGCGAATATCAACACCCATCAAGTAAGTGTAAACCACATTTCATATACTCAATTAAAACTCGATACCTGAAACCTGCTAACATATGGCCCTGATTTGTTACAGAGATATACAATCTTTTTACTCAAATAAGTGAAAATTGTAATGTGATAGCATTGCACAAAGACGGTCAATTTTTTCTTAGTAATGAAGAAAGTTTTTTTTATTATTAAAAGATGACTAAGGTCATCGCTTCATTAAAGAGTAATTAACGAAACAGTAAAAGCAGTTACATAAGGTGCCCGTAGGCAAACAGCATCAAAAGACACGTGAGAAAGGAGCTACAGCCCATTCAAAGAGCAAAACTACATCTAAATCGGAATACATCAACAAAACCAAAAGCTGTGATGGATCGCTCTCTGTATGCTAGTAACCCCCTGCTAGGGAACTACTCCTGATCCTCCCCCAAACACATCTTCTTCCTAGATCTGAGGAGCCTTCCCATTCATAACAACAGAATTAAATTTTTTGCATCAAAGAAGAAAGACTCTTATTAATGCTATTGAAACAAAAATCATTTTGATCTAGCCACAGGTTCCACATAATTGATGCGCTAGCCACTTCCCATTTAGCTCTTACTTCCTTTCTAATCCTGATCGATCTAAAGTCCCTCCAGACCTCAGCACTAGAACATGGACTGTGTATAACACCCAACGTGTGACCCACTACCCCCCCGACCCATCTAGCTCTATGGCAATTGAACATGATGTGATTGGTGTCTTCTTCGTGCGTTAGGCATCTAATACAAATGACGTCGTCCGTGATTCCCCTCTTTCCCAAATTGACCTTCGAGAGAATCGCGTCATTCTGAACTAACCATAAGAAAACCTTCACTTTGGACGGTGCACTGATACCCCATATGACATCCGCTATCACGTTTCTTATTCCTCCATCATTCAAGCGTTTGTATAATGAGGATACCGAAAACTTGCGACTCGCCTCCAACGTCCACCATCTCTCGTCTTCCGATTGTTGGGTATATTTTCCTTTTATACGGATGAAATTGTTGACCAGTTGAAGTTGGCCAATTGTTTTCTGATCAAGGGAATCCTTAACTTCTAACCTCAATTTGTTGTTCTTCCAAACGTCATACACAAGAGTGTAGTAATGAAGAAAGTTGCTGTTTTTCTTAAATAAAGTCATGTACATTTATAAAGAGTACGATTTTATAGGTTGTGTTTTTCTTTTCTTTTCCACAAACAATGCCTCAAATTTTTTGCTAGTTTTCTATGATATGGGTTAAAGTTCAAAAGACAAAAAAACTCGGGACAGTATCTCTCACAACCTTGGATGAAGTGAGAACATTTCTTGACTAAACTGCAGGTCAAGATGCACAAATTGCCAACTTCCAAAGCTCCATTGATTTCAGACAGAGTAACATAATTCATATATAATATACTTAATTAAGTAATTTTTTCATTTCTTGTTACAAATTTCATTAATAGTTATCGATGAAAGAAGAGTACAAAACTTAATATAACTTATTACTCCAAGACAGAAGAAAACATCAACATATTTTACTAGATATCGAAAAGATCAATATATCATTTTAAAAAATAAAAAATGTATGTTGTGTTCTATGTTTGTTAATTCATCATTAATTAGTAGCAGTGCTTTTAATAATATGAAGAATAAATTATATTGATTAGAAAAGTCTTCGCATGCACTTGCTATGCACACTATTTGTTGATAATTTTGTTTAGTGGAATCGTGGATTTGTTTAAATCTTATAAATCATCAGAGTTTCTTCTTTTTTCTCTTTGTTGGTTACGTATTGTTCAGTCTTTGTGGAAAGAGATGGTAGAAAAAACAAAAAAACATATCTCTCTCTCTCTCTCTCTCTCTCTCTCTCTCTCTCTCTCTGTAATGTAGTATAGATATGTACAGAATAGTTGTCAAAACTCGACTGACTTGCTCATATATCTCATCCTGCTAGTCGCTATTAGCGTGCATCATCCGTTGGTTTGTTTTGTGCTTGCTTTGAAGATGCTTAATTACTATGAAAATAAAGCATTGTTGTTAACTCAACTAAGACTTATTGGTCTTAATTTATATTGAGAATAAGAATATCTTGCACATCTGTATATATATACTAGGTTTGACCGTTGATACGTGCCTACGGCACGTCTTTGAAACGATGCACCTTATTTGATCATGTAAAATAGTTTTGGAGGTCGAGCAAATTAATTGAAGTAGCAAACATAGAGCAAAAAACATATTATATGATTTGAAAGATTTTTTTTTGAATTATTTTTGAAGTTTTTAAATTTTTAATTTTTTTAGTTTTTAAATTTTTTTTATTTTTTAAAATTTTTTAAAATTTCTATTTTTTTAATTTTTTAAATAGAAGAGGGAGGGAGAGAGAAAAAAAAATTAAATAAATATAGAAGTTGTTTTGGGTGGGAGATTTGAATTTGAGTTTTGGGGGGAAACTTTTGGGGGAAAAATATGTTTTGTGAGGTTAGATCTAGGCCTTTGATTTTTTGGAGATTGAAGGAGAGCCACTTGATAGCTTTCTTTGTGTTTTATTATATATATATATATATATATATATATATTGTTAGAATTAGGAATAGGAAAATATTCTTTTATTGATTGATTAAACTGAATACAATTGGCTCCTATATAGGAGAGAATGGAAGACTAAACTGATACATAACCAATACGGGACTAAACCAATATTTAATCTAATATATTATCTAACACCCCCTCTCAAACTCAAGTTGGTTCAAACAACAAGAGTTTGGAATACTGACGATGTTCATGTGAAAGAAATGGCAAACTGTGATACAGAAACGACACATGTGACGGAAACTGAGAAGTAAAGTGTGGCGGAAGGAAGCAGTGGTGGCACACTGTTGAGATCTCACCCCGAACAGTGGGGGGATCTCCATATCCAGATCTGTAATGAGATCTTACCCCTGACTTGAGACATAGTCGATGATGGGATCTTACCCCTGACTGTTGAGATCTTCTTTTTTTAATCTTTTTTTGTTAGAACCCACTCTTGATCACTTTACCTGGAATCAAAGAAAACTAGCTTAGAATTACAGTAAACTGTCATGAACTTGTTCTGCATTTACTTTACTATCGCTAGTATATCAGTATACATACTGCATATTTTATGTCCGTTGGTCTTAATGTGCATTAGTTATCATCATTTCTAAATAAAGTCAATTAAGATAGAAAATTTGCAGTAAACAAGGTGTATAATACTCCTAGTCATATATTCGTAGCCCTAACCTTCCCGTTATAACAATTTATAACAAGTTATAACAATTCAGGCTTAATACTAGATGGATCAGAGCAAGCCATGAAGAGCTCCCGTTTTTCAGGAGGTCTTCTCTCCCCTTCCAAAAGCCAAACTCTCACCGTCCCCCCGCCCTCCTCCACCTCCTCCTCCACTCCTTAATCTGCCTCACTACCCCCTCCTTCCTCCCCCCTCTCTCTAATCCACTCCCTCTTCGTATTCCTCCCCCAAGCCACCATCTCTACCTCACTTCCTTCTCTTTTCTACTTACAACCTCAACTTACCCTCAACTTTCCTATCACCCACAGCTCTTCGTTTTTACTAACCCAAACCATCCCACCTACAACTTCAACCTAATCACTCCTACCTATACAGCTAACCTATCATTCCTATCACCCTCCTATCCTCTTCGATGCGGGGTGACTCCGATGAGGAACGTCGCAATCCGCGCGGGTGGCGCAATCACCGTCATGCTCATCGTGAGTCTAGAAGGGAGCGGTCTCCGAGACGGGGTGCGGAGGCTCATCATGTGCGGCGAGATGTCGGAGGACATCGGCGCACGAGATCGAGATCACCAGTTGTCAACCGTCTTCATGTCATAAAATAGGGGAAGATAGCGGCAAGCCATGGGGGAGGGCCCTACAGCTCCCATGAAACATCCAAAGCGATTGATAGAGGAACCCATGGCGGCGGGAAGAACACTACACAACTAGCCAGCCCAAGAGCGATGGTAAGGTCTCCAGTGATCGCTGCGTCACGAAGGTCTCCTACTAACGCAGGGGAGCAGGGTAACAATCGTTCTCCCTCTAACACTATCATCGCCAGCAAGTCCAGGTCCCCTATCTCTCCGACGGAGTACACCGAGCAGGAGCTTGTATTGGCACTTAGGGAAGTGCGGAAGCGAGACGAGTCGCGAGTGCTTGAGGTGGACGAAGGCGGAGATTGGGAGACTTATCGCTCCAAGTCGGCGAAAAAGCACGAAGCTGCGACTGCGAAGGCAAGGGAGCAACTGTGTATGTTCTGTGGCGACGCGCACCGGAAGGAGGAATGCCCCATCGGAATTTTTGTCTGCTTCGAGTACAAGATTCCTGGTCACAAGGTTAATACTTGCGTGGTTAGAGGTGAGAAGAGGAGGGGACGCCAGGGGACGGCGTCGAAGATAGCGAATACGAGTTCGGACCTAGCCTGTGCCGTCGTATCGCTTACAGGGATTATGAGGGAAAGCAGAGAGAAGTTAAAATCTACCATGGGGGTGATTAGAGCGGTTCATGGATGGCCTACCGCCGAGGAGATCTTCACAGGCCTAAGGCAGTTATTAGAATCTTTCAACCATAAAAAATGGGAGGTGCATCGGGTGAAGGACTTCTGGATTGCTGAATTCCCAACGGCCGAAGGCATCACGACACTGGCCAGACGCAGCGAGCTCAAAATCAATGGTGGTCGGTATGGGATTGCGATCAGTTAGTGGACGGGCGATGAGGGAGCTATTTGTCACGAAGGAGAGAAAGGTACGTGGGTTTCGATAGCGGGGCTCCCACTACACTGTTAGGAATTGGGTGGGTTTCAAGATGTGCTGCGGAGCTATGGCGACGTTCTGGAGATGGATATAGCAACGGCAAGGAAGTATGGAGGCATTGCTAGGGTTCGAATCTTTCGTCATGGGAATCGCGAGCTACCCAAAACAATTGCAACGATGGTAGAGCATAAAACGTTCATCGTCGCTATTTCGGTGGAGAGTGACAGCTTGGGGGAAGTGTGGGAGGAGGTAGGGAGGACGAAGACGGTATCAAAACGACTGTTCGGGGAAGAGAGCAGTGGTGGTAAAGCGAGGAGTTGGGTGGAGATTGCCGTAGGAAAGCTTCAGCGAGAGGTTGAAGATGATGGTTCACGTCATCGTGAACCGGCTTTGGCTCAAGTACCGATTCATGGTTTTAAGTCCCAACCGCACATCAATGTCCACATCGAACAGGGAGAAGATCCAACGGCGGATGAATTCTCGTTCGGCAAACATAACACAATCCTTAAGCCAGCGCCAGCTATTGCGGATGGGTCCCACAAACTCAGTAAACCTGTGGGAGGGGGGGCCAGCTTGACAGATCAGCAGAAGCTACTCCTGAATTCATGAGCAATTTGCGGAAGACGTCTCAGCAGGTGGGGCCCTTCAATGACAGTTGTCACCTTATCGATGCGCCAAGTGTGGGGCCCAATGCAAACGACACAGTCAAGTCAGCTGATGTTCTGCAGCACGGAGTGACAGTTGGATGTGGAGTCAGAAACGGTGGGCTCGAGGGTATGGGCGCGATTGGGGAGATTTTGAATGTCGATAAGGATGATGGGCTTTTTACAAGGGGCAGCAAGGGTATGGGCCTTTTGAATGTCGATAAGGATGTGGGCTTCGGTATGGGCTTCGACATGGGTTTGGGCTAGAACAAATCAAATTTAGGTGGTCTGGGCTTCGGATGTGGACTGGGCCAGCAAGGGCCGTTAGCAGGCAGGGGGGGGGGAGGAAATAGGACACTGCTTTTTACAAGGGGCAAACTTGACTTTTCAGTTTGGCAGAGAGCAGAGTAGTAAGACGGTGCCGACTACGCAGCAAGTGGAGGATTCCAACGAGGAGGGAGTAACACAGATGGAAGATTTACTTAATCAGGAGGTCGAAAAAAGAGTTGAACGCGAAATTCGAAAGAGGGTGAAGGCGATGCTGGGAAATTGGGCTGGGAACAGTAAACAAAAAGCAGAGGTCACATCGGACTCAGACTCGGAATGTAACAAGTCAGAAGGGCAAGAATCGGGGGATGAGAGAGACTCAATAAACATGGATGAGGCAACAGCAGTGACAGAGCCAGGAAAGAAGAATATCACACTAAAGGCGAAGGAGGGATTCAGACGTAGCGTCAGGCAGCGGAACAAAGGGGAAAGGCCGATGACCGTCAAAGAAATTTACCAAACGGTTGGAAAGCGTAAAGCCTATGATAACATCGCAGGTACAAAATCGAATATCTCTATATTTGGTTCTATTCCTTATCATTTGTTAATACAACTTGCCAATATATATGGTTTAGACTTGCATCATAACACTCACACCAATATTATTGACGATATTCGGGGTAGAGAACTGGCTAACGTTGCGAATGTTCAAACGGGTGTACATGGGGGTACGAGCGTCGATTGCGTGTCCAGTAACCTGTTAGAACTGTACGCAACGACACAGGAAAATGGGGGGTAGTAACTCTTAATGTGTAAAATCCTATTCTGGAACGTTCGAGGGCTTGGCAAGGCGGCCAAGCGTACGATGGTAGGTGAAGTTATTCGAAATAATTTTGTTGACATTGTTTGTTTGGAAGAGACTAAATTATCTCAACCAACGAACATGGAGCTCAGGGGTCTAAAGATAGACTATATACAGGGATGGAAGGTAAGGGACGCCGTAGGGGCATCAGGGGGGATCATGGTGGGGGTCAATTCCAGTAAATTTGATTTACTGGATTACCGGGTGGGGGAATACCCGGTCTCGATTGTGGTCCAAAGAAGGCACGACGGGTGGAAGCAAACCATCACGGCGGTGTATGGTCCAAACGATAGATCGCTAAGGCAACAGTTCTGGGATGAGCTCCAACACATAAGGGGAAGGTGGAGTCTACCTTGGGTTGTGGGGGGGGACTTCAACATTGTTCGGCACACCTATGAGAGGAGTGGAGGGACGGGCAATGGCCATGATAGGAGGAAATTCAACCGGGTCATATCAGGCTTGAGGTTGATGGACATTCCCATTAATGATCGACGCTTTACCTGGTCCAACCGACGTAGGGAGCCGATACTTGCAAAATTAGATAGGATCCTAGTCTCTACAGACTGGGAAACCAAGTTTCCATTGGCGATGGCCAAGTCATGTATCCGAAATACATCTGATCATGTACCTATCTTGGTATGCACGGGAGAAGAGGAAAGAAGAATACCAAGGTTATTTCGGTTTGAGAAGATGTGGCTGTCAAACAACGATTGTCAAGATATTGTAAACAAGTGCTGGGAAGAGGAACAGGAGCAGGATGAACCAGCAGCCAGATTGAACAAAAAACTGGGTTGCCTTAGAAAGAGACTAAGAAGGTGGAATAAAGTGACGTTCGGGGATATATCCAAAAAGAAAAACGAGGTTATGCTCGAGATTGAGGAACTGAAAAAAAAAGAGGAAGTTGGGGTCCTGGATGATATTCAGTTTCACAGACTTATGACATGCAGAGAAGAAATCCAGCAAGCATACATCAACGAGGAAATAATGTGGAGGCAACGATCCAGGGTCAGGTGGCTGAAAGAAGGGGATGCTAACACTAAATACTTTCACAAGGTCGCAAGTATGCGACGTAGAAACAATTTCATCCACTCAGTGGATATCGACGGCATTTCGGTGAAAGATGAGAGTCAGATACGGCACCATGTGGATGGTAAGTTCAAAGAACTCCTTGGACAGAACAGGGAGGGACAAAGCGAATCCAATGAGAATCTATGGGAGGCTTTACAAGGAGAAAACCTACACAGAGTGGAGGCCCTGCAAGACCCATTCACAATGGAGGAGGTGAAGGCAGCTGTGTGGGAGATGGGACAAGACAAAGCTCCGGGACTAGATGGATTCCCTATTTTTTTCTACAGAAGATTCTGGGATACTATGAAGCATGATGTTATGGCTATCATGAATGCTTTCTACGACGGGACTCTCAACCTGGAGCGTATCAACTACGCTTATGTGTGCCTTATTCCCAAAAAACTAGCAGCAAGAGATGTAAATGATTTGAGGCCGATCAGTTTGATTAACTGTTCGGTGAAAATCATCATGAAGGTACTCGCTAACAGACTGGGAAGCATTATCGGGGACATCATAGAGGATTATTAGACGGGCTTTATTGCCGGAAGAGACATTCTGGAAGGAGTCTCGCTTGTACAGGAAGTCATACAGGATACGAAGAGACGTAAGAAGACGGGCTTCATGTTAAAGCTAGATTTCGAGAAGGCGTACGATAAGGTCAAATGAAAATGCTTACTGGAGATCCTCTAGAGAATAGGCTTTGGTAACAGATGGATTGGTTGGATACAGGCTTGGCTATCTACTTCCAAGTTCAGTGTTTTGGTGAATGGGGAGCCCGAAAAGGAAATCAGATGCAGGAGGGGACTGCGACAAGGTGATCCACTATCACCACTCTTGTTCACCCTTGTAGGGGATGGACTGCATAGAATGCTCCACGCCAGAATGCTCCACGCCTACAGGGTACATGGTCTTATCAATGGCCTAGGTATGAGGAGGGGTATCTCTGCGGTTATGAATGTCCAATATGCAGATGATACCGTCATTTTTGGGGAGTGTGATACTGCGCAAGCAGTTCTCATAAAATGGGGCCTTTACTTATTCGAAGAATGGTCAGGATTAAAAGTGAACTATAACAAAAGCTCCATTACACTCTTAGGGGATTCGGGGGAAGCAGGGATTACTATTGCAAATATTCTAAATTGCCCGATCCAGAAACTACCGATAAAATACCTGGGATTGCTGATCAGAACAGGAAATATTAAGAGGGGGGATTGGCATGACATCATTGACAGAATCGCGAGCAGGCTAGAGGGATGAAAAGGTAAAATGCTGTCATTCGGTGGGAGACTTATTTTGCTTAATTCCGTCGTCAGCTCTATACCACTATACTTTATATCATTCTTCCAAATTCCAATTTGGCTAGTCAAAAAGATTGACAAACTGAGGAGACGGTTCTTATGGCATGGGGCGGGGGGTGGAAAAGGGTATGCCTTAATCAAATGGGGCATAGTGTCCAGACGAAAAGAGTTTGGAGGGTTAGGGATCATCAACATTCGCCAAATGAACCAAGCCTTGCTATGCAAATGGTGGTGGAAACTCAAAACTAAAACAAAGACTAAATGGGGTTCTGTGATAAAAGCGTCATACTTGAAGAATGACTGCATACACCAGAAACAAAAAAAACAAGGATTCAGCATCCGGATTTTGGAGGGGTGAATAACACTAGAGACTTCTTCATCTGCGGGGCAACTTTCTCAATCGGAAACGGAGAATCGACGTCCTTCTGGAAGGACAAATAGTGTGGCACTATTAACCTAAAGAGGAGATTCCCACAAGCATACAGGTTTGCGACGGATAAATATGACCGGATTGCTAAAAACTGGAGGAATGAGGAGTGGAGACCAAGATTAATAGGCAGACTCACTAACGAGGCTAGAAGACAGAAACGGGAGATCATTGACTTCTTACAGGATTGGAAGCCAACGGGAAATGATCAGGAGGACAAACTAAAATGGGAGGCAGAAAAAGGGGGAGTATTCTCAGTTAAATCTGCTTATAAAAGATTAAACGGGGGGGGGGGGGGGGGGGGGGGTTAGAGTATTTGATCCAGTATGGAAGGCAAAGGCCCCACTTAAAGTGAAGACTTTTATCTGGCTGGCATGTCGAAATGCCATCCTAACACGGGATAACTTGGTCAGGAGACGGTGGCAAGGACCGGTAAAATGCGTTATGTGCAACCTGGAGGATGAAACGGTTGACCATTTACTGGTAACGTGCAGCTTTGCGAGGCCAATTTGGAAGGATCTACTTACAAGACTGGGTATCAGCGGGACAGGTCTGGAAACGGTACTCCATGCTTGGGGGGAGAGGGGGAGGGTAGGTGGAGAGAAGGACACATCCGTAGAAACATATCATGTATTTGGGACACCGGGGTGGCGGCCATATGTTGGGGCATATGGCTAGAAAGGAACAATAGAATCTTTAGAAGCACACACAGACACATCATGCATCAACAATTGCTGCTCAAGATAATTGCTAATATTATGTTCTGGTCTAAAACGGCAGGTGACGGTCAGACAAAGAAAATCAAGGACATTTACAAGGACATTGCCACCAGCCAGGTGGAAGTACATGAAAGGGGAGTCACCGCAGAAGAGGCCTGACTCCATGGTGTCAGAAGGGTGGAACATGCAGCTGGGTGAATGGCTTCATGTTTTTCAGGAATAGATTTTGATGTATTGTGGGTCTGTTTAAATTACCTGTATGTATTTTGATGGGAGTCATGGGTTCGGGTGCGACCTATGTAGGGGTCCTATTTTTGGGTTGGACAATGAGTATCATGGCTCGAATGTGGGTGACATGAACATCATTGTCCGTTGATGGATTTTGTGGTTTATTAAAATCTTTTTAATGAAACTAGGGGGGGCTAGGCCAACCTTTTCTGATAAAAAAAAAACAATTTGTAACAAGACGAAGTACTTACCTTATTAAGTGCTTATTATAATTTGAAGCTTTGCACTGTACAAAGCAGTAATTTTTTTAATTAATCCTCAATTTAAGCACAGCTTGTGAAATTCAAATCTGAGTTGTTTTAATACTATTTCAAAATTCCTAAAACTATAACGAAATTTCGAAGTTATGATAAGATTTGAAAATTTAGGTTGCGTTTAGTTTGTTGTTTTGAAAACAGTTTTCTGAACAGAGTTTTCTGAAAACAGTTTTCTGAAAATGAGTGTAAAAGCTGTTTGGTAATAATTTTTTATTACAACAGTTTTTTTTGAAAATGAGAGTATAATGTATGTATAGGTTTGGTTGTATGTATATACTGTATACAGTATATATACTCTGATACATACATGTTGTATACATATACATACATACTGATATATAATAATATAAAATATTTTATTATAATAATATTATACATATATATAATAATATATAATAATTATAATAATATATATGTAATAATAATATATTCAAATTATATATTAAACAATTTATTATAATAATAATAAATTATAGAATAATATATATAATAATATATGATAGTAATATATAATAATAATAATAATATATATTATAATAATAATAGATTATTATAATGGTACATATAAAATAGTTTATATGAAATAATAGTATATATAAAATAGTATATATAAAATAATAATATAATATAATATATATATATATATATATATATATATAATAATAATATAATATAATAATAGTATATATAATAATAATGTAATATAATAATAGTATATATAAAATAATAATATATTATAATAATTGTATATTATATAATAATAAGAAATAATTTATTATAATAAACATATTTAATTATATACATATAAATAATAACATATAATAATTATAATAATATATATGTAATAATAATCTATTATAATTATATATTAAACAATTTATCACAATAATAATAAATTATATAATAATATATATAATAATATGTAACAGTAATATATAATAATAATAATAATATATATTATAATAATAATAGATTATTATAATAGTATATATAAAATAGTATATATGAAAAAATAGTGTGTGTGTATATATATATATATATATATATATATATATATATATATATATATATATATATATATATATATATAGAGTAGTAGTAGGAGTAGTAGGAGTAGTAGTAGTAGTAGTAGTAGTAGTAGTAGTAGTGGTATAAATAAAATAATAATATATATAATATATATGTAATAATAATATATTATAATAATATATTAAATAATTAATTATAATAATAATAAATTATATAATAATATATAATAGTAATATATAATAATAATAATAATATATATTATAATAAGAATTAAATATTATAATAGTATATGTAAAATAGTATAAATGAAATAATAATATATATTATAATAATAGTATATAAATATATATATTAAAAATTTTAAATAAAAATGATAAAAATGATAATAATAATAATAATAATAATAATAATAATAATAATAATAATAATAATAATAATAATAATAATAATAATAATAATAATAATAATAATAATAATAATAATAATAATATAAATATATATTTAGAGAGAGGATGTGAAAAAACAGAAAATAGTTGAAGTGAAGTTTTGCGAAAAATGTTTTTACAAAACAATCTAACCAAACGGGTTTTGGGGTTTTGAAAAAAAAAAAAACAGAATAGTATTTAAATTCTAACAATTTTTTTTCTTTTTTTATTTTTCCCTTGTGCTTGAAGGTCATGAAGTAAAAAACAGAGCATAGCTCCAAAGATGTGCCTATCATTTAAAGGAACATTTGGTAACAAAGTTGGGTCAATATAAACTCTTCTTTGTCTATTTGGATTCATTTATTGAACCTTCTTAGAAAATTCGAAATTAATATTTGTGTTGAAGTTTCAACTATGGTCTTTACCACCAACGGGCAATGTCCTGATTGATATTGGGTGGGAAGGATAATTGAGTGACGGCTCGAATCAAGCGTTCCTGGTTCGAGCCAAGACTCTTCCATCGGAAAAAAAAAAAAAACTATGGTCTTTACCTTGCTTGTTATTATCTGTTGCTTGTTATTATCCACATTTGTTGTTTGTTATTATCTGTTCTATCCCTGTTCACCAAGCACTTGCTTACTTTTCTTCCCATAAAAGTGACTATTCATTGGATCTTAGACTCATATGTCACTACTTTTCTAATTAGCTTTATCTGATAATAGATATTCTAATCTCCTAAAACTTGGTAAAAGTGATTAAATTTTTTTATCAAACACTTTCAGATAATGGGGTACATGTATTGAATGCTGAAGTTTATTTGTATTAATTATCTAACAATCGCGTAAGTATATGGTCCTATTTTAGTGTCCATCTATTTAGAATAATATACTTAAATTTAATTTTCAGTAGTCAAGTGAGCAGGAGCAATATTTTGTCACCCCAAATATAGAAGGTATGACGTGACTCTCAATTAACAAGAAGCGATATGTCCAAGTAGGGGTATCAGCGGTCGGGTCGGACGAGTTTTCAACAATTTTTTTTACTCTGCTTGTCTTTTTTTCCCAAACCCATTGGGTTTTTTATTTACAAACTCAAATCCACACCTGATGATTTTCGGTTCGGTTCGGTCAGACGAGTATCAGATTTTGATAGGTTGGGTTGGGTTAATGTGTAAGTCGGATTTTTTTTCTACCTTCAATTATTTTTTCTCCACTTATTTGAAGTAAATGAACACAATAAAATAAAAACAATTATATAGAAGACAAGTAAAGGTACAAAATAAACGCAAATATAATTTTGTCGTGACAATTTTATATCATATAACAAATAAGTCGAAGTACAAGCTATACAATATATAGGTATATATAACAAAATAATAAACTTCCAGCCAAAAAATTACATAACAAATATTCTGAAATACAATGAATACAAGTGTGTTAGGGATATATGGGAACTAAGGCTGCATACAAATACTCAAATATATATGTGAAGGTTATAGTGTTCTATCCTTCCATCAACCATGATGAATGCTCTATAATTGATGTATATGTATGTATGTAATAATACCTAGGGTATGAGTATGCTCTAGAATTGAAGTGGTTGATATACACATGACAAACACTGAGATTAAATAGAACTAGGAATTTTCACATGCGATGCACGTCTTAATAAATTTTTTTTAAAATAAAAATTTCAACATAGTTGGGCCTCGAACTTGATATCTCATTTATATTAGCTATGCACGAATGATGTACGAATTTGTTGATCTACAAATAACAACTCAAACTGTTCCATTATAATATTAGAGATTTGATCATATTCTATCTTGGAAGAACCTAATTTTTCCCTTGTGGCGAAGTATAACAATTACACTCAATGGACACCTAATTTATTGTTTTAAAAATCATTTACTTATTAACATTCTCAACTCTTTAAAAGCCCTGGAAATTCCATGTGCAAGTCCAACCATTGATATATACTCTTCTCTCATTATATAACAGACAAAAAGACGCATACAAATACACACAATTCTGCATTATGTAACCAAAGATTAACATCTTATAAACAACTTCATATGATACCAAAAAAAAAAAATCTTATTCAAGTTAGGGTTTCAACTAAAATATCACACTCCCTTGGTCACCAAGTAGCAGACTTTGACCGCACAAAAATTCTTAAATTCCCCACATACCCACCTCATATTTATATACATCCCCCATCCTCCATTCTCTTGCAACTTAAAAAACTTTACTTATTTAATGGTATCCCTCACAACTGGTATGCATTTCTCCCACCTTCTTCTGTTTCAAATGCATGGCCTCCCCTTCAAACCCATCACCCTTCATGGGCTCTCCTTCTCATTCCACCTCCTCCTCTTTCTCACCATTTCCATTGCCTATCTCTTCAAAAGTTCCAATCTTGACACCAACAGCAACCCAAAACATGGGTTGAGAAGAACCAGTTACGAAAAACCAACCCTTTTGGCCTCCCTTGTTGTGGGACTGTTTTATTTGTGTTTATCAGTGCATTACTATTTCTGGATTGTTCATGGGTTTTGGTCCACTGATGGGGCTGTTACTCTGTTGGATTTGGGGACGAGAGGCTTTGTGTGGGTTGTGTTGTTTTTCTATCTGGGTTTTGTGTTTCATCAATTAGGAAGTCAGAAAGTTCCTTGCTTTGTTAGGGTATGGTGGGGTCTCTTCTTGTTTGTGTCTTGTTCATTCCTTGTTGTGGACTACGTTTGGTATTGGGGAATGGGGGTTATGAAGACCCATTTGTGGGTTTTGGATTTGGGGCCTTGTGTTTTCGGGGTGGTTGTTAATTTGGCTGCGGTTTTCGGTATGGGGAGTGGGGAGGAAGAAGAAGGTGGTGGTGTGCTTAGTGAACCTCTTTTGAATGGTGAGTGTTGTTGTTGATGAAGAGGGGAGTGTATCGCTTTTCGAAAGTGCTGGGTTCTTCAGCATTCTCACATTTTCTTGGATGGGTCCTTTGCTGTCTGTGGGGCATAGGAAGATATTAGACCTTAAGGATGTGCCTCAGTTGGATCATAGAGATAGTGTCAATGGTGTCTTCCCCAAATTTAGAAACAAACTCGAGTCGTATGTGGGTAGTGGTGACGGTTCTGTCAGTAGAATCACGACATTCAAGATGGCAAAGTCGCTAGTGTATTCCATATGGAAGCAAGTCATGTTAACAGCTGCATATGCCCTGTTGTATACACTAGCTACTTACGTTGGCCCTTACCTTATTGCTTTCTTTGTTCTGTACCTTAATGGCAAGCAGACGTTTGCGAATGAAGGGGTTATCTTGGTCTTGGCTTTCATAGTAGCAAAGATAGTTGAATGCATTACGCAAAGGCATTGGTTTTTTAGAATAAACCAGGCTGGGGTTAGGCTCAGGGCATCCCTTGTCGCGATGATTTATCAAAAGGGGCTTACCCTTTCACGCCATTCCAAACAAGGCCGAACTAGTGGAGAGATCATTAACTTGATGAGTGTCGATGCCGAGAGGGTTGGGCTCTTCGGTTGGTACATGCATGATTTATGGATGGTACCAATTCAAGTTGGGCTAGCTCTAGGTATTTTGTATGCTAGTTTAGGCCTAGCTTCTTTGGCTGCTTTAGCTGCTACAGTACTTGTTATGTTAGCCAATTTTCCCTTGGGGAAAATGCAAGAGAAGTACCAGGAGAAGTTGATGGAAGCAAAAGATACAAGGATGAAGTCCACTTCCGAAATTTTGAGGAACATGAGAATTCTGAAGCTTCAGGCTTGGGAAATGAAGTTCTTGTCGAAGATACTGGAATTAAGGAAAAAGGAGACAGTTTGGTTGAGGAAATATGTTTACACATCTGCAATGATAGATTCAGCCTTTTGGGGTGCACCTACTTTTGTCGCTGTGGTTACATTTGGAGCTTGCATGCTAATGGGTATACCCTTAGAATCAGGGAAAGTCTTATCGGCCCTTGCAACTTTTAGGGTTTTACAAGAGCCTATCTACACTCTTCCTGATTTAATTTCAGTGACCATTCAAACCAAGGTTTCTCTTGATAGGATATCAGCATTCCTTACCCTCGAGGACTTGCCTCCTGACGTGGTGCAAAAGCTTCCTAGGGGCAGCTCAGATGTTGCCATCGAAGCAAGTGATGGTAATTACTCTTGGGATCCATCTTCAGCAACTCCTACATTGAGAGATTTAAACTTTCATGTGTTAAAAGGTATGAGAGTTGCAGTTTGCGGGACTGTCGGTTCTGGTAAGTCAAGCTTGTTATCGTGCATATTAGGTGAAATGCCGAAGATTTCTGGAACTGCGAAGTTGTGTGGAACTACGGCATATGTGGCTCAATCACCTTGGATACAAAGTGGAAAGATTCAAGATAACATACTGTTCGGCATGGAAATGGATAGAGAAAAGTACGAGAATGTTCTTGAAGCATGCTCTTTAAAGAAGGATTTAGAGATTCTTCCTTTTGGGGACGAGGCGATAATAGGGGAAAGAGGTATCAACTTGAGTGGAGGGCAGAAGCAGCGAATCCAGATTGCTCGTGCTCTATACCAAGATGCCGATATCTTTCTATTTGATGATCCGTTTAGTGCGGTTGATGCCCATACGGGATCTCATCTCTTTAAGGTACTCAAATTCATAAATTGCGTTATAATTATTTTCAGGTTGTTGACTTCATCTGCACTGAATTACTTCTACTTGTGCAATTTGCAGGAATGCTTGATTAAACTTTTATCTTCAAAGACAGTCTTATATGTCACCCATCAAGTCGAGTTTCTGCCTTCAGCTGACCTTATACTTGTGAGTCATTCATTTTATTTTCAAGTTCATAGTTTATCGATTGTATTACAGTTGTATGAAAGCCGTTCTTTACAGGTTATGAAAGACGGAAAAATTATGCAAGCGGGTAAATACAATGACATACTTACTGCCGGAACTGACTTCATGGAACTGGTTGGTGCTCATGAAGATGCTTTGGCTTCACTTGACTCTATGGATCTTCCTACGACTGCAAATGATACAGAAACTAGCCAAAAGCCTGCACATAAAGAGGGTGCCAAATCTAAAGAAAATGGCAAGGTTGATGAGATCGGTACACAAAAGGGTCAACTAGTTCAAGAAGAAGAAAGGGAGAAAGGCAGAGTTGGATTTTGTGTCTACTGGCGATACATTACAACAGCATATAATGGTTCTCTTGTGCCTTTGATATTGTTGGCCCAAATACTCTTTCAAATTCTTCAAATTGGTAGCAATTACTGGATGGCATGGGCAGCGCCAGTGTCGAAAGACATAAAACCTCCAGTAACTGGGTTCACACTTATCTACGTCTATGTTGTATTAGCACTGGGAAGCCTCTTTTGTGTTCTAGCAAGATCTTTGCTTACTGCAACAGCTGGATATAAGACTGCTACTACTCTGTTTGATAAGATGCACACATGCATCTTTCGCGCTCCCATATCATTCTTTGATTCCACTCCTAGTGGGCGTATCTTGAACAGAGTAAGAGAAGCTCAATCATTTCCTTTCCTTATGAAACAATGTTTATATGCGTAACAAATTTTCTTTTACTGCAGGCATCAACTGATCAAAGTGAAATAGATACAAATTTTGCTCACCAAATTACTTCATTTGCTTTTTCAGTCATCCAGCTCATAGGTATCATTGCAGTCATGTCGCAAGTTGCATGGCAAGTTTTTGTCATCTTTATTCCTGTAATTTCCATCTGCATCTGGTATCAGGTATATCCATATATTTGTTTCTCTAATGGTGTTGTGCTTAGTTTCATTTTCGCATATTGAAGTAGTTAGTATGAGTTCTCTGTGTTCTGTTTTTTAATTATTATCTAACCTGTTTAAAAGAGGGATTATTTATGTATAAATGGAGGGGCAAAACACAGTAAATCATTAATTATGGAATAAGATGACACTATTTACATTGCTGCATTTATCCCATTAAAGTAGTTTAGAGAATAGAGATATCTATACTTGTAAATTAGGTATGTAATCATGCTGCATTTTTCCGCATATCTTCAATATTTTATACATGTTTCTATACTTATTTTGCTTCATTTGATATACAACCTATTAAGTTTTTGTTTAACATCTCAAATAGAACATGACGATGCTTATGACATGGGACTTGTGACTTAGAGTTCTTAAGTTCTGAACATGCTACCTGACAACAATGATGAGAGGATTAATTTCCCTACATTTGGGAGAGAGCTCAGAGAAGAGTTAATAAATATGTTTAGACCCTGTTTTGGCATGTGGGTTTTGAAGTGGAAAGTGGGGGAAGTGGGAGAAACTCAATTTTTTATGGAGAGCTTATTTTTAATTTGTGAGATTCTGCGTGTGTGTGTGTTTTTTTTTTGTTGTTGTATATAATTCATAATTTGTGAGCTCATTAGCATACTAATGTATCCTTTTCCATCAGCGATACTATATAGATACAGCACGGGAACTTGCAAGGTTGGTTGGGGTGTGCAAAGCTCCAATCATACAATATTTTGCCGAAACCATTTCAGGAATGATGACAATTCGAAGTTTCAACCAAGAATCCAGATTTGTCGACACAAATTTCCGTCTCTCCGATGAATACTCTCGGCCTAAGTTTCATAATGCTGTTGCAATGGAGTGGTTGTGTTTTCGCATGGATGTGCTGTCATCCCTCACTTTTGCTTTTTCTTTGATTTTCTTGATAACAGTGCCAAGAGGACTCATTGATCCGGGTATGTAGAGTTTCCATTTCTTTCTTTTTACCTTTTTTGTTATTTATTTGCTATGTAATGAGTACGTCTTTCAGTAGTATTATTTAAGACCATCAACACATGTAAACTGCAATAGTAGTATCCCTTAAAAGTTTCACTATCTTCACACTTCTCTACCCTATTGTATTTTTGTTGCATCTTTAACCCCTTTAGCTTCTTGTTCTTGCATGTTTTTTCCATTTTGTTATACTCGTATCTAGAAATGCAAAAGGACCCTTCTTGTCCTCCTTTCCTTATTCCTTTCTCATAGCCCCCGTTAAGATTCATTTCCTTTTTCTTTTTATTCTAAATAGGTTTCAATTTTTTCTTTCTTTAATCTCAAATTATATTTGCTTCCCTTCGGACTGAAATCTTTGAAGTACATGATCCAAATATTGGAGTGTTGTGAGGCAATGCCAAGACTCGATGAAATCTTTTTGGAGTGTTTTGAGAAAGATTGAAGAAATCTTTGTCAAGAAAGAGGTAAACTTGTCTAAAGGGGGGAAAAATCATATTTTTCAGATAACTATGGATAATTCTGTTGAAAATGTATTGGGAGGCAAAGTGCAGCAACAAGAAACTTTAGGGGTTACAAAGTTATATACAGTAACAGAACAAAATTGCAATTGAGTAGGACAGAATAGTAGAAGTGAAACTGTGGGCAATTTTCTGCAATCCACCTGAATTAACATAGCAAACTTTAAGAGGAAGATTGCTCTATAACTATTATACTTGTATTTTTTTTCCCTATCAGCAATTGCCGGGCTCTCAGTAACTTACGGACTAAATCTAAATACGCTACAAGCTTGGGTCATACGGAATCTTTGCAATCTTGAAAATAAAGTAATTTCGGTGGAGAGGATACTGCAGTATGCATCTATTCCTAGTGAACCACCTCTTACTATAGAAGAGAGTAGACCAGATAGTAGCTGGCCATCAACTGGAGAAGATGAACTTCATGACCTTCAGGTAAATTTGGCTATCTTTACTAATTATTACTACCTTTATTAGTTTAATAAACTCCTTGCTACTTGATGCATGCATTAGATTTACTTGTCTTGCACTAATAGCTGAGCACTTTGTTCTTATCGATTATTTTCTTTTAACAGATACAATTGTTTGAATATTGAAATCAGATCATGTTAAGTTGTTAACTGAGTAATATATACTATTATTATAAATGTTTTATAGTTTATGAGTCATGATCGTTATATACTTTATAGTTTATTGTATTTTCTTTTTTGGGCTAGAGTTTTAAGCTGTGATGAAAGATTGATGATGATGATGAGTAGATGGCATAAAATGTGCAAGCTAACGTTTACAACGATTTATTCTTGTTTTTCCCACTAGCAATGAAGATGCATGCTAGCTTTTGTCATTTTTTTGTTCATTATATACCTTACACCCATACCCATATGGCTATACTTTTCACATGTAATTCATTAAATATTTTTCTGCCCAAGAATTCTATAAATGTTACAATTTTCATCTGTGCAATTTCTCGCAATCTACAAAAAGATAGAGAACATGTTTGTACAAGTCGTTTGTTTCCATTCTTTCTTAAAAAACATATATCCTTTATGTTGTGGATACAGAGAATTAAATCAGATCATGTTTGGTAGGAAAATGGCACTGAATAGTGACCATAGTCAGATAACAATGATTCATTGAGAAATTGTCATCGATATTTGGTGTCACAACTCTAGCCAAAACTGCGAATTTCATAATTTGTCAAAATTGGCCGAAATCAACGGACTATACACAAAATTTGCCAAAAACAGTGAAATTCAAATTTCACAAAAACGGCCGACATCAGTGGATTATAACCCAAAGAATCCGGCAAAAACACTAAAATTCAAAATTTTCCAAAATTGGCCGAAAATGTGGTAATGTTCACAAAATATAGCCAAAATCGTGATATTCAGAATTTCACCAAATTGTTCAAAACCGGTGGACTAACAAACAAAATTTGACCGCAAATTAAATTTAGAATTTCTCAAAGTTGGCCGAAATGGGTAGACTACAAACCACAAAATATGGCCAAAATAGCGTAATTTAGAATTTCTCCAAGTAGACCGAAAAGAATGGACTATAGCCAATTATATGGTTAAAATAGTGAAATTTACATTTGTAACGCCTCGGATCCCCATTACCGGACATCCGTGACATCACCAAGATCTTTGCCTTCAAATGCATCTCAACACAGTAAATAACACAGAAATTTAAACATTTTTATTGCCATCAGAGTTATTACATCAATAATTACAATATCAAATTGTCCTTGAACAAGGAATACAAATTACATAACTTATTACAACTGATTACAAAAACACCCTCAGACTCCTCTTGCAAGCTATCGGCTGTCTTCCAGGTTGGCAATCGATTGGCCGCTGCCGAAATCCTGCTGAGTGGTTTATCTGCCTCCCTGGGACTTGCCCCTCGGCTTGAGCCTTCTGCTTCTTGACTCTTGACAATTCCGCACCCGCACGATTGGTAGGCATGTACACTGCTACTTCACTTGGATGTCCTGCTGGTCTGGCTCTCCTGCCCTCGCGACCCGGTATCCAGTACCTAAATAAGTGGGCACGTCAGTAATTCTACTGACGCAGTGCTAATACGAAAACAACGATCTCCAAATTGGCAACCACAAACCATCTTGAATGAAAAGGAAAACGTGCATCCTAATTTTCTGGTGTTCGTGTATGCCATGGTCTAACAACTAATGCACTGATCACCTGCATTATTGTAATACAAGCAACCTTGGAACTTTGGATACGCATGCATTCCATACTACATACGTTCCAGGCCAAAACAGGACATGGTTTAATCTAATACACGAAACAAGAATGCACGCGATGCACCTACTCTAATGCGATTCGTTTGGGAACGTATGCATCCCATACTACATACTTTCCCAAAATCAACTTCAATGGAAATGTATGCATCCCATACTACATACTTTCCAAAGAGTTCGCCTTTCTGAATGTAGGGTTCAATCCCTCGCCATGAAATGCGTTCTAATTCGGTCAACTTCCTGTTCCTGATAGTATGACATGGTTGAGGAGGTATAAATAAAGGGCATAATTTGGGGTGCTACCCCGTTGTCACCATTAATTGTTACATCGGACCCTCCTCGAAAGCTGTGATGAACTTACAGATATACACGCAGCATATCCATAGCGCAGAAGATCCATTATGATCCGTTCGTGTCCACCAACATAGAACATGACGGCCTCGAAGGTCTAAAACCCCTTATCCGCCAGGAAATCAACATCCCGTTCTTACCATAGTACTTCAGGAATTAACAGTGCAAGATACGCATAGCAACACGTATCCCTAATGACAGGAAGAGACAACCCCATAGTATCACCACCTAGTGTAACTCAGAACGAGTCGAATTTAGGGAATCACCCCTAACACCAATTTGGTCTTCAAGCGAAATAATAAAGGAGAACCTAATCAATGCAGTACTGAAAACATGTTACTCAAATCATACACGGTGTCGATCAAACAATGTCGAGCTTGACTGGTCTGTCAAAGTAACAATCATCACGGGAATCACATCCACTGATTCCCAATACCTTCACAGGTCATCGACCCATAACCCCGACCCGTGACCCTCAGCGAGTAGTCCCATGGCGCCCAAATGATACCCAACAATTGAGTGAAAGTAAGCACACACATAACCATCAATTCCTGACCCTTGACAGACTCAGGCATTGAGACACCAAACCCAATTTGACCCGGGCTATCTCCCAACTCACTCATGTCCACCATGAGTACTAAACACAGGAACTTGTCTAAGTTCCAAATAAAATGCTAAAACATATTTAAAAACATGATAGCTCATGATCACCACACTGCGGTATGCAGAGGATTCCTCATCAATCATCCAACAAAATAGTTCAAGAAATAGCAGTAGCTGTGACCCAAGCTACGCACTTTGGAATCCAACACAATCAGACTTCCTAGAAGGGTAGGGAGGTCTAATCCATCCCCCAGTTAAAGACTCCCTCAATCTCTTAAGGAACTCAAGTTCTCGGGTTAACTCCAGCTGGAAGCCAATTTAGACAATAGGTTGCTAAACTTGCAACGTCCATAACTTCCAGCACCCAACTCAGAATTGCTTGATATCCTCCATTCTGGAAAGATAAGACCCTAGTCTGCAACTCTCCAGTTGACCATTTCCTCAAATTCAATCAGCTTGACACCCAATAACCCTCATATACTCTTAGTAGTATGTTCCTTCTCGCACTCGCTGCACCTTTCCGATATCACAAAAGTTTGCTCACTCATCGGAATTACTCGATTCCGGGTTCTATGGAAAGGTGGGAGTGTCTACTACAATTTCCTAGTTGGACACGTCCCCAGATTCAATCATTAAGGTCCTCGAGAACACCAAATTCCATCAGGTGCACAAACAGGGGAAAAATTGATTCCTCTAGCAAATACTGCCTTGACATGGTTGAATTTATCCCAACTTTGGAAAATCATAACTTCCAACTTACGAACTGAAATTACAAAATTTCCATTGGGTTAGAATGCTATGACTCCCTACTACAATTCTCTAGTTGGTCAATTCCCCAAATTCTTTAACAAATAGTTCCAAAAATTCTCATCTTCACAGACTAGTCAACTTATACTAGGTTGAACATAGCCAACTTTGAAATTCAATAATAAATCAACCTTAAGTCCAATGCTCATGAAATCTGAGATTATTAATCTATACATAGCTGAACATAGCCAACTTTGAAATTCAATAATAAATCAACCTTAAGTCCAATGCTCATGAAATCTGAGATTATTAATCTACACATATACCATTTCATTATATCCAAAATTTGCATTCAGATTCACATCACACAATGAGTTATGACTCCTCAAACATAGCCCAAAATCTCAACTGCTCTTTCAGCAGGGGTTCTTGCCACTGTGTATTGTTTATTCTTGAAACCTTATCAAACGACCTCTAAAAATTCTAAAATTTGAGGTTCATCAAGTAGACCCATACCACATGCTACTCCCAAAATTTCATAGCAAAATAATAAACATACAAGGAGTTATGGCCTTTTAAACCTCAGTCCAAAACACAGTCAGCTTCAGCCAACACCTTCAGACCAGTCGCATTCTACAATTTTTTCGAGGCATCAAACGACCTCGGAAAATTACGAAATTTAAGAATATAGTTGTAGACACATACAAGAGTGTCCACAAAAAATTTTAGCTCATAATTACCACCCTACACCGAGTTACAAGGTCGGAAAGACATAGCCAAATTCTGCACAGCAGCAGCAATTTCGGCTGCTCTCTGTCCTGACTTTGGTCCTATGTTTGGGCTATCAAATTGCATCCAAATATTATGAATAAAATCATGGATACTCTACATACATAGAAGAACAATACCCCAAAGTTTGAGCCCAAGATTCCAAACCGTTTGGGAGAAAGAAATTCCCAAACTTACCCTCACAACCATACTTCTAAACAAAAGCTTATAGAATTGAGTTGTTCATACCATACCACTACCTTCTCCTTAGCATGTCATTCACATACATGAAAATCAAAATTTCTCCATATACTTTCACATGCTAAATTTCACATATACAAAAGAAATCAAAACTAGAGTTAGAGTATCACCCACATGTTGATTTGCAAGGGAATCTCTCCTTGTTGCTTGGCTTGCTTGCCCTCCTCCTTTACTCCTTGCTTGTAGAGCTTGTTATCTCAATCTCCTACTAATCTTTTTCTCTACCTCAACTCAAAGACTCCAACTCTCTCTTCTTTTCTACTTCTCTACTTTTTTTTTTTGAAGAACACAAGGATGAGAAAAATGAGAGGTGAATGGAGTGGGAGGGGGTCTTATAAGAGAAGGAGCTAGGGTTTCTTTGGCTTTGGCCGGAAATAAGGGGGAGTGGTGGGCCAAGATGAGAGGAGTGGGAGTGTGTGGATGAGATGAAGCCAACACCACAAGTTAGAAGCTTCTTGGAAACTTCCTTGAAGCTTCTAGGAAATTTCCTATCTCTTGGGTCATACACACATGGTGAAATATCTCCACCATTGGATCTCCATCAAGATCAAGCCATGATCATCATGATGCTAGTGTTCCTAACCCTAGGTTAGGTCAAGGAACCCTAGGTCACCATACCCTAATTTTAGCCCTAATGCACAAAAACAATCCACATTTAATTTATGCACCAACTTAAATAAAAAAAAATGTTGGATCCTGTAGGCGAGACAACAAACACTAGAGGGGGGTGAATAGTGTTAATAAAAAAAACTGCGGAAATTTTCTTCGGTGCAGTCGACTTGGTTGTGAACCAGTCGACTGAAATGATCAAATAAAAGTAAATACAATAACTCGGTACAGTCGACTTATAGATAAGGCAGGCGACTGATGACACAAAGACAATACAACTAATACGAGACTGATCAGTCGACTGATAGTGCAAGAAGTCGACTGTCCAGACAAGTTTCACAGAACTAAAAGTAAACAAATAGTAAGAGCGAAATCAAGACAACCAATCACAGAGTACACAAGATATATCCTGGTTCGGTCCTCCCGACCTACATCCAGTCCCCAAGCAACCCACTTGAGATTTCCACTATTCTTGAAAAAAGTTTACAAGAATACCCTACGGCGTTAAGACAACAACCTTGTCTAACCCGTAGTCCTTTCTCTCAACCAGAGAAAGCAGACCCACTCTACTACCAAGAGTGAAACAAACCGACTCTACAATCTAGAGTCAAAAACCACTCTCCAACCGAGAGCAAAATGAACAAAAAACTTTACAGTCAACCTATAGCCTTGTTGGTGTATTGTGTTGTTGCACGTGGCTAAAAACAAGGTCGACTTCTATACCCAGTCCAGAGCGAAATCGTTGCTATACTGGACTGAGTGTAGAGAACCAAAGAGTTTGAAAACTTGAGTGCTTTTTCTCACTTTTCACTTGAAATTTCTCAAAGAATGCTCAGTATCTTAAAAAGTTGTTGAGAGAGACTTTTCAGTGAGATCTGAACTCTATTTATAGAGTTTGATCTCCTGGACGTTGGGAGACAGTTATTCCAACTGTCAACCAACGGATCTTTAGCTTTTGATTTTGAAAAATTCGATTTTGAAAACAGAAAACGGTCAAAAGCAATCGAACAGTCGACTGGGTTGCCATATGAGTCGACTGGGCAGAGTTTGAATAAATTTAAACAGTTTTGTACTGTCAGTCGACTGGCAGAGGCATCAGTCGACTGGTACTCAAAAGTTAAATTACTTCAAACTGTTTTGACTCTTTTTGTGATTTTTGAGAAACACACATTATGAAATTGTGAATGTGTGTGTGTGTGTGACAAGACTTTACAATCAGACTAAGACTCAACAAAAGTAAAAATACAAATGTTTTACAAGACACAACAATTTGACACATTTGAGCTTGAAGCCTTGAGTCTTGAGTCTTGATTTGAGTCTTGAGTCTTGAGTCTTGAGTGAAGCTTTGGCCATTGTCTTTTATCTGGAGCTTTTATGCTTGATCATTTGTTCAGCTGTAAAGTAATAAGTCCTTTGTGTATAGCACCTGTAAAATTAGCATAGATACATGTCCAATGTGTTGTGATCATCAAAATCAAGAATCAACAAAAAAGACCAATATATAAAATTAAAATCTATATGTTTTACAGAAATTATATTTTGTCTCCCAAAAATTGTTTGGACAAAACAATCGGAACAAATCCACTGTTTAATCGAGAAGATATTCCGAGTTTACCTCATCAGGTTCAGAACAGCTCATATGTCTGAAATCTCTCAATTAAAACTGATAATTATCAGAAAAATATGTAATCGTGTGCAATATACAGACGTGCACGTATTACTATGCAAAAATAGCCATAAGCTATTTTGCAGGGTATTACAACATTTGCTCAAAATCAGCCAAAAATTGTGGCCTACAAATCTAGCAAAAATACTGAAATTTAGAATTTCTTAAAGTTTGCTGAAAATGGTGGAATATTGCGCACAAAATATGGCCATTATAGTGAATTTAGAAATTTTCAAAACCAGCCAAAAACAATTGAAAATAGCCCACAAAACCTGGTGAAATTTAGACATTTTTAAAATCGGCAAAAACTTTAAACTATAGCCAAAATAGTGAATTTTGAATTTCTCGAAATCAGCCAAAACCGGTGGATTATCGCCTACAAAATTAGGCAAAAACACAAATTCTAGCCAAACCAATAAAATTCTCAAGATTAGCCGAAATCAATGAATTATTGGCCACAGTCTATCCAAACCAGTAAAATTCAAAATTTCTCAAAATCAGCCAAAATCGGTGGAGTACCCACAAAATCTAGCTAAAACTGTAAAATTCGGAATGACACTAAATCGGTCGGAACCGATGGACAACTCACAAGTCACAAAAAATCTGGTAATAACCATGAAATTCAAAATTTCACCCATCCTAATATAGCGAAGAAAAAAAGACTAATCATTAGACGAAAGAGTTACAGAGAAAATGTTACCGATTCACAGATGCAGTGCATTGTAGATTTTTCATGGCTTGTTTTCTCTAAAAACTAATCAAGGTTTATAATCAATGCTCTTCTTGGGATGAAGTGTTCTCAAGAGATAATACTGTGATAATTTTGGGTTAGGGCAACGGTGTTTTGGAAGAAAAAAGAAAAAGGCAAAACCCCAGTTTTGAAGTAGTGTTTTTGGCTAAACATACTTAATCTTGACAGGCACTTATTTAGGTGTAAAAGTTCCTTCAGATTCGCATAAATATTTGAGAAGTTTTCCTCTTGAAAGATTTTCCTAAGCTATGTACAGTACGTAATTTCTATCTGTTGAATACTTCGTTGTAAGAAACGTAACATGAATTCAGGTTCGCTATGCTCCACACATGCCCTTTGTATTAAAGGGTCTCACGTGTAATTTTCCGGGAGGGAAAAAGACTGGAATAGTCGGAAGAACAGGGAGCGGAAAATCTACCCTAATTCAAGCTCTTTTCCATATTGTTGATTCTACAGTGGGCCGAATAATTATAGATGGCATAGACATCACAACCATTGGACTTAATGATTTGAGGTCCAGACTCAGCATTATTCCACAAGACCCCACCATGTTTGAAGGAACCGTGCGGACTAACCTTGATCCACTTGAAGAGTACACAGATGAACAAATATGGGAGGTAATACCCCTTTCGTGTGAATATTTCTGTTGTGTTATATTAGTTTTGGATCTTTTGTAGTTGTTTCGTATGTTTGGTTTTTGACGCTTCTATTTTCTTTAGGCCTTGGATTGTTGTCAGCTTGGTGATGAAGTAAGGAAGAAAGAACAGAAGCTGGATTCTCCAGGTATAATATTTTGTTGGTTCTGTTTAATGTATTATATCTATAGCTGCACCGACTATTTTTTATACTAATCGTATTTTTTTTGTTGTCTAGATCATTCTAATTTATCAGCATTAATCTGAATTTTGCTTGTTGCATAAGTAGATAGCCTTGAATGCGATTGCCCTCTCATTGAGGTGTATCGCGTCCTTCAGTTGATAATAACACAGCCTTTTTCTGAAACATTTGAGTGTGGTTTTTTCCCCAACCACCAAATCCTCTGTAATTGCCACAATCCAAGTTGGTCTAGCCTTGTTCTTTTTTCTGGGCCTCTGCCAGTACTTTTGGAATTCAAACTCACAGGAAGTGTGATGCATTCTGCTGCATTCAAGCAACTGCTTCAATAATATTCGAACTAAAGTTACGATGGTCAGCTTTATAGGTCCTCACATATTAGATGTTTATATCAGCTATATACCTATCACCCTTCCTAATCAATGTCATTATTAGTCTCCGTGAGGCATATCCAAACCATATCATAGATTTCTCAGATGTCCATCGTCACCAATAATCATCTATTAAGATCGAGTACTGAAAGATGGATTCTTTGACACCTTCCATATATTTGAGACTCTAACTCAATCAGCAAGAGAAGATCTAATTAATTATTGAATGAGAGAGCAGGCTACACAATAGAGTAAAAGGTGATCTTGCCCCTAATCCAATTTACCCAGTATGGGACTAAGCAACTAGTAAATAAAGAAAACAGTGTTACTCTGATATACTCAATGTTTATTAACGCCTATCAAAACATGAAATGCAGTGACTGAAAATGGCAAAAATTGGAGCGACCGCCAGCGCCAACTTGTCTGTTTGGGCCGAATAATTCTTAAAAAGAGCAAGGTGTTGGTCCTTGACGAAGCAACCGCTTCAGTTGATACTGCCACCGACAGCCAGATTTTGTGGTATTATCCATAATTTTGGTTGATTTTATGAAATTCCAAATCGCACTGTTTTTGCTTGGTTTTGTAGACTATTACACCGTTTCAACAAAATTTGAGAAATTTTGAGTTTCACTGTTTTGATCCGAATTCATTTTATAATCCACTGTTTTCGTACAATTTTGTGAAATTATGAATTTTACTATTTTCAGCATATTTTAATAAACACATGCTTACACAATTTTGGCTAGATTTTGTGGTAGTTCACCGTTTTCGACATATTTTGAGAAGTATTAAATTTCCTTTTCCCAAGATCTAGTGGGCTATAGCCACTTATTTCGACTGACTTAAGAAATTTCTAATTTCACTTATTTTTTCCAAAATTTCTGGGCCATAATAATCCACCATTTTTGGTCGATTTTGCAGTTATAGTCAACTTTTTTAAGCTGATTTTGAGAAAATATGATATCATCTGTTTTAGATTGTTTTTTTGAGATATGATCGATTAGGGTTGTTCGCGGGTTGGGTTTGGGTGGGTTTTAGAGAATTTTTGAACCCGATCCCAATAGTGCTGGTGGATTTTTAAGACTCCCAAAACCCGCACGAAAATTATGATACTTAAAGTATTAAACCCAAACCCGAATCTGCGGGTTCGGTCGAGTTTCGGTTCCTGGTCAGGTTTTAAAAGTCAGGTTCTTTGGTTCGGGCGGGTGAATCTCATTTTCACAAATATTTGAACATTGTTTGTTGTAACATCAAGATATAACAATATTGTTTAATATATAACTCAATAGTATCCATGTTCAACTTCAATGTGTAACAATTTATACTATCCCAAGATACACAACCTTCATACATTTGTATATACAAAAATTACGAACACCTTTAATACATACATGAATACTAGTACGCTTGTAGCAGTTCAAGTTGGAGGTGGACCTAGGGTTTGGGGATATCATCTTATTATAAAGAGGATGGGTAAAATTTTTAGCCACTCATCTTCTTAGATAAATGATTATGATAAAACAAAATTGAAGGATATATTACAGTGTATATTTTGTATATACATACCTTATTTTTTATTAGAAAAAAAAATAACCTTATATATATTATACAATCATGCTGGGAAGCACGGATACTTCATGTAGCCTTGCGTATTCGTATCCCGTACGTATCCGATACGGGTTACAGCGGGATACGACGGGATACGTACGGGACACGTCTACTGCCGTATCCTACAGTTCCTATTAACAGGATACGGCGGGATAAGGGAAAAATTCGTTTAGGATACGGCCCGGCCCATTAAAAAATAAAAACCTATCTGTTTATTCCCAAATCCCTCTCCCTCTCTCATTCAGATCAAATCCCTCTCTCTCTCTCAAACCCGTCCCCAATCTCTCTCTTCAACTCATCCCCGATCGATCGAAACCCTAACTCTTAGCCCCCATCGATCGAAACCCTAACTCTTCAATCTCAAATCCCAACTTCATTATCCACTCCTCTTCCTCAATCTTATCTTCGATCGAAACCCTAACTCTGAGCCCCAATCGATCGAAACCCTAAAACTCTTCAATCTCAAATCCTTACTTCATTCTCCACTCCTCTTCCTCAATCTCATATTCTCCTTGACGACGAACCGACGGCGACGAACTTCACGGGGTCGACAGCGATGCAGCTCGTGGTCATCTTCTCCTCAATCTCATCTTCTCCTCCACCACTCTCGGGGTCGACAGCGACGCAGCAAGATGGCAAAGAACCTCGACTGTTGACGGCGACGAACTTCGACGGTAGACTTATACTTTAATTTATGCTTTATTTTAGATCTTTTCTGCTTGCTTTTCTTTTCTATATGCTTTTTTTTTACTGTGAGTACTATACTCAAATTTTTTTTTTTGCTGTGAGTACTAAACTTGCTGATTGCTGTGAATGAGTAGTAAAGAGTTTATTACTGGATGTAAGTCTAATTTAATCTGCTTCTGATTCAATGCAAAATTTGTGGATAGTAAAGCTATAAACTAAGCGGGACTGACATGAATTTTGGATAGGGAACCCATGGTGCAATCTTCAAAATATACTAGACTATGAAACTATAAGGGAGAGATTTCTCTTGGACAAAAATTACAATCACATAGTTAACATACAAGGTACAAGTTACATTGTAAATAAACCCGCATAGTCGCATTGTAGTTTACAAAAAACACATTAAATCACTTCTTCTTTGGGGCAAGAAAATAAACTCGCTCGGCTCAAATCTTCCCATTACCGATGTTTCTCAATTATCATCTATCTGCATAAAAACAAAAAACATAAATTTATTAACAAATATATACTAAATATGCGACTACAACTCAATGATGAATTCAATTATAAATGCTAAGTTTCTGTTAACCAATTTTAGGTTGATTATTGATGGCTAGTATGATCCCCACCGGCTATGTTTATTTTGGTTGTGACTTTGCTATGTTTATATTGGTTGTGACTTTGCTATGTTTATTTACGTTATTTTTTATATTGATGAACAATTATTGTAGTCTTTATGCTTTATCTTTTTTATGTTTAATGAATGATATCTACCATTTTCTTATTAACAATATACATATATATATATATATATATATATATATATATATACACACCCGTATCCCCCCTAGTTTTTTGAAAATTGCCGTATCCCCCGTACTCGTGTCCCCGTACGCATGTCGCCGTACCCGTATCGGTGCTTCATAGCAATCATGCAATTTAATTTATTACCATATATTTTGGATGGGCGGTTCAGGCGGGTTCGGGTTCGGGTTCGGGTTCGGGTTCGGGTTCGGATGGGTTTAAGCCATTTATTTGCGGGTTGGATGCAGGCAAATTCAGGTCAAACTCAACCAAACGAACAATCCTATGATCCTTTGTCTTCGGCCAATTTTAAGAAATTTTGAATTTGCACTATTTTGGCCAGATTTCGTGACTATTTTCGACCGAAGTTGAGAAATTCCGACTTTCACTATCTCAGCTCGGTTTGAGGGGTTTACTGTCAATTTTGTAAAAAAATTTGAATTTCACTATAATAGCCAGAGGTTGTGGATTGTAATACACCCTTTTCGACCGACTTTGAGAAATTTCGATTTCACTGTTTAAGCAAGAATCTCAATTACACTATTTTTTAGTAGATATTTAGCAAACTTCAACAATTTATTGCTTTGACTATATTTTGTATTGTAGCCCAATGTTTTGTCTTTTTTTGTGAAATTTCCCGTTTCACAGTCCTTTGCCATATTTAAAAAAATAGTTCACTGATATCTGCCAGATTTTGAGAAATTACAAATTTTATTGTAAGTCCAGATTTCATGGGCCTCTGCTATTTTCTGTTAGTTTATGAAATTATGTATTTCACTGTTTCGATCAGATTTTGTGAACTATTTGTCCACTGTGTTTTGCCGATTTTGAGTAGTTCTGAATTTCATTGTTTTGGACAGATTTTGAAAGCTACAATTTTTGACATATTTCGTAAATGTTAAATTTAATTGTTTTGACCGGATTAATTAGGCTATAATCCACTTTTTCGGTCAATTTTGTGAAATTCTGAAATCCACTATTTTGCCATGTTTAAAATAAATTTTCTGAGTTATGTGATCATTTTAAATTGATTTAGAGAAATTCGATATTTCACTAATTAGCTTAGATTTGTGGGCTGGAGTCCAACATTTTCGACATATTTCATGAAGTTCTAAATTTCTTTATTTTTGCGAGTTTTTTGTGGGCTATGAATATGAAGTTTACGGTTTTGGGCCAATTTTGAAATATTTTGAATTTCACTACTTCGACCATATTTTATTGGCTACTATTTATTGTTTTAAGTTAATTTGAGGGGGGAAATCTGAATTTTACTTTTTTGGCTAGAATTGTGGGTCGTACTCCATTGTTTTCAAGAAGTTTTGAATTTCCCTATTTTTTAATGACTTTATGGGCTATAGTCCACTCGAGGAAATCCATGAAGTAGGAAATATCGACTTGTTGGGCTATAATCCACCACTGTTTTTGGTTGATTTTGATAATTGATAAATTTAACTACCTCTTCTAGATTTTTTGGGCTGTAGTCCACTCGCCGCTTTTAGTCAATTTGAAGTAGTTCTTAATTTCGCTATTTTGCCACTTTTATGGGTTATAGTCTAGCATTTTCGACCGATTTAGAGGAATTACGAGATTAACTATGTTTGGCCAAATTTCATATGTTATAATTCACCGTTTTCGATATATTTCGAAAATTATGAATTTCAATGGTTAGACCATATTTTTTTTCGATCAATTGTTTTTTGGTTGATTTTGATAATTTGAATCTCACTTTTTCTTAAAGATTAATGAGCTATAAAACACCATTTTTCGTTGTGTTTGAGAAACTCTGAATTTCACTGTTATTACCAGATTTCGTGGGTGCACACCGTTTTCGACGTATTTTAAGAAATTCTGAATTTCACCGTGTTTGCCAGATTTCATGGGTTATATAATCCACCCCTTTTTGGTTGATTTTGTGAAATTCTAAATTTCACTATTTTTGCTAGATTTTGTGGGTTATAGTCCCACTATTTCGGTCAGTTTCACTCAATTCCAAATTTCACTGTTTTGGCAAGATATGGGCTATAGTCCACCATTTTTTTACACATTTTTTAAAATTTTAGATTTCACTATTTTTTCCAGATTTTATGGTCCACTGTAATCGTTTTTTTATACCAATTTTATGAAAATTCGAAATTTCACTTTTTGAATTCCAAATTTCACCACTTTCGACTAATTTTAAGAAAATTCCAAATTTTGTGGGCTAATCCTCTATTTAAGGTCGATTTTATGAAATTCGAATTTCACGTTTTTGCTAGATTTTGTGGGCCCCAGTCCACTGTTTACACCTAATTTTATCATTTTGGCCAAATTTCGTGGGCTCTGGTACCTCTTATTCGACATATTTTGAGAAATTCATAATTTATTCTAAAGCAGCTCCTGCTCCAATCCTAGAAGAACTGCTCACCAATGTCTCCTGGCAAATCTCCTTGTTCACCTGTAGCTGAATCAACTAAAGTGAAAAAGAAATGTCCTTAGAGCAAGTATGGACGGCAAGTAGTGAAAAGCAAAGAGTAAGGGCACATGGTACATCAAAAAGTATGAAGCAAGATCAAAGTCCAAAAGCAATAATAATGTCACTAAACAATGGTCAAGTGTACAGGTGTCAACTTAGGTTTATTCGTATGTTATTTTTTCTATCTAGTGCACGTACTACTGCGTCCCATACCACAGGTTTGGTGCGCGCAAACAATGTACGTTTTAGACATAGTGGTGGGATCTACAGAGCGTGTACTTGGTGTAACAAGATAACAAGATAACAAGATAACAAGTTCACAAGTTCACAAGTAATTCTCCACCTTCCATGTCAATATTCCATGTAAACAAGAAGGGCCCTACCAAGTACATTTTCTGAGTTTATCTACTACTAAGTCAATCCTTATTGACCCCGGCTTGTTTAGTATTTTATTATTTCATTCATGGTAATGCAATTGTATATATAAAAGTGTTAAGGCAATGATAAAGATGCAACAAAATGATCCAATGCATGATAAACTACAAATAATTGTAAATTTGAAAATAGCAGACACAGCAGCAATAACACAGCAGTAACTCACAAACTACAACTCGGAATTTGATTCCACCGAAAGGAAAAGTAAACTAGACATCTGGGGCTACAATTTATATTCAGCAAGTTTTTATTAGTTCTGACTATAATTAGGTCAATTATCTTAATCTTTACAGGTTAACTGTTCTGACAGTAACTTATAGTCAAAGTTTAATGGGTGAAAACTAGATGTAAAATCAATATAAAAATCTACAAAAATTAGGAGTAGATCCTAAGCATGTCTACTAAGTTTCTGGAGAGTTTCATGGCATTATACTGCTGTTATCATGGTGTTTCAACTGAAAGTTGTGTCGGTGTTTCATTCATTTGCAATCTGGAAAGTACAGACCAGCAGTGACTAAAACTGCAATATTTCATAGCTCACAGATCGGAATCAAGATCCGTCAATTGGTCTGGAAACTAGATTCATTAGGCTACAATTCTCTTTTATATTGTTTTGGTTGATTCCTATTATAACAGGGTCGAAATCTCAGTACAAAACAGAATAGGCAGCAAGACATAACAAAGGTCATCATATATATATGTCAAAGTGAATAATCAACATGTTCTTGTTATCATGCAATGCATTAACATTAATGTACAGCAAATTGAGATGAAATTCTACTGTATATAAGGCAAGATTGTAATGTCACGATTCAATTCTTGAGATCTCAATCGATTAACATATATTCATATCATGGTATTTTTCTCATATGCATGTTCTAGCCAATTTGTTCATGTCGTGTGTGCATGTAAGTTTGGGTTTGAATGAATGGATATTGGCACGAGTCAAGGATACTTTACGTTAACTCGTGTAAACCCTAGATATCCCCAACGGAAAGTATACAAAGCAATATTAAGATAATCGAAGTGGAACTACTTGCGGAGGCGATCAATGGTCTTGAACTAGAAAAATAAACCGAGTTCAAGTGGACTTGCCTTTTGTGTGAGAGATTCAAATAACTAGAATAACGGGATCAGAATCTCGGGCGATGCTCCAAAATATGTGCGAGCTATGTGGCAAAACACCAAACAGCGAAATCCAAAACAGCAAACCGCAACACGCACACACAGCGGATCCAACAGCAAGAGCAGCCAAATCGGATCTCACACACAACACCAAACAGCAAAATCCAGATCCACCTAGCCAAAACACCAAACATCGGATCTGGCCAATCACTCTCCTTCCTCCGGTGGTTCCCTGTCCGATCGACCCAAAGCTGTTGACTTTACAAGGTCAGCATCGCTCTAAAGATGTTTGGGAAGGAAATTCTTCGGAGTGTAATTTTAGGGGGCAAGGCACGTTAGAGATGCATCCCCGTATACATGAGATATTACAGCAATGTGGGATATACGGCATAGGGTTGATGAGCTCCATTAAGGCGGACCGACCCTTATTAACAGCCCTTCTCGAGAGATGGCATCCCGAGACGCATAGTTTTCACTTGTCGGTCGGGGAGACGACAGTGACACTGCAAGAAGTTGCTGTAATAACGGGTCTGCCAATTGATGGAGAGGCCGTAACTGGCACAATAGACTTTGAACCAGAGTTCATTATCCACGAGTATCTCGGTGTACAGGTGGACCGATCGGCCCTTGTAAGCAAATCGTTGTGGCTAAAATGGTTGAAGGAAACATTCTCCGGTACGTTGACTAATACCTCAACGGAGTTGCAAGTACATTGTTACTGCCGGGCGTACATAATGACACTGTTCGGAGGTGTGATCTTCCCAAATTTCTCCGGAGATTCTGTTCTGTTAATGTACCTACCACTAATCGCCGATCTTGTTGGAGTTGGGGGGTACAGTTGGGGAAGTGCTGCGTTGGCCACATTGTATAGAGCCTTGTGCAATTGCTCTCTCGGTGCCAAGTAGATGAACGGACCAATGTTGATACTACAGGTCTGGAGTTGGGAACGACTACACATTGGCCGACCCGTTGTCGCAAAGCAGTCACCAAAGTGGGCGAATCTTTTCGAGGACGAGAACATGAGGCCACCGCAAGGTGTGTATTGGACGGGTTCATTGACGTGGAAGGCTAGCCCTAATAGATATCTCTCACCGATTGATGAAGGGACCCGTCTCCACCGATTGATGAAATCCAAGAAGAGGAAGAAGAAGAAATAGATAAAGATTATATTCCCCTCTCCGGCTTAACTCAAGCTAGCCCAAAGCGTCCTAAACGTGCAAGGAAACGTCCAAATCTTTTCATCCCTTCGTAAGTAAATTTTTGTTTATGTTACAGATTTTTGTAATTTGGTTGGAATTTGAGGTAGTTTATGTATGGTTGAATGTTGGCTAAAATTTGAGGTATGGTTGAATGTTGGCTGAATGTGTATGTATGGCTGAATGTGTATGTTGGCTGAATGTATGGCTGTGTTATGTTGGCTGAGATTTGAGTTTGAGAGGTTTGTGTTATGTTGGCCGAGATTTGAGTTTGAGAGGTTTGTGTTATGTTGGCTGAATGTGTTATCTTTTGTGTTACAGACTTTTAACATGTAAGTCTGAATGTGAATGTTGGCTCAATTTTGGAGATTTTACATATAAGGCTGTATGTTTGGAGATATGAGTTTGGCTCAATTTTTGGAGATTTGAGATTGTAGAGATTTGTAGAGATTTTGACTGGGAATGTGTTCATATTTGTAGAGTTTGGCTGTATGTGAAAGAATTTGTGAATGTATTGAGGTATCAGTTTAAGATTTTTACTAGTCTGTTTGTGAAGATTTGTACACACGTTAACTCAGTTAACGGCCTTGGTAAAAAGAGGCACGTTAACTGGGTTAACGTGTGTGAGTATATCAAACTTCAAGATAGTTTCAACTTTCTGGAAAATTTGAGATCTCAATAGTCGTTAACTCAGTTAACGGCCTTGGTAAAAAGAGGCACGTTAACTAGGTTAACATGTGTGAGTATCTCAAACTTCCAGATAGTTTCAACTTTCTGGAAAATCTGAGATCTCAACAGTCGTTAACTCAGTTAACGGCCTTGGTAAAAAGAGGCACGTTAACTAAGTTAACGTGTGTGAGTATCTCAACATCCAGATAGTTTCAACTTTCTGGATATTTGAAATGTCAACATGAATTCAGAATATCAAATACCATACATTCATTCAAAATATCTAAACATTTGAACAATACATACCAATCTACCAAAATATTAAACAAAATACAATATTTTAATATTTCAATGACGGCTTTGAGTAGATTGCCTTGAGTCTTGCCGACATCTGCATCTATTGTGACCCCTCAAACCACATTTTGAACACATCATTCCGGAAGCCCTACTAGACTCATCTCTTACATCCATATCATTACGAACTCTAGTACTCTTCGGACGACCTTTCCGAGAACGCCGAAGGCTCGGATCAGGTACAGGTCTGTTTCCAGTATTAACAGGTCAATATGCAAGATCAAGTGTAGGATGAAAATTGGGAGCTCATGTTTGTGCTAACGAAATAGTTGAATAGAATGTATCAACATATGGCTTGTAATCAAAGCGCGATATGCGCAAGCAGTTAGAACATGAGAACGGTATATGATATAGCTAAAAATTTTGGCAAGTACATGTTTTAGTGCCCAAGTTAACGGTGTGCAAGTTACCACCCTTTTGATTCCCACCTACTCTTCGTATACCTGTTTTGATTGCAAAAACTCCGGGTTGATGGCTGAACAATATCACTTCATGCATGTTGGCTCTTTCACGCCGGATATCTATCAAATCTTGTACTCTTTGTACAAAATTTTTACTTTCGCTAATGAGCTTGTTGGCTACCTGATGCCGTGTAGCAAAATACGAATTAAGACGGTAAAAGATCGTGTCCACAATAGCAGTTACTGGTAAACTATGTACACCTTTCAACACGGAGTTGAAAACTTCTGATAGGTTGGTAGTCATTATGCCATATCGTCGTCCTCCATCTTCAGAAAGTGCCAATTTGTCAACTAATTTCTCTTTCAACCAATTTTCCGCTTCAACATTAACTGATTCCAGTTCCGCGAGTTTGCTTTGAAATTTTTTGGGTTGGTTTTGACATGCTATAATTTTAACTTACGTCCGCATTGCTTTGCTACCAAATTTGAAATAGAAATTTGTAGCGAAATGTCGCATACAATAACGATGATATGCATTTGGTTCTTTCCACGCTCCGTTTTGTGAATCCATGGCGGCCAAAATACCGGCGTGGCGATCAGAGATAACACATAAACCAAATCGATCGGTGACATAAAAACGAATGCAGCTCATAAATCATGTCCATGTATAAACACTCTCCATCAACTATTGCGAAGGCAAATGGAAAAAGACAATCATTCGCATCCGGTGCTACAGCTATTAACAAACAACCCTTATATTTTCCATACAAGTGTGTCCCATCAATACTTATAACAGGTCTGCATGACTTGAACCCTTCAATTGAAGCACTAAATGCCCAAAACACTCCTCTTAATGTTTCTTTGCCAAGACCGGAATCATACTTATCCCAATGGACAACAGTTCCTGGATTTGCTACTTGTATTCCTGATAGAAGTAAAGGCAATTTAGTATACGCATCTTCAAATGATCCGTACAATTTCTCAATAGATTTTTGTTTTGCAATCCAAGCCTTCCTATAAGATATCTGATAATTCAATTGAAGTTTGACTATCTCAATAATGGCCCGCAGTGTAATTCCTATCTGAGCCTTCACAACATTCATAATTAAATTGCATACAAGTTTAGCGTCAACTTTGCAGTGGTCTTGATTCAATGCTGGATTCACACATGTATGCGGCCCTACTAGTTTTTTAACCACAAAATTGGTCCGGACCTTCGGAACAATTGCACGCAATCTCCACGGACAACCACCCTCACTTGCAACCGGTGGGATTTGCATCTTCTCCTCAAGTGAATGTTTTCTCGGGGCCAATTTACACTTACAACAAATATGGTTGGTGAAGATTTCATTGTGATAAATTCCCGATGTTTGTTGATGGAGTATAACTTTACCGCATGTTGAATCGATTCTTTAGTTTGAAACTCTTGCCCAATGTAGAACTCATCTACGGTGGATGAACCGGACGACTCTTGTGGACTATGATTTACTCTCGCATTGTGTCATTTTCTTGGTAACATGATGGTTGACATAATTGAAGCCATCAGTAAAGTTCACATTGACAACATTACTATCATTTATATTAATATTTACATATTCATCTTCTTCTTCCTTGTCTTCATTTTGTAATCCGTCTTCAGGTTCATCGTCTGTTTCTTCGTCTTCTTCTTCATCGACTAAATCATTATTAACGGTAGCATTTTCAAATATCCCGAAAACATTGGTATTCAGAACGTAATCATTAACCAAACTTGGTTGACGTGGCAATTCAAATTCAGTAGGATCCGGGCCTGTAGTATTTGTAAACGTGTCTTCTTATAAGGACGGTGGGATTGCATGGGATGTTTGAACCAGATTCGAAACGATCTTATGGATCGGCACTTCACGTGTGGAGCTTGAACCACGATTAGCATGTGGTTGGGCATTAATATTTTTCAGTTTGCTGAATATATAGCTCTAATGCAGACCAACTAAAATTCGGATCAAGGGTTCTACCAATCATGGATTTCAGAGTGTTGTCGTTTCCTACGAGCACAGTCATAAAATATTGACCATCATCTTTTCCTGTCGCATAACGGGCTAAAGTTTTAATCTTCCATCGTTCTCTATCCTAATTAGTAACCTCATAAACCTTCTCTACAAGTTCTTCCATTGTTATTGCACGGGGTACCCAAATTATTTCTGGATCAACGTCACTATAACAACAACCTATTTTTGGGTCACAAATAATTTCACCACCAAAATAAAGCCAAACAGGAATATTGTAATCCATACCTATACATATTTATAAAAAAAATAATCATTATCTACTAAATAAAATGTATTTGATAAAATGATATACAAATCATACCTTCAAATGTATGATCAGAAAAGATGGGGAACTTTCGAGCTTCGAGAAGACAACGTATTTAATGGGTTGATAACAAATCCGATATGTACATCCCCAAACAAATAAAAGCCCAAACATGGATTTAGGGTTTTCAAAGTGGGAGGATATATGAAAGTGAGAGAAGAAGAAGATGAATGAGAGAGAAGAAGAAGAAGAAGAAGAAGAAGAAGAAGAAGAAGAAGATCCTTTTAGATTTTGTAGAGTATTTTTGAGTAAGATCTTCAATTGGGATGCTGGGGTTTTGGATTTGGGTTCCGAAATTGGGGGAGAAAGAGAAGAGAGAGACAATATCAATATAATGAAGTACTAATCAGCGATTGAGATTTAATAAAATCCCAAACGACACACGCTAACCCGGTTAACGCGCCTGGTATAAAGAGGTGCGCTAACGGGATTAGCGTGTCTATACTTTGGGATTTTTTGCCTACATCCCTCTTCAAGAGTAGTCTCCCCTATTGTCCACTTCTCACGCTAATCCCGTTAGCGCGAGTGGTTTAAACATGCACGCTAACTGAGTTAGCGTGTCTATAATTTGTGGGTTTTTTCGCAAACACCCTGCTGAGGAGAAAAGTGTTATCCACACGCTAATTGAGAAAACGCGAAGAAAATCACTAGGTGCGTTAACTCAGTTAGCGACAGGGAGTTTTTGGTATTAATTTTTCAAACAGGGACAGTTTCGTACATACTTACAAAAAGTGGGATAGTTTGGTAAAAAATTCTTGCCTTGCCTTGTTTATGTTTCTCGTGAAAAAAGACCAGGCTTTCATCATCACAAAAAAGCGGGTGCAATGAATGCATAGGTGTGTACTTTCTGTTTCTTAGTCTAATTTTTCGTGTGTAAATATTCACTTGGTTATTGAAGAATAACAAAAGGCCCTGTTAGGGACAAACAACTAATGCAGACACAATTAAGGAGGACCTGTGAAAGTTGGAAACGTTTAGAAGATTATGGAATGGGGTAGGAGATCTAACTATAAAGATCTGATTTATAGGTAAAACAAGGCTAGAATTAAAGATAAGGGAACTCATTAAAATGGTTGACTATGATTTAATAAATGTCAGGAAGCCACATGTCTACTCACCCGACTCCATTTTGACTTAGACCAACATTCTCTTATTAGATAGTAATATCGAGTATGGAATTTTAAAATTTAATTATTTGTTCATATTCTAATATTTGGAGATATTTATGGTTTTCTTCTTTTCTTTCCCTCATATTGGACAGATGCGGGTGTCTGCAGTCCTAACGAATGGAGCTTACCTTCTGAATGTGGATTGTGACCATTATTTCAATAGCAGCAAAGCTCTTCGTGAAGCAATGTGTTTCATGATGGATCCTTCTTATTGGAAGAAGACTTGTTATGTTCAGTTTCCTCAACGATTTGATGGCATCGATTTGTATGATCGATATGCCAATCGCAATATTGTCCTTTTTTTTGTAAGATATCCATCTATTATATGTATTGTTGATATCAGTACTTGGGATTCTCTGGTTTCTTATATATTTTAATCATATTTTGTAGATTAACCTGAAAGGTTTAGATGGTATCCAAGGCCCTATGTACGTGGGGACTGGATGTTGTGTCAATATGCAGGCTTTATACGGGTATGACCCAGTCTTGACAGAGGCTGACTTGGAGCCTAACATAGTATTTAAGAGCCGTTGTGGCTTTAAAAAAAAGGGAAAGAGTAAGAATAAAGATTACATTGACAAAAACCGGGCCATGAAGAGGACTGAATTAACAGTTCCCATATTCAACATGGAGGATGTTGAAGAGGGATTAGACGGTAAGCATTTATGATGGTAATATAATTTTAGTTTTTTTCTCAAAAAATAAATAAAATAATTTTAGTTTGCTCACTAAGATGTTCAGTATCGGTATGTTTCAGTTGCAGTTTACATCTTTTACTTGATGCTATTTCGAGTCCTTCAATATCAAGTTGTGACGCGTATGTAAGATTGCAAATTGATATGAAATGTACAATCATAATTTGATTTTGTATCTGGTTTAAAATATGGATACAAATATAGATAGTCTTAAACTATTCAAATGTATTCAAAATATAAGGATATCAATGTAAAACTTGTAGAACTCACTGGAGGCAAGTCTTTTTAGCATTCTACTCTTCCTATGCAGTCACGGAAATGTGACTTTATAAATATTCATATCTATCTAAAATAAAAAACATAACTGTGTTGAGCTGCTTTACATTTTCATGTTAAAATGACTTGTTAGTATTGCGACCATTTTCCTTCGATCTTAATTCGAATCCGTTTTCATCAAATATGGTTATAGCATATTTGAGTTCATATCACAAGAAAAGGGAAAAAAAACATCTACAAATGTGCAGCACCCATATCTCTCCGTATTTGCTCACACCTACATATTTGAAATTTCAGGTTATGAAGACGAGAGATCACTGCTGATGTCTCTGAAGCAATTAGAAAAGCGCTTTGGTCAATCTCCAATCTTTATTGCATCAACATTCATGGAACAAGGAGGCATTCCGCCATCTACTAACCCAGCTTCACTGCTAAAAGAAGCTATCCATGTCATTAGTTGTGGGTACGAGGATAAATCTGAATGGGGGGAAGAGGTTAGTGCAGCTCTCGAGATGAGTATCTTTAGATTTTTTTTTTCTTCCCCTATTTCAAAACAAACTTGTATATATACTCCTGTTTCAGAATTAATGTGGATATACCCTGCTTTATTAATTAAGTTTAGTTTTATATGAAATCAACAATGATATAGAACTTCTTTATGTGATATTTGACTTAAAATTGTATAATTTTTCCAAAAATAGGGATAATATCCTCAAATTTCCAAATTAAGTGGTATTAAGGAAAATAGCTGAAGCTGGGATACGGAAGAATATGGTAGAAATATATTATATAATATGTTTACTGAGCTTGTGCACCTGTTACCCATTACCAGATTGGATGGATTTATGGATATCCGTTACTGAGGATATTCTGACTGGATTTAAAATGCACGCTCGGGGGTGGATATCGATCTACTGCATGCCTCCTTGACCCGTGTTCAAGGGTTCAGCTCCAATCAATCTTTCTGATCGTCTAAATCAAGTACTTCGGTGGGCCCCTGGGTTCGGTAGAAATTTTGCTTAGTAGACATTGCCCTATTTGGTATGGTTATAGTGGCAGGCTGAAGCTCCTGGAGAGGCTAGCATATATCAACACCATTGTATATCCAGTCGCATCTATACCACTGATTGCGTACTGTGTGCTTCCAGCCATTTGTCTCCTCACCTATAAGTTCATTATACCAGAGGTTAGTGATAATTCATCCGCAAAATTCTAATTATTGGTGCATCCCTTTTGCTTTATGCTACATAAGATCATTATACCTCTGAACTATCTATCTCATACGTGTTCATATTCTCTGAAACATGCTATATTAATCACCTATGGTCGTTTTCTTTCCCCCAATTCTAATGCACTAATGCTTAAGGTGGACATGAACTCAACAGTTCATATTCCTACTTTAGTTGAACATACTAGCTACTTTTGTACACTGAGTAGAAAATTTAACTGTTCTTATTTCTAGTTTAAATTTAGTCAAAAGTGCTCTTTTAGGAATTTTTTTGCTGTGTTATTGAGTAGAATATGTTCCATAGTTTCAAAGATCAATCCCTCAGTTCTTCTGGGACACAATAGCTTGTATGAGATCGGGATTTTACCTACCAATACTCCACATGTGCTACCAATAAATGATGGGCTTATTCCTACACCGACTTTGAAGGTTTTGTACGGAAAATAGGATTATTTTGGGGATATATATTTTTCATTTGGTTTGCTATACAGGAATTCAGTCCTCATTATATTCTTACACCGTTAAAGTATGCACCATTAAAGTATGCATGTCCCTTTTTGTTTATTCTCTATTGAGGATCTGTATCTTAGATCTCTCTTCATGTACTCCAAATGTGTTTATTATGTATTGGCATTCTAAATAAGTTGTTGTCGCTTCCTTTTCTGACCATCGGGTTCTAGAGATCCTTATATTTGACTGAATATCTTTGTTGGAAGGAGAAATAAATAGCAGTCATTCTACAACCAAACCCCATCTTGGGGAGGCTCTACATGTACTCCAAATTGCTCTATATTGATAGGCATTCTAAACCAAGGTTTCCTCTCCCTTTTGTTACCTTCGGGTTTCGAAAATCCCACATTCCTATTGAATATTTTTGTCGGAGTGGGAAATAAAGAGCTGTAAATTTACAACGAAACTCCATTTTGTGCAGGGTCTTTACACACGAATGTGCTCATTATATATATGCATTCTAAACCGAACGCCCCTCTTAGTTTCTAACCATCGGGCTTTTGTAGATCATTATCTTTTAACTGAGTATCTTTGTTGGAGGGAGAATTAATAGCTATTAATTAACAACCCAACTGTTTGTGTTTGTATATCCCAAGTACCATGCTGTTAGGAAGTAGAAATACGAGTTACATGGGGTACGTGGAGCCAAAATGGGTATGCTGAATCTGAGTATGTAACAACTAATATGGCAAATTGATATGGTATAGAAAGGCTTGTTTGATCAGTCAGATTGTAACATAATAAAATTTATATTGAACATAAAATGATTTGATGGGGTTTTGAAAGGAGTTAATAGTGTAAACCCATGTTGTTATGTTAGTTGATTTTGTCAAGTGCAATTAATGTGTCTCATGGTTACTATTAGCTGAACATCAATTATATATGTAGTGTATTGCACAAACTTGATGAAAAAATCAAAGTAAATGCAACACACAAGTAAAAAAAATATATGAAATGACTACTCTCTCAAGAAGCTGTCAATTAGAACGTCGATTTCAACATTCGAAACGTCACTAATGTACCACATTACAGAACCTATGTTCTAACTCGCAGCACACATGGTGAATTGGTGATCTTTTAACATGTATTTTATTGCCTAAACACACATTGTAACAATGTTAGTATGTACCTTAGTAGAATTTCAATATTTGACCAGAGAAAAACAAATTGTGCAGATAAGTAATTATGCTGGTATGTGGTTCATTCTGCTTTTCATTTCCATCTTCGCAACTGGAATTCTCAAGCTACGGTGGAGTGGTGTTGGAGTCTAAGATTGGTGGAGGAACGAGCAGTTCTGGGTGATTGGTGGCACATCTGCTCATCTTTTTGCTGTCTTCCAAGGTCTCCTCAAAGTCCTCGCAGGAATCGACACCAACTTTACTGTCACCTCCAAGGCTTCTGACGAGGATGGTGATTTTGCTGAGCTTTACGTGTTCAAATGGACACTCTCCTCATACCTCCCAAAACTGTCCTTGTTGTCAACATGGTTGGAATTGTCGCCGGGGTATCTTAGGCAATTAACAGTGGGTACCAGTCATGGGGTCCGCTCTTTGGGAAGTTGTTCTTTGCGATCTTGGTCATTGTTCATCTCTATCCATTCCTCAAGGGTTTGTTAGGGCGACCAAATAGGACGCCTAGCTACCATTGTTATTGTGTGGTCGATTCTTCGTGCGTCAATCTTCTCTTTTGTTGTGGGTAATGCATGTAATTTAAGAAGTGGGAATAATTCTTTCTTTTTCCTTGTTCTGTTTTATTAATTAATTTATTTTAGTGTAATCATTTAATTTTTTGTAAGTTGTGAAGCAATCAGGTCACCGATACTAACATTTTCTTGTCATTATATATGGGTTGTATAAATTATGTTACTTGATGGTATGCATTTTTGTTCATTTGCCGATTAATACTACGATTTATAAGTCACGTGTTTTGCACATGCATGTACCATTATTGATCAAGGTTCGAAACTGCCGAGCAGGTGTGGCTAAGATGGCGCTGGAACAGTTTGTGCCTAAAAGGGCTTGCACTTGCACTTATACCCATTTGATTGCTCGTGTTCACCTGTCTGCTTCTTTGTACTTGTTTTAACAGGACTAATTACATACAATGCTGGCCGGAGTTCTTTCTTCCCGAGTCATTTATCATCTACGCACAATCTAACAATGTACACCACAAGCTAGCTATATTCGATTCCAACTATCTAGTTATTGTTGGATATATTGGTATATTCTCTCTATATAAACTAGTAATTTCCACGTGCGATGCACGTCTTAATAAATATATTTTTATTAATAGTAAAAACTTCAATGTAGTCTAGCCTTAAATCTAATACTTCCTTTATATTAGATTAGATATGCACAGGCAATACACGGATTTGTTTGTCTACAAATGTTTCTATTAATTGAATTTAATTTGGACGTATATTGCACGGGTTTGCTTAGTTACAAAATTAGGGTTTGTTTGTTTACAAACTCAACTCTCCCATTAAAATGGTAGAGATATTGCATGTACATATGAGTAACACGTATATTGAACGTACAATTGAATGGATATGGGAACGCGGGTTTGTGGGCTTATAACCCGATACCCAAACCAGTGTTTAGAAATAAATACTGGCTTGTGATATCAGTCTAGGTATTCCAATCTTGATACTTAGGGTGAATATCTCAAGCAACTTAGATCTAGAGATAAACCATAATTCCCAATTGTTAATTTCTCACAAAACCTAACAATCTTGAGATATTATTAAGGCCAAAAGCCAAAGTACCCCCTCAACGTTTGGCCCGAGTACAAAATGCCCATACAATGTTTGAAAAAATACAATAAACACATTCTTCCGTTAACTTAACCCTTTCCGTTAAGTTATAATTATTAAATTACTTTTTTACCCTTACCCTATTCCTTCCCTTTCTTCATTCCTTTTTTCTTCCTTAATTTTGTATGGATTTTGTACTATACTCAATTTCGTGCACCATGAGTTACTACTCACTTCAATGGAAATAGGCATTTAGTTTATGAGCCAACTAAATCAACTAAGTTACCATAATAATAAGTTAGTCCAAGTGGTTTTGACCAGCTTCTAGTTGCAATGGACAGATTACTTGAACAAAATAACAGAGAATTTGTGCGCAATACGATGATGAGGCAGGAAGCGATCTTCAAAGAGCAGGTGCTTCTGAATCCATCTTCATTTTCAGCTCGTTATTTAATGATAGCATCTTTTCACAAGTCGAATGGTAGTATAATTCATTTTTTTATGGGATTTACTTCTTCACGACTGTTCGTCTGAAGCAGGGGATGATCCCAGAAAGAACAATATGTTGTCTTCTTTTCTCTCTAAATCCTGTTAGCTCTTAACATTCAGGATATTATTTACTAGGTATTAGCTCTAATTATATATTAGCTCATAAAATATAAGATATGTACTTTTGAATCACTAGTATCTTAAAACTATATAGGACTTGAATTAATTTGTCATGAACTGAATCAATAACTTACCGTTCTACAATACATTGGTGCACTCAAATTTAAGGTTGTATTTTTAAAATGATTTTAATGTAGACTTTCATAATAAAAAAACTCAAAACACCCAAATAACATCACTTTAATTGTTAGTTTTTATTTGTATGTCACCTATTTATTTCAATTAAAAACACCCAAATAACATCACTTTAATTGTTAGTTTTTATTTGTATGTCACCTATTTATTTCAATTAAATTCTGAACACACTCATTTTGTTCAAAAGTACATATCATATGAGAAGATACAAAAAACTAGCCGATATACCTTGAATTTGAAGTTGTGTATGTAACGCCCCGAGACCGGCTCAGCTGCGCACGCACACAATTAACTAAATTCTAGCCACGCCCACCACTGGCTGCCTCAAAAGGGTGGTTAACCGTTGGGTACCCTTTCTCATTGGCAATTCCTATATATCTCTCTTCTCTTCCCTTCTTCTAGCCGATATGGGATTTTATTCCCCATGGTCAATCCCGGTCAAAGTATCCAACCAGCACACTTTCTACTAGTATATATATACTATATATATATATATATACCAATTATATTATACCCTGATTCTGCTAGTTGTACAGTCCCCTACCCGGGCGACCTGTCCCAACCTTGCTCCCTCTCAGGCGTACATCTTGCACACACTCGGTGTCGAAAGTCGGCTCTGATACCATTTGTAACGTCCCGAGCCCGGCTCAGCTGCGCACACACACAATTAACTAAATTCTAGCCACGCCCACCATTGGCTGCCTCAAAAGGGTGGTTAACCGTTGGGTACCATTTCTCATTGGCAATTCCTATATATCTCTCTTCTCTTTCCTTCTTCTAGCCGATATGGGATTTTATTCCCCATGGTCAATCCCGGTCAAAGTATCCAACCAGCACACATCTAACTCTTTCATTCATTTAATCCTTTTCTATAAGCCCCATAGGAAATCTTATAGGTCCATCACACCATCCAATCCCATAGGATCATCCATAGGCCACATTTAATACCTACCCCCACTTTTTCTTTCTTTTTCCTATTCCAAGCCACGTCATCCATTTCCATTCTTTCTTTTTTTTTTTCTTTTTACTAGTATATATACACTATATATATATATACCATACTAGTATATTATACTATAATACGGGGTCTCACAGTGTATCATATGGAACTGAAGCTCCAGAAAAGAGCAAGACGGCCGAAAATCGGTAATCGTTTTTTGAGCTGTTCCCGTTGGCAATCTTATTTATGGAATTTTCTGATGAGTTGGATTTTCCTACATTGCTTTTCCTGATGAAGTTGTTCTTGCAACAACTGAGGATCAGAAGAAAAAAAAAGAAAAAAAAAGAAAAAGAAAAGAAAAACTTGGTCTTTTGATTCTGTCTGACATGAAATTGCTTAGCATGTACATGTAAACCACTGGAAACTTTTTCATGGATATAATACTTATTTCTTTTTGCTTTCTCTTACTTCTGTATTGGATAATTGTTCTTCTGATTTTGCGGTCACTTATTTACTTAATAGGAATTAACTAGTTTCATCTCATGTGCAATTGTTTGTACAAGATATGGTTTCTCTTCGACATATTAAATATCAAATATAAACTACAAAATCTATATAGTAAGGTTTAAATCTACAAAATCTATATAAACTACAAAATCTACAAAATCTATATTCCATTCACGAAATTAAGTATAGTACAAAATCCATACAAAATAAAGGAAGAAAAAAGGAATGAAGAAAGGGAAGGAAGAGATTGAATATGAAAGGGTAAGGGTAAAAAATAATTTAATAATTATAACTTAACGGAAAGGGTTAAGTTAACGGAAGAATGAGTTTATCGTATTTTTTCAAACGTTGTATGGGCATTTTGTACTCGGTTCAAACGTTGGGGGTACTTTGGCTTTTGCCCTATTATTAATCAATTCGTGAGATTAATCAAGAGGGGAAACGAATCTTTGTTGGATCTCGTCGGATCCTGTTGAAGCCGTCGGATCTTGTCGAAGCCCTCGGAGCCACCGTCGCCGACCATCAATATCGTGGTCGGAGTCGCTCGCCGCCCGTCGCCTCTTCCTCTGTCGTTCTCCGTCAGTCGAAGCCCACCTTGTGCGAGGCCGTCGACCTCCTGTCGAGGCGTCGTCCTGATCCGAACCCTCGACCACCTGCGACGTCGACTGCGGCAGCCACGCCGCCCTCCCTCCGACTTCATGGTCATTCGTCGACGGCGATGCCCTCTCTCAGACGCCTGGATCCGTCGTCTTGCTCCTCCTATCCCTCTTTGCTGTGTAGATCCGAACTCAAGAATCCAAATACATTTTGGTTTTGATCTGGAAAGATTTGTTCTTTTGTATTATTGGATCCGAACACAATCCATTAAGAATTCTGGTGAAGGAGATGGGAGAGGAGAACTTTTGTGTGGTCCCCAACTTCGATCTTCATCCATGGTTTATTATGGAGAGATCGCCGAATTGGTTGAATTTGTTAAGGGATTTGTTTGCGACTACGGCTTCTACTGCAGTTGAGGAACTTGCAGTTTAAACGCACACAAGGTGTTCGATGCTGGGTCTCTTTGGCGCAGAATGGTTTGTTGTTTGGATTTGTTCCCCAACAGACATGAGTCTAATCAATTGAAGGGGAAGAGATGGTGAAAGATAAGTTCTTTACTTTCCTCGTATTAAATTTCTGTTAAATATTTTACTATGTGCTGGAAGTTCAAAACACTCGTTCTAAGATTATGTTTTGAATTATAGAATTACTATGATGCTAGGTGGTTAAGTTCAAGACTGTATTAATCAGTTGTTTAATTAAATATATAAGTTAAACAGTTATTTTGGCTATGTGCTAAAACACAATATCTATTTTGATAAGTTAAACTGTATGTTGACTATAAAATTCGGATCTCCAATTAAATTGTTGCTAGAATTAGATTGTGCTAATAATTTGTTTAATTGGCTAATCTTTAACAATTTGATGAATGTAGGAACTTTAATGTTACTTACAAATTGTGTATGCTGGAGACGATGGATATGCATCACGGTTGAATAAGTCTGCACCACGCAGGCTTCTCCATCGAATTTGGAAAACACTTCTAACTTGAAGCGTCAGTATGATCTACTATAATCTTGCTTAGTACTTTCATGTGATGAATGTGTTAACGTTTTGTGCGTTTGATCATATGATTGAGAGTTTTAGATCATAGTTATTCTCGGTTTGGAAAACTAGCATGTTTAGGATTGTTAAGTGTTTTATCATACTATGTGTATAGATATTTTGACAAATCCATTGTTTGCAGTTTGTGTGAGATTACATATTTGCTTCTCTAATAATTAAAAAAAAATGTATAAGATGTATAACAAATGTCTGTAACTTAGGAAAGAGCATCTTTGAATGTAGAATATGACTCTATTAGTTACGTTTTGTTCTTTCTCGTTCATTGTACTGTGTGTGCAAAGTTGAATTATAGCATGTTAGTTATTATCTCATTTAGTGTCATGAAGATGATGAAGAACGAATAGAGGAAAGAACTCTTCGCTCAATGTGTTTGAGCAAGTGGACATTGTTAGAATCACTAGAGAAAACAGATAATTTTGTAAAATGTGATAGAGTAATTTTGTATTAACTCTTATAAAGTGCATTTATTGTCAATCGCATGTATAAATTGAGTTTAACAAATGAGACAATTAATAATAATAGCTCTAATTGTGTACTTGAACATAGCATAATTGGCTAGGTTTTGAGAACTATATATTCAATTGTTTGTGAGGAAATGTGATCTAATTATCAAAACCGTGGGGAAAATGGAGTTAAAAGCTATTGAGTAAAAAACTTTAACATCCAAGTTGTTTTGAAATTTAGAATCACTATGAACTGTATATTAAATTGTTTGTTCTTGTTAAAACTCATAACTGCTAAATGACACTCCATTAAATATGACAAATATGAAAGTTGTGCTCAAATTATGATCACTAGAAAATCATTTAGTATGGTCTCTAGGAGCACACAACTTCTTGAGTCAATATATTCTTGATAAGACGATTGTTGGTCAGAAGTGTTTAATCACTTTTGTAGATGATTAATATAAGTCTGTCATATATATGAAGAATGAAGCACTTGTTATTCTTAATGAATTAAAAATTATAGCTCAATGCTAAAAATCAAGGGTTCAGATTTGATAGAGGTGGTAAATATGTTTTAACAACTTTAGAGAAGTTTGCATTGGGCATAATCTCTACTGCACTCTGCTTACAACAGTCAAACGGTATTGATAAATGTTAGAATCAAACACTTAGTGAAATGTTGAATTCTATATTATTGACTGTTGTTTGTCTTGTGTAATTATGAGTGATGTTGTATTGTTAATCATATCTCTAATGTGTTACTACCCTCTAAATTGATACACCTTGTACATCATGGTATGAAAACTCAATAGTTTTGTTAAAGCGAAAATTTGTGTTGTGATACATCTGTTAGAGTACATGACCCTAGAAGGCCTAAAGTATGACCTACAACAAATATTTGTGTGTATTTAGAAAGTGCAGAATGTAGTTTCTGTGGACAGATGTTGGAACTATCTAATTTGTGTTAGAAGAATCTAGACCTGCAGAGTTCTTTGTGGATGTCTTCATCAAAGATAAATGTATGAAATGATCTAGTCCTACAGACACGGTCAATGATTCACTATTGGAATCTAGAACTAGTCATATTGACACTTAAACTTGAATGACAAATGAGCTAAGAACAGTCTTTTGTAGACGATGAGATGATTTTGTGTCATACAATAATGCTTTAATTTAGTTGATCTGCCGAAAGGGGCTAAAACTATAGTAAGTAAGTGGAGTTTTGTAGAAGAAACTTAATTTTGATTGTTCAGTAGCAATTTTAATGCTTTTTAGTAGCTAACAGATTGACTGAGAAAATGGGGTAGATTTATTTGATGTCTACTCATATGTTTGTCATATTGCTACAATAAGTATTCTTCTTACCCTTACATCTATTGAAAATTTTGTCATTCATAAAGGATATTTAAAAGGCTTTGTATTGAACAGTTTTGTACTGGAAAGTTTTGAACTAATATGTTTAGTGAACAAGATTTACAATTTAGTAAAATCATTGTATGTTCTTAAAACATGTATAGCCAACGAATAAATAATTTGACAAAATTTTGAAAGAGCCTAGTATATGAATCAAGTAATTCAGTTCAGTGCCTTCAACTTTGTGTTGTGTCAAATATAATGGCTATTATTTACTTGTTCTGTTGATATGCATGTTCTTGGAAGTGACCTCTCTATTACAAATGAAGTTAAAATTGTGCTATCCAAAGAATTCAACATGAAAACCTAGGTACTGTGGACACCATAGGTATAAGGGTGAGTTTTCAGTTGGCAAGGGATAACTCTTAGTCAAACTCATCAAATCAAAATGTGTTTCAAAAGTGGGGATATAGTGATTGAAAGTGTGTTTTGAAACACCTTATGATTATGATAAAAGGTTGACACCTAATGATGGTACAACTATGAGATAGGTAGATCATTCTAAAGGAATTGATTGTCTCATGTATACAAAGATCAGCACTAGAATAGACAGTCTTTGAGGTAGGTATGATCTGCTGATTCACTAATAATCCCATACACATTTGGGTGCCTTTAAGAGGCTAATGAGATACCTGAGTGGTATTCAAGAGTTTGCTTTGTGCTACTCTAGTCATTCTTCGAATGAGTGGCTGATCTGATGCATTATGATGCTCGGAATTTAGTGAAAGTCGATAACTAGTAGATATGTGTTTACACTAGAAAGAACATAAATGTTATGGAAATAAAAGGCAAACATGCACTGTGCTATCATCCATGAAATCAGACCTCTATGTGTTATCCTCTGTAGGAGAAAAGGCTGAGTGAATTGAAGAAATTGTTGCTAGTTATCCATTAAGAAGTTTAAGTAACTCTCTAATTCTGTTATGCGACTATCAAGCTACAATGCACTGTAGCTCATAACTCACTCTATAATAGTAAGAGGAGTACATTAAGGCTGAAAGAGGCCCAGTTGAACTTTCTCATAGATAAAGTGCAATTGCGATAAGTATGGCTAATGCTCTTGCTAAGAGACTTGAAAGTGATCTAATTATCAAAACTGTGGGGGGAAATAGAGTTGAAAGCTATTGAGTCAAAGCTTTAACATCCTAAGAGCGCGTTTGGGAACCCAAAAAAACTAGGGAAGGGAATGGAATACTGGGGATGGGCCCATCTTATCCTATTCCATAGCCTGTTTGTTTTGAAAAAGAAAACAAAGAAAACAATTAAATTTCTTTCTGAAAGATTTTAACCGATTTCTATTCCAGCTCCGCCCCCTCGGAAAACAGCGTAAAGGAATGGAGAATCAAGATTTCAACCGTTTTCTTCTTTGATAGGGCGGGAATTTTATCTACAAATGCAGGAAATGTAATTTTTCTTCTCTATAAATCCATACCACAGATTGATGGCTGCTTCACACCATTTTTTGTTCTCCATATCCAATCGGTTGCCAATTTTGCTTCGCAGGTATGTTTCTTGATTTCTATCGTTCATTCTGTTGATTTTGCTTCGCCGATCGATCTTGCTTTGCCAATCGTTTTTTCCTTCGCCGATCTCCATATCCAATCGGCCGCCAATCTTTGATTTTGCTTCGCCGATCGATTTTTGGCATCTCGCTCTCCTTCTCCCTCTCTTTCCAAGGTAAAATAGTCTTTAGCAATTGCCATGTGTAATCTGTAGCTTTCTTAAATTTCAAGTAATTTTTCTTATGTTTGTTCTTCTCAATCCAGTTTTTTCATACAGTAGGTTCCAACTTTCTATTCTGTTTAATTTGTGCTAATTGTGCTAATATTTAATTAGATAAATCACTTTACAATCTAAACTTCTCTACTATTTTATCTCGTGGAAAATATCAAAGGGAGGTGTCTGATGATGAAGTAATATATGCAACAACCATAACAGTGAAGTAAGCCACGTATTTCATAAAGTAATTCACATATGACCTGCATCTAATTTCTTCCAGACAAAAGGCATATTATGTGTAGTCACTGATCAACATGAGAGTTGTAATCCTATAGGAAGCAGGTTGTTGAAAAGATTAATCGTCCAAAATCTTGACATGGGGAAAAACTGTATGTATATGTTATTAATTGTATATGAAAGACTCTGAAGAGAAAAATGATTTGTAGAGAGTAGAGTAGACTAGGGGCATACCATACATATTCGTACTTTTTAGCTGAATGATGATTTACTCACTGCAAGTATTGGAAACAATAGACGGATGGACGCGGTAGAGAGTAGTCTCTGTGCTATTTCACTTGTACTTAATGTCGCAAGCAAAGGAAAAAAAATACCAATGAGTAACCTTGGTTGAGATAACAAAAATCGCCTTTTAGTATAACATTATTTTAGTGTTATTGTAATCATACATATTTACCAGAAAGGAGCATACAACATTTATTAGCAAATTAACAATATTAGGCAGGTTTGGGTGTAATGCTTTTATTTGTTGGCTGTCATGTTAGGTTGGTAAGTGTTCATCTAAAGAAAGCTTCCACAAGCATTGTGTGCTTTCACATTAGTCTTTACATTTTATCTATTTCTTACTTTACTTTCCAGTATTAGAACTTAAAAAGATTTATCAAATTTTTGACAGCTCTATGCCGAATGTAGACTTTAGTTGTAGCATTGCTAATGATGATGATCCAGGGAAGTACTATTTTTTCATGGAACAACTTCAAAGTAATCTTCTGCACTTAGAACTTGCTTTGTTAATTTTAATGTGTAGCTGCAGTGTGGGATTTACTTGTTGGGACCTCACTTTGATTGATTCCTAGATGCTGACAAAGAGTTACATAAAATACGCAAGGACATAGCAGACCAGGTGGAGTTACATCAGCCTACAGAAGCTCGTAAACGTCGTCCTGGACTTTCGCAATACTCATGTTTTTGGCTTTATTATTGGTTTATTTTATGCTTGGATGGTTAACTTACATAAATTTGGATGAACTATAAATTCCTTCAATGTAACCTTTTCTTAGATTGGCGGGCAACATTTACTGATATAATTACCCAAGTGTTGCACATTTTAAGCTTAAAAAATGTTCGCAGAGATCTTTAGTTTAATTACTCTTTTGATGCTAGGAAGACAGCTAGTAGCATCGATGACTATTTTTTTGAAGCATAGATTCAAAAGATGTCCATAGGAAAATATTCTTCATCAAAGAAATCGAAGGTGACTTCGTAATTGTTTGTCTTTATGTTGATGATTTGATATTCATGGGAAATTACATAAAGCATGAGTGAAGATTTCAAGAAGTCTATGATGTGTGAATTCGAGATGATCGATATGGGTCTTCTTCATTATTTTCTTGGCATTGAAGTGAACAGGGAGAAGATGAAATTTCCATCTCTCAAAAGAAGTATGCTTTCAATATTTTGAAGAAGTTTCGAATGAAAGGTTTTGCACCTATTTCTACTTCCGTGGAGTTTAGCTTGAAACTATCGAAAGATGCATTTGATAAGTGCATCGGTCATACTCTTTATAGTAGTTTGGTTGGAAGCCTTATGTATTTGACTAATACAATGCACTATATCATGTTTGTTGTGAACATGATTAGTGGATTCATGGAGACCCCAAATCAAAGTCATTGGGGAAGCAGGCAAAATAATACGTCGTTATGTGAGTGGAATCATTGATCATGGTATTCACTATGGGAAAGTTGAAATTCCAAGTTTGATTTTCTTTAGCAACAATGATGGGGGGGGGGGAGCTTTGATGATAGCAAAATCAAATCGGGGCTTATTTTCAGCCTTAGTTCAGGTGCTGTCTTAGCAATCAAAGAAGCAAGCAGTGGTAGCACTTTCAACAACGGAAGCGGAATATATTTCTCTATCTCTTGTAGGTTTTTTAAGTTATATGGTTGTGGAAAATTTTGGAAGAGCTCAAGTATCCTCAAGTTGATGGTACCAAGTTATTTTGTGATAATCGTCCACAATTTCTCTGACAAAGAATCCAATGTTTCATGGCAAAAGCAAGCACAATTAGATCAATTTTCATTTTATTCGAGAGCTTGCCAGATGTGATGAAGTTAAAGTTCAATTTTGCAAAAAAGTGATCATGCTGCGAATACGTTTACTAAGGCCCTCAAGATTGGAGATTCCAACAAAATGAAAAAAAGGCTTGGTGTCATGCAAGTCTAGCTCAAGGGGGGCTATTCGAACTTTAATTTATCATTACATGAAGAGATGTTCAACACTCTTCATGCATGGACTTTTAGTTTTCTCATTGTGGGTGCATGAAGCATTAGTGTCTTCTAGTCTTTCTATTTTGCATGTTCATTTAGTGAGTTTTTTCATCTTATTTTCAGTTTTGAATAAAGGCTATGTATAGCCATGTAGTTTCATGTTATGTAAGCACGATAATAAGCAAGTGAGTCTATTATCAATGAATTGTCTTTCAATTATATAGTGAGTTAATATTATTTGGATGCATCTAACTTCTCTTGTAACTTTATGCCAACAATAAATGGATTTTGGTCTTTATGTTAGCATGTTTCTTACTTTCGCTAATTATAAATAAATATATTCATATTTGAGTAGGATTTTTTTATGGTGCAAACCCCCAACTATAATAAATTCTCAACTTTTTTCTCAACTATGCTACATGCACTCTTGGCTGTTGGATTTAATAATATCTCTTTCCAAAAATATTAGAATTTATTAAATCTTTAAAAAATGGCCTTTTGGTCATTTGAAATATCCCTTCCCAAATTTCTCTTTATGTTTCATTTCCATCAATCACTCTAAATCATTGAAAATCATATTTGTAATTTATCTAAATATACTAAAAATCTTAGATTTTCATAAAATAAAATCAAAGATGTAGATCATAGGGTTAGCCACCCACAAGGGTTCCAGGGTTGTTGCAAGTTTGTTCCTTCTTTTTTTTAAAATAAATAAATAAATATTTATTATTATTTAATTTTTAAAAATTGGTCACAAGTTTGTTTCTTTTTTTGTTTTATTTTGAGAAGACCTGTGGCGAGTTGAGAAAGGAATTGAAGTTGTCATGAGTAAGGATGAAAGGATAAGATCACATAAGAATCTAGAGAGATGACTTTATAAATTTAAAACTATTGATCATAAGATATCTCAAATTTCTACACATTATTTGTGATGATCCATTGGTTAATTTTACTCCCTATATTAAATCATATATGGTTTTGATCATAAGAATGTTTTACCAACAAAAAGAAAACCTATAAAGTAGTGGGTATGTATTTATTGGTTTGTTTAAAAAGTAAATACCAAAGCTAACATTGATTTGAAAGAAATTGGAAATTAACTCCACTTTTATAGGGTTGTCTAAAAATGGATAAAATAGTTAAGAGTTTGTACCATACAAGAACTCGTTTAACTTTGTGTTAAGTAATAGTTAATTGTTGGCCTGAAATTGAAAGAGATGGTTAAATTTGGCAGTTATTATTACTAATCACGGCTAGTGCATTTTGAGATAGTTTGTCTCGAAATTTACATATTATTAACAAACTTGTTACTTGCTTGATTTCTAGGTAGATCACATCTCTCCATGAGGAAAGGTGGGAAATCCCACCATCTTTCCTGTATTCTGAAACTTTGAACATACGACCTACTTATGCCTCCTTAATAAGAACTTCACTAAATGTAAGTAATAGATAAGGTGTTAAATCTAGATTTTCTGAACTTTGCAAGGCTTAGGTTAAGTAAGATTGTAAGATAACAAATTAGGGAATTCAGGACGATGAGATCCTAGGTTTAGGTTAAGTAGAGGTGCACGACAGTAGTCCAATGCTCTCTCTTCAATCTAACTCTAGGCTATCTCGAACTCTAGATTGTCCTCTCAAACATGTAATTGAAAAGATTTGTATATTTATTTCACAATATTTATATGTAAAAAAAATTGTAAAATTTTCATAGAAGCTGAAATAAATAAATATATACAATTTTGTTTAATTCTTAATCTTTTATCTTTGTTGTACAATTTTTATTTATTTATTTTTTTAGGTTAAAAGAGGGAAAAAATTTGTATTTGTAAATTGTATGTAAAAAAACTTGCAAAAAAAAATCATAGTAGTTGAAATAAATAATCAATAATATATGGATTTTTTCACTTTTATATAGTAATTTATTTTTTTAAAGTGAAGTTGTTAAAAAAAATAAAAAAATAAAAAACGGGCCAACCCGCGACCCGGCCCAACCCTCTTCTTCGTCGAGCACCACCGAGAGCACATCCATCACCTTGCACCCCCGATCGACTTCACCTTCAACATCTCCCTCCCGAACCCACGTTGTCTTCCTTCTTCGACTTCAGCCTCATCCACCATTGCCATCACCCTCGAGCTCCGTCGATGCCCTCCTGTTCTGTCGACCGCCCCTTCGATCCGCCATTGCCATCGCCGTCTCCGCCTTCCACCGCTAGTCCCGTCATCTTCTTCGTCGAACCCATCGACAGATGAACCCTCCGCTGCAACCCATCGAGCCCCGTCGTCTTCACCCTCACCTCATCGAAGTGCTGTCAACGTCATTACCAACGCCCAATCCCCTCGACGCCAACGATTCCAGCTCTTTCGTTGAGTCTTCACATTCCTCTCCTTGAGTCTTCACATTCACCCCTAACACCAATTTGGTCTTTGACCGAAACAATAAAGGAAAACCTAATCAATGCAGTTTACTGAAGACAAATTATTACCCAAATCATACTCAGTGTCGATCAACAATATCGATCCTGTCTGGTCTGTCAAAACAACAATCATCGCAGGAATCACATCCATTGATTCCTAATACCTTCACAGGTCAGCGACCAAATAATCTCGGCCCGTGACCCTCCGCGAGTGGTCCAACGGCGCCCCAAGGATGCAATATAATTCAAATGAAGGTAAGCTCACACATAACCATCGATTCTTGACCATTGACAGACTCAGGCATCGAGACACCAAACACAAACTGACCAGAGTTATATCCAACACACTCATGTCCACCATGAGTACTAAGCACATGAATTTGTCTAAGTTCCAAATAAAATGCTAAAAACCATCATTAAAAACTGATAGCTCATGATCACCACACTGCGGTATGCAGAGGGTTCCTCATCAATTGTCCGATGGAACAGTTCAAGAAATACCAGTAGCTGTGACCCAAGCGACGTTCATCGGAATCCAATACACTTAGAATTTCCTAGAAGGGTAGGGAGATCCACTGCCATCCCCTAGTCGATGACTCCCTCAATTTCTTTTAAAGAACTCAAGTCCCCGAATTAACTTAAGCTTGAAGTCAATCTAGACAACAGGTTGCTAAACTAGCAACGTCCATAACTTCCAGCACACAAGTCAGAATTGCTTGATATATCCCATTCTGGAAAGGTAAGACCCTAGTCTACAACTCTCCAGCTGACCATTTTCTCAAATTCAATCATCTTGACACCCAACAACCCTCATATACTTAGTAGTATGTTCCTTTTCGCACTCGCTGCAATTGCCCGATATCATAAAAGTTTACTCATTTCGGAATTACTCGATTCCGGGTTCTATGGAAAGGTGGGAGTGTCTACTACAACTTCCTAGTTGGACACGTCCTCAGATTCAATCCTTAAGGTCCTCAAAGATACCAATTTCCATCGGGTGCACAACAAGGGAAAAGTTGATTTCTTTAGCAAACATTGCCTTGACAAGACCGAATCTATCCCAACTTTGAGAAATCATAACTTCCAACCTACAAACTGGAATTACAAAATTCCAGTTGGGTTAGAAAGCTATGATTCCCTACTGCAAATCTCTGGTTGGCCAGTCGTTCAAATTCTTAACAGATAAGTCCAGGAATATCCATCTCCACGGACTAGACAACTTGTACTAGGCTGAACATAGCCTACTTCGAAATTCGATAATAAATCAACCTTAAGTCTAATGCTCATGAAATTTGAGATTATTAATCTACACATATACCATTTCATTGTGTCAAAAATTCGTATTCAGATTCATTTCACACAATGAGTTATGACTCCTCAAACATTGCATAATTTCCAGCTGCTTTTTCAGCAGGGGTTTTTGCCACTGCGTACGGGTTACTCTTGAAACCTTATCAAACGTCCTCTAAAAATTCTAAAATTTGAGATTCATCAAGTAGACTCATACCACAAGCTACTCCCAAAAATTCATAGCAAAATAATAAACATACAAGAAGTTATGGCTTTTTGAACTTCAGTCCAAAACACAGTCAGCTTCAGCCGACACCTTCAGACCAGTCGCATTCTACAAATTTTTCGAGGCATCAAACGACCTCGGAAAAATACAAAATTTAAGACTATAGTTGTAGACACATACAAGAGTTGTAGGCACAAAATACCCTGTATTTTCTGACATACAAAATCGGAAAGACACACAAAAATTTTCACAGCCAGCAGCTATTTTGGCTGCTCACTGTCCTGACTTGGACCCATTGTTTGGGCTACTATGTTGCAACCAAATATTACGAAAAAAATCATGGATACTCTACATACATAGAAGAATAACTTCCCAAAAATATTCATAAAAGTGGAAAATATCAAAAGGGAATATAATCCAAAATGTAACGGTCGTAAGGAACTAATACAATCGAATTCATCTGGCCAGTTCCAATTTTTTTGGATAAAGACCTAGTTGTTGTTTTTGTTGTTGCAAGGAACTAATGCAACTCACCCCAACCTTCGACGAGTTGGGTCTTCATTACTTGAAAATAGTCCCCATTTGTTTCATTATCCATACTACAAATTAAATAGTGTTTTTCATGTAAATTATCTTACTCGGTCACCCATGCTTTGTCTTCATAAGCCTACAAGCAGAATATGAGGAGATAAAATTTGAGTTCCAGGCAAAAGAAATTCACATAAGAAATAATAATAACAATAATAAGTTTTATTATTATTATTATTATTATTATTATTATTTTTGTTATAAAGAGATGATCCCCATCATCGTTTCATTAATGATGATTAACGAAACCAAGTAGTACAAAATAACCTCCAAAATGGGAGCTTAACGCTCCCTTAGTACAACCTCTGAGAAAGTACTAGATAGACAACATAAAGTAACAACATTAATACATCAAGTAAATCAAAAGCAGTAGATGGACGACGTCCCCTAGTGAGTCTTGAGACATGCTCTCCCCTCGATGGTTTGGTGGTCTACTCATCGTCGTTCATCTTCAGCCTCTTCCTTGTCCCCGCATATCCTGCCCAATCATGAATGAGAAGGAAAATTTCATGCAATGAAGTTGAGAGTCTATAATTAATATTTCGAAATAAGTTGTTTCGGTCTAGCCATAGACTCCACAGGGTTACCGCTACTGCTATCTCCCAGGCCCGTTTGTCTTCTATTCTAATTAGGTTCTCCCTCCAAATACCCCAAACGTCTGAACTAGAGCTAGGACACCGTACACATCCAAATCCCCTACAAACTATTTCCCTTGTGAGAGCCGTCTTCTGGCACTTGAAAAATATGTGTGTGGTATCCTCCTCCGCGTCTAAAAAACTAGCGCATCTAACATCGATTTGCCTATTTCTTTTCCTAAGATTTACTTTGGATAGAATAGCATCGTTATGCATCAACCAGCTAAAGACTTTGACTTTTAGAGGCACCTGGGTTCCCCAGATGATGTCCTCCACATTACATCTAAGGCTCTCGTCGTTAAGCCATTTGTACATTGATGCCACTGAGAAAGTTTTTGAATCTTCGATATTCCACCATCTTTCATCGCTACCGTTGCTCGTTTGGCCTCCCTCCGCTTGGATGAACCTATTTAGCTCTTCAAACAAGGTGATGCTCTCATGCAGGGAACCTATTTAGTTCCCCAATAATAAGTTGACAATATCAAAAGAATAGGATAGGCAATTAAATATTTAAATTCAAAAACTATGCAGCAAATTAAATTAAGTCACATAAGATTTCCTAAAATTAAAGGACTACAGCCAAAGGTAAAATACACCAAAAGAAATGGGTAAATTTCAGATACACCGAGTTTTTTAAGTTTGGAAGATAACCACACCCACACTATAACAAAAGAGGCCTAACGTACCGAATCTACACCTGCATTTTGGTAGAAACACCGGGCAGCACACAAGAAGTAGCAAGGAAAAAAAATACAACTCTGCTCTCGCAATTGTAGTAAACACCGGGATATCCATCACTTACCCGGCGTTTTTACTTGAAAACGCCGGTATAGGTTTACGGATGGAAATATCCCCCAAGCGCCCTTTCCCTCTCTCTATATCTCTCCCATTTTACTTTTTCCCAAACAAATTTTCACTTTCAATCCATCGCCGTCCCCGTCCCCCGTCCCCCGTTATCGCTCCTTCCCCCATCTCCGCCACCCGCCCCCTTCGGCGCCGTCGTCCCCGTCCCCCTCCTCGTCCTCCATACTGAAAATCCGACCCGCTTCAGTCTTAAAACCCTAGTTCCTCCTCTCTTCTCCCTAATCTCCCTTCTTTCTATCTCAACCCCAATTCTCTGTGCTTTAAATTCCGAGCTCGAGTAAAACCCTAATCCCCAGATTTCACAGCATCTCCATTTCTCAAAGAGGTAAATTTGGCTTTGGTGAATTTCGTTTTTGCCCACAACCTGTTTGATGTAATGGGTGTTGGAAGATAAAAATCTCATTTTTTTGATTTCTTATTAATTGTAGTTTATTATTCGATTTAATGTTCTTCTGTAGTTGGGAATTGGTAGGTTTGTAATTTGGGGTAGTGAAATATTGATGGAAAAGTTGGGTTAAGTTTTTTCATGTGTTTATTTGTCGGTAAACATAATTGGGGAATTGATGAATTTGTCTGAGAATCATATTGTTTAAGTCTATGAAGGTGAATTATGTTGTAGGCAATGTAAGTTTAGGTGATTAGATGATTTTTGGATCAAAGAAAGAACAAAAAAGGATAAGATAAAAGAGAAACATGATATTCAAAAATGTTCACAGTATTGCAACAGTAGAAAAAAACTCAATGATATGCTTGTGTATTACCATGCTTTCTAGTCATATGAATATAGCTTTAATGTTTTGATCCGCATAAATGTTTGGTTATTGCCTTTCATGTACGATATCCTACAAACTGCTCACTATTTGGAAAAGTGCTGATTTACAAACACATTATTGTATAATAAAACAAATAAACAAAGTTCTTTATCAGGACGAGAGTGAAAGAACCGGATATTTTATTATTGTTATTGTATACAAACAGTTTCTTATGAAAAATTAAACACTCATATATATATATATATATATCAAAAACCAGATATCTTTTTAGCATTAATGCATACATGTTCACATTTAGTATGACAAAAACCAGATATTTTTTTAGCATTAATGCATACATGTTCACATTTAATATGATGACAATAGAGATGAACTGCACCATATAGCACTAACTAATTGAAACAACAATATAAAGGAAGCTATTCTCAGCAAAAAGATAGTAAAACAAAACTCATCCCAAGTATCAAATTTTCTCCAGTGGCTTATAATACAAGAAAGACACTTGGTTATCCTAAACATTCATGAGAATATCTGAACATAACAGTAATATCCAGTGTGCACTTTCAACAGATTTATTGTCTATCACCACAAATCTATCAAGTGATAACTCACATCTTTAGTACTCTTAGCAGGAAATACTCTAAGTCAAATATGTGATGTGTTGACCGCCACAACACAACAGATATGGCCAGGGATAAAGGCAAACTTGTTCTATAGGCTTTGCTACCCTAGTGTTCAGGTAAGTTTGAGATTTCATACCTTTTTTTATTTTCATTTTCTTTTATTTCCTTTTAACATCGTTATTATGATTTTCTTTTGGTATTTTGCTGTAACCCGTATCCGAAAACAACCTGTCTTAGACAGGAACCGATATTTGGTTACCCACAACCTGTCTTTTAACAAATTGATGAAGATGACTTGCAACGACAATGCAGCTACCGTCATTAGAATATTAATGATCAGCTTATGAGGAATATAGAACTTTGGAATACAATGTCATTACGAGGACAATAATATTACGGGGAGCGCACACAGTGTGTGCATTCTATCATACTGTGAGACATTAAATGATGCTCAAATGTGATTTTTTTTGTTTGCATCAAGACCTACATGCTTTGGCAGTAATCATTCTTACTTTGACGGGGATTTTGTATGATCTGATTATTTTTGGATGTGATAGATTTCCTTATGATCTTTACATTAGGTTATCTTTTATTCAAATTTGGGTTTGTGAGATTGGTTTGCTCATTTGTTGAGTTGCATCTGTTGATTAATTTATTTGGTAGTGCTTTATGTTTACTTAAGTTTGTAATTGCCGAGAGTTTGGAAAAATCTTCAATACATCTTCGCCATGTTCATCTTTAGTATTTTAACTTAAGGAGGTTTTCAGGCAACCTTATATGTATAAGAAGCCTACATGCATGCTGAATATGTACCTAAACCCTCAATCCATCTCTTTTTCCAGGTACTAAGTTTACGACAAAGTCTCGAACAATTTCTCGAACAATTTCTTGAACAAGTTTCTTGAACAAGTTTCTTGAACAATTTTCTTGAACAATTTGATTATCCAGGTACTAAGTTTCTTGACCAATTTGTGCTTATCAAGAACTAAATATAATAATGCTTTGGATTTTTTCAGGACCACTTGTGTGATGTTGTATACGTAGAATTGCCCGATGTTGGAACAAAAGTTGAAAAGGGAAAAAATTTCGGAGCAGTTGAGAGTGAAGTCAATGAAGAACTAAATGAATCTCCTCGCTTGGTGAGTCTAATCCCTTTCATTTTGTTTGTATTAATTTAGACACTGGAAACCATATGTACAGACCTTTATGAAGTATTTCATGGCGAAGTATGTAATCCCGAAGCATATTATTAGTTAGTATATGTATGATTGTGAAGTATGTAAGCGTGGCTGCAATTTTAAAGAGTATGATTGTTGTTATCTTTTTTTTTCAATATTTTTTTATATAAAATATATACCTATCCTGGCGTTTTTTAAAAACGCCGGGGTAGATTTTATCCAAAATTTCAAAAACCTTACGCCGGCATTTTAAAAACGCCGGCGTAGGTGTTGTAAGATAAAAAGGCAGATGAAACACTTCTACGCCGGTGTTTTTAAAACGCCGAGGTAGATATTTATTTATACCGGCATTTTCTAAAAACACCGGTATAGACCACTAATCTACCGTGACGCTCGATTCCCCGGCGTATGTACCGGCGTTTTCAAAAACACCGGTAGGGGCTACACCGGCGTTTATAAATGCTTGGGAATCCAAAAAAAACGCCGGGGAAGACGATTAGTGTTGTAGTGCCAGTTTTTTTGGCAAATAACCCTACTAAACTTTATTTTCCGTTAGGAGCCTCTAACACCGTTAACTTTAGCGTGGAATGACTAAAATAACCTTAGTTTCTTAAACATTTAACAAAAATATCCCTCTTCTTCCCTCTTCTTCCAGTAAAACCAAAACTCAAATCCGATATTCTTCTTCATTCTCTTCCTCCAAATTCCAATATTCCAAACCCTAATTAAATAAAAAAAAACTCCCCTAGATTGGTCTCTCTCATTCTCCTCAAAATCAAATTAGCCTTCTTTTTGACGGCGATCCAAATCAATAAACCCTAATGGTAAGATCACCATTCTTCTGATTCATTCCATTCAAATTTCTAGGTTTAGAGGGGCCTTCTTGGGTTATGTACTCTACCAAATGTACCGCACCACACGTCTTCACTTTAACAAAGTTATTTGTGTATCTATACCATGGTCTACAAGGTGTAAATAATTTAGAGTGTAGTAACATAATAGGAATATGATTAACAATACAACATCACCCATATTTACACAAAATCAAACAACAATCAATAATATAGAATTCAACAATCCACTAAGTGTTTGATTCTAACTTTATCAATATCGTTTGACAATGGTAAATAGAGTGTACTAGAGATTATGCCAAATGCAAACTTCTCTAAAATTATTAAAACATATTCATCACCTCTATCAAATTTGAAACCTTTTGATCTTAGCATTTAACTAGATTTTAATTCATTAAGATTAATAAGTGCTTCATTCTTCATATATGTATGACAAATCTTTAATAATCATCTACACAAGTGATTTAATACTTCTGACCGACTATTCTCTCATCTTGTCACAAAGCTACTGAGATCACAAATATCAGAATGTATTGACTCAAAAGTTGCGTACTTCTAGAGATCATACTGAATGGTTTTCTAGTGATCATAATCTGAGCACAAAATTCACATTTGTCATATTTAATGAGGTATCATTTAGTAGAGTTATGAGTTTTAACAAGACCAAAAATTTAATATATAGTTCACAAGTCCTAGCCTATTATGCCGTATTCAAGGACTACACAAATTAGAACTATTATTATCTGTTGCTTCGTTTGTTAAACTCAACTTACACAGGCAATAGACTGTATTATACACATTGAAATAATAATAATAAAATATAAGTTAATACAAAATTACTCTACCACATTTCGCAAAACTATTTTCTTAGTCTTATGGTTCTAACAATGTCCATATGCTCAAACACATTGAGCGAAGACTTCATTTCTTTATTCATTCTTCATCATCTTCGAAACACTAAACGAGTTAATGACTAACATGTTATAATTCAACTTTGCACACACAGTACAATGAACGAGAAAAAACAAAACGTAACTAATGGAGTCATATCCTACATTAAAAGATGCTCTTTCCTAGGTTACATCAATCTTTATTAGAGAAACAAACATACAATCTCACACAAACTACAAACGATGGATTTAGCCAATATGTCTATACACAGTATGACAAGGCAGACTAAACAATTTAAAACATGCTAGTTTTAAAATGAGAATAATTATGATCTAAAACTCCCAATCATGTGATCAGATGCACAAAACGTTAACACAGTCATCACATGAAAATATTAAGAAAGATTAGAGTAGATCATACCGACACTTCAAGTTAGAAGTATTTTCCAAATTCGATGGAGAAGCCTGCGTAGCGCAGACTTATTCTACCGTGACGCAAATCTATCATCTCCAATACACACAATTTGTAAGTAACTTTGAAGTTCCTACATTCATCAAATTGTTAACGATTAGCCAATTAAATGAATTATTAGCACTAATTAAATCTAACAATTTAATTGGAGATACAAATTTATAGTCAAAACTTATAATTTAACTTATCAAAATAAATATTTGATCCTTAGCACGTATCCAAAACAGTTATTCAAACTGGTATTTAATTAAACAGCAGTTAATACGGTTTTGAACTTTAGCACTTAGCAACAAAATTCAAACAAACAGGTAATCAACAATTAAAATGATAGGTATAAAGAACAACTTATCTTCATGTTTGGATCTATCCAAATAACATTCTTACAGCTTGCACAATCTCCAACAAATTGTTTCCACATCTTATATTGTGTCGTCTCTTCCAAATGTTAAATTCAGAACTAGCAAACGTATCTAGTTTCGGAATCTTGTACGCCTAATTAAGTTTTTCCATCTTAAATGAATAAACTGTAAATTCCAAAATCTAGAGGATTTATTGTGAATGATTACTACTAGCGTAATTTCAGTAAGAAGGGTTTTTCCAGATCTTATGAAGAACAAGGTGGAGATTCGGGTCGGGTGCGGGTTTAGATCCGAATCAGGATACCCACACACAGCGGTGGATCTGCCACAGTGCCGCGAGTTGTCGACAATGGCGACGATGGTAGCGGCGACGTCGGGATCTGGTGACTGGGCTGACAAACTGGCCCAATCAAAAGCAAGGAGAAGAGCCGGCAGCCCCGTTCGATTCGCCTGCGGATCTGCGACAGCGCCCCTAGTTGACGATGATGGCGACGACGGCATCAGCGGCGTCGGGATCTGGTGAGCCTTTTCTCTCTTTATAAATCTCACAATTATTATTGAATATCTCAAGATTGTTAAAGATTATGAGAGATAATAATAATAGAAATTAGGGTTAATATCCTAGACTAAGGTGCTTAAGATATTTACCCTAGATATCAAGATTGGAATACCTAGACTACTATCACAAGCCAATATTTATAGAATAAATACTGGTTTGGGTACTGAGTTCTCAACCTACTCAACCCGTGGTCCGATATCCATACAATTAGTACGTGTAACACACGTGTTACCAATAGAATAATATTACACAATATAATTCATATTGTGAGAATATACCTATATATCCAACAAAAAATTCACGTGTTTGACGATTTCCTGAGTGAAGTGGACCAAGTATGTGAACTCAAAGCTTTCAAGTTCTATATGATAAATAAACTTGGAGAAAAGCTAGGAGGGGCTAAAAATTGGATACTATTTGAATAGAAGCTTAGTTTATACATTTAAGACATGAATTGATTGTTTTGCTCAAAATTAAGGGGAGCAGCTACCCCCTTATCATACACTTTCCTCCGTCACTCATTGAGAAGTATTAGGAATTCGTTACTGAATTTAGTGACAATAGTTCCAATGACGAACAATCAAACAGTATATCAAACTAAGCACATAAAGTACACAATAATTTGTCCCGATTTGGATGAACCATATTCCGGGAGAGAAATAAGGGAGATATTATTTAATTAGAGAAGATATAAAGTATTACAATCTCACTAAGAACCTATCGCACTAAGAACCTATTTATTATTCAAGCTTAACTGGAAGATAATCAACTGTTTACAACGGAGAACTCTCAATCTAAACTCTCATATCTCTTGCCTCCCGATGGAGACACAATAATATATAGGGGGATGGACGAAATAGCACCTAAAATTTACCTTAATTCTAAAATAGCACCCAAAGTTTTTATAGTACCCAAATAGCACTTGAAGTTTTTATAATATGACCAAACCCCCTTTATGTTAAATTTTAAGCAAAAATAGTGTGAAATTACAGAAATGCCCCCAGACCTTTCTTCTTCCATTTTCAGTTCTTCATTTTTTTCCATTTTTTTGTTTTGATTTTTTAAATTTTTGGTGAAGATGATGATGATGATGAGTTTCGGATATGGTGGAGATAGTGGTTGGTGGTGGTGGTCGGCTAGGAAGCACGGGTACTTCCAAACGCTCAACGTACCCATGTCGGGTGCGTATCGGGTGCCGATACTCCTTGGGTACTCCCGGGTGCATACCCAAGGAGTATCCATTTTTTTAGTACATTTTTGTAAATTTTGGACATAGTTAAGTGAAGATGAATGTTTAGGTACCTAGTGTAATTTCAAAAACTTGAGGTTTTATGTTATGCTGAAACACAAAATAAGTATACACAGTATTTTGATAGTTAGATTATCAATTTTTTCTCTAAAAATGCTCATAATTATAATGAATTCTTATAATTCTATGAAATAGTTCAAATATATGCATTTTTAATACCCGTATCTATGCTTCATAGGTGGTCGGTGGAGATGAGTTTCAAAGGTGATGGTGATGGGTTTCGGAGGTGGTTGGAGATGATGGTGGAGATGGTGGTTGGCAGTGGTGATAGTGGTTGGAGATGGTGTGGTGGTTGATGGAGATGGTGGAGATGGTGGTCGGTGGTGGTGATGGTGGTTGAAGATGATGGAGATAGTGGAGATGGTGGTTGGAGATGGTGGTCGGTGGTGGTGATGGTGGTTGAAGATGATGGAGATGGTGGAGATGGTGGTTGGAGATGGTGGTCGATGGTGGTGATGAGTTTGAATTTAAAACCTGTTAAGAGGTGATGACAATTTCGATATTTCACATTCTTCTTAATGGATTTAAGCCCGTTAAGAGGTATATTTGGAAAATATTCCATTAACTTAATGGAAAACTTAACGACACGTGCTTTTAGTCCTTTTAAAAACTTCGGGTGTTATTTGGGTATTATAAAAAGTTTGGGTGCTATTTGGGAATTAGGATAAACTTTGGGTATCATTTGATCATTTCCCTTAATCTCTAATCTCTAATATTATAATGGGAAAAGGCCGTAGTGTCATTTTCAATCTACCAACATATGCATCGCATGTGCATGACTAATATGAAGGAGGTCTCAGGTTCGAGTCCTCAAAATGTCAGATTTTTTACTTAATTTTTTTTTATATATTAAACATGCATCACATGTGTAAATTACTATCCATCTATCTATCTATAATATAATATATTTACTTATATACTATAGAGTTTGTCACAAATAAACAAATTTTAATATTTTTTTCACTAAAGAAACACCACTTTCGTCACCAACAAACATGCACATTGCACGTGCAACTCCAAATCTATTTTTCAACACGTGCATCGCACATACACATCAAAGTTTTTTCTTCTTAATTTAAAAAAAAATACGTGTATCGCCTGTTCAGCTCCATTTTTTTAAGTTAAGGCATTCATTGCACGTGCTAATTAGTGTTGACTTACATGTATCACACGTTTAACTCAAATTCTTTATCAAAACGTGCATCACACGTGAAAAATACTAGTATATATAATTTTAGAGAAACCTTAGGTTGTAGTATTGATACATAAGCAGTTCAATATATCCTGAATAAAGAGGCACATGGTAGGAGCCGTATGATCTAACTTGGAGTTGAAGAAATATCTGAAACGGTCAGCCCAGACCCGACCTATTTGGAGTCTAGCGCCGCTGACGGTCGACTGTCTTAGGAGGCAGTCGACCGCAATGCACTCAATCTCAAATAGAGACTTGAGGCAGTCGACGACCCCTAGGGACAATCGACTGTCAAATAGGATACTATTACTTTGCTGACGCTGCTGACTTTTTCTCACAACGATTGCTTCGACCTCCTTCTCTTCATCGTCTTCTACTTCTCATCGAACTACAAGTATGCAACGCATAAAACCTAACAAGGAGTCCAGAGTCTTCAACTTCTCTGCCACCTCACGCACACATGGTAATAAACCCAATTCCCATAACACGGTGTCACACTCTTCCTTTTTCTGTGGTGGTGGTGTTGGCAGCGCCGAGTTCTTGCGCTTCATGCTAGCAACAAAGGAGATTGCATCTTTATTGTTATCGTAGTAATAAATTACATACAAGTAGCAGCTACATGTGCTAGAATCATATTTTGTAGATTTTATTTTTTATTTTCCTTGTGCGTGTGTTTGTGTGGATGAGGTTCTAAAGAACCCCAGCCTCTAATATAAATATTTCCTAAAAACGATAAATATCTAAAAGTTTAGTTAATTTTCCTTATTCTCGGTCATCCTCTTTAATTTATCGCCACCCAAAAAATAAAATAAAATGAAATAAAATAATGTAATTTTTTTTGAAAATAAAAATAAAAATAAAAATCTCTCCCTCTCCCTCTCCCTCTCCCTGAAAATTAATGTTTCGTCCCTTATTTGGATCAACAATGTAAGAATGCAAAGGAAAAATTATTAAATTCTAGTGACTTAATTTCTGTACTGCAAAATTAATCAACCACATGCAAGCTAGAAAACAATGTCAGATCCTAGAATGACATCTACCGTTCAAAACTAATCAACAGTCTCGGGCATGCAAGAACACAACATCATAGATCCTAGCATGGCATCTATGGTTTTAGGAGTTCATTGTACTGAATTCCAAATTTATCATATTATATCGTTATCTCAAGTTCGCTCTTATAGTTATTTATCATGCAATCTTGCAATTCCTATTTTTTTGTTGTTGTTGTTGTCGATAATTCAATGAATCTAAATAAATGAGTAAACTTCTGCAACTCAATCTATAAAAGATCGTTAACATAGCTACATTAACTCATAACTATCATCAGAATCCAAACTCTAGTTCCTCAGACGTTTACTACCTTTCACTTGCTTGTTTGAACTCCGGAACCTTTTTTGTGCTCTTCTTGATGCTCTTATCAATATATTCCTGCGACTACTGTCAGCAAATTACCCTGTTCTGGCTTTTCTTTATTATTAACAATATGTAAATCCTGAGATCTTTCTTCTACTCCCTTGTCTCATCGCCCTTCTGAATACATAGCTTTCACAGCTCTTCTGCTAACTGATTATCATAATCACCTACTTTCATTATCAGAAGTTGATTCTCATAATCAGTTAACTTGTGCTTCTCAGACTAATCATCGACATCCACCAAAATAACTACAGCCTTTAACACATGGTTCATATCCAGCAAAAAGATGAGAGCTACAAATTTGCATGACACAGCCACGAAGTCAATTAGGATTTTTTGGGAAATTATGGTTGTGATGTCAATTTTGCATAACAAAAAGTTTGTGCAACTTTGGAATGAGATTTTTAAATACCAATTCTGGATTGGATTTGGATGCATATATGAATGGGACAAGCAAACTTTAACTATGAACACCGACGGTCGGTCGTATGAAAGTGGAATCACAACAGCTACACAAATTGACTATGAACAATGCTATCCCTACAACCTATTTTACAACCTGCACAAATCTACTTTATACTTTCTCTCTCTTGAAATGGAGGCGAACGCGGGGATGGTGGCGGGGTCGTACAAGCGGAACGAGTTCGTGGTGATCCGCAACGAAGCCGAAGCTGGGGTAATAAAAAAAGATATCTTTTTGGAAAGTTTCAAAGAATTTTTTGTTAATTATTTGATGAAATTGGTTGGAATTGGTGGAATTGAGTGATGATTGGATTGAAATGGGAGTAATTGGTGTTAGTTGGATTGATTGGGATGTGGGTTTTGAGTTTAGGGTTTTGAGGTGTTGGTTTGGGATTAGGGGAGTTCTTGTAGTTGCTAATTTGTTATTTTGGTGATGAATCTGTCAATTTTATGTGTAGATCTGTTGGGTTACCTAGGGTTTTTGTTGGTTTTTTGTGGAATTGAGTAATGGGTGTTGATTAGGTTGTGTGGGATCTTGTTGTTGATATGCCGATTGGACCGGGTCTCAATTCTTTATTTCTTCTAAAACAAAATGTAGAGTTATAACGGATTTTTTTTTGTGTGTTCCATAATAGAGTTCTTTTCTAGATGGAATTCAGTATTGGGTATTGATTAGGTTGTATGTGATCTAGATTAGTAGTATCAGCTCGGGTAGATTTCACTATCGTATTTTTTCTATGACAGTGAATCTACAGTTGATTCTTTTTTAATCAAAATTTTTGTCCGTATCAATAATATATTTCATAGGTAGTTGCTAATAGCTATATTAAGCAATTCATGTTTCATTTGTTTTGAAATAATATGGAATTTTGAACTTGTGAAGCACTTAACTTTATTCTTGCCAATTTGGTCATTTGTTATATTGTTTGTTTCATTTCTTTCCATTGATATTTAAGGATTTGTTTGTGTATAGCTTTGAATGCGGATGTAGTATACTTTAAATTCTGTGGATGATTTTCATGGACAAAGATAACCAAAATGTTTTATTGTTTTGGTTTAATGTCGTGGTATATCATTGGAGTTTTTGAGTACCTTATTTTAACTTGGGTATGAATCCATTTAGTTATATGCCTTTCTAAATCTCATAATGGTGGTTTTTGGTAATTGAGCTACACATTCTTACTTAGGAGTTAGGACAGCCGCCACACTTGTGTGTAGTGTAGTAAAAATACGAAAACTTGTTCATGATCTAATTGGCCTTAAATTTGTTCTTATTTACAATGCAGTCCAAGCCACTGAAAAATCGAATGGTCAAGTGTGTCAGATCTGTGGTGACACTGTAGGGATTACAGCAACCGGAGACATTTTTGTTGCTTGCAATGAGTGTGCATTCCCAGTTTGCCGGCCTTGCTATGAGTATGAGCGCAAAGATGGGAATCAGTCTTGTCCTCAATGCAAGACCAGGTACAAGAGACAGAAAGGTTAGCTTATGAACTCTAGCTTATGAACTCTCTATGACTTGTTCTCTTTACCTTCTGAATGTGGGTTGTGACCATTATTTCAATAACAGCAAAGCTCTTCGTAATGTGTTTCACGATGAATCCTTCTTATGGGAAGAAGACTTGTTATGTTCAGTTTCCTCAATGATTTGATGGCATCGATTTGCATGATCGATATGCCAATCGCAATATTGTCTTTTTTGATGTAAGATATCCATCTATTATGTGTATTGTTGATATCAGTACTTCGGATTCTCTGGTTTCTTATAAATTTTAATTATATTTTGTAGATTAACTTGAAAGGTTTAAATGGTATCCAAGGCCCTATGTACGTGGGGACTGGATGTTGTTTCAATAGGCAGGCTTTATACGGGTATGACCCAGTCTTGACAGAGGCTGACTTGGAGCCTAACATAGTATTTAAGAGCTGTTGTGGCTCAAGAAAAAATGGGAAAGAGTAAGAATAAAGATTACATTGACAAAAACCGGGCCATGAAGAGGACTGAATCAACAGTTCCCATATTCAACATGGAGGATGTTGAAGAGGGATTAGACGGTTAGCATTTATGATAGTAATATAATTTTAGTTTGCCCACTAAGATGTTCAGTATCGTTATGTTTCAGTTGCAGTTTATATCTTTTACTTGATGCTATTTCGAGTCCTTCAATATCAAGATGTGACGTGTAAGTAAGATTGCAAATTGATATGAAATGTACAATCAGAATTTGATTTTGTATCTGGTTTAAAATATGGATACAGATGATAGTCTTAAACTATTCAAATGTATTCAAATATAAGAATATCAATGTAAAACTTGTAGAACTCACAGGAGGTAAGCCTTTTTAGCATTCTTCTCTGTACCTATGCAGTCACGAAAATGTGACTTTATAAAAATTCATATTTATCTAAAATAAAAAACATTACTGCGTTGAGCTGCTTTACATTTTCACATTAAAAAGACTTGTTAGTATTGCAACCATTTTCCTTCGATCTTCATTCAAATCTGTTTTCATCAAATATGGTTATAGCATATTTGAGTTCATATCACAAGAAAAGGAAAAAAAAACATCTATAAATGTGGCAACACCCATATCTCTCCGTATTTGCTCACACCTACATATTTGAAATTTCAGGTTATGAAGACGAGAGATCACTGCTGATGTCTCAGAAGCGATTAGAAAAGCGCTTTGGTCAATCTCCAATCTTTATTGCATCAACATTCATGGAACACGGAGGCATTCCGCCATCTACTAACCCAGCTTCACTGCTAACAGAAGCTATCCATGTCATTAGTCGTGGGTACGAGGATAAATCTGAATGGGGGAAAGAGGTTAGTGCAGCTCTCGAGATGAGTATCTTTAGAATTTTTTTTTCTTCCCCTATTTTAAAACAAACTTGTATATATACTCCCGTTTCAGAATTAATGTGGATATACCCTGCTTTATTAATTAATATTAGTTTTATATGAAATCAACAATGATACATCACTTCTTTATGTTATATTTGACTTAAAATTGTATAATTTTTCCAAAAATAGGGATAATATCCTCAATTTTCAAATTAAGTGGTATTAAGGAAAATAGCTGAAGCCGGGATACAGAAGAATATGGTAGAAATATATTAAATGATATGTTTACAACTGAGCTTGTGCACCTGTTACCCATTACCAGATTGGATGGATTTATGGATCCGTTACTGAGGATATTCTGACTGGATTTAAAATGCACGCTCGGGGGTGGATATCGATCTACTGCATGCGTCCTTGACCCGCGTTCAAGGGTTCAGCTCCAATCAATCTTTCTGATCGTCTAAATCAAGTGGTTCGGTGGGCCCCTGGGTTCGGTAGAAATTTTGCTCAGTAGACATTGCCCTATTTGGTTTGGTCATAGTGGCAGACTGAAGCTCCTGGAGTGACTAGCATATATCACCACCATTGTATATCCAATCACATCTATACCACTGATTGCTTACTGTGTGCTTCCAGCCATTTGTCTCCTCACCAATAAGTTCATTATACCAGAGGTTAGTGATAATTCATTCGCAAAATTCTAATTATTGAGGCATCCCTTTTGCTTTATGCTATAAAAGATCATTGAACCTCTGAACTATCTATCTATCTCTTACGTGTTCATATTCTCTGAAACATGCTATATTAATCACCTGTGGTCGTTTTCTTCCCCCCAACACCATCTCGAACTTGTGCATCAACACAGCCGGATCCTAGAGATGAGAAGATAGCTAATCTAGAGACGCAAGTCGCAGAGCTTAAGGCAACAGTTGCACATATAGCACAGATGATGAGGGAAACAAATGTTCAAAACCCATCTAACATACCGAGACAGGTTAGAAATTATATACAGTATTGTTCTTATCTAATTGTGTCTATCAATTGCTTAGCATTACCATTTTATACAGCAAGGTGTTAGAGACCCGACATCATCCAGTCGTCCGAATGAAGAGGAAGCCGACGACCTTGGTGATCCAGTCGACGACATCGCTAGACGTACACTGTAGGCTTGTATTTTCTCAACTTTTAGGTATTACAACCTTATTAGCTTCACTTCTTTATGTATTACAACATTTTCTATTAAAAATACATTGTTATTTTATAAATGATAAATTAAAAATACATCGTCTATTTTTAGTTTTGATATTCCTAAAGGATAGTATAATAAATTCACCTAGCTAGCTAGTATATATAGGATGAAAATTACTCTCTAATTACATTGCATTGTATATATAGGAGTTACGTATTAAGGTTTAAATATTTTTGAAGTGGCATTAATTTGTTTTTTTTTTTTGCTTTGTATTTTTTTTCTTCCAGTTGATAATAAGGTGAACAGAATCTGTGAAGTTTCATTGTTTTACTAGGTGTATAATGTGCATATACGTTAGTGACATAGGTTATCTAAGAAATTAAGAAAATGTAAAACTTTCTGAACCTTTTTTGATGTTTTCTGCAGGCAAACTTCATCGACTTGGATCTGAAACATCTAACAAAGATGGTCTATTACTATAAATTAGATAAGAAGATAGTGGACTACTATAGAGAAAATTGTATGATCGAAAAAGACACAGGTGCTTCTATGGCTAGCTGTGCAGATGATGCACAGATTCAATGTCACCACTAAGAGCTCCAAATTCCATGCTTCCATAAAAATGGTATAAGATACATGTTTTCCTTTATCTTGTTTCTGTTATTTGATTTTATGCATTCAATATTGGTTAAATGACTCTAGAAGCAGAAATTTTCATTTATTCCCTTCTCTAAACTTAGCGGGATCTGGTGTTGCTTCATATGTTGATCTTGACTCTCATATAGTATGTAGTTTTGTTGTTGTTGCTGCTGTTGTTGTTGTTGTATATATTTAATATACAGAGCATTTACGTATCCATCCTACATAAAAAGAACCACCATGATTATAGTCGATATTGTAGGTAACATGGTGTATGATGAATAAGGTTTAGAAGAATTATCTTAATCATTGATTCAACTGAAAAATGGTTCTGAAAAAATCTGATCTTTGAGATGAGTTCAACTTGAAAAAAAACTTAATCTGTTCATATTAAAAATTAGATATACTTTGTGCTTTTTTCAATGTGGGGGCTGAGTTTGCCAGTGTGTTTTGGGTAAGCTTGTTCTGCATTTTAGTGAAGAAAATGACATGTTACATGATTACTCTCTAATCTGCTGGTTCAAAAATGTCATGTTTTTTTAGTAGTTTTTTCGGACAACTGACATTTTCTTGGGCAAGCTGGGCACCCAGAAAGCTTTGGAAATGCATTTCACTGACATGCACCTTTCACTTTTCTTTTGACTAAATCTGCAAGTATGAAATGCAAATTAGGTTATGTTGCATTGTATTTTACAGGATGCTTCTCATTCAATATATAAAAGTTTCTTTGTGTCAATATTCAATATATAAAAGTTTCTCATTCAATATACTGACTATTGTATGCAGACTTTATATGCAGACTATTGTACTGAGTTGAAGAGTAGCTGCTCCAAAACTAAGGCAACCTTGATTGGCTTGTTAGAGGCAGGGAGTCTATGAATGGGTTGTCACATAAAAATTAGAGATGCTCTTAAGAAGGAAAGTGGCCGAGCTTGTAGAAGGGAGCTGATAACTCATTGTTATGTTCTGATTGAAAATCAACTTCTACTCATGGAGATTTGCAAGAACTTTATCAACAAATCAACTTCTACTCACTATTGTAGTTTTCACTATTCTTTATGAAAGAACTTTATGTGATCTATATTTTGAAGTGGAAATTTTTTTATGTGATGTATATATAGTACTATGAATGAAAGATCTTTGTTTTATAAAAGTTTCAAGGAGTGTTTGTTTGATTATTTGTGAGTTTCATAATTTGTGGAGTAGTGGAGTTTGTGATTATAATTTGTGGAGTAGTGGAGTTTGTGATAATTTATGAGTTTCAACAATATGGTTATCATTCTATGGGATTCATAATTTGCGGAGGAGTGGGAAGCTAGAATAAAACATGCCCCGGCGTTTACCAACGCCGGGGTATGTTTAATAACGGTATGATTTTTTTTGAAAATTCAAAAGTAATCCCCGGCGTTTTGCAAACGCCGGGGATTTCTTAAAAAAAGGCCGGCGTTCCATTTGCGTCGGGGATTCGAATAAGATTCCCCGGCAGCGGCAAGGACGGCGCTTGCGGCGGCGTTTCGCAAAACGCCATTAACAAATCCCCGGCGTTTGAAAAACGCCGGCTTTATTGGTAAAAACCGCCGGCCATTGTGCTTCCTTTTGTAGTGACTGTTCATATTCCTACTTAGTTGAACATACTAGCTACTTTTGTACACTGAGTAGCAAACTTAACTGTTCTTTTTTCTAGTTTAAATTTAGTCAGAAGTGCTCTTTTAGGAATTTTTTTGCTGTTTTATTGGGTGGAATATGTTCCATAGTTTCAAAGATCAATCCCTCAGTTCCTCTGGGACACAATAGCTTGTATGAGATCGGGATTTTGCCTACCAATACTCCACATGTGCTACCAATAACTGATGGGCTTATTCCGACACCGACTTTGAAGGTTTTGTAGGGAAAATAGGATTATTTTGGGGAGATATATTTTTTCATTTGGTTTGCAATACAGGAATTCAGTTCTCATTATATTCTTACACTGTTAAAGTATGCACCATTAAAGTATGCATCTCCCTTTTTGTTTATTCTCTATTGAGGATTTGTATCTTAGATCTCTCTTCACGTACTCCAAATGTGTTTATTATGTATTGGCATTCTAAATAAATTGTTGTCGCTTCCTTTTCTGACCATCGGGTTCTAGAGATCCTTAATATTTAATTGAATATCTTTGTTGGAAGGAGAAATAAATAGCAATCAATCTACAACCAAACCCCATCTTGGGGAGGCTCTGCATGTACTCCAAATTGCTCTATATTGATAAGCATTCTAAACAAAGGTTTCCTCTTCCTTTTCTTACCTTCGGGTTTCGAAAATCCCACATTCCTATTGAATATTTTTGTCGTAGTGGGAAATAAAGAGCTGTAAATATACAACGAAACTCCATTTTGTGCAGGGTCTTTACACACTCTGAATGTGCTCAATTTATATATGCATTCTAAACCGAACGCCCCTCTTAGTTTCTAACCATCGGGCTTTTGGAGATCATTATCTTTTAACTGACTATCTTTGTTGGAGGGAGAATTAATAGCTATTAATTAACAACCCAGCTGTTTGTGTTTGTATATCCCAAGTACCATGCTGTTAGGAAGTAGAAATAATAGTTGCATGAGGTACGTGGAGCCAAAATGGGTATGCTGAATCTGAGTATGTAACAACTAATATGGCAAATTGATATCGTATAGAAAGGCTTGTTTGATCAGTCAGATTGTAACATAATAAAATTTATGTTGAGCATAAAATGATTTGATGGGGTTTTGAAAGGAGTTAATAGTGTAAACCCATGTTGTTATGTTAGTTGATTTTGTCAAGTGCAGTTAATGTGTCTCATGGTTAATATTAGCTGAACATCAATTATTTATGTGGTGTATTGCACAAACTTGATGGAAAAATCAAAGTAAATGCAACACACAAGTAAAAAAAAAAAAATGAAATGACTACTCTCTCAAGAAGCTGTCAATTAGAACGTCGATTTTAACATTCGAAAAGTCACTAATGTACCACAATACAGAACCTATGTTCTAACTCGCAGCACACAAGTGAATTGGTGATCTTTTAACTGGTATTTTATTGCCTAAACACACATTGTAACAATGTTAGTATGTACCTTAGTAGAATTTCAATATTTGACCAGAGAAAAACAAATATTGCAGATAAGTAATAATGCTGCTATGTGGTTCATTCTGCTTTTCATTTCCATCTTCGCAACTGGAACGAGCAGTTCTGGGTGATTGGTGGCACATCTGCTCATCTTTTTGCTATCTTCCAAGGTCTCCTCAAAGTCCTCGCAGGAATTGACACCAACTTTACTGTCACCTCCAAGGCTTCTGACGAGGATGGTGATTTTGCTGAGCTTTACGTGTTCGTTCAAATGGACGACTCTCCTCATACCTCCCAAAACTGCCCTTGTTGTCAACATGGTTGGAATTGTTGCCGGGGTATCTTACGCAATTGACAGTGGGTACCAGTCATGGGGTCCGCTCTTTGGGAAGTTGTTCTTTGCGATCTGGGTCATTGTTCATCTTTATCCGTTCCTCAAGGGTTTGTTAGGGCGACAAAATAGGATGCCTACCATTGTTATTGTGTTGTTGATTCTTCTTGCGTCAATCTTCTCCTTGTTGTGGGTGCAGAAGGCGGCTGCCACTGGACAATGCGGCATCAACTGCTGATTGAAAAAAGTTCATTTTGCAGATTAAACGAGAAATTTGAGTGTTGTAAGAGCATTAGTAATGCATGTAATTTAAGAAGTGGGAATAATTCTTTCTTTTTCCTTGTTTTGTTTTATTAATTTATTTATTTTAGTGTAATCATTTAATTTATTGTAAGTTGTGAATCAATCAGGTCACCGATACTAACATTTTCTTGTAATTATATATGGGGTTGTATAAATTATATTACTTGATGGTATGCATTTTTGTTCATTTGCCGATTAATACTACGATTTATAAGACACGTGTTTTGCACGCACATGCATGTACCGTACGTTATTGATTAAGGTTTGAAACTACCGAGCAGGTGTGGCTAAGATGGCGCTGGAACAGTTTGTGCCTAAAAGGGCCAGCACTTGCACTTATACCCATTTGATTGCTCGTGTTCACCTGTGTGTTTCTTTGTCCTTGTTTTAACAGGACTAATTACATACAATGCCGGCCAGAGTTCTTTCTTCCCGAGTCATTTATCATCTAACGCACAATGATCCAAGATCACACCAACAATGTACACCACAAGCTAGCTATATTCCAACTATCTAGTTATAACGCGAGGTTCTTGTTTTGCTGCTGGTTAATTTTTGGGTTCAGTTAGGGCTAGAAATTAAACATGTTCGATCGGTAACAAGTTAGTGAAGAATTTCAGTGGTTAAAATGGTGCATGCGGGCACACAGTGGTTGCGGCAGTAGGCACCTGTGAGGACGTTGAACATGATTAATTATTTTGCATGATCTAATATGTTAATAACTTACCCTATAAACATTATTATTTGGAATGATCATCACTTGTAAATAACTTACCCTATAAACATTATTATTTACAGAGATTAGTGCATTCAAATTTCATGAACCCTCCTCCTTTCATACATTACAACTACAAATCAAAATCCCATATTCTCCTCCAATCCACTAAAATATCAAGAATTATCAAGATATATTTCTTGATATTTATTTTGTTTGTACTTTAACACTAATCTATATCTATACTAATATACAATGGAGAATGGCGAGTTTGGTTGTCCGACTTGGGAGAAAACACATGTGCTTCACATTTTTTTATTTTTTTATTTTTTTAAAAAAAATAGTAATTGTAGGAACTGTAGGATAATGGCTCGATTCTGGTTCAGATTGTTTTGGAGTATCTGCAGCAAATGAAAGTTACAGTATTAGTCGACTGATAGAAGGATCAGGCGACTGTCCAGAGAGTTTTCGAAGGCTAAAGATACAAGCAGCAGCAGAGCAGCAGTCGACTGATCGGTCGACTGCCAGAAGGATAGCCAGTCGACTGGTAAGTCGACCAGTCGACTGTCGACGGGATTTTGAACTAGATCAGGCCCAATTCGAAAAGGCCCAATAGTTTCCCTATAAATACACTTGTTAGGGTTTTGTAATCGGTGACGAAAATTAGAGATCCCTAATTCGGTTTTGCAGCCGTCATTATTTGTAAGGGTTTGTTTTCGCCCATTGGTGATAATTTGAAGAAGAAGAAACCCCAACCGCCCCGTGGATGTAGGCATGTATTTTGCCGAACCACATTAAATCTGTGCGTCCTTTTGTGTTGGTTTGTTTTTGTGTTTTCTCGCTGGTTCTCTCTTTGTATTCCGCATTGGTTTGGTTATTGATTAGTTTGTACCGCGCACAACAAGTGGTATCAGAGCTGTTGGTTCGACCTAGAGGGAGATGGCGGGTGATGCAGATGCAACCAAGGAAGTTGTGGGATCAAGTTCATCAAGAACAACGATTCACAACGCAAAATTTGAAGTTGAAAAATTTGATGGGACAAACAATTTCGGGATGTGGCAATGTGAGGTTTTGGATGTTCTTGTTCAACAAGAACAAGATGTTGCTTTGGAAGTTGAAAAACCTAAGGATATGTCCGAAGCAGATTGGAAGAAGTTGAATCGAGTTGCGTGTGGGACTATTCGGCTCTTTATTGAGAAGGCTCAGAAGTACAATTTGATGAGGGATACCGTTGCTGCGGTGTTGTGGAAGAAGCTCGAAGACAAATACATGAGGAAAAGTTTGGAGAATCGGCTGTATTTGAAGAAGAGACTTTTTCGCTTCACCTATACGGAAGGTATGTCTATGAATGCTCATGTTGAATCATTTAATAAATTATTGGCTGATTTGTTAAATTTGGATGAGCAAATTAAGGATGAAGATAAAGCCCTAATTCTGTTGAATTCATTACCTGAGAGTTATGATCATTTAGCAACTACTTTATTATATGGAAAAGATACTGTGAAATATGAAGATGTTGCAAATGCTTTGTTGAATAATGAAACTAGGAGAAGGGATAAGATGGTTGATAGAGAAACTTCTGAAGCTTTGATTGTAAGGGGCAGGACTGAGACCAGATCTGAGTCCAAATCTGGGAAAAAGGGAAACAAATCTCGTTCCAAATCGAGAGGAGTTTCGAAGGACAGGAAAATACCGGCCAAAGATGAATGTGCTTTCTGTCATGAAAGGGGGCATTGGAAAAAGGATTGTCCAAAGCTACGAAATAAGGGAAATTCGACTGCAAATGTGACTGTTGATAATTTAGAAAGTGGCGAGGATTTTTCTTTTGCACTTGCTTCTAGTCCCTCACTTTATCAAGAAGTATGGTTTCTTGATACAGCAGCCTCCTATCATATGTCTTGGAAAAAGGAGTGGTTTACTTCTTTGGAGTATATGGATGGTGGTGTAGTTTTGATGGGAAATGATGCACCTTGTAAGAAGGTAGGAATCGGGAAGATTGAATTACTAATGCACGATGGTCTTATTAGGGAGCTTTCAGATGTGTGGTATGTTCCAGATTTGAAAAAGAATCTGATTTCACTAGGTGCTTTGGAGGCCAGTGGATTGAAATTTGCTAGTGAAGGTGGCATTCTGAAGGTGACTAGCGGATCACTCGTGGTGATGAAAGGGCAAAGAAAGAGGAACTTGTTTTTCTTGCAGGGAAAAACATATTTGGGTCAGGCTGCCAGTGTAACTGAGAAGCCTAAACAGGTTGTTCCCGACTCTACCAGGTTGTGGCATATGCGACTCGGGCATGCAGGAGAAAAGGCCTTGCAGGGGCTTGTGAAGCAAGGGTTGCTTAAGGATGGTAAAGGGTGCAAGTTGGAATTTTGTGAACATTGTGTTTTGGGTAAGCAAACTAGGGTGAAATTTGGTACAGCTGTACATCAGACAAAGGGTATCCTCGATTATGTGCACACAGATGTTTGGGGCCCTACTCAGACACCTTCTATGAGTGGTAGACACTGGTTTGTTACTTTTGTTGATGATTACTCCAGACGAGTTTGGGTATATACCATGAAGCACAAAGATGAAGTTTTGACATTGTTCACAAGTTGGAAGAAGAAAGTTGAAAATCAGACTGGTAGGAAGATTAAGGTTCTGAGGTCAGATAATGGAGGGGAATACAAGAACGATCCGTTTCTGAAGTTGTGTGAAGATGAAGGGATCCAGAGGCACTTCACAGTTAGGAAGACTCCACAGCAAAATGGGGTTGCAGAAAGGATGAACAGAACCTTACTTGAGAAGGTGAGATGTATGTTAGCACAGTCTGGATTGAAGAAGACATTTTGGGCAGAAGCTGTTATATATGCAAGCCACATTGTCAACCGTTTACCATCAGCAGCACTTGAAGGCAAGACGCCTATTGAGGTATGGAGTGGTAAACCTGCATCTGATTATAGTTTTTTGCATATATTTGGTTGTCCTGCTTATTTTCATGTAACTGAAACTAAACTTGATGCAAGAGCCAAGAAGGCTATATTTGTTGGTTTTAGTACTGGTGTCAAAGGTTACAGGTTGTGGTGTCCAGAACAGAAGAAGTTAGTAATCAGCAGAGATGTGACTTTTGATGAGACCAGCATGATTAGCTCGGGACAGTCGACTGGTGGTATATGTCAGTCGACTGGTGAGCAGCAGAAGAGCGGGACAGTTCTCCAACAGGTGAGTAGAAGAAGTTCGGGACAGTCGACTGATGAACAGGAGCAGTCGACTGGTGGTCCAGAACAGCAGAATTGTGGGAGCTCGGGACAGTCGACTGGTGGCAATAACCAGTCGACTGGTAGGAGAGTTTTCCAACAGGTGGAGTTAGAAAAGTTGTCAGTTGAAAATCCTGTTCCTGTCCAAGATGAAGATGATGTGGTTGATACTGAGAATGATGAAGAAGTTCCTATCCAGCAGGAAGAATCAATTGCAGTAAGAAGGCAAAGAAGAGATATCAAACGACCGTCTCGTTTTACAGACACAGTTGCATTTGCTCTTCCCATTGTGGATGATGAAGTTCCCTCCAACTTCAAAGAAGCTACTAGAAGTTCAGAAAATGCAGATTGGAAAGTTGCTATGGATGAAGAGATGAACTCTCTTCATAAGAATAAGACTTGGGATCTAGTGCAACTACCAAAGGGGAAGAAAGCAATTGGTTGCAAGTGGGTGTATACGAAGAAAGAAGGTCCAAAAGGCAGTGTTCGATTCAAGGCAAGACTAGTTGCAAAGGGGTACGCTCAACAGGAAGGAATTGACTATAATGAAGTGTTCTCTCCAGTTGTGAAGCATCCTTCTATTCGGATTTTGTTGGCATTGGTAGCACAGTTTGACCTTGAGTTGACACAGATGGATGTGAAGACTGCGTTCTTACATGGGGATCTAGATGAAGAAATTTATATGTCGCAGCCAGATGGGTTCAAAATTGCTGGGAAGGAAAATTGTGTTTGCAGGTTGAAGAAGTCTCTCTATGGGTTGAAGCAATCTCCAAGGCAGTGGTATTTGAGGTTTGACCAGTTTATGAAGGTGCAGAGATATTCCAGAAGTGAGTTTGATCATTGTGTCTACTTCAGGAAATTGCAGGATGGTTCTTTCATATATCTGTTATTATATGTGGATGACATGTTGATTGCCTCTAAAAATGCTAAGGAGATTCAAAATTTGAAGAATCAGTTGAGTTCTGAATTCGAGATGAAGGATCTTGGTGAAGCCAAGAAGATACTTGGGATGGAGATAGCTAGAGACAGAGCAAAGGGCATAGTGAGTTTGACACAGAAGCAATATCTTTTGAAGGTGCTGAAACGGTTCGGTATAGATGAGAAAACTAAACCAGTTAGCACACCCTTAGCCAGTCATTTCAGAATTAGTGCTTCTCAGTCTCCAAGTACAGATGAAGAGAGACAGTATATGGCGAATGTACCTTACACTAGTGTGGTTGGAAGCTTGATGTATGCTATGGTTTGTACTCGACCAGACATCTCTCAGGCGGTGAGTATGGTTAGTCGATATATGCATGATCCAGGCAAAGAGCATTGGCAAGCAGCTAAATGGATTTTGAGGTACATAAGTGGCACCACAGATGTGGGTTTGAAATTTGAAAGGGATGACAATATTAGCAGGTTATTGGTTGGATATGTTGATTCTGACTATGCAGGTGATCTAGATAAGAGGCGGTCTACTACAGGCTATTTGTTTACTATGGCTAGGGCACCTATAAGTTGGAGGTCAAATTTGCAGTCCACTGTAGCGTTGTCTACTACTGAGGCTGAATACATGGCGGTTGCTGAGGCCATGAAGGAAGCCATTTGGATACATGGACTTTTGAAGAGCTTGGGGATTCATCGGGAGAAGGTGGAGGTACACTGTGACAGTCAGAGTGCTATTCATTTAGCGAAGAACCAAGTTCATCATTCGAGGACCAAACATATTGATGTCCGTTATCATTTTGTGCGTGATTTGATAAAGGATGGTGATATTCATTTGGTGAAGATTGGGACAGCTGATAATCCTGCTGATATGTTGACCAAAGTTGTTGGAGCAGCCAAGTTCAAGCATTGCATGAACCTGGCTAATATTTTGCATGTTTGATGATTTGGAATGGGGGGTTGGAATAGTGCTTCGCTATTTGTTCGCCTAGTATGTGATATCATACTAAGGTGGAGTTTGGATTTGTTGTTACATTTGATGATGAGCATTTGGAGTATTTGTGGAGATTGCTTGGGCTACTTGGAAGATCTTGCCAAGGTGGAGATTGTTGGATACTTGGTGGAAGATCTCGCCAAGGTGGAGATTGTAGGATAATGGCTCGATTCTGGTTCAGATTGTTTTGGAGTATCTGCAGCAAATGAAAGTTACAGTATCAGTCGACTGATAGAAGGATCAGGCGACTGTCCAGAGAGTTTTCGAAGGCTAAAGATACAAGCAGCAGCAGAGCAGCAGTCGACTGATCGGTCGACTGCCAAAAGGATAGCCAGTCGACTGGTAAGTCGACCAGTCGACTGTCGACGGGATTTTGAACTAGATCAGGCCCAATTCGAAAAGGCCCAATAGTTTCCCTATAAATACACTTGTTAGGGTTTTGTAATCGGTGACGAAAATTAGAGATCCCTAATTCGGTTTTGCAGCCGTCATTATTTGTAAGGGTTTGTTTTCGCCCATTGGTGATAATTTGAAGAAGAAGAAACCCCAACCGCCCCGTGGATGTAGGCATGTATTTTGCCGAACCACATTAAATCTGTGCGTCCTTTTGTGTTGGTTTGTTTTTGTGTTTTCTCGCTGGTTCTCTCTTTGTATTCCGCATTGGTTTGGTTATTGATTAGTTTGTACCGCGCACAACAGGAACATTGTAAATGATGATAGTTATTCTGCAATAAGGGAAAAAACGAGATTTTCCATTGTTAGCATTATCAAAAGAAAATACGGCGAATCATGTGCAAGTAATCTAGGTCAAAGTAAAACTGCAAGTTGCATTCATAATCCACACAAATATGACAGGATATAGATCTCCCATCATCACGAGAAAATAAACACTTATTATGCTCAATAAGTGAACATTAGTGTAAAAGAAATGTATGCAACATTCAATTTAAACTACCAGCTTCTTGAATTATTTACAAATATCAAATGGCAACAGCCGAACAGGACTTGCTTAATTTATGGGGATGTTTATAAGAGAATATAAAGTTTAGGTTCCTGGCTTGACACTGAAATTCTATTAGGCTCTTAGACTTTTTCAACTTACTGTTTGAGGGGTTTATAACTGAGTTGAAAAGGTGAAAGGGCCGAAATAGAATTTCAGTATCAAGCTAGGGGCCTAAAAATTATATTTACCCTTTTTATTTATATACAACAATTGGCTATAGGATGTTATGGAATTTGTTTAAAAAAGATGCCATCTTCTTTTTTTTGAGGATAAAGGTGGAATAAGGCCATCCTGTTTCATTAATTAGAAGTTAATAAAACAACCCCGGCGTACCGGGAGAAAACAACAGTACAAAACAAAAGTACAATGCAGGAAGAAAATGAAAGAAAACAAACATACACCCCCAACAAACCCTGGGGGTTGGGTCTAACTACTCAAACATCAAGCAACCAGAGAGTACAGTAGGTTGAAACAAAAACACAAGCTGGCATAAGCACTGTCATGACTGGTGAAGCCAGTCCCTCAGTCCAGCGTTGGCCCGATCTCTACCTCCTCATCGTCAAACTCCTCTAAAGGGTGTTTTGTCCAACTGTGGACAATCTTGAATCTCAACACAGTTAGGTTTTAACTTTGGAAATCTAATTTCAGGAAGAAATCTAATTTCAGGACTACAAAAGGATACCAAATTTGGTAGAGCCGCCAAAGAGAGGTGCCTGAGATTAGGGAGGATCATTGTCGTTGCCCTTCTTTCTTCTTGCTCCACTCCTACATCATCATCATCATCATCATCATCATCATCATCATCATCATCATCATCCTTCTCTTGATTTGCGCCATCAGTCAGTACTTTTTCCAACATCATGCAATAATAAATTACTAAAATCTCAAGGTGTCGGAGCTGCGCAATCCAAGTAACATCACATAACTTGTGGCATCCAATAATTTGTACTTCCGAAAGATTTGCAAACAACTCTCCTGGCGTGATCCCTCCTTTCCAAGTGATTTTCGTTAATTCATCGAGGAAACGGAGGCTGAATAACGACAATTTTTCGAATTGTCTTTTTTCCTCGCTTGTCATCAATATCTCCTTCATGTCGCTCCTTTCAATTGACAATGACTGAAGGCTATGCAGAGTTCGGTTGCTACGAAGAAGTGTTTTTGATAGATCAAGGATTTCCACCCCTTCCAAGTCGCATATATTTAATTTCCACAATGTTATATGTGGATTATTCTCAGTGAGTAGTTTTAAAGCAGACATATTATCTACTTCAATCCCAAGACCTTTTAGGTTGTTAACTCCGGTCGCCATTGTGCCGCCAGGCAATTCTTCAATACTTGCTTCACCTTCCTTGCCCCATGCAGTGTATTGACTATCAAAGAGATCTAGTACCTCGAGTTTTTCTAACCCTGATAGCAGCCCACGAGGAATGTGCGATGTTATCCCGAGGATCAAGTATTTTAGTTTTTTAAGATTTGACAATTCTTTTGGTAGTTGATCAATATTATTTCCTGCAAGATTAAGATATTGTAACTGGCTCAATGTAGTGATTGCTGATGGTACCTCAGTCAGTTCATTGTATGCTAAATCGAGGTATGTTAGAGCTACCATGTTTTGGAAGAAGCTGTTAAGTATTGTATTGGGAGGGCCAAAATGCCTCCCAATACGTTTTGAAAGAAGCATCAAGGCCGTCAGGTTGGGACAAGAGGGTTTATGTGGTAGTCTTACTGTGTCTGTGAAAGCCATCTCCACCTCGCTCCATTTCTGTTCCTCCTCAGCTACTTCTGTGGCCTTATTATGCACTCCAACTTGAACCAACCATTTATTCCTATTTTTACCATAGTCCGTTGCTATCCATAGCGCCATCTCTCGAATGATATCATGCAATTTCACATACTGGACGGAGAATGGGTGGTCTATTTTTTCACCTGCATCTGATAATAAACCAGCTCGTTCTAGTCTTTTAATTATAGTATGCCCCCTGGTAAAGGCTTCATTAATATCATCAAACTCCCGGCCTGCAATGAGATCTAATCCCAACCAACTCCAGATAAGTACATCTTTTGGAATTCTATAGTCTTCTGGCCACAATGCACAGGTCAAGAAGCATTTTCTGAACCTCTCATCCTCCAACCGGTCGTAGCTAACTTTCAACAGCCGAAATACAGTTTCCTCACCCAACAGCTTTTGGATGCCAAGCTTATTGATAGAATTGACGGCATCCTCCCATTCGTACAATGTATTGTTTGAGGACATGGATTTAGCTATCACGACGAGGGTGAGTGGCAAACCTCTACACTTTTCTGCCACTCTCTTTGCATGCCTTTCCACCCTCTCGTCAGAGCTAATGAAATCCAGAGCAGTCTTCCCGATGTTGCTTTTGAACAATTCCCATGCTTCCCCTTCCTCCAAGCACTCCAGTTTAATCTTCTTTTGCTCGACATGGGCATGGAACTTTTGCAAAGCCATCATCTGATCACACACCATTTCAGACCTGGTAGTGAATACCACCTTACAATTCGGTACATTGTCCTTGTTGACGCCATGACAAGGAATCCCCAAGTTTTCAAGATCAAAGCTCTCCCATAGATCATCCAGTAAAAGCAAGATTTTTTTATTTTGTAGGAAATGGGAGAGAGATGCAGCCCGTGACTCGACGGTTGAGTCACCTTCTGGTTCAAGAGGCAAATTTATCCTCTTGGCGATGTCTCTTTGTAGCTTGTGGAGATTGAGTTCTTGTGAAACAACAACCCATATCACTAAGAACCCGCCCGCATTTGCCACATATTGATGGTTGTTGATTTCCGTGAGAAGGGTGGTCTTGCCCACACCTCCCATACCCCATATTCCCACCATGCTCGTCATATCATCTTGGAGATGTTTGATAGCATCCTCCAAATATGCGTTAGTAGTTGACAACAATGAATTGCCTGGCTTTCGTTGAACATCGCGGACCACTTTCTTGGTCACTACATGCATGTCAGCCCGGGTTGGCTGCTCTATTAGCTCTTTCACATCTTTAGCTGTGTTGGCTGCTCGTTTGCTAATTTTGTAGCCCGACCAACAATTTAGTGGACAGTCTCCAAGGCACATTTTCTGCAGATTAGTGTGGTCTTGTTCGATTTTGTTCACATCATTCTCCATAGTTTGGACCTGTTATAAGTAAACAAGTGTTGGATAGAGATCAAAGCAAAGAATTTGGGAATAGAAGGTAACTAGAATAAGTTAATTAATGCGTGTATACACTTTATTTCAAGTCTCAACTACTACTCTCACTCGGTAATTGCAAACTTGCTAAGTTGCTACTTGGTTACAAACATTATATTTTCAGTTGACAAGAAACAAACAAAGAAACAAAGAAACAAAGAAACCAAGAAATAAAATTTTGAAGCAACGACCTTGACGAATACCCACAATCCACTAATATATATATATATATATATATATATATATATATATATTTCAATCTTGGTATAAATCAAGGACTCATAATTGATACCATACACGTTTTGGATTAACATGTAAGACATGGGAATGACGAGAGTTCATGGGTTCAAGTGACAACTGAACAAGAGGAAATCAAAAGCTGAGTTCATGCGTTGTTACTCATTTTTGTAATGGCTGATGTTTTCTCATTTTGCAAATAATGTGCCTTAGCATATTCTATGCCTTTTTTCTTCTGTTTGTAATTTCATCTTTTTGGGGCATCATCTGTTTTCTCATTTTTCTTGTTTGATGCCTTTTCCATATGAAGGATCTTTTGTTCAAGTTCTCTCTCTAAGCATCAGTGATTCTTAGTGAACGAGCTAAGTTCAATTAATTGGTCATTGTTTCTAGTCTAGTTGATTTTCTTCTATATCATATGTTAGGGGGATAGCCGACTTCAAAAATTTTGATGTGAAGGCTTTGTTCTTGTTTAGTGTATCGTATGTTAGGGAATACAATTCGCTTGTTAGTTTTTGTTAGGCCTCTACTAGTATATCCATATTGTGTTATATATTCTAAAATGGATAAAGGGATAGTTGTCTAAAATTATAAGTTTTGACACATGCTCTCTTTCTTGGGGTTGGAGTTAAGTTTAAGTGCCCATCGTGTTTCATTGAAAAATAAATAATGAGACATATTAGGATTGCGAAAATGATACAATTTTTTTCTTCCAAACAAATATATATTATATAGAAAGCTCAATTATACGATCACATTTATGAATGATGAGGTCATAACCCTGGTATAAATAGACAAAGTGTACATACAAATCACGCACATGCACACCCAATATTACAACCCTACATACACCCAATGTCCAGCTTATTTAACTCATGTGAACCTGATTGTTTCTCTTTAATGTAAGTTGGGTGCCTTACATTATTTTACTTATACTCGTCTTATTTTTATTTGTTGGAGATACATCTAGAACTTATGATAAGTCTATTACAGGTCACATGTTACACCAACTTTCTGAAATATTTTCATTAATGGTGACAAGATTCTTTCTATCACATGCTTATAGTTCGAGCATTTGTTATTTGGTCAATCCAATGTGCTAATATTAAAGTTGTATTGAATTTTCTTTTATTTTGCTTTTCTCTTTTTAAATTTCTGATGCAGAGTTTTTTTTTCTTCCATCAATCGATTTTGTGCAAGCAAGAGAAATACTTAAAAGTATCTTTCGTCAAAAGAAGGCTATTGACCAAAATTCTTTTGATATATATTAAGATATTTTTGCTACCTACATATAATTTTCAATTATTTTTTTCTTCTTGCAAATCTTATTTTCTAGTAGATATATTGTGGTTAAGGAAGATGTGTTTTTTTAATTATTTATTTATTAGTAAATTGTTTTCCTTACATTCTTTGTCGCATTTCCCATTATTCATTTTCTTGTACCTTTGCCTTTCGATTGAGAGAACTAATGTAATATCCTGAATTTTCATATAATTAAATATAAATTTTTTTATTTGATTTCACGTGTTTTGCACGTGCAAATTAATGTGTGCTTTGGCTTTAAAACTATTTTATTTTATGTCATGAACAAATATTTCATTTTCCTTTTAAAAGCCTCTTATTAATTATTATGGAGTCCTAGGCCTAATAACTTAATTCTAGCCCACCCAAAATAAGTTAAATAAATTAATTAAAAGCTCATAGAATTATCCCACCTAGCTAGCCCACTAATTAATTTATTTGTTAATTAAACTCATGTAAAAAATTGGTATAACAAATTAATGAACAACTATTTATAGGTGTGCATGTGGGGGCACATGCAATGCACATGTACGTGCAAGGTGAAGAAGGGATAAGCCGACCATGCTTGGAAGAGTGGGGGAGTGGGAAGGTGGTTGTGTGCTAATGAGTGGTTTTTCTAACTCCCAAATGCATCTTAGAAATTCATCCAAACACATCTCAACCCTTCATTTGATCATGAGTTATGTATAAATAGGGCCTTTTGCCATTCTTTATCCTTTGCAGCTAAGATTTTTTAGAGAGAAAGAGAAGAAATTGTGTGAGAAAAGATAGAGTGTGTGTGTTCTTGCATTTGGAGGCTGGCTACTACAAGGAGGAGAGAAGTCCGAATTTTGCACAAGCTTGGAGGAGAAGGCTCATGGCTAGGATCAAGGGGAAGGGAAGGCAATCGTGCTTTCAAGTAGTTTTTCTTTAAGAATTCTCAATTCGTTCTTCAAGAGGTGGGCAATTTCCCTACTTCTAATCTAGATATCATGTTAGTAGGCTAAGTTTATGAATATGCTAGAGTAAATGATAAAATTTGCCATGTGATTGCTTAAAGAGACTAGTAGGGAAAAAGAAAAAATCTTGATGGTCAATATAAGAAAATTCGTAGAATGGATTTAAGATTAGTGAATTAAAACTTATTATTGTGCCATATCAATATATTTCATGATAGAATATCTATTTTAATGAACCATACTAATATGATAATTTTGCATCGTAAATGACTTGTGTAAAGAATTGTGTAGAAGGTAAAATGACCCCATGAATTATTGAATCAAATGATTAGTATATAAAGTTGCAATAGATGTCGAATTTTATTTACATTGTATGAATAGTTCTACATTCACCATATTGTCGAAATATGTTGCATTTGGAACTATAATAGAAGAATTAGTCTCATGTAAAGGATAAAATTGATCTAAAAGAAATATTTATGTTAGGAATGAAAATTGTGCAACAACTATGTGAATAAATGTGGGGAACAAGTAGCTAAAGGATTTATTAAGAAAAGAAACTCCAAAATGTCAGTAAATGTATTAATTGTTCATTTCTTAAAAGGGATAAAAGGAATAATTTTTATTATATTGTTGAAATAGTAATTTTGTAAATTTAAATACATGTACTATACTATAATTTTCAAAGAAAATATCCTGGAAACGAATTAGATTTTTGAATGGTACAAATTAATGAGAAATCGAAATTATAAAGAAAGAGTTATAAACAGACCAGTAGAATAAAGAAATTCTAACTTATAATTATAACAGAGAATGAGTTTGGGAGTATTGGCATTCGGTGTGAGGTTAGAGCGCTGTGAACAGTGCGTGACTTCATGGGTTCGAGTCTTGAAAGGGTGCTATTTTTTGTTAAATTTGATTTTTACCCAAATCACTGAAGACCAGTATATAGGAATTTTTACCCAAATCACTGAAGACCAGTTCACCTTTGGGCTTTGATGTGGGATAAAGATGACCTGGCATCCGATCCCCTCAAAAACACCGCATCACATGATCTGCCACCTCAGCCCTAAAACCACCTAAGACTCCTGCCACGTCAGCCCTAAACCGCTTGGGGTCTTGCCACGTCAGCTCCAAAACCACCTGGGCCTCCTGCCACGTCAGGCCCACGGGTGACCGGGTCCAGACCCGGCCCCTAAACGGGTCCAGACCCGGTTGGGTTTTCCTATAAATACAAGGCCCTCTCCCACCTTTAAAGGTAATCAATCTTTTCCCTCTCAAAACCCTAACTACTGTTGCTCTACTTCAGTGACTAACTAGACCGTCGGAGGGCCTACCACCGGGACCAACCCCGGTGTTCCTAGGCCGACTGCAGGTACAGGAGACCCTCCTTTGCCGAGCTGATCTTCCGACGCCCACCTCTTAACCCCAGCATGCCCCTTCCGTCGAGAGCCGGGTGTACCGTCCAACACCGCGTCCTTCCACTAATACAAATCGAGTAGAACTCACACCTGGTGCATCCACACGCCTCCCAAAAACAAGCCGCTTCAGGTTGGCGCCGCCTGTGGGAAACTTCACTCGGTGCGGACGACAGCCCGAGTCTCGCCACCAACAGTCTCCCCTCGAACCACCCTCCAATGGCTCCCAAGCCCAGGAGAGCGGTTACCTCCATCCTTCGTCCGAATGGGCCTCCTCTTCAGGACGCCCTCGACGGCGTATACGGATCGAATAATTCGGGGGCGAACCTCGGACACCAACGAGGCGCACCTCACCCAGTCGCACCCGACCTTCGTCGGGTCATCCAGAACCGAAGGGCCAGTCAGGCTAGGGGAGGGACCGCTTCCAACTCGAACTCGAACCATTCCAGACCTGTGCCCAATGGATGGGCATCGGCACTCAGCTGCATCGGCCGAAGAGTGCCGCTCTGGCAGGACCCGATTGACCACGGTGCGGTCACAAGGGCCGAGTTCCGTAGCTTCCGGGACGAAATCATGGAGGCCATTCACGGAGCACCTAGGGCTGAGACGTTCAACCAATCCCGTCAGGTGGGCGAGGGGAGGAGCCATACTCGTGACCTGACCCCTCCCCCAGAACGTGCAGACGAGGTACTCTGACGCCTCCTGGAGATGGAGAATCGCCTCGACCACATCAGCAACGGCCATCCGAACCCCGCTATAGGCCGCAAGCCGACCCGACCACCATTCTCGACTACCATCTTAGAAGCGGAGATTCCTCAGAATTTTCGCCCTCCACAATTCGAGACCTATATTGGCGAGGGTGATCCAGCTGATCACATGGAGGGCTTCAAGACCCTCATGATGATTCAAAGTGCTTCGGATCCCCTGCTGTGCCGCGCGTTCCCTGCCACCCTCCGAGGTTTGGCTCGGGAATGGTTTTCCAAGCTCTCCCCGGGCTCGATCTTCTCGTTCGACAAGCTGGAGGCCAACTTCTTGGCCCACATCATAACCAGCAGGAAGGCCGAAAAGACAAGTGCGTCCTTGCTATACCTCCGACAGAGGGAATGAGAGTCGCTCCGTGACTTTGCCAGGAGATTCACCGCCGAGGCAAGATCTCTCCTCCCTCGATGCCGAAGTCACCTCGGCCGCCTTCCGGCACAATGTCCGGCACAGCCGGCTGAAGGTCTCCTTGGCCAAGAAGCCCCCCATGGACTTTCCCGACTTGCTCAACCGGGTCGAGAAGTACATACGGGCAGAAGAAGCTTTAAACCCGCAAGGTCGACGAGATCGAGCCCGTCAGGAAAGTAGCAAAGTAGGGGGTCGGCATGAAGAGGGTACCTCCAGTTCTTCGCTTCGAGAGGTACACACCCTTGACACAGAACGTGTCCGCCATCCTCCTAGAAATAGAGGACAAAGGCCTTGTCCGATTGCCCCCTCGGCCGAGCAACAACAAGAAGCGAGACCATCGCTTCTACTGCCGATTCCATCGGGATCACGAGCACGAAACCGGCCAGTGTCAGGCCCTGAAAGACGAAATCGAGGCCTTCATCTCACGAGGGTACCTCCGTGAGTTCACAAGAGAGAACCAGAGGGATCGGAAGGATACGAGGAACCGGAGGCCTTCGCCACCTACCCGTACTCCGAACCGTCATCACGAGCGGGATCCCGAGCCCGAGGGGGCCGAAAGGCAGGCCATTTTACATTGTGTCCACGGAGGACCAATGTGAGGGGAGTCTAATACTTCCCGAAAAGCATTCATCCGGGAGGTGAACGCCGTCCAAGATCTCCCTTCGCCCCGGATACAACTACTCCCTGTCTCTTTCTTAGCGGAGGACCTAGAGGGCGTCCGTCTCCCCCACTACGACGCCCTCTTCATAAATCTCGACATGGTGAATTTTGCCAGATCCTTGTCGACAATGGCAGCTCGGTAAACATCCTCTTCTTTGAAGCCTTCAAAAACCTCAAACTGCCCCGAGACAAGCTCAAGCCTGCCGGATACACCTTGCATGGGTTCTCCGGCGTCCCAGTTGTGATAGAAAGAATTGTGACCCTTGATGTCACCGCGGGTTCGGCTCCCCTCCGATAGACAGAATCTATGGACTTCATGGTGGTGAATGTCAAAGCGGCGTACAATGCCTTTCTCGGCCGACCTGGGCTTTGCTCCCTTCAAGCGGTACCATCGGCCTACCACTTGAAGTTAAAATTCCCCACCAAACAGGGGGTCGGCATCGTCCGAGGCAACCAAGAGGCGGCGCGGTCCTGCTACATGATCGTCGTCGGAGGGGGTGTCTTCCCCCTCGATGCCGTCGAGCTCCAGCCCGAGAGGAGCCAACCCGACCCAGAACCAGTTAACGAGCTGGAGGAAGTCCCGTTCGGGACAGCGGACGAGTCGAAATGGTTCCGAGTGAGCCGCTCGCTCTCCGAAGATCTGAAGTCGGACATAATCGGCTGCATCCGCCGCAACATCAACCTCTTCGCTTGGAAGCCGTCCGACATACCCGGGATATCCGAAGACCTGATCATGCACAAGCTGAGCGTCGTCCTAGGTTCCAAGCTGGTCATCCAGAAGAGGCGCATGTTTGCCCATGAAAGGCAGCAGGTGGTAAAAATGGAGGTAGACAAGCTCTTGTCCGCCCGATTCATTCAGGAAGTCAGCTACCCCGAGTGGCTGGCGAACATCGTCATGGTTAAGAAGGTAAGCGAGAGTTGGCGGATCTGTATAGACTTCACGGATCTAAACAAGGCATGCCCGAAAGATCCTTTCCCTCTCCCCAGCATCGATGCCTTGATTGATGCGACTTCGGGTCACGAGCTCCTGTCCTTCATGGACGCATTTTCAGGTTACAATCAGATCCGGATGTTCCCGCCGGACATTGCAAAAACATCTTTTGTTACCGATCAGGGTCTCTTCTGCTACCGCGTAATGCCCTTCGGGTTGAAGAATGCCGGAACCACCTACCAACAGCTCATCAACCGAGTCTTCAAAGACTTGATCGGTCACAACATGGAGGTTTATGTCGACGACATGCTCGTCAAGAGCCAGAAGGGGATGAACCACGTCGCCGACCTTGAAGAAGCCTTCGGCATCCTCCGAACTCATAACATGAGGCTCAACCCTGCCAAGTGCGCGTTCGGCGTCTCCTCCAGAAAATTCCCCGGGTTCGTCATCAGCCAGCGTGGCATCGAGGCGAACCCGGAGAAGATCCAGGCCATAATAGACATGGCCCCTCCCCAGAATGTTAAGGAAGTCCAGAGGCTTACGGGAAGATTGGCGGCCATCGGCCGTTTTCTCTCCAAATTGGGGGAGAAATCTCTCCCCTTCTTCAAAGCTCTGCGCGGAAAGGGGGGCTTCGAATGGGGCATCCCCCAACAAGAGGCATTCGAGCAGCTGAAGCAGTACCTCGCCAACACTCCTCTTCTCAGCAAACCCGAGCCGGGCAAACCTCTATGGTTCTACCTATCCACTTCGGATAGCGCTCTCAGCGCGGTCCTCGTCCGGGAAGACGACAGGGTTCAGAAGCCATTATACTATGTGAGCAAGGTCCTGCTCCCCCCCCCCCCCCCCGAGACGAGGTACGCAAGGATAGAGAAAGTGGCCTATGCCCTGGTCATGGCCGCCCGTAAGCTCCGCCCTTATTTCCAGGCGCACTCTATCCAAGTATTGACTGATCAGCCACTGAAGACCGTCCTTCACAAACCGGAGAACTCCGGCTGCTTGGTCAAGTGGTCGATCGAGCTGAGTCAGTACAACATCGGCTATCAGCCGAGGACGGCGATCAAGAGGCAAGCCCTCACGGAATTCATCACTGAATGCACCATTTTCGAGCAGCCTAACGTCGAAGGTTCAGATCCGACCTGGGAAGTATATGTCAATGGATCCTCCTGTAAATCAGGGAGTGGTGCCTGGATCATCCTTCAGGGTCCCGACCAATTCCTCCTCCAGTACTCTCTCCGCCTCAACTTCCCGGTCTTCAACAACAAGGCGGGATACGAGGCCATGATTGCCGGGCTGACCTTGGCGCACCAGGCCGGTGCAAAACAGATCCGAGCCTTCAGCGATTCTCAGCTCGTGGTCAATCACATCACCGGAGAATACGAGGCCCGTGACGACCGAATGATCCGGTACTTAGCCGTGGTCTGACGGCTCTTATCGTCCTTCTGCTGTTCCACGGTCCTTAGGGTTCCGAGGGAACAGAATGCCCAAGCGGACGCCCTATCGAAGCTCGCCTCTTCTTCCTTCGAGGGTTTCGACCGAACAGTACTCATCGAAGTCCTCCTGAAGCCGAGCATCGATGTACGAGAACAAGAGGCAATGTGTGTGAACAACGGAGCCAGTCCAGACGACTGGACCACCCCCATTCGAAGATTCTTACTCAGCGCCGAGCTGAAAGGTTCGTCATGATCAAGATCCGAGCTGAAAGGTTCGTCATGATCAACGACATCCTCTTCAAATGCTCGTACACACTGGCGGCAGGAAACCATACCTCCGTTGCCTCGCCAATGATGAAGTCAGCTACACGCTGAAAGAACTGCATGAGGGGATCAGCGGATGCCATATGGGGAGCAGGTCACTTGCTCGGAAGGCCCTGAATCAAGGATATTATTGGCCGACAATGCTACAAGATTCCCAAGACCTAGTCAAGAGGTGCGGCCCGTGCCAAAGATTTTCCCCAATCAAGAGGCTTCTTCATGCCAACCTTCGATCTCTGGCCAGTCCGATGCCATTCGCCATGTGGGGCATGGACCTAGTAGGTCCCTTTCCCGTAGCAACCGGACAGAGGAAGTTTCTGATAGTCGCCATCGACTATTTCACAAAATGGCTCGAGGCCGAGCCACTGTCCACCATCACCGAGCGACAAACCCAGCAATTCTTCTGGAAAAACATCATTTGCCGGTTCGGGATTCCTCAGGTCCGTTTCACGGACAACGGGACCCAATTTGCGGGACAAAACTTCCGAAGATTTTGCAAAGACATCGGCGTCCAGCAATGCTTCTCCGCCATATGCCACCCTCAGTCCAACGGCCAAGCGGAGAACGCGAACAGACAGATACTCGACGGCCTTAAGAAACGCCTCGACAGTTCCCCCAAGGGACAGTGGGTAGAAGAGCTACCCAGCGTGCTATGGACACACCGAACTACCAAGAGGATCCCTACGGGAGAGACACCGTTCAATTTAACCTACGGGATGGAGGCGGTGATCCCTGTTGGGATCGGCCTCCCTTCTCCATGTATCATGGCCTTCGACGAAGCCAAAAACTCATCTGGCCTAAGGGCCAACCTGGACCTCGTTGCCAAGGTCCGGGAGAAGTCTTCCGTCCGAAGAAGCATCTATCAACAGCAGATTGAGAGGTTTTACAACAAGAAAGTCCGCCCCACTGACATCCAGGCCGGAGACCTTGTGCTTCGCAAATTATCCATCTCCGACCCCACGAGAAAGAGGAAGCTGGCCCCCAACTGGGAAGGCCCATACAAGGTAGTCAAGGTCATACGCCCCGGCCCGTACTGACTCTCGGACATGGAGGGTCGGGCGGTCAAATGACCCTGGAACACCGAACATCTGATGAATTTTCTAGAAGGGAAGAAGTAGGATTTTTTGCTTGATTCATGTAAATAACAATTTTGTAACCTTCCTTATGTAAAAGGCCATTAGCGCCTCTCTCCATGTATTAAAAGGCTCCTTTTTGTTAAACTTTAAATGACTCGGTAGCTCCGACCCTACGCCGAGCACAGGGGGTAGCTTTCTCAATCTACGGTACCCAAGTCACCGCACTGGGTGCCGACCCCCAACATCTCGGTAGGTCCGACCCTACGTCGAGCACAGGGGTAGCTTTCTAAAGCTACGATACCCAAGTCGCCGCACTGGGTGCCGACCCCCAACATCTCGGTAGGTCCGACCCTACGCCGAGCACAGGGGTATCTTTCTCAAGCTACGGTACCCAAGTCGCCACACTGGGTGCCGACCCCCAACATCTTGGTAGGTCCGACCCTACGCCGAGCACAGGGGTAGCTTTCTCAAGCTACGGTACCCAAGTCGCCGCACTAGGTGCCGACCCCCAACAGCTCGGTAGGTCCGACCCTATGCCGAGCATAGGGGTAGCTTTTCTAAGCTATGACGCCCAAGTCGCAGCACCGGGCGCCGACCCTCAAACCCTTCACAGACATCCGAAAAACAATTGAAAAGAACAAAGAAAGAAAGGAAACTCCTTACTCTTACTCTTTTATTAGTTAAAATGCCTTCGGATGGACAAACAACGTTACAAGACCGCTCCACTCAGCTAAGAGAGAATTATTAACTAAAAAACTTCTTAGGGCCCTTCGGGTCCGACAAAGGGTAAACCAACTCCGACCGAGCGGCTAGGACCCCTCTCCTCGTCACAGTGGCCCTTGAGGTCGGCCAAGGTTGATACGCCGGCCACGGAGCTCTGGGCATTGACCGGTCGGGTATGCTCCAATAACAGCAACTCCGCGGGGACTCCCTCCGCTCGATGACCTCCCGAGGAAGACCCCGTCCTCGTTCCGGACATGCCAAGCATCGTCTTGTAACGATGTATCTCCATCTCCTTCTCCACTATGACATCGTGAAGGAGCCTCTCAGACGAGGGCCGCTGCACCGACGCACTCGACATGGTATGCCCAAGACCGGCGCCTAGGATGCACGGATACTTCCAAATGGCCGACGTACCCGTGTCGGGTGCGTATCGGGTGCCGATACTTCTTGGGTACTCTCGGGTGCGTACCCAAGAAGCATCCAATTTTTAAATGCATTTTTCGCAATTTTTAGACAATTATATTTAGATAAATGCATGGGGTCCTAGAATAATTTCAAAAGTTTGTTGTTTACAATTATGCTCAAACACAAAGATTTGATAATTAGATTATCATTTATTTTCTCCAAAATGCTTATAATTATAATGTATTACTTATAGTTCTATGAAATTGTTTAAATGTTTGCATTTTTAAGAAGAAAAATATTTTTATACTTATAAATATAATATGAATAATCTTATATATTTAACGTACCCATATCCTACTTTTTATTAAATCACGTATCCCCGTACCCGTATCGTATCGTACTCGCACCCCGTACCCATATCCGTGCTTCATAGACCGGCGCTACCTAGGTCTCGATCCACCATCGCCCTCTTCAGCTTGGTCGCCTCCACACTCAGGGCCTCGGACTTGTCCCGATAGTAGTGAAAGGCGGCGTCCTAATCACGAGCCCCCTCGCGATAGCGGACCAACGTAGACTCAAGGACCTTGATCTTGCTCCGGAGCCACGCCACGTCGGAACGACGAGGGTCCGCCTCGAAAAGAAGAGCCGTTACCTAAAAGGAAACCAAGCATCACTCAAAACACTCCGACAAAATGGTCCAGAAAGTTCATTCGGCGAAGCTAACCTTCGCCAAAATAAACGGTCGAAGTCAAAATACTTGGCCAAACAAAAATCCTTTTTATAAATCAAATTCTTCATACAAAAATGCGGTGGCCAGTCCGCGGTTGGGAAATACATTAAAGAACAAGGGGAAAACAAAAACAAGGAGGCAAGCGACCTAGTTCCAAACCTCTGGATCAGCCGGGTCTTGGGGAGGGTCTGCGATCGAGCCGACGGCCGGTCCTTCGTGCTCGTCCCCTTCGGGGGTCTTCGACGGCGGTTCGATGACCATGTCATAATCGAAGTCGGTCAGATCCAGGGTCGGATAGAAGTGCCTCACGTGACCGAGGGCCTTCTCGTAGACCTCGTTCTGGGTCTCGATTATCAGGTCCTAGGCCTTCGCCGTCATCACCTCCTTCTCCTTGGCAAACTTCTTCCTCAGCATACCCACCTTATTAACACAGTCGCTCTCCATAGTGGCAAGCTCAGCCTTCATCTCCTGCTCCCTCTTGTGGGAGTCCTCGAGCTCGATCTTCATCTCCTTCATCTCTCGCTGGTACTTATTCGCCCGCTCCCGCTCTTGCTCCAAGGCCTTCTCGTGAAGCCTCATCACTTGGGCCCCCTCCAGGAAAGCCTGTAGCAACAAAGACGGTTCGGAAGAAGACTCGCTTCATATAAAGAATTACAAGGGAAGAGGGGTCGGCAGATCTTACCAGCACGTTCGCGTGCGCCAGCCGCATGTACGCCACCTCCAGGGTGTCGTTGCTCATACTCTTGCGATCACGGGGGGTTGCCAGCTTCTTCGCCACCTCGATGGCAATGGGACCCTCGGTCAAACTGTCCCCCCTTCGGATCGACCTATCCGGGGACCACGGCTGCAGCATCTCCTCACCCACAATCTCCCTCGCATCGGCCCGGAGCAGAGGGACCTTCCCCTTGGCACGTTCGGCCACCTTGGCGCACCAGGACTCGATTGGGTGAGCACCTCTTTACTCGCATCCGGGTGCACCTTCTTCGCCCTCGGTTCGCCAGGGGCATCAGAGACGACCTGAGAAGACTCCCTCGTCCTCTTCCCATGGCCACCCTCCTCGATCCTCTGCTTCTTCAGAGCGATCCTCCTAGCCTTGATGGATTCTGGGTCCATACCTGTAAGAAGTCCCATTAAAAACAATGAGAGCAAAAGAATACAAAAACAAGAAAAATGAAACAACTACATACTAGATGCGGCCGGGCTCAGTCTGACGCTTGCCAGGTGAACTTTCGTTACCTTCGGCCAACTAATGCGTTCCCCTTTCGGAGGCTCTCGACATAACCCCACTCATCGGTGGATAAGTCCTTCGGCCTCGGTGCCTTGAAGTTCGGCTTATAAAAGTTCCATCGTGTAGGAATGTCCCAAGGTTGTTTGCTCTGGATCACAAAATACTTCCTCTTCCACTCCTTGATTGAGTCCGGGTGGCCGTGGAGAGATGTAGAAGATCCCCTCGAACTCCCCCGATGAGTTGATCTCCAACATCGCGCGAAACACGTCCAGCCTAAGCCGCAGCTTCTTCTCTTCGCACAGTAGCACGAAGCATACCATCTGCTTCCACGAGTTCGGCCCGTATTGCATCGGAGCCAGAGACGCCCAATTGAGTACCTCCCAAATAAATGGATGGATTAGCAGCCGCAGCCCGGAACCAAACGCGTCGGCAGGGAAGATACAGTACCACTTCGACAGAGGATCGGTGGGCCGAAGACCTGGGCTCGGCAACATCAACTCGTAGTCCGATCCAATGTGAAAGGCCGACCGGATAACCTCCAAATCACCTCCCTCTAGGATCGACGGTGTCGCATCCATCTTTATCTTCTGGTGACTCAGCAAAGACGGCTGCACACCATATAGGATTTTATGTAAGAGATCGTCTGGGTACTGCCTAATCGACCTCGGCTGTGTCGAGAACCCAGTCGCCAAATTAGGAACGGGGGTCGTCCTATCCGGACTACTGGGCATCGTCCATTTCTTCCTCGCCTTCCTCTTCTTCTTGGCCTTCTCCGGGGAAGGAGTGGCCAGGGGCTCGAGGACCGTCGCCGTCGAAGAGGATCCGGCGCCCCTGCTCTTCCTCCGAACCGTGAATTTTCCCCCTTACCCTTATTCCGAGCCTCCAGCACTTCAGCCTCTCCGTCTCCCCCACTGTCACTACCCTCCTCCTCCGACACCAAGTCCAGTATCTCCACCTCATCCGAGCTGTCACCACCTTCCTCCTCGGAATCGCTACTCTGCACCACAAACGACCTCCTGACGCGGAGGGGCTTCACGTCATACACCTTAGTGTCCCCCTCCCAGGACGTCAAATCAGCGAGTCCCACGAGGGGGTCATCCTCCCTCCTAGAGGTCGAAGCCGAGGAGCCAGACTGAGCCCTAGACATACTAAAGAAGAGAAGCGGCAACTAACCTGATTGGCCTCGGAAAGACGAGCTAGTGCGGCTGACTAGAGAAAGAAGCGCTGAAGACCTTTTTTTAAAGAGAGGAAGTGAAAGTGAAGAATGAAAAAGAAAAGGGGGTGGAGGTTATTTATAGAGCTAAAGGAGACTCCTCGATTTTCGCAATAACTGTTCCTAGGTTTGCGCGAAACTGCTCCTAGAAAATTGCACAACTTCTCCTAGAATCTTGTGCCAATGGTGTCACCAAGACAGGCGGTTGGACACCCCTCGGTTCTCGCCAAACCGTCGCCGAACCCGAGCCAATGGCTCGGACGCTGGGCATTGGCCTCGAGCAGGACACTGGCCTTCCCGGGCCTCGTGCCCCCCATGCTCGGCGAGGACACCTCGCTACTCGGAAAGTTTACCTTAAAGATTTAAGGAGCCCACCTTCGGTGAGCGCCCAGAGTTCAGGGGTTCGGTTGGCACCCCTCTCACCCGCGAACAATCCGGGGCTTACGGCCCTAAAAGCCGAAACCCCAAATTGTTCGAGGGTGGGAAGAGAGCCACCATCCCTGAACTCTCGACTCCCAATGTCGGAATCGGATCGGCACGCCTCCCATCCCTGTTTCCATCGGACAAAAAGCCATCAGAAGCCGTATACCCGAAGGAAGACAGGGATGGCAGAGGTGCCACCCATCCGAGGCTCCTTATCCCCCAGACCCGGACTTTGGTCGGTACCCCTCCCGTCTCAGTCTCCTTTGGGCACACAACCTCCTGGGCTGTATACCCAAAAGAAGACTGAGACGGCAGCACAACCACCTATCTGAGGCTCCCAGAGTTAAAATATTCAAGTGTTAGGCGTCCGCCTATGGCAGATACCTCCGATGACCGATCGGCCACCAGTGCTTTCTGATTGAAAAAGCGACGGGGGAGGGGGTATTTATAGCCTCCCCCAAACCTGCCATTATGACCTCTGGAAGGCCAAACGACGGGAGGCCAAGCATCACGCCGCCTTCAGCCTGGGAAACTGAAACGCCGCGCATTAATTAGGGGACATCATTAATAACCCTGGGAAGGCAAAACGTCGCGCGAATCCCGGAGCGTCATTAATGCCCCGTAAGCCCTAAGTCAACTCAGGAAAGCTCAACGGCTCGCCATCGCCCTTGCCGACCCTTAAACCCTCGTCACTCCGATGTCAGGCTGAGCACCAGGGTAGCTTTCTCAGGAAAGCCCAACGGTTCGCCATCGCCCTTGCCGACCCTTAAATCCTTGTCACTCCGAGGTCAGGCCGAGCACCAGGGTAGCTTTCTCACGAAAGTACAACGGCTCGCCATCGCCCTTGCCGACCCCTAAACCCTCGACAGTCTGAGGTCAGGCCGAGCACCAGGGTAGCTTTCTCAGGAAAGCACTACGGCTCGCCATCGCCCTTGCTGACCCTTAAACCTCTTCACTTTGAGGTCAAGCCGAGCACCAGGGTAGCTTCCTCAGGAAATCCCAATGGCTCGCCATCGCCCTTGCCGACCCTTAAACCCTCGTCACTCCGAGGTCAGGCCGAGCACCAGGGTAGCTTTCTCAGGAAAGCACTATGGCTCGTCATCGCCCTTGCCGACCCTTAAACCCTCGACAGTCCGAGGTTAGGCCGAGCACCAGGGTAGCTTTCTCACGAAAGCACAACAGCTCGCCATCGTCCTTGCCGACCCTTAAACCCTCGTCACTCCGAGGTCAGGCCAGGCACCAGGGTAGCTTCCTCAGGAAAGCCCAATGGCTCGCCATCACCCTTGCCGACCTTTAAACCCTCGTCACTCCGAGGTCAGGCCGAGCACCAGGGTAGCTTTCTCATGAAAGCCCAATGGTTCGCCATCGCCCTTGCCGACCCCTAAACCCTCGTCACTCCGAGGTCAGGCCGAGCACCAAGGTAGCTTTCTTACGAAAGCATAACGGCTCACCATCGCCCTTGCCGATCCTTAAACCCTTGTCACTCCGAGGTCAGGCCGGGCACCATGGTAGCTTTCTCACGAAAGCACAACGGCTCGCCATCGCTCTTGCCGACCCCTAAACCCCCGACAGTCCGAGGTCAGGCCGAGCACCAGGGTAGCTTTCTTACGAAAGCACAGCGGCTTGCCATCGCCCTTGCCGACCCCTAAACCCTCGTCACTTCGAGGTCAGGCCAAGCACCAGGGTAGCTTTCTTACGAAAGCATAACGGCTCACCATCGCCCTTGCCGACCCTTAAACCCTCATCACTCCGAGGTCAGGCTGGGCACCATGGTAGCTTTCTCACGAAAGCACAACGGCTCGCCATCGCTCTTGCCGACCCCTAAACCCTCGACAGTCCGAGGTCAGGCCGAGCACTAGGGTAGCTTTCTTACGAAAGCACAGCGGCTCGCCATCGCCCTTGCTGACCCCTAAACCCTCGACAGTACGAGGTCAGGCCGAGCATCAGGGTAGCTTTCTCAGAAAAGCACTATGGCTCGCCATCGCCCTTGCCGACCCCTAAACCCTCGATAGTCTGAGGTCAGGCCGAGCACCAGGGTAGCTTTCTCACGAAAGCACTGCGGCTCGGCATCGGGCCATCACCTCGATATTCCGAGGCCAAGATCGACCCAGCACGTGCCCTGATGCCTCATCCCGAGGTCCGTGACCGGCCTTCGGCCTCCGAGCCTCACCCGGCCGCGACGCCGATCCCGAAGGCCTCCAGAAAACTTCCCCCGCTCTTTCTCCACGACCGAAACTACTCCTCGATGGCTAGCTCACAATCCCTACAGGAGTGGGGGGACTTGTGATGTGGGATAAAGATGACCTGGCGCCTCCTAGGACATCTGATCCCTTCAAAAATACCGCATCACATAATCTGCCACCTCAGCCCTAAAACCACCTAAGACTCCTGCTACGTCAGCCCTAAACCGCCTGGGGTCTTGCCACGTCAGCTCCAAAACCCCCTGGGCCTCCTGCCACGTCAGGCCCACCGGTGACCGGGTCCAGACCCGGTTGGGTTTTCCTATAAATACAAGGCCCTCTCCCACCTTTAAAGGTAATCAATCTTTTCCCTCTCAAAGCCCTAGCTACTGTTGCTCTACTTCAGTGACTAACTAAACCGTCGGAGGGCCTACCACCGGGACCAACCCCGGTGTTCCTAGGCCGACTGCAGGTACAGGAGACCCTCCTTTGCCGAGCTGATCTTCCGACGTCCACCTCTTAACCCCAGCACGCCCCTTCCGCCGAGAGCCGGGCGTACCGTCCAACACCGCGTCCTTCCACTAATACAAATCGAGTAGAACTCACACCTGGTGCATCCACACGCCTCCCAAAAACAAGCCGCATCAGGCTTCTTGGTCTTCGGGTGCGCTCTCAACTACTACTCTTACTCAGTAATTGCAAACTTAATTGCTAAGTTGCTACGTGGGTAGAAACATTATATTTTTCAGTTGACAAAAAACAAACAAACAAAAATAAAATTTGGAAGCAACAACCTTGACGAATACCCACGGTCCTCTAAGATATATTTCAATCTTGTTATAAATCAAGGACTCATAACTAATGAGACAATTATAGAATAATATATCTAATCCTTAAGATAGTAATTAAGAGTTTGCATCATAGAAGAACTCATTTAAATATGTGTTAAAAATTAATTGTTGGCCTGAAATTGTAACGTAAGGTTATATTTAAGGTGGTAAATCCCACCGTCTATCCACAGATCTGAAACTTTGAACATACGAACCCACTTATGTCTCCTTAATATATAAGAACTTCACTAAGTGTGGGTAATAGATAAGGTATTAAATCTAGATTTTCTGAATTTAATTTGCAAGGCTTTATATAGTTTATGCATACAACAAAACAAAGAATAATGAATACATGTCTACCAATTGAAATGCAGTTTTCGTAATGGAAGAATGAAGTACGTAGTAACAACAGTTTAGCAAATTATCTAAACTAAATCAAAATTGTGATCATATATATGTTTTCAGAATACTGATGAGAATACCTGCTTCTGCCATTTCAGTACTCGTTCAGTTGGCTCCTCATCGTCAGCTATTTCAATAGCTTTCTTGATCTTCTCTTGAACTTCATTTTTGGTGACCTGCAAGTCACCAGAAACCTTTTTCAGCTTTCCCATGTTGTCATCAATTTCCCGTAAATATTTAATCAGATCCACCATTGGAGTCCATAGAGTGGTGACAATTGGAGTCCATAAAGCAGTCACAGTGGAGCTGATGATAACTGAAACCATTATGGTTGAATTACGAAGAGTAACCAACAGAAAGAGTGGGATTTAGGGAATAGAAATCCAATATGCATGCATTTTAACCCAGACTGCTTAATGCTCCTTTTATACTTCTCCAACAATGGAATCAAGAATCTCTTCTTTGCGTAACGTTTGAATTCATCCGGCCGGTTTCACTAAAAACCAGCCCTATTCAGGTCCCAGTTCCGGTCTGACAGCATTCATATTAGGAATTATTTAGACTTTACAAATCCCAACTTGCTGCTAGGATCTTTAATTTTTGTTTTTTCCAATTTGGCCGGACAAGGAGGAATTACTTTATAGTAATCACAATTTGGTAGGGTGTCTTTTTCACCAGGCCTACATAATTGATTCTTTTTGGTAGGGTGTCTTTTTCACCAGGCCTGCATAATTGATTCTTTCATTTCTAATCAATCATGCTCAAAAGAAGAAAGATAAAGAGAAAAAATTGTTAACCTTCAATAGTTACATTGTTGTAAAAAAGCTTGATCTCCTCTTGAAAAACACAGCAACGTCTGAGCTTGGCTTCGGAAGTTTGGGAGAAGCTGGAATTGCTTTGAGGTATAATAAAGGACATGAAGAAGTTGGAGAACTGGCTTCCGAAGTATATTAATCAATTACTAGTATAGACAGAGGTTGAGGATTTTTTTTCCAGCAATAGGTCTTTTTTTAAACTAATTTTCAAAATATGTTTATTTCGAAAATAACTATGAAGATAGGTCTGTCCTCGTAGACCACAGTATCGAACTACAACCTTTTCGATAACGAGGCCGCGGTTGTGAACTGCGGCCTCGTTACATGTAATATAATGCTAGATTTGCCGGTGGCCACGTGCCTACGGCACATATTCAGAACGATACAACATATGAAAAGTCTTGTAAAATGTAAATCAACAATTATATCGCTGGAGTTTGAATAATATGACTAGTTAGTTATAAATAAAAGTCCATGTTTCCATTAGTATATGGTGAAAAATAATTATAAATTGGGGTATAAAGTCCATGTTTATATGTGTGTGTGTTGTTGTGTGTGTATATATATATATGCAGAGAGAGAGGGAGAGAGAGAGAGAGAGAGAGAGAGAGAGAGAGAGAGAGAGAGAGAGAGAGAGAGAGAGATGATTAAATAAATAAATGAGTTGTTTTGGGGGGATTTGAATTTGAGTTTTGTGGAAAAACTTTTTTTTGGGGTAGGGGAGAATGTGTTTTGTGAGGTTAGATCTGAGTCTTTGATTTTGGGAGGATTGAAGGAGAGCCACTTGATAGATTTTTTTGTGTTTTATCTAAATTTTCTTAGGTGTAAAATATGAAAAGTATGAGACCGTAGTTGGGTATTGCGGTCTCAATACAACACTGGTCACAATCCACAATTGCGGCCTCAATTATATGCTAAAAACTGGGTCATATGAAGCATATAACTGAGGTTACAATTGTGAACTGCGGCCTATCTATATTGAGTCCGCATTACCCAACCATGGCCTCGTATTTTTCACATTTTACATTAACAAGATTTTTTCCACCAAGTCTCAGAACATATTAGCTAAGATATGTAATTAGGCCGCAGTTGTGAACTTCGGCCTCAAAATCGAAGAGGCCGCAGTTTGGTACTGCAGCCTATGGTATATTGAGGCTGCAGTACCCGACTGCTGCATCGCATTTTTCACATTTTACACTTAGAAATTTTCTCTCAAGTGTCGGAGTTTATAATTGTATGACATGTAAAGAGGCCGCAGTTCACAACTGCGGCCTCGTTATCGAAAAAGCCACAGTTCGGTTCTATGGCATATAAAGACATACCTATCTTCAGAATAAGTTTCGAAACAGACCTATTTTGGAAATTAGTTTCAAAAAGAGACCTATTTCGGGGAAAAAAAGGGTTGAGACGATTTTAATCTAATGTAATATTTAATTTAATAATAACAATAATAATAATAATAATAATAATAATAATTATTATTATTATTATTTGGAAATCATGGAGTTTTTTCAGCTCGGAGAAGACATGTAACAAAGTTTCTTAAGCCATGAAACCAGAAAATGACATGTGGCAGATTTTTTTTCATTCACATAATGACATGTGGCAAGGTTTAGTCATGCGTATAATTATATTTAAAACAGTTAAATCTCTAATATTATAATAAGATGTTGACTCTTAGTTTGGTGTGCACAAAACGTGTCTATAAATACTAATATGTTTAAATTGAGTTGTTCAGATTTTCAGGATCAAATAATATCAATAAGAGATTCAAGAAAATTTCAAGAATAGGCAAAGAAGGAAAGTAATAAAGAAAGATTGCAAAATCAAGCAAAAGAAGAAGTTATTCAAAAAAGAGCACATATTGATTAGTACCCAAGAAAGCTATTAAGACCAGTTGTTGTTATTCCATATTTATAAGATTTTATCTGTATTTAATTGATTGATGATCGATTAGTATATGGTAAGAATATAAAGTGGATTCGTCATGAACAACATGGTTGCGATCGACCACACTTCATGTCAGTCGACCGCACCGCAGTCGATCACACTATTATAGCAATATAATGAAGCAGTCGACCATTCATCTTTTGACTTTCGTTTGAAAGTTGAACGGTCGACTGCACCTTAATTGCGGTCGACCGTAACTCACGTTGTTCCCCTTTTCGGAATGTATCGTTTCTATTTTTGATAGATACACTTTCTAGTTTGTATATTTGGACGAACCCACTGTGTATTGTTCACATATTACTTCTGAGAAAAATCTTCTGAACTAATCATTCAACAATCAATCCGAGTGTGTGTGATAACTATTTGTTATCTTCAGTCAGGATCATTAAGGATCTTGCGTCTTTTTCTTTTCTTCCACTTCGGTGAGATTGACGAGACTTGTGTTAGAAGTCTTGTGGGTGTAATAGGTCTCTCGGCCTGAATCTGAGAATCACTGTAGAAGGGTTTGAGTATAGTGGAACGCTTGTGGTGAAGAATTGTTACAAGCAGGTTGTGTAAACATCGACCTGAGGTCGAACCACGTTATATCAAGTATCCTCAAGTTCGCGACCCCAAGTTATTACATGATAATCGTCTGCAATCGCCCTCACAAAGAATCTGATGTTTCATGTAACGTCCCGAGTCCGGTTCAGCTGTGCATGCGGCTACACGTACACGCATGCGAAAGAACGGACACAAAACTCTAGCCACGCACCATCAAAAGCTGGATTAACCCTTAGGTGCCTTTATCATTTGGTTTTTTCCTATATATCCATACTCATCCTCTTCTTTACCAAAGTTATGGGATTCTTTTCCCCCAAGTCAACCTCACGGTCAACCACCCAAACACACCAGTACACATGCATTCTTTCTTTCATTCATTTAATTCCTTCCTAAGCCCCATAGGAAATCATCTAGGCCTATCTCTTTCATCAATCCTTTATCATACCCATAGGATCATCTATAGGCCACTAATTAATACCTTCATCTCATCTCTTATTATTTATTTATTATATAAATATATATATATATATATATATATATATATATATATATATATATATATATATATATATTATATATATATATTTCTATATATAATATTATATATATACCCGCTTAAGTACGGGGTGTTACACACACCCCTACTTAAGAACTCAGCGTCCTCGCTGAGTTCGGAACTTGCAACATGATTCAGGATCCCTTTCTAACCGATGTGGAGAGGATTATCTGTACAGTCCCTTACCCGGGCCACCTGTCCCAACCTAGCTCCCTCTCAGGCGTACATCTTGCACACACTCAGTGTCGAAAGTCGGCTCTGATACCATTTGTAACGTCCCGAGCCCGGCTCAGTTGCGCACACGGCTACACGTGCACGCACGCGAAAGAACGGACACAAAACTCTAGCCACGCCCACCACAGGCACCATCAAAAGGTGGGTTAACCCTTAGGTGCCTTTATTATTTGGTTTTTTCCTATATATCCATACTCATCCTCTTCTTTACCAACGATATGGGATTCTTTTCCCCCAAGTCAACCTCACGGTCAACCACCCAAACACACCAGTACACATGCATTCTTTCTTTCATTCATTTAATTCCTTCCTAAGCCCCATAGGAAATCATCTAGGCCTATCTCTTTCATCAGTCCTTTATCATACCCATAGGATCATCTATAGGCCACTAATTAATACATTCATCTCATCTCTTATTATTTATTTATTATATATATATTATTATATATATTTCTATATATAATATTATATATATGCCCGCTTAAGTACGGGGTGTTACATTTCATGGCAAAAGCGAGCACATTTAGATCAAGTTCCATTTTATTCGAGAGCTTGCCAATTGTGATGAAGTTAATGTTCAATTTCACAAAAAAGTGATCAAGTTGCGGATGTGTTTAGTAAGGCCCTCAAGGTTGGAGATTCCAACAAAATGAAGGTGAAGCTTGGTGTCATGCAAGTCTAGCTTAAGGGGGGCTATTGGAAGTTTAATCTATCAGGTTCATGTTAAATATTCTTCATACATGGACTTTTCCCATGGTGGGTGCAGGAACCATTATTGTCTTTTATTCTTTCTATATTGCATGTTCATTTAGTGTGTGTTTCATCACATTTTCAATTTTGAATGAAGGCAATATATTGCCATGTAGTTTCATGTTATGTAAGCAAGATAGTAAGCAAGTGAGTATAATGTCAATGGATCTTTCAATTATATAGTGAGTTAATATTATTTGGGTGCTTCTACAAGAGAATAATCTTCTTCTCTTATAACTTTATGCCAACATTAAATGGATTTTGATATTTATGTTAGCACTTTTCTTATCTTCGCTATAAATAAATAAATAAATTCATTTTTGAGTAGGGTTATTTTTATGATGCAATCCCTCAACTACTATAACTTCTTAAATTTTTTCTCAACTACCCTACATCCACACTTGATTGTTTTTTTTAAAGGAAAAAGGTGGAATCTGGCCACCCTGTTTCATTAATAAAAAAATTAATAAAACAAACTCAGAGTACTGAGCCCAATAGTCCTACCAATAAAGCAAATGTACATAAACTCCACCCCAAAACATGGGAGTGGGACAAAATAGACATAGAGTAGCCGCTAAGAAATACATCATATTCTCCCAATAAACCCTGGGGTGGTGGGTATCTATGATAATAGTAGCTGGCTATCAACCGATCTCGATCTCCTCATCATCAAAGTCCTCCGCCTGGAATACGCTCGTAATCCTCCCTCTGGGACCTACTGCTACCACATTCGCCCAAAATGAAATAAAATGCATAATGTGAGTCAAATTACCAGAAATACTATTACAAGTTCTACGAAAGTAAAAGTTATTTATGTCTAGCCAAAGAACCCAGGTCATTGCAGCGATAGCGATATACCACACTTCTTTCATAGATCTCCTTTCCGATGCGAACATTGGACCCACCCACAGGTCCTCGTATGTAATAGGATATTGAGTCGTTCCCAGGACGCTGAGTATCTCTACGAGTACTGCTTTGCTCCTAGGACATTGTAGAAAAAGGTGGTCTCTAGTTTCCAGGGTATCGTGGCAGAATCCACATTGAGAGTCTCGGTTTTCGTTTAGCAAGGTTTTCCCTAGTCAAGATGGCATCATTCAGTACCAGCCATAAGAAAACTTTGACTTTTAGCGGAGCTTTCGTCTTCCAGATGACGGCCGACCACTTTGGGGTACAACCCCTAATGTGAATGTGGTTGTACATGGAGCGCACTTTGAACTTGCCATTCTTCTCCAGACCCCAGGCTTTCTTATCCAAACCCTGGGAGCACCTAATACCAGTGTTGGTGATATAGGTCTGAAGTTCTGTTAGCCTAACCTAGGAGCCCAGGTTGAGCAGTTATTTCAATAGTGGCCTCCAGGTGCCTCTCTTCTAAGTTGCGGCCACCGTGCAGTGTGGTTGTGACGCCTGATCATATAGATCGGGGAATAAGTGTCATGCCCCGCTTCTCGAAATACGGGAACACAGGCACGTAACTGAAGCCCAGCGAATGATATAAGTACGCCAACTCATATCATCCATAAGCTGTACCAGTCTTAACTCAACAATATAAGAAAAATTAATCACAACCACGCAGGAAACATGATCACATAAACGAGAATGCAATTCAATAACCAAATCTGGAATATAAGAACTTACCAAATAGTTCGAAGGACTCCTGTTCCAATTCTAGAAGAACTACTCACCAATGCCTTCGGGAAATTCTCCTTGTACACCTATACTTGTTCATCTAAAAAGAAAGAATAAATTTGTCCTTAGAGCAAGTACGGACAGCAAGTAGTGAAAAGCATAGAGTAAAGGAGCGAGGTGCATGTAGGAATATGAATCAAGATCAAATTGCAAGGACAATAATGGTATTAATAAACAATGGTCTTAACTAAGTATTTACATATCCACTAGGTCCATTATAATGTTGTTTCTCCTATCTAGTGCACGTACTACTGCGTCCCATACCACAGGTTCGATGCACACAATCAATTTCGTTTAGACTAAGGTGGTAGATTCTATAGTTCATGTACTCGGGACAATATTCAATAATGACCAATGACCGAATCAATCGAGATACTGAAGTCAGTAATCTGCAATTAACCGATGATCGATATAACCAATAACCAATAACCGATATACCGATAATTAGGGAAACACGGGCCCCTCTTCCGAGTACAGTCACTATGTCATCAACTACCCTAATCAACCCTTAACCCCGGCTTGTTTAGTATTTTATTATTGAGTCATTCATGTCTATGCAAGTGTGTATAAGAATATCAAGGGAACTATACGAATGCAGCAACATGATGCATTGCACAGTAATAAACAAGAAGTAGTATATCTAAAACAACAATTCTCTCTATATTATTTTAACTGATGCCTATTATAACTGGGTCGAAACCTCAGTACAAGGCAGACAATGCAGCAGGAATTATAAGAAGCCATCACATATATGTTCATTCAAGTCGATAATCAACAGGTTATTGTATCATGAAATGCATTACACTAATGTACAACAATTAGGATGTTCTTTACAGTGTACAAGTCCATTTATCATGTCATTGTTCAAGTCACAATATCTCAATCGATCAATGTATTCAATCACCATTAATTTTCTTTATATACAATTCTAGTCATTTTATTTATGTCAATTGTGTATGTAGGCTTGAGTTTGAGTCAATGGATAATTATCAGAGGTCAAGAGTACGTCGGGTTAGCTCGTGTAAACCCTCGATACTCCCAACGAAAGGGCACAATGCAAATTGAGATAATTGAAATGGAACTACTTGCGGGAGATCATTAAGCTTGAACTAGAAAATTAAAAGAGTTCAAGTGGACTTGCCTTTATAGACGATTAGATTAGAATCACCAGAATAACGGGATCAGAATCCCGGGCAGCAGAACACGTGCAAGATGTGTGGCAGCCGCGCCAAATCAGCAACTCCTAAAATAGCAAACTCCAAATAGCAACTCCACAAAGCAGTAAACAGCAACCCTACTTCAACAACTCCAAGACATCAACACTCCAGTCCAATCTCCTACTTCACAAAACACCATACATCCAGTGGATCCCTTCTACTCTCCAAAACACCAACTTCAAATAACCCAATCTCCACAACAACAATCAGGATCCACACAAACACCAAACACCAATATTAAAAATCCAACAGCAACAATCTCTAAACCACAAATCGATCCCAACCCAGCTCAACTTCACAACAGCAACATGAATAGCATTGTACTATTCCCTTCTTCCAACCAATAAAAACCCACACAATAAATCAATACCCCAAATCTATTTCTTCTTCTTCACTTTCTTCGACACGCACATAGAGAGAGAGAGCAGAAGAGAGAGATAGCAGGAGAATGAGGGCTGCGATCGGAGACGCACTCAGGGAGAGGTGAGCGACTTGACGGTGAGGCGGCACGGCGCGACTGGGCTCGAGCGGAAGGCGACGGGGCTGAGTGGCGAAGGGGTCAGGTGACGATAGCGGGATGCAGCGATTGAGCTTCAAGCGGAGGACGGTGGCTGTCGATGCTTCGGGAGGTGTCGATGGCAAGCGACGTGGTTGGTTCGACGAGGCGAGTTCGACTGAGGCGGATTCAAGCAGAGGAGGAGCGTAGAGGTCTGACTTCGGTAATGGTGGATGGAGGTTGACGAGCGGGAAGTGACTGGCGAGAGCGAAGTTGGAGCTAGAGGTCGGGGCGGCGGTGCGACTGAGTGAAGAGTGGGTGGTGCGGCGCGTCAACGAGGGAGCAAGGGGAGAGGTGCGGGTGGTGTTGTGGTCGACGGCGGAGGGAGAAGCTCGAGGTCGGGGGCTCTGCGGAGGAGTGCGAGCGGAGGGATGGAACGGCGACGGCGGGAGTAGTGATGGTGGTGCTGACGAGGCGGTTGGGGAGGGAGTGAGCGCTCGGGGAAGACGAGCGGGAGAGATGGAGGATGAGTTGGGTTTGATCTGTTTTTGTTTTGGAAATCGGGGAAGGAAGAGAGAATGAAAACGGGAATAAGGGGATTTTAATATAAAATAGAATAAAGTAAAGTAGTGGGGTGAGAGAGAGTGGGGGTAGTTACTAGGTTGTGGGGGAGTGTGCAAGTACGGGATTTGAGGAGTGGGAGTTGAAGTACGGGACAGAAAAGTGGGGTGTGAAAAATAAATTGTATACGGGTGGGTATAAGGTTAATTTGTACAATTAAATAGGTTCTGGGTTAATGGATTTGGGCTTGGGCTTAAAATGGTTTCAAAATATTTAAATAAAATATTTAGGATGTTGGGCTAAATTTAGGGCTCAGATTAAAAGTATAATAAAAATCAAAATATAGAATTGGACTTAAAATAACAATTAAACAATTGGGCTTTGGATTAATTTAATAAAATCAAATACAAATTTGGGCATAGAATAAACAATTGGGTTTCATATTAATAAATACAAAATTGGGTTCATGAAATAGTTAAACAATTGGGCTTGAAATAAACATAAAATAATTAAATAATTTGTATATTAGGTTCCATAAAATAGTTTAAACAATAAAATCAATTAGGAAAAAATAGTTATAAGATAATGAGAATTTAAATACGGAAAAATAATTTTAAAATACGTATTAGTGGAAACAGGGGTTACAAATCCTACCCACCTTACAAGAAAATTTTCGTCCTCGAAATTCATTATGGCAGGCGGTAGGACAAGACAGAAACAACTTAAGAAATAACAAGGCAGGAAAACTAGAAAAGAAAACTCAAGTGATGGAAGTGCCAGAATAAAAAGGACATAGATAAGATCGATGTCGAATAATAAATCGACAAAAGATAACAAGTGAAAAAGATGAACACGATATGAACGATGCAAAGGAGGATCAGTAAGAGAATACTGGGACCTGTGGGTTATGGGCCCACCATGCTTCCGCTGCGCTACTCTGACGGTGATGTCCCAAGTAACATACATGTCGTTGTAGGCCACATGACACCAATCGGCGAACCAAGCAGGAAGACAAGGATGAGGCATCAGGATCAGGGACAGTATGGGCTCAAGATAGATATAATTAAACAATGCAGAATGAATATAAAGTTTGCCTTCAATTTTAAATGATCAAAAGATATGTTATAGATCAAGACTAATGGGTAGGAGAATTGGGTTATAAATCAAATAACAGGTTTAAATCCAATAAGGAAATAGGCTATAGGATTTTTTTTTTTAAATATACATTAAATCAAATGGTGAAAAGTATATAAAATTGAGTATGTTCGGGCTCAAAACAAAATAATAGTAATAGTAACGACAAGCATAATAATACCAATAACAATAATAATAACAAAACATCAACACTGCTAACAATAAAATAACAATGATAATAACAATAATATTAATAATAATAACAATAATAACAATAACAATAAAAATAATAATGATAATAATAATAATAGCATATATGGATATAATAATAATATGCACATATGTGTGAGAATGGAAAAGTGAGTTTAATAGATTTACTAAAATAATCCCAATAGTAGTAATATATGATATAAATATTCGATCACTTAAAATGTAAAATAAAATTAAAATACACCGTTGTTTGAAATAAATAAAATTTTCAGATAGTCAGATGAAATAAAATGTTTCTTAGAAACCAGAATATTTTTTTTAATTTTTAAATCCGATCAATTGAAAATGTAACTTGCTGAAAAGAATTTGAAAGCGAAATGAAGCTATAAAAATCTTAAATACAGAAAGTACACGGAAAGATACATATGTGCAGGAACAAGGGTTTGGGCTCAAGTTAAATATTAATAAATAATGCAATCAAGTGTAATATAAAATTTAGGCTTCAAAAAAAATACCAATAATAACACCAATAATAATAAAATATTAAAAATACCGGTAAAAATAATAATGTAAGACAGAATATAATTTGGTTCAACAAATATTTTTTGTACGAAAGTAATTCATTATTAACAACAGTAATAATAAAATAATGCAAACAACAATAACAATAACAACGGCAATATCAATAATAATAATGATATCAATAATAATAACGAGAAACATAACAATAATAATAACATTATAAAACAAGGTAAGAATTTGGCTTATCAATTATTTAAATAAATCAAACAGGAATTATATAGTTGATCAATTATAAATGAAAAGTGAAGTCAAAATACACCATTAATTACCAATCGTAAGAAAATAGGAGACTATTCAATAAGAATTCAAACCCAAATATAAAAATGTTGATAATCATACAAACAACAAAGAAACACAAACTAAAAATAATTTTGGAAAAATAACCAGTGAAGATACGTACAAATACGGACAAATTTAGCTAAGTAAGGAGATATTAATAACCATGAATGTGAAGTACATATAATAATTATCGAATGTTGACCTTATGATCAATACTCGAAAACACATTAAAGGGTAACGAGTAAAATAATCCAAAACAGATATATGCAAGAAGATTTAAAAAGGAGTCCATTAAATATTACAAAAGGAAGCGTCAAATCAATAATTAGGACGTGGAAATAAAAGTAAGTAAGAAATCTATAATGTTAAAGAATTGGAAAACGTTGGCGATAAATAGTAATTCACAAAAGACCGAAACTCAGACCATAGTTGATGTACTCAATCTTAACATAAATGTAAAAATTTGTAAACAAAAAATAGAGTAAAATCCACTATACTTGTTCAAATTGTATAAACAAAATGCCATAAAGAAAATATTCATTCACCATTAGTTTCATTATATAGGTAAAAAGTCTTGAAATATTAATTAGCAAATAGGTAGAAAATCTTGCCTCCTTAATATCAAGTTGTATGTTTGCCTTCACGACATCAGGTTGCAGGATGCCGTCCGGATATTCGGCTGCATATTTTGCCTCGCCGATATCCAGTTGCAATTTGCCTCCATTGACACCGAGTTGCATATTTGACATCTCGACATTAGGTTGCACCGAAAATGGTGAAATGAAAAATGTAACCTCCCATATACACAGGGATATGGGACATTTTAATTTAAGTATGACGTTATATTTTGAAATTCGTGATATAAAAATAGTAGAAGGTAAGAAATGGAGTTGAAGGTCACATAATAGAATATCAAAATAGATGTATAAATTATGAATATCAAACACAATAGTACAAAATAGCAGTAGTGAAAATGATTTATAAAAGTAGAGAGAAAACAGAATGAAATACATGTATAAGTACAATGCAAATGTGAATGAGAAAATAAATATGCAATGTAGCAGATTTACACAATAAATATATCATAAAAATATACAGTATCGTAGGAGTTAACGAGCCTCTAACATGTCCTTGAAGATCCACCGATGCCGATTGACGAACCAAGCGGGAAGAAAAGAATCGACAACTCCAGAATCAAATGAATATGGCACAAAAGAATAAAATTACACCCAATGAGGAATCAATGAAGACGAGGACTGCAAAGGATGGAAGGAACCAAGGATTGAAAGACTTGAATAAGAAGGGAGCAAGGAGGAATCCAAATGAGAGGAGTATCCAGATATATGTTGGTTATTACATGTTCATGTGATTAGCGTGGTGTGCATATTATTGAGTTAGACTGGCTAGAACCAAACTTGACTAACGTATTAGCCAGTCAAACATGACTAACACATCAGCCAAAACCCAGCTAAACTCCAACATAGTTAGAGCCAAACCTGGCTCTGATACCACTAAAAACCTTGTCACGCCTCGCTTCCCGAAATACGGAAACACAGGCACGTAACTGAGGCCCAGCGAATGATATAAGTACGCCAACCCATATCATCCATAAGCTGTACCAGTCTTAACAATATACGAAAAATTAATCACAACCACGCAGGAAACATGATCACATAAACGAGAATGCAATTAAATAACCAAATCTAGAATATAAGAACTTACCAAACAGTTCGAGGGACTCCTGTTCCAATTCTAGAAGAACTACACACCAATGCCTTCTGGAAATTCTCCTTGTACACCTGTACTTGTTCATCTAAAAGGAAAGAATAAATTTGTCCTTAGAGCAAGTACGGACAGCAAGTAGTGAAAAGCATAGAGTAAAGGAGTAAGGTGCATGTAGGAATATGAATCAAGATCAAATTGCAAGGACAATAATGGTATTAATAAACAGTGGTCTTAATTAAGTATTTACATATCCACTAGGTCCATTATAATGTTGTTTCTCCTATCTAGTGCACGTACTACTGCGTCCCATACCACAGGTTCGATGCACACAATCAATTTCGTTTAGACTAAGGTGGTAGATTCTATAGTTCATGTACTCGGGACAATATTCAATAATGACCGATGACCGAATCAATCGAGATACTGAAGTCAGTGATCTGCAATTAACCGATGACCGATATAACCAATAACCAATAACCGATATACCGATAATTAGGGAAACATGGGCCCCTCTTCCGAGTACAGTCACTATGTCATCAACTACCCTAATCAACCCTTAACCCCGGCTTGTTTAGTATTTTATTATTGAGTCATTCATGTCTATGCAAGTGTGTATAAGAATATCAAGGGAACTATACGAATGCAGGAACATGATGCATTGCACAGTAATAAACAAGAAGTAGTAAATCTAAAGCAACAATTCTCTTTATATTATTTTAACTGATGCCTATTATAACTGGGTCGAAACCTCAGTACAAGGCAGACAATGCAGCAGGAATTATAAGAAGCCATCACATATATGTTCATTCAAGTCGATAATCAACAGGTTATTGTATCATGAAATGCCTTACACTAATGTACAACAATTAGGATGTTCTTTACAGTGTACAAGTCCATTTATCATGTCATTGTTCAAGTCACAATATCTCAATCGATCAATGTATTCAATCACCATTAATTTTCTTTATATACAATTCTAGTCATTTTATTTATGTCAATTGTGTATGTAGGCTTGGGTTTGAGTCAATGGATAATTATCAGAGGTCAAGAGTACGTCGGGTTAGCTCGTGTGAACCCTCAATACTCCCAAGGAAAGCGCACAATGCAAATTGAGATAATTGAAATGGAACTACTTGCGGGAGATCAATAAGCTTGAACTAGAAAATTAAAAGAGTTCAAGTGGACTTGCCTTTATAGACGATTAGATTAGAATCACCAGAATAACGGGATCAGAATCCCGAGCAGCAGAACACGTGCAAGATGTGTGGCAGCCACGCCAAATCAGCAACTCCTAAAATAGCAAACTCTAAATAGCAACTCCACAAAGCAGTAAACAGCAACCCCACTTCAACAACTCCAAGACATCAACACTCCAGTCCAATCTCCTACATCACAAAACACCATACATCCAGTGGATCCCTTCTACTCTCCAAAACACCAACTTCAAATAACCCAATCTCCACAACAACAATCAGGATCCACACAAACACCAAACACCAATATTAAAAATCCAACAACAACAATCTCTAAACCACAAATCGATCTCAACTTCACAATAGCAACATGAATAGCATTGTACTATTCCCTTCTTCCAACCAATAAAAACCCACACAGTAAATCAATACCCCAAATCTATTTCTTCTTCTTCACTTTCTTCGACACGCACATAGAGAGAGAGAGAGAGCAGAAGAGAGAGATAGCAGGAGAATGAGGGCTACGATCGGCGACGCACTCAGGGAGAGGTGAGCGACTTGACGGCGAGGCGGCGCGGCGCGACTGGGCTCGAGCGGAAGGCAACGGGGCTGAGTGGCGGAGGGGTCAGGTGACGGTAGCGGGATGCGGCGATTGAGCTTCAAGCGGAGGACGGTGGCTGTCGATGCTTCGGGAGGTGTCGATGGCAAGCGGCGCGGTTGGTTGGACGAGGCGAGTTCGACTAAGGCGGATTCAAGCGGAGGAAGAGCGTAGAGGTCTGACTTCGGCAATGGTGGATGGAGGTTGACGAGCGGGAAGTGAATGGCGAGAGCGAAGTTGGAGCTCGAGGTCGGGGCGGCGGTGCGACTGAGTGAAGAGTGGGTGGCGCGGCGCGTCAATGAAGGAGCAAGGGGAGAGGTGCGGGGTGGTGTTGTGGTCGACGGCAGAGGGAGAAGCTCGAGGTCGGGGGCTCTGCAGACGAGTGCGAACAGAGGGATGGAACGGCAACGGCAGGAGTAGTGATGGTGGTGCTGACGAGGCGGTTGGGGAGGGAGTGAGCGCTCGGGGAAGACGAGAATTTTTTCCCTAAATGATCCTTTTTATGAAAGTTTTTCCACAAACGACCTGTTTTTTTTTAATTCCATAAACGACCCACTCGCTTTTTGAAAAAGCGAGTGTGGTATAATCCCCCACGCTTTTTCAAAAAGCGAGTCTTGGGGTTCAGAAAATTTAAACCTAAGACTCGCTTTTTGAAAAAGCGTGGGGGATTATACCACACTCGCTTTTTCAAAAAGCGAGTCTTGGCATTTTTTTCAAAGAAGGACAGGTAATAGGTAGGAAGGTTTGATAGGACTGCATTAATGAGTGTGACTCTCCCTCCCAAAGATAGGGCTTTGCCTTTCCAACCTGTTAGCCGTTTCTCAACCCGGTCAATAATGAGTAGCCAGTCCGCCTTTTTGAGTTTTCCGGGTCTTAGTGGCAATCCTAGGTACTGAATGGGAAAACTCTCGGTGGAGCAATTGAGAATTGTGGCAGGTTCAAGTGTCTCCTCTGGTGTTAGGTCAATGGGGATGAGAGCATTTTTGTGGAAATTAACCCTGAGGCCAGACCAAGCTTCAAAACAATAAAGGACTCCTTTGAAGACGGTAGTTTCTCCTAGGTTGCCATTGCCAAATAGGAGAGTATCATCTGCATACTGGAGTATAGAGCACCCCTGGTGACTGACTCCCATGGCTACTAGTACAATCCACCCTGTTCTGCTGCACTTAGATATCATGGATCGGAGTACATCTGCCACAATAGTAAAGAGCAGGGGAGAGAGCGACTCTCCTTGTCTGAGCCCTCGTTTGCACGCAAATGGGTGGCCTGACACCCCATTTGCCAAAATTTCTATTTTGCTAGTGGTCAGACATGTGTGGATCCATCTGATCCATTTCTCCCCAAAACCTCTACCAGCAAGTGCTTCCAGCAAAGTATCCCATTCCACAGAGTCATAGGCTTTCTCGAAGTCCAGCTTCAGGAGGTAGCTCTTAGAGTTCGATATGTGGCCCTGGTGAATAGTTTCCTCAGCCGTTGCTATACTATCTTGAATACATCGACCTTTAATGAATTCTGCCTGGTCCTGATTAATGAGGCCATCCATTACCTTTCCTAGCCTGTTAGCGAGGGTCTTAGTAATGATTTTTACAGAGCAGTTAAGGAGGCTTATGGGTCAAAAGTCTCCAACTCTTTGGAAGTCTTCTTTCTTAGGGATGAGCACAACCTCTGCTGAATTGAGTCTCTCTAGTTTGAGTTTATGCTCGTAGAAGACTTCGAACATCTTCAGCAAATCCCCTTTGATTTCCTCCCAAAATATCTGATAGAACAGTTTCGGGAACCCGTCTGGACCTGGGGCTTTATCTTTCCCAAGATGTTGGACTGCCACCCAGAATTCCTTCTCAGTGAAGGGTGCTTCTAGGGCTTGCAGCCTAGGCTCAGATTTGCTTGCCAGGTCCTGCCAGAATTCTTGTTGGAGAGGAATCCGCAGGTCTGTTTTGTGCCCAAAGAGACGCTTGAAATGAGACTGGAATGCCAATTTAATAGCGTCGTCGCCTTGTACTATTCCGGAATCCAAATGGATCGAGTGGATAAGGTTAGATCTACGTCGGGAACTGGTTACTCGGTGGAAGAATGCTGTGTTTGCATCTCCCTCCTTAAACCACATGATTCTGGATCGTTGCTGCCATTTGATCTCCTCAATCCTGTAGAGTTGGTCAATTTTCTGTCTAAGTTGGAGCAGTCTATTCCGCTCTTCCTGTGTCAAATCCCTAGTTTCTTCAATCTTATCCAGCTCCTCAATACCTTCCAGGTGGGATTCCTTTACTCTCCAAATCAGTGCAAATCTGGTTCGGTTCCATTTCCTGAGTGTGCCTCTTAGTCTTCTAATTTTTCACACCATATTGCGGTCGCCTCCAAGCCCGTGGTTGGGCGAGACCAGCTCTCGTTGACTATGTGATGAAAGCCTTGGATTTCGAGCCATGCTTTCTCGAATCGAAACCTTGATTATTTTCTGGGTAGATCTTCCCCCGGAAGACAAGAAGATAGGAACATGATCTGAGGTGGGTTTAGGAAGAGATCTAGCCGATGATAGCGAGAATTTGGTCTGCCAGTCCGTGAAGACCAAGATCCTAACTAATTTAGCTAGGATGGGCGCCGCTTGCATGTTTGACCAGGTGAAGAGTCTATCAGCGATGGGGATGTCAACCAGCTCCAGGTCCGTGATGACCTCGTTCTTCCCTGTCGTAATCACTAGCTTCTCTACCTCTGTGTTCTGAGGCGAATCTAGTGATGTTAAAATCACCCCCCCCCCCCCCCACCACCCAAAGGTTTGGCCAGTAGGCCTGGATCGCTCTAAGTTCCGCCCAGATTGCCATTCTGGAAGCAGAGGAATGTGGTCCATAGACCACCGTAATCAATTGGATCAATAGGTCGGATTTTCGTTGGAGTAACACCGACAAAGAAAATTGACCGTGGAGCTAATCTAGACGAAAAAAGGTGTCAGGGTTAAAGCCAAGAGCGATACCCCCAGATGCCCCAACAGATGGGGATATTCTCCAATCAGAGACCCGGTTTCCTCCCAACCTCCTAAATCTAGTCATGTGAGCAAGTTTGGTCTCTAGGAGACCCACAATGTTATCCTTTGACCTGGCTATGACTTCCTTAACCATTTCTCGCTTGCCCCGTCTACCGAGGCCTCTAACGTTCCAGAATATGGCCTCTATTAACTACTATTAGGTAGGGGACCATGACTCGATATGGGCATCGAGTTCAAACTAAGGGTAACCCTCTCGGTCTCCCATCCTCTAATTTTGTTAAGGAGGAAAGTGTTCCTATAAGTATCGGTAACCGCAAGACCACAGGTATTGGCTAGATTAAATATCTCAGAATTAGTCATAAAATTAAAAATAGAGGCTAGGAAAGAGCATGTACCTCCGTCGCTTGTCTTAGCCGACTTAGCAGCTGCAGTAGTCTCTAGGTAGTCGTCTAAGGACTCCTCAATAGCTCTCTTAGCGAATTTCTGAACTCTGTATCCTGGAACGCTCGCAGTGTAAACATGCATCAATGGTTGTGATTGGGGAAAAGTGGAAGGCACAAACTCTGGTGAGATACCCGCAACTTCTTCAGCCAGCCCTGCAGAGTCAAGCGACTCTCCCTCTGAGTACTCATAATCATCATCAAGATTTAGTCTTTCGTCTTGGTCTTCTTCATCTATTCCAAGGGAGGAGACGGTGGTACTTTTACTTGGAGAGATGATGTGTGTGGTAGTTTTCGAATTGGGCCCCTATTTGGGCCCAATTAGAAACTCCTCGTTAAAAGGCACCCCAACCTCCTCAATTGCTTCAATAGGCTCAATAAAAGCCACTTCATTAAACCCAGGCCCAATCTTTCTAAAATCCACTCTTGATTGTTGGATTTAGTCATATTTGTTTCCAAAAATAATAGAATTTATTAAATCTGAAAAATGGCATTTTCGTCATTTGAAATATCCCCACTTTAATTTCTCTCTAACGTTTCACTCCCATCAATCACTCTCTCTCAATTTTTCTTCAACCCTCCATGAAAATAATCAGTTATTTTCCGCTCTAAATCATTCAAAAATCATATTTTTAATTTATCTAAATAAACGAAAAATATTAGGTTTTTGTAAAATAAAATCAGTGATGCAGAGATCACAGGGTTAGCCACATACTAGGGTTCGACTATTTTCTTGTATTTGCAGGGGTTATCACAAGTTCGTTACTTCTTTTTTTTAATATTTATTTATTTATTTATTTATTATTATTTTATTTTTCAAAAATTGATCGGAAGTTTTTTTTTTGGAGAAGTTGCGAGTTAAGAAATGAATTGAAGTCGCTGTGGGTAAGGATGAAAAGATAAGACAAGATTAGAATCTAGAGAGATGATTTTATAAATTAAAACTACTGATCATAAGATTAACTCTAACTTCAACACATTATTTCAGATGATTCTTTGGTTAGTTTTACTCCATATATTAAATCGTATACGATTTTGATGTTTTTTCAACAAAGAGAAAACCAACAAACTAGTGGTGTGTATTTATTAGTCTATTTAAAAAGTAAATACCAAAACTAACTCTGATTTAAAACAAATTGGAAATAACTATACTTTTTAGCGGCTGTCTAAAAGTGATTAAGATAGTTAAGAGTTTTCTTCATACAAGAACTCATTTAAATATGTGATAAAAATTAATCGTTGGCCTGAAATTGTAATGTATGGTTATATTTAGCAGTTATTATTACTATTCGGGCATTTGGCATGAAAGTAGTGCATTTTGAGATATATAGTCTCAAAATTTCCATATTATTAACAAACTAGTTACTTGCTTGATTTCTAGGTAGATCACATCTCTCCACGAGGAAAGGTGGTAAATCCCACCATCTGTCCTCAGATCTGAAACTTTGAACATACGACCCACTTATGTCTCCTTAATAAAAACTTCACTAGTGTAGTTATAGATAAGATGTTAAATCTAGATTTTTCTGAATTTTGCAAGGCTTTAATTTCATATCATCATGCATACAACAAAACAAAGAATGAATATAAGTCTAGCTGTCTACCAATTGAAATGTTGTTTTCGTAATGGAAGTTTTCATAATGGAAGAATGAAGTACGTAGTAACAACAGTTTAGCGAATTGTCTATATCTAAATTGTGATTAGCACTCACGAACTAGAGACCCTATGAAAAATTCGAACCGCTCATATTGTTCTATATGCCTTAGATAGCCTAACAATAAAAAATCAAGTAATTTGAAGTTCATTTGCCCATCCATCATGTTGTTAGAATTTTCAGCCATACAATTTTGTGATGATGTAAATCATAGGCAAATGAACTTCAAATTACTTGATTTTTTATTGTTAGGCTATCTAAGGCATATAGAGCAATATGAGCGGTTCGGATTTTTCATAGGGTCTCTAGTTCGTGAGTGCTCACGGAGTGCTCACCAAAGTAGTGTGCAACCGAAGATATATATATATATATATATATATAGAGAGAGAGAGAGAGAGAGTAATGTGAGTCCAATTTGTGGTTCGATTAATACAAATCGAACCACAAATTGAACCCACATGATGCATGAGTGAATGACCTCCAAACCATTTGATTTTTTCTACACATGCATCCATTAGTATGATAAACATGATAGACGGAGTGGATCTTCCATAAGGGCCTTACCAAGTGAGTATAATCACTTTGTATGAGGAAAATTTCCTCATAATCTATATGAGGCTCACTTTTCTCATATATATACATACACACACACACACACACACACACACACACACACACATATATTATATATATATATATATATATATATAATAATAATAATAATAATAATAATAATAATAATAATAATAATAATAATAATAATAATAATAATAATAATAATAATAATAATAAAACACAAGAAAGCTATGAAGTGGTGGTTCTCAGTTAATCCCGCAAAATTAAAGGCCCAGATCTAACATTACAAAACACATACTCCCCCTAGAAGGTCCCCCCCCCCCCCCCCCCCAAAAAAAAAACACCAATCTGAGCCGTTGGAAAACACCAATCTGAGCCGTTGGATCGCTCATGATCGCGATCAGCGACTCAGATCGAGCTCCCCATAACCCGTTTCAATTAATCAGCGGAGGGTTATTTTGGAAATTTCGTCCTAAATAACTCTTCACTGAACAGATTCTAAAAAAATTGATATAACTTAGGCCGTTGTTAGGAACAACGACCTAGGTTATAAAAAAATGAATTATAGGCCGTTGTTTGGAACAACGGCCTTGTTCTAAATTTTTATAGCCTAGGCCGTTGTTCCCAACAATGGCCTAGGTTACAAAAATTTAGAACAAGGCCGTTGTTCCAAACAACGGCCTATAATTCAATTTTTTTATAACCTAGGCCGTTGTTCCCAACAACGGCATAGGTTATATTCATTTTTTCACAGCGAATCAGGCGAAGAGTTATTTGGGACGAAATTCCCAAAATAACCCTCCGCCACTTAATTGATATTGGGTGATGGACGGAGGTGATCTGAGCCGCTGATCATGATCAAAAGTGATCCAACGGCTCAGATTGGTGTTTTTCAACCCGTGAAAACAAACCCGTTTTCAATGGAGCATTTCTAAAACAAACCCGTTTTCAATGGAGCATTTCTCATATATATATATATATATATATATATATATATATATATATATATATATATGTATATATGTATATATGGAAATATTGATTTTTATACTCCCATTTATAATTTTTTTTCACCATATACTAATGGGAACTTTGACTTTTATTTACAACTAGTTATTATCATACTATTCAAATTTCAGCTACATAATTGTTGATTTACTTATTGGAATTTTATATACACACTTAAGAACATGCATAAAACATTAATAACAACCTAAAACATGTTTCTATGAATCTAGATCTTTATCATGTATAAAATCCTAAATCATGAAACTATAGGTCTTTGCTAAATCAAAAGAAGAAGAACATTAAAAGCGGAAGCACTAACCTGAATCCATTGATGGAGATTGCGCAGAGGGTTTGGATCTTCCTATATGATACGCACTTCTATGAGAGGCCGTCTCTCTGTTCTTCTGTTGATGGGAATGACAGATGGAATAAGAAGATGCGTATATATAGGGGACCATAACCCTAATTGATAATTATTGATTTCCAATTTTGCCCATCACAAAATAAGAAATTTATTTTACGGTTTCTACACGTGTTATATCACACTTTAAATTATATGCTTTTAACCCATTACTTAATCTTGATTAGATTACTTTAATTTGGGTTAGACTTTAGAATAGCAATTATACATTTAGTCACATATGTGAGCCCACATAGATTATTTTCCAACAATCTCCCACTTGGGCCACATATGTTACCCTTAAAAATGTACATACTTTATGAGCTCAAAATTTTGCTATCATAACCAAAAGCATAGCCAAACAATCTCGTCCATTAATCATGTAAATATAGGATCAAAGCAATTTTCGTTACATTTATCGTAACTAAATTCATCAATGGTCACATATATCAACATAATCAAACCACATAGATCAAGTCTGAATGTGTAGCATGGAAATTTCATGCAATGTGATCTATACACATACTTATTTCCAACTGGTCCTCTTTAAAACTTAAGTGAGGTCAGAACCAAAATATGAAAAATGAGTGAGAAAACTGAATTCTTTATTTCTGATCAGAAAATAACCAAATGTATAAATGTCTCACATAAACATAATGCAAATAAAATACAAACTCCCACTAAATCATGATATCCTCAAATAATACAACACTCATATGAGCAGTGTGCTCATAAAAGACCTTGGGTGGTAATCCCTTTGTAAGCGGATCCGCTATCATGAAGTTTGTCCCAATGTGCTCTATGGATATCTGTCCACTCTGCACTCTTTCTTTCACAACTAGGAACTTTATGTCAATATGCTTCGACTTTGTCGAACTCCTGTTGTTGTTGGAATACATCACTGCCAACTTATTGTCACAAAATAACTTAAGTGGTCTTTCTATATTCTCCAAAATGTGCAGCCCAGTAACAAAATTCCACAGCCATATTCCATGATTCGATGCCTCATAGCATGCTACATACTCTGCTACCACAGTAGAAGAAGCTATAAGTGTCTGTTTGACACTTTTCCAGGATATAGGTCCTCTAACTAACAGGTAAATATAGCCTGATGTAGACTTTCTACTATCTTGGCACCCAGCAAAATCAGAATCAAAATATCCTACGACCTCCAAATGATCTGATTTCCTATATGTGAGCATGTAATCTTTTGTTCTCTGAAGATACCTCATAACCCTCTTGGCTGTTATCCAATGGTCCATACCAGATTTGCATAAATACCTGCCTAACATCCCAACAATGTACACAATATTCGGAAGCGTACATACTTGAGCATACATTAGACTCCCAATAGCTGATGCATATGGGATCTTTGGCATTTCCTAAATTTTAAGGTTACTTTTAGGACACTGAATGAGACTAAATTTGTCTCTTTTAGCAACAGGGGTATCCCCTGGTCTACAATCTTGCATGCCAAACCTTTTGAGTACTTTATCGATGTATCCCTTTTGCGATAATCCTAGAATATCTCGAAGACGATCTCGGTGTATCTGATTTCCTAATACAAAAGAGGCATCCCCAAGATCCTTCATCTCAAAATGCTTGGACAGAAACCTTTTAGTTTCGTGCAATAAATCTATATCATTAGTGGCAAGCAATATGTCATCGACATATAGAACTAGGAATATGTGCTTACTCCCACTGAACTTGTGATACACACAATCATCAACTATATTCATCTCAAAACCAAATGAGATAATTACTTGATGAAACTTGTGCTACCATTGACGAGAAGCTTGCTTGAGTCCATAAATGGATTTTGTCAATTTGCAAATCATATTCTTTGGATCTCCCGACACAAAGTTTTCTGGTTGCACCATATAAATTGTCTCGTCAATGTCGTCATTGAGAAATGCCGTCTTGACATCCATCTGATGTAGTTCAAGATCAAGATGAGCAACAATTGCCATAATTGTCCTAAACAAGTCTTTCGATGAAACTGGAGAGAAAGTCTCTGTAAAATCAATGTCTTCTTTCTGAGTATAGCCTTTAGCTACAAGACGTGCCTTATACCTCTCCACATTACCATTTGCATCCCTCTTGGTCTTAAATATCCATTTACAACCAATTGGTCTTGCACCTTCTGGTAATAGGACAAGTTCCCAAACTTTGTTGTCTTGCATAGACTTATACTCCTCATTCATGGCATTAATCCACTTTTGAGGGAACCTTTCATGGCTTGATGAAATGTGATTGGGTCATCTTCCATCATTCCATTGTCATCCTCATGTTCTTGGAGAAATGCAATATAATCATCCGGAATAGCATTCCTCCTTTCTCTCGTGAATCTCCTTAATGGCACTGGTTCTTGCGGTTGTTGAGTTTGTTCTTCTGGAACAATTACCTCATTTTGAATGGGGGGTTGTTCAACATTGTCTTGTTGAGGTTCCGGATTCACTTCTTGATCAATAATAGGTGTGGGAACCTGAATATTGTCAAAAGTGATAGTAGGAATTGGGTTTGTAATTGAATCCAATTCCTCCTCAAAAGCAATGTCCCTAACTTTATTTCTCCCCCAAAACTCAACTTCCTCAAACAATGTTGCAGTTCCCGTCTCAAAAATATTCTTAAGTGTGGGATCATAAAACTTATAGCACCTAGATCGTTCAGAATAACTAATAAAGTAGCTACTCACTGTTTTGGATTCCAATTTCTTTTTATATGGCCTATAAGTCCTTGTCTCATCTGGACATCCCCAAATGTGAAAGTGCTTTAGAATAGACTTTCGACCTGTCCAAAGCTCATAAGGTGTTTTTGAAGCTGCTTTAGTTGGTACTCTATTGAGAATGTAAGCTGTTGTCTTTAATGCTTCTCCCCAGAGGGACTCAAGTAAGGTGGAATGAGCAATCATACTCCTTACCATATCCTTAAGAGTCCTATTTCGTCTTTCAGCAACACCTTTCATGCTAGGTGATCCTGGCATGGTGTACTGTGGTACAATACCGCATTCCTCTAGGAATTTAGCAAACGGTCCTGGACGTTGTTCACCTGAGCCATCATATCTGCTGTAGTACTCACCACCACGATCAGATCTGACAATTTTAATCCTTTTGTTGAGTTGATTCTGTTGATTCTTGATTTTGATGATTACAATACAATGCAAAATATGTCTGTGCTATGCGATATATATAATTGCAGGTTGTATCAGAAAATACACAAAGGCCTCATTACTCTAAAGCTGAACAAATGATCAAGCACAGCTCCAGATAAAGACCAAGGCGAAAAGCTTCACTCAAGACTCAAGACTCAAGTCAAGACCAAAGCTTCAATGTCATTTATTTATTTATTTATTTGTGTCTTGTAAACAAATGTAATATTTTTCTCTTTATTGAGTCTTAGAATGATGTAAAGCATTGTCACACACACATACACTCACATATACTTTTTATAACTGTGTGTTTACAAAAATCAAAGGTCAAAACAGCTTGAACTAGATCAGCTGTTGAGAACCAGTCGACTGCCCTTTTATCCAGTCGACCGAGTCTGTACAAAACTGCCTGATCTTATTCAAACTCTGACCAGTCGACTCCTAGAGGCAACCCAGTCAACTATTCAAGTGTTTTTGACAGTTTTCTGATTTCAAAAGCTGTTTTTCGAATTTAAAAGATTTATCTGTTATTTGTCCGTTGATCAAACGCTTATAGATAACTGTTTTTAACTGCCAGGGATTCTAGTCTATAAATACAGACTAAGAATCACCTTAAAAGGTTCTAAGCAATCTTTGAGAATATTTCTAAGATTTGTGCATTCAAGAGAGAAGCTTTCAAAACTCTTAAGTCTTGGTTCTCTGTCTTCAATCCAGTATAACATTGAATTCGTTATGGACTGATTTTAGAAGTCAACCAATTAGCCACGTACTATATCACAATCACAACAAGGTTATAGGTTGATTGTAAACAATTTTTATTGTTTTTCTTTTTCCTCTCGGTTGGAGAGTAGGACTCTAGGGTGTAGAGTCAGGTTTGTCACTCTTGGTGGAAGAGTGGGTTGCTTTCTCTGGTTGAGAGAAAGGACTACGGGTTGGAAAAGGTTGTTGTCTAAAAGCCGTAGGGTATTCTTGTAATCTTTTTCAAGAATAGTGGAAAATCTCAAGTGGGTTGCTTGGGGACTGGATGTAGGTCGGGAGGACCGAACCAGGATACATCGTGTGCACTCTGTGGTTGTATCTCTCTACTTGCATTTCAATTTTCTCAGTTTATAACTTTTCTGTGAAACTTGTCTGGACAGTCGACTGTGTACTTCCTTAAGTCGACTGGTCAGACTCGTACTAGTCTGTGAATTGTGTGTGTTAAGTCGACTATCTCATCTCTAAGTCGACTCCTCAGACTTCTCTAAATATTACTCTTCTTTTGCTTCGGCAGTCGACTGGTTCACCCTTTAAGTCGACTGAGCAGAAGATATTTGTTTTAATTCCGCTTTTTAATTTTGATAAAACACTATTCACCCCCCCTCTAGTGTTTATTGTCTTGCCTACAGGATCCAACACTTGGTATTAGAGCGAGGTTGAGTGCAATGGCAACCACTTCAAATGCAAATTAGTACCACAAAGGCCAATCTACACAAATGCCACCTCTCTTCGATGGAACAAATTACAATTATTGAAAGTGTAGAATGAAGATCTACCTACAATCCATCAACTATGAAATATGGAACATGACGGAAACATAGTACACCGCTCCTACTATTCCATATGCACACTGGAACGACGATATGAAGAACCAAACAATGAACAATGCAAAAGCAATGAATGCATTATTCTGTGCTCTCACAAAGGAGGAGTTCAACCGTGTGTCAAATGCAACAACCGCACATCAAATCTGGCACACACTCGAGGTAACTCATAAAAGAACGAACAAAGTGAAAGAATCTAAAATATATGTTCTTATTCACAGGTTTGAAATGTTCCACATGAAGGAGAATGAGAGTGTGTCCGAGATGATTACTAGATTTACAGACATTACAAACTCACTTGTGGCACTTGGGAAGATATACACTCAAGCAGAGATGGTGAGAAAAGTACTCCGTGCACTTACCCCCGAATGGGAAAAGAAGACCACTGCCATAGAAGAGGCCAATGATTTATCAAAACTTTCTCTTGAGAATCTTGTGGAAAATCTAATGGCTTATGAGGTACAAATTGAAGAACGCAAGAAGGATGCCGAACCACAACAGTCAAAGAAGAAAACATTAGCATTCAAAGCCATGTCAGACTCCGAAGATGAAGAAGAAGATAAGGAGGAGATTGCTATGTTCACGAGGAGATTCAAAAAATTTCTAAGGTAAGTTCAACTCAAAATTTAAAGATTCTAATGATCCTCCAACTTGTTTCAGGTGTAACAAAGCAGGCCATATGAAGAAGGACTGTCCACTAGAAAACACAAAGTCTAAGGGAAAGTCATCAAACTTCAAGAAGGATAAGTACACAAAGAACAAGTTCGCCAAAAACAAAACGGCTTATCAAGCAACTTGGGATGACAGCGATTCTTCTTCAGAAGAAGAAATTGATGAGACCAACGAAGTTGCAAACGTGTGCTTCATGGCATCACAGAATCAAGTAAGTAATGAGTGTGACTCAGATGATTTACTTGATGCATTCAATGAAATTTTTTAAGAACTGAAAAAGGAAAAGATTATAGTTAAGAACTTAGAGAAAGTTAATCAAACACTTTCTCAAGAGAATCTTAACCTTGATAAAGAAGTAAAATCTTTAAATTCTCGTATTTCAAGTTTAGATATGGATCTTGAATCTCTAAAGAAGAATTATGAAGAGATATCCAAGAACGTATCTAAGTTTAATAAAGGAAAAGAGAATTTAAACGATGTTCTTCAAAATCAAGTAAAATCTAGTCAAAAGTTTGGACTTGGTTTTAAAAAATCTCTTGAAAAAGATCATTCTACTAAGAACACTAGTATAAATAAACCTATATCTATTTCTAGTGTTAGATATAAACTGTATGAGTTCTTTGAAAAGCCTAAGTTTGTAAGTTCGATTGATAAAAGCAAATCTAAAGTTCGGTCAAGTCGACTGAGTCCATCTACCAGTCGCCTGTCCAGAGGTACTGAGTCTTATTCGGCAAGAACAAAACCTCATATAAGTCGACGTATATTACCGTCCAGTCGACTGCCATACAGTAGAAGTCAACTGAAAGATGTTATAAAGTTGACTGTACAGAGCAAATATGTATGGGTTCCAGTCAACTTGAGTTCGAATGATAGAACTGCTTATATAAACTCATATATGCTGAATGTATGTAATTCTGCTAATTTCATTCCTACTTATGGTGGAAAATCAAACTCATCATGAGTTTGGGTTGGTTTCCCACAAACTAATAACTTTTGGACCCAATGAAAATGGTACCATATTCACATTGAATATTTTATAGGTACCAAAGAAAGATCGTTGGATACTTGACAGCAGATGTTCTAAGCATATGACTGGTCATGCCAACCTCCTATCTACCATACAAAGCATTGATGGAGGAACAGTTACTTTTGGTGATAATAATAAAGGAAAAGTCATAGGAATCGGCATGGTCGGTAAGGACACTAACCTTTCTATAGAAAATGTTTTATTAGTTAGTGGACTTAAACATAATCTGTTAAGTATTAGTCAATTGTGTGATAAAGGTTATAAAATTGTGTTTGAAAAAGATGCTTGCTTAATTTATGATTCCTCTATGCAAAACATTATTTTTCAAGGTTTTAGGAAAAACAACATTTATGAGTTATGTTTGAATACAAATGAATTTTCAAATGATTTTTGTTTAGTAGCTTCTAATAATGATTCTTGGCTTTGGCATAGACGATTTGGTCATGTGAATATGAAAAATCTCTCTAAATTGTCTAAGTACAACCTAGTTGAAGGGCTGCCAAGACTATCCTTTAAAAAGGATAAGTTATGTGATGCATGTCAACTAGGTGAACAAATCAAATCTACTTTTAAAACAAAAGAAGTAATTTCTACTAGTAGGCCGCTCGAATTAATTCATATGGATTTATTTGGCCCTACTAGAGTTTCTTCTTTAAATAAAAGTAGATATGTATTTGTTTTAGTAGATGATTTTTCACGATTCACTTGGACTTTCTTTTTAAAACATAAAAATGATGCTTTTGATGAATTTGCAAATTTTTGTAAACGAATTCAAAATCAAAAGTCTCTAACCATTGTCACCATTAGAAGTGATCATGGTGGAGAATTCGAAAATGAAACGTTTGCAGAATATTGCAACAAGAATGGTATAACTCATTCATTTGCATTTCCTAGAGCTTCACCACAAAATGGAGTGGTTGAAAGGAAGAATAGGACTTTGCAAGAATGTGCACGTACCATGCTTGTTCAAAGTAATTTACCTAAGTATTTTTGGGTTGAAGCTGTTGCTACAGCTTGTTATGTTTTAAACAGGATCTTAATAAGACCTAAGCTAAAGAAGACTTGTTATGAGTTATTTTTTAATAAAACTCCTAAGGTCTCTTACTTTAAAATATTTGGTTGTAAGTGTTTTATTCTGAACACTAAAGATAATTTAGATAAATTTGATCCTAGATCTAATGAGGGTATCTTTATAGGATACTCAAATAGGAGTAAAGCATATAGAATTTTCAACAAGTCAACAATGACTATTGAAGAATCAATGCATGTTACATTTGATGAATCTCTGCCTTCATCAAATTTAATTGAAGATGATGAAACTGATTCATCACCTTTAAATATAGTAATTACATCTTTAGAATAAACTAGTCTCGCCGATAAGTCGACCGATAAGGACGTCAAGTCGACTGATGTAAAACAGTCGACTGAGAGACTTGTCAAGTCGACTGATCCTATTGTGATATCTCAAACTTTACCAAAATCTTTTGTTGAAGTTAGAGATCATCCTTATGACTTAATAATTGGTGACATCTCCCATGGTATTCAGATAAGATCACATATTAATTTGATATCTCACACAGCCTTCTTGTCGGATTTTGAACCAAAAAATATACAAGAAGCATGTGAAAATGAATTTTGGATGAATGCCATGCAAGATGAGTTAAACCAATTCATAAGGAATGATGTATGAGATTTAGTTCCACGACCTCCTGATCATACTATTATTGGTACCAAATGGGTATTCAAAAATAAGTTAGATGAATCAGGACAAGTTGTTAGGAACAAAGCTAGACTAGTTGCTCAAGGATATAATCAAGAAGAAGGCATAGATTTTGAGGAAACATATGCTCCTATGTTTCTAGATTAGAGTCAATTCGTATTTTATTATCTTTTGCTTGTTTTATGAATTTTACACTTTATCAAATGGATGTTAAAAGTGCATTCCTTAATAGGTTTATAAAAGAGGATGTTTATGTTAAACAACCACCAGGTTTTGAACATGAACAATTCCCAAACCATGTTTTTAAATTGAAAAAGGCTTTATACGGTCTCAAACAAGCACCTCGTGCTTGGAATGATCGACTGAAGACTTTTCTTTTAGAAACAGGTTTTGAGATAGGTAAAGTAGATACTACTTTGTTTATTAGGAGAATTAAGAATGATATTTTAATCATACAAATATATGTTGATGATATAATTTTTGGCTCTACTAATAATAATCTATGTCAAGAGTTTCCTAACACCATGAAAAACGAGTTTGGGATGAGTCAAATGGGTGAACTCAATTATTTCCTTGGACTACAAATTAAGCAGTCACAAAATGGCATATTTATTAATCAAGGAAAATATGCAAAGGAATTACTCAAACGTTTTAACATGGATAGTAAAAGTAGTAAAGCCACACCTATGGCTACTACCACTACCCTTGACAAAGATATATTAGGTAAGAGTGTCGATCAGAAACTCTATCGAGGTATGATTGGCTCACTCTTATATATAACTGCTAGTAGACCAGATATTATGTTCAGTGTATGTTTGTGTGCTAGATATCAGTCTAGTCCTAAAGAATCTCACTTGAAAGCTGTGAAACGAATTTTAAGATATATTAAAGGCACATCTGATTATGGTTTATTCTATCCACGCACCGATAATTTTCAACTTTTGTCGTATAGTGATGCTGATTTTGCTGGCAGTAAAACTGATCGCAAGAGCACTAGTGGGACATGTCATTTTTTGGGACATTCACTAGTTTCTTGGTGCAGTAAGAAGCAAAATTCGGTATCTCTATCTACTACAGAAGCTGAATATATCGCTGCAAGTTTGGCTTGTGCACAAATTTTGTGGATGAAACAAACTCTATTAGATTATGGTATTTCTTTTGAAAGACCTTCAATAATGTGTGATAATACCAATGCCATTAATCTATCTAAAAATCCGGTTCAACATTCACGTACGAAACATATTGATATTCGACATCATTTTCTACGTGATCATGTTTTAAAAGGAGACATCTCTTTAGACTTTATCTCTACAGATAAACAAGTAGCTGATATCTTTACAAAATCCCTTAAAGAAGACACATTTATTACTTTAAAAAGAGAACTAGGGATATGTGATTTTCTTGATATTTGTTAAAATTTTATTTTTGTAAGTCGACTTGCATATGTTGTTCAGTCGACTTCCACATATCGTTTTCTATACTTATGTTTTTCTCTGGACAGTCGACTGAGATGTTCCACCAGTCGACTGACCAGTTGTGATAATTCTATATGGATTTTTTTTCCTTCCCTACTATGTATTTTTCTTGTTGCACTTTCGTATTTTGGTATTTTGTACTAGTTTCAAAGACTCGGTTGTTATGAATTAATTTTGTTTGTGTGGTATTTTGTCTTTACTATGTAATTTTCAGTGAAATCTTCTTTCCATTTCTATTTTTTTGTTGATGACAAAGGGGGAGAGAACATTGATACACTGATACTGATAAGTCGACTGACATTTTTTTATAAGTCGACTGGTTGAACATTTTGCATTGTGATGTTAATTTTTGTGATAATTTATGCATGATGTATTATTGATAGGGGGAGCATATGAATGCTTGTATTATTTTCTTTTATTTATCAGCTATTGTCTTTTCATCATCAAAAAGGGGGAGAATGTTGATTCTTGATTTTGATGATTACAACACAATGCAAAATATGTCTGTGCTATGCGATATATATAATTGCAGGTTGTATCAGAAAATACACAAAGGCCTCATTACTGTTAACCTGAACAAATGATCAAGCACGGCTCCAGATAAAGACCAAGGCGAAAAGCTTCACTCAAGACTCAAGACTCAAGTCAAGACCAAAGCTTCAATGTCATTTATTTATTTATTTGTGTCTTGTAAACAAATGTAATATTTTTCTCTTTATTAAGTCTTAGAATGATGTAAAGCCTTGTCACACACACACACTCACATATACTTTTTATAACTGTGTGTTTACAAAAATCAAAGGTCAAAACAGCTTGAACTAGATCAGCTGTTGAGTACCAGTCGACTGCCCTTTTATCCAGTCGACTGAGTCTATACAAAACTGCCTGATCTTATTCAAACTCTGACCAGTCGACTCATAGAGGCAACCCATTCGACTGTTCAAGTATTTTTGACAGTTTTCTGATTTCAAAAGCTGTTTTTCGAATTTAAAAGATTTATCTGTTATTTGTCCGTTGATCAAACGGTTATAGATAACTGTTTTTAACTGCCAGGGATTCTAGTCTATAAATACAGACTAAGAATCACCTTAAAAGGTTCCAAGCAATCTTTGAGAATATTTTTAAGATTTGTGCATTCAAGAGAGAAAAGCTTTCAAAATTCTTAAGTCTTGGTTCTCTGTCTTCAGTCCAGTATAACATTGAATTCGTTCTGGACTGATTTTAGAAGTCAACCAATTAGCCACGTACTATATCACAATCACAACAAGGCTATAGGTTGATTGTAAACAATTTTTATTGTTTTTCTTTTTCCTCTCGGTTGGAGAGTAGGACTATAGGGTGTAGAGTCAGGTTTGTCACTCTTGGTGGAAGAGTGGGTTGCTTTCTCTGGTTGAGAGAAAGGACTACGGGTTGGAAAAGGTTGTTGTCTAAAAGCCGTAGGGTATTCTTGTAATCTTTTTCAAGAATAGTGGAAAATCTTAAGTGGGTTGCTTGGGGACTGGATGTAGGTCGGGAGGACCGAACTAGGATACATCGTGTGCACTCTGTGGTTGTATCTCTCTACTTGCATTTCAATTTTCTCAGTTTATAATTTTTCTGTGAAACTTGTCTAGACAGTCGACTGTGTACTTCCTTAAGTCGACTGGTCAGACTCGTACTAGTCTGTGAATTGTGTGTGTTAAGTCGACTATCTCATCTCTAAGTCGACTCCTCAGACTTCTCTAAATATTACACTTCTTTTGCTTCAGCAGTCGACTGGTTCACCCTTTAAGTCGACTGAGCAGAAGATATTTTTTTTAATTCCGTTTTTAATTTTAATAAAACACTATTCACCCCCCCCCCCTCTAGTGTTTATTGCCTTGCCTACAGGATCCAACAGATTCTCAACTTCAGCTTTATAAGCTTTCAACACGTCCATGGACTGTGATTTTACATGAATGAGATATAGGTACCTATAACGTGAGTAATCGTCTATGAATGATATAAAATATTGTTGACCATTCCAAGATCCCGTAGGGATTGACCCACAAATATCTGTATGAATCAATTCTAAGACGCCTGAAGATCTATTGGCACCTAATCTCTTAGTTTTAGTCTGTTTTCCCTTTATGCAGATATCAAGTCTATGAAGTCTAGGGACTCCAAAATGCCATCAGACACAAGACGCTCAACTCTACCTTTTGAGATATGACCTAAGCGCTTATGCCATAATGACGCTGAATTTTTTTTATTTAATTTACGTTTAATACCATGTGACTCTACATGCAAGGTTTCATTATAGGATGCAATTGTTTCAAGCAAATAAAGGTTGTCATAAGCATTCAAGTAACCAGTTCCAACAACATTCGAATTTAAAGACAAACTAAACTGATTGTTTCCAAATGAACAATAATAACCAGATTTGTCCAACAAGAAAACAGAAATTAAATTTCGTCTAAAAGACGGAATAACAAAAGTGTCTTTCAAATCCAAATAAAAACCAGCTCCTAATAACAACCTAAAATGCCCAACTGTTTCCACTTCTACTGATTTTCCATCGCCTACAAAGATGTGTCTTTCACCATCATTTGGCTTTCGGCAGCTCAGGCAACCATGCATAGAAACACTTATGCGAGTAGTAGCACCAGAATCTATCCACCAAGTGTTTATAGGTACTAAAGATAAATTAACTTCAGAACAGACCAAAGTCATTTCAACCTTATTGTTATTAGCAAAACGTTTCTCACTTTGATCTAGAAAATTTTTGGCCTTAGTAATCCCATCGGATTCTGTGCCCCTAAAGGCTTCTGGAATGCTGTGTTTCATAATCATTAGACTCATGCGATTTGAACGATCCCACCTCTCAAAATCTCTTTTATCATCAGGAGTGCTTTCCGCAGTGAGAGGTGGAGGTTGTTCTTCCCTTAATGCATGGTCTAATTCCATACAGCCAAGAGTTATCAGTAAGGTCCCTTTCCATTCCTTGAAATTTGTCTCATTAAGCATGGGAATAGAATTGATGTTAGCAGTTATTGAGGCAGCAGATGATAAACTAGCTGAATATAGAACAAAAAATAAACAAAATAAGCTCACATGAGAATCCACATAAAACAATAAATTCAAATAATGGTTAACCCCATCTCAAGATACCAGGCACAACAATAATATCAAGTCTTTGGACAGTAACATTAACTGTAAGCGGTACACTTGTTGTAGCAATCAAATATTGACAATAAATCCTGTCAAATAATAAGTCATTCTTTGGACTGACTTATTGTTCACATGGAATACCTTATAATTGTCACATATTTATTACCACAGATGTGTATGAAATTCGGCCAAATATCAACTTACCTTTGGGTCAGTTAATAAACGCATGAATTACAAACACACAATCATCTTGATATTTTAAATAAATTAATCTACATAAAAATGTCACTTTGGCAACATTTTGTTTCAATTGATCTATTCAAAATATTAGACATTCATAAGAAAATCCAAAACCATAATTTGAATTTAATTTTTTCCTAAAAAATTTATCTTTTCCTTAACTTTTGTAATTTTCCTTTATTTTAGATGGATAATGTCAAGATAATATCTATTAAAAAAGATAACAAAACCATAACATAAAATGTGATGAATATCTATCTGAAATAATAACATAACTATAACTGAACCATATCTATCTACTGTTTTGATGATATCAAAAGATAGGATTAAACAGAATATTAACAGAAATTAAAATTCTTAAATCTCACATTTCCTTAATTCTGTGAGCACAGAAACCCAAACCCGAGCCCATGCCTACGTCAGCAACAGCGGCTACATTGCTGCCTTGACATACTGGGCGGACCCCACTTCATGTGCCACGTCAGCCACGTGAAGCACATACAGCAGCAACTGCTGCCTTCTCGTGGCCCCCCATTCAACCAATAATTTCAAACACACCCCTTGTATATACTGACTATCTTTGAATCAAGTAATCATGGTGGTTTATTATGGTTGTTAATTATGATTATCAAGTTTGGAACCAAGTAAACACATCATGGTGATAAACAGAATTATCTAGTAGAATTATTAATTCTACTGAATTGAAGCAACATGGATTTTCGTTTCCTTGGCGATAATTAAAGAAACATGGCAATAATTCCAGTAAAGTATATAGAAAATTCTAAAGTATGTTCAGTCTGAAGCCATCCCGTGGGCTCCACCCCCATGTGCAATTAAATTTATCAAAATCACATCTTAAAACCAACATTAATTAAATTGCTTGATATTATTTATACACAACAGAATTCAATATCAAAACCACATCTTAAAAATTAAAAAAAAAATTATCAAAATCCAAAACCGTAACAAGTCAGTACTTGCGGTTTCTTTTTTTTTAATTTTAAATTCCAGATCTGTATGAAATTAATCCAATTAATCTATCAATTAAATTCATCAATTGAATTTCTTAAACATGAAGATAAAAAAGAAACCCTAAATTTCTTAAATTTCTTAAATTTCTTTAAACAAGAAACCCTAAATTTCTTAAACAAAAAAATCATCAATTCTTCAATTAATTCAGCAAAGATGGCTCTGATACCAATTGTTGAAATTTTATATACCCACTTAAGAACATGCATAAAACATTAATAACAACCTAAAACATGTTTCTATGAATCTAGATCTTAATCATGTTGCAAAAGTGCTTTAATATAAAATCCTAAATCATGAAACTATAGATCTTTGCTAAATTAAAAGATGAGAACATTAAAAGCGGAAACACTAATCTGAATCCATTGATGGAGATTGTGCAGAGGATTTGGATCTTCCTATATGATACGCACTTCTATGAGATGCCGTCTCTCTGTTCTTCTGTTGATGGGAATGACAGATGGAATAAGAAGATGCGTATATATAGGGGATCATAACCCTAATTGATAATTATTGATTTCCAATTTTGCCCATCATAAAATAAGAAATTTACTTTACGGTTTCTACACGTGTTATATCACACTTTAAATTATATGCTTTTAACCCATTACTTAAATCTTAATTAGATCACTTTAATTTGAGTTAGACATTAGAATAGCAATTATACATTTAGTCACATATGTGAGCCCACATAGATTATTTTCCAACATTACTGTTTACAAGACTTTTCATATGTTGTATCGTTCTGAAGACGTGTCGTAGGCACCTGGCCACGGGCAAATCTAGTATATATATATGTATTCAGAATACTGATGAGAATACCTTGTCCAGCCAATTCAGTACTCGTTCAGTTGGCTCCTTATCGTTGGCTATTTCAGTAGCTCTCTTGATCTTCTCTTGAACTTCATTTTTGGTGAGCTGCAAGTCTTCCGAAACCTTCTTCATATTTCTCATGTTTTCAGCAATTTTCAGTAAATATTTCATCTGATCCACCATTGGAGTCCATAGAAAGTGACAATGGAGCTGATAACAGAATCCATTATGGTTGAATTACGAAAAGTAACCAACAGAAAGAGTGGGGTTTAGGGAATAGAAATTGAATATGCATGCATTTTAACCCATACTGCTTAATGCCCCTTTTATACTTCTCCAATAATGGAATCAAGAATCTCTTCTTTGCAAAAAGTTTCACCAAGAGAATAACATGTGCTGAGTTCATTCATACGTATAATTAGATTTAAAATATTTAAATTAAAAGTAGTGAGATTTATATTTTTAAATATTCTTCTTACATGACAATTTAAAAATATATCTTATATCTCAATAATATGCATATATATGTACCAAAAATCGAAAGTGATCTTGTGGTGTGTCTGATTTCAACCAAACGAAGCACATAAACAAAGCTTAGTGCTTAATAAACTTATAGGTTTCTTAAGAAATACAAATCTTTTTGAACCGGTTCAGTTAGAACCCAGTTCAAGGCACAACACGGTTCTTTTCTGACTTCATCTTTCTTATTTTGAGTTGCCGTCTGTTATGAGCATGACTGATTTGGCATTTCGTTTTATTAATTGAGTCAATTAAGCAAGCTCGATGAACCTACCACATTGTAATTAGCAAGAGAAGACTTCATTAGCAAGAGATGACTTGTAAAGTCTAGTTAAAATAACAAAGGAAACAACAATTACTAGTGAAAGTACTCCGAGATATTGATGTTTTTTACAATTGGGGATCTAGAGGTCTCTGTCGTAAGTAGTTAAAAAAAAAATTAGATTCGTCTACCTTTGTCTCTACAATGTTCTTTTTCTTTCTTCTTTTGAGTTGCTTTCGCTTCTGAGGATAACTGTTTTGAAATTTCGTTGTGTTGAATGAGTCAATTAAGCAGGGTGGATGAAAAAGACACAGTACCAAATTGTGATTATTATAAATCAATAGAAGACTTCATCGGCAAGTATTGACTTGTAATGTCTAGTTCAAATATAAAAAAAGGAAACTGCAATACTAGTGGAAGTATTCCAAGATATTGATGTTTTTTACGAGTGGGGATCGCGAGGTCTCTACCTTTGTCTATACTAGGCAATGTTACCAGAACTGAACCAGCCTTTGAACCGTTAGAGCGGACGGTTCATTTCTAACGGTCCAACCGCGGTTCACTCTTGATTGGATTGCTAAGGTGCCGTGATTGAATCCGAAGTTCAGTTAGAACCCAGTTCAAGCCTCTATCAAGTACTTTTCCGATTCATCCGGTTTCTTTGAAGTTTCCGGTTTCACTCAAAACCAGCCCTATTCAGGTCCCAGTTCCGGTCTGACAGCATTCATATTAGGAATTAATTAGACTTTACAAATCCCAACTTGCTACTAAGTTCTTTAATTTTTATTTTTTCCAATTTGGACGGACAAGGAGGAATTACTTTATACTAATCACAATTTGGTAGGGTACTGTATTTTTCACCAGGCCTACATAATTGATTCTTTTTGGTAGGGTGTCTTTTTCACCAGGCCTGCATAATTGATTATTTCATTTCTAATCAATCATGCTCAAAAGAAGAAAGATAAAGAGAAAAAATTGTTAACCTTCAATAGTTACATTGTTGTAAAAAAGCTTGATCTCCTCTTGAAAAACACAGCAACGTCTGAGCTTGGCTTCGGAAGTTTGGGAGAAGCTGGAATTGCTTTGAGGTATAATAAAGGACATGAAGAAGTTTGAGAACTGGCTTCCGAAGTATATTAATCAATTACTAGTATAGACAGAGGTTGCGGATTTTTTTTCCGGCAATAAGTCTTTTTTTAAACTATTTTTCAAAATATGCTTGTTTTGAAAATAACTCTGAAGATAGGTCTGTCCTCGTAGACCACATTATCGAACTACAGCCTTTTCGATAACGGGGCCGCGGTTGTGAACTGCGGTCTCGTTACAAGTAATATAATGCTAAATTTTCCCAAGTGTAAAATGTAAAAAAATATAAGGTCGCAGTTGGATACTGCAGCCTCGATATAACATAGGTCGCAGCCCACAATTATGGCTTCAGTTATATGCTAAAAACTGGGTCCTATGAAGCATATTACTGAGGTTGCCGTTGTGAACTGCGGCATATGTTATATCGAGGTCGCAGTACCCAACTGCGGCCTCGTACTTTTTACATTTTATACTTAGAAATTTTTTTCCCCAAGTCTCGGAACATATTAGCTAAGATATGTAATTAGGCCGCAACTGTGAACTGCGGTCTCTAAATTGAAGATGCCACAGTTCGGTACTACGGCCTATGGTTGCCGTTGTGAGCTTCGTTATTGAAAAGGCTGCAGTTCGGTTCTGCGGCCTATAAAGACATACCTATCTTCGGAATTAGTTTCGAAACAGATCTATTTTGGAAATTAGTTTCAAAAAGAGACCTATTTCGGGGGAAAATTCGAGGTTGTGACGAAATTAATATAATCTAATATTTAATTTAATAATAATTATTTGGAAATCATGGAGTTTTTTCAACTCGGAGAAGACATGTGACAGAGTTTCTTAACCCATGAAGCCAGAAAATGACATGTGGCATATTTTTCTCATTCAGATAATGACATGTGGCGAGGTTCAGACATGCGTATAATTATATTTAAAATAGTTAAATCTCTAATATTATACTAGGAATAGGTTTGCTCGTTGACACGTGCCTACGGCACGTCTTCGGAACGGTGCACCTGGTTTGATTATATAAAATAATTTTGGAGATCCAGCAAATTAATTGAAGTAGCAAACATATTATATGAGGTGCCAGTATATCTACTTTTAAGCTCAACCATCGCCTTTTTTATCATTAGCTTGAACTTACATATAGAGGCTCTCGATTCGGTGGAGGGGAGTCGCCGATACGGAGTCGCTTGATATCCGCGCTCGATTTGGTGGAGTCACCGATATGGAATCAGCAGCGGATCAGATATCGGCGACGACCTCTTGATTGGGGTTCGACATTGGATTTGGATTTGGATTTGCTTTGAGATTTTCAAATTTTCAAATTTTCAAATTTCAAAATTTCAAAATTATCAAATATTTGAATTTTAAAATTTAAAATTTAAAATTTAAAAAAAAACCTAATTTTTTGAAATTTTCTAATTTGTTTAATATAAAAAAATTATTTTTAAAATTTTTTTAATTTAAAAAAATTATAATTTTTTATAAGTTTTTAAATTTTTTGAATTATTATTAAATTTTTTAGTTTGTTAGTTTTTTATTTTTATTTTTATTTTCTTAATTTTTTGAATAAGAGAGAGAGAGAGAGAGAAATAATTAAATAAATAAAGGAGTTATTTTGGGTGGGGGGGTGTAACGCCCCGAGCCCGGCTCAGCTGCGCATGCGGCTACACGTGCGCACACGCGAAAGAACGGACACAAAACTCTAGCCACGCCCACCACAGGCTGCCTCAAAAGGGTGGTTAACCATTTGGTAACCCTTCATCATGGGCTTCCTAATATATCCTACTTTCCTTCCTACTTCACAACCGATATGGGATTAAATCCCCTCGGTCAACCCCCGGTCAAACACACCAAGCACACACACAACACACATCTTCATCCATCATTTTAATTCTTTCCTATGTTCCATAGAAAATCAATCATTTCCTTCCTTCTTTATATATATACTATTTCTAGAAATACGGGGTCTTACATTCACCCCCCCTTAAGAATTCAGCATCCTCGCTGAGCCCGGACTTACAACATGATTCAGGATCCCTTTTCTAGCCGATGTGGAGAGGATTACCCTGATTTTGCTAGTTGTACAGTCCCCTACCAGGGCGACCTGTCCCAACCTAGCTCCCTCTCAGGCGTACATCTTGCACACACTCGGTGTCAAAAGTCGGCTCTGATACCATTTGTAACGCCCCGAGCCCGGCTCAGCTGCGCACGCGGCTACACGTGCGCACACGCGAAAGAACGGACACAAAACTCTAGCCACGCCCACCACAGGCTGCCTCAAAAGGGTGGTTAACCATTTGGTAACCCTTCATCATGGGCTTCCTAATATATCCTACTTTCCTTCCTACTTCACAACCGATATGGGATTAAATCCCCTCGGTCAACCCCCGGTCAAACACACCAAGCACACACACAGCACACATCTTCATCCATCATTTTAATTCTTTCCTATGTTCCATAGAACATCTTATAGGCCCATCATATTATTAATTCCCATAGGATCTCTTATAGGCCATAATCAATCATTTCCTTCCTTCCTTCTTTATATATATACTATTTCTAGAAATACGGGGTCTTACAGGGGGGGTTTGAATTTGAGTTTTTGGGGGAAACTTTTGGGAGAGAAAATGTGTTTTGTGAGGTTAGATCTGGGCCTTTGATTTTGGGGGGATTGAAGGAGAGCCACTTGATAGCTTTCTTTGTGTTTTATTATACTAGTATTTTTCAAGTGCGATGCACGTTTGATAAAGAGTTGGAGTTAAACGTGTTATACACGTAAGTCATTATAAAAAAAATGGAGTTGAACATACACGTATTTTTAAAAATATAGAAAGAAAAATATTGATGTGTACGTGCGATGCACGTGTTGAAAATAGATTTGGAGTTGCACGTGCGATGCACCTGTTTGTTTGGTGACATAAGTGATGTTACTTTTGTGACAAAAAAATATTTAAAATTGTTTATTTGTGACAAACTCTTCCAATAACTAGTAAGTAAATATATTATATTATAGATAGATAGATGGATATTAATTTACACATGCGATGCATGTTCAATATAAAAAAAATTAAAGTAAAAAAAACTGACATAGTAAAAGGCCTTCTTTCTTACTTTTTTAAAATAGTGGGGGGTATATGCTAGTTTTCATATTTTAAATGGGGGCATTTGCTAAAATATCCCTTTTTAGGGGCTACACATGCATCACACAGGTATGTTTAATAAATTTAGTTTGGCCGTATATTGCACGGGTTTGCCCAGTTACAAAATTAGGGTTTGTTTGTTTACAACCCCAACTCTCCCATTAAAATAGTAGAGATAGATAGTTGGAGTTGGAGTTGTCGTTTGTAAATATACCAAATTACGTGTATTGAACGTACATAACTAATATGAATCAAGGTCTCAATTTTGAGGCTAGACTACGTCAGAATTTTTATTTTAAAAAAAAGTTATTTATTAAAACGTTCATCTTAAATATAAATTACTAGTTAGTGATGCGGTTTGAATCTGGGATACGTGTGGTTGCACCAGGTGTGAGTTCTCTACTCGATTTGTATTTGAAGGAGAAAGCTTCTTCAGAGACGACCCTCGGCTGGCCGAGCGGTACCTGCGACGGGCTGGTAGTGAGGTGGATGTCTGGGCTCGGATCCGAGGTCTTGTGTACCTGCAGACGGTCTCGAAACACCGGGGTTGGTCCCGGCGGCAGACCCTCCGACGATCTAGTCAGTCACTTAAGATATAGCAACAGTAACTAGGGTTTTGTGGAGAAAAGATTGATTACCTTTTAAGAAAGGAGAGGGCCTGGTATTTATAGGAGTTTCTAATCGGGTCTAGACCCGTTTGGGGCTGGGCCGGACCCAGTTACCCGATTGGCTGAAGCGGTGGAAAGTCGGGCGGTATAGGGCTGACGTGGCAGGCGCCGGAGTGGTTTTCGGGCTGACGTGGCAGAGCTCCGGGCGGTTTTCCGGCGCTGACGTGGCTGATCTGAAGGATCAGGAAGGACGCGTATCCTGAGGGGATCCGGTGGCTCAGGGTGAGCCACGCTTTATTCCTGACCCATATCACAAGCCCCACACTCCCGCAGGGTTGGGTGATCCAGCAGTGCGGGGGTGACTCATGGTCTTCTGGGGAAGGGCAGATGTCAGGGTAAGAAGTAGGGTCTGCTGCTCCCCGAAGAAGGCCAGGGGCAGGAGGAATGGACCCCTCGTTGGATGTGCGGGAGGTGAAGTTTTTAGGAGGGGGGAGCCGGTAGTGCGCCTGCCGAGCTTACTTGGTCGGCGACCGAGTTAGTGGGGTCGGCGGACGAACCCTACGGGTCGGCGGACGAACTCAAGGGATCGGCGGACGACCGATTCGCTAGTTGGAAGAGCGAGGGGTCGTCCAAGCCATCTGATGGGACTCGTTTTGTCGAGCGTTGGGGATCGGCGTCCGAGTTCATGAGGTCGGCGCCGTGGAGAGCGTTTTTGAGTCGGCGGTCGGGCACACGGGTTCGGTTGGACGAAACCCAAGGGTCGGCGGACGACTGCCTCGTTGGTTGGAAGAGCGATGGGTCGGTGTCCGAGGTCGGGAGGTTGGAAGAGCGTCTTGCTGGTTAGGAGAGACTCGAGCTCGGATCCGAGCGCCGAGTCCCTACTGGGAAAGGAGGAGTGGTTCGAGCTTCGATCCGAACTCCGAGTGTTTGCTGAGAAGGGAGAAGGGGCTTGGTTTCGAATTTCGATCCGAGCGTCGAGCTCCATACTGAGACAGGGGAAATAGCCTGGCTCGATCCTCGATCCAAGCATCGAGCCCTCACTGAGTAGGTGGGAGAAGTCTGGCCCGAGCTCAGGGGGTCGGTGGTCGAGACCTAAGGGTCGGCGGACGACTGCCTCGCTAGTTGGAAGAGCGAGGGGTCGCCCAGGCCATCCGTTGGGTCGTCGTCCGAGGTCAGGAGATCGGTCTGACGAGCGTCTTGTTAGTCAGAAGAGTGAGGGGGATGTGAGACTCGAGCTCCGATCCGAGCGCCGTGTCCCCTCTGGGAAAGGGCTCGTGGCTCGAGCTTCGATCCGAGCTCCGAGTGTCGATCCGAGCGTCGAGCCCCATGCTGAGGGAGAAGCCTAGCTCGAGTTTTGATCCGAGCGCCGAGTCCCACTGAGTAGGAGAATAGCCTGGCTCGAGCTTCGATCCGAGCGTCGAGCCCCCACTGAGTAAGAGAGAGTAGTCTGGCTCGAGTTTCGATCCGAGCGCCGAGCCTCCACTGAGTAAGAGAGAGTAGCCTGGCTCGAGTTTCGATCCGAGCGCCGAGCCTCCACTGAGTAAGAGAGAGTAGCCTGGCTCGAGTTTCGATCCGAGCGTCGAGCCCCACCCTTTGGAGGGGAAGGTTGTATGGCTCGAACCTTCATCTGAGCGTCGAGCCCCACCTGTGAAAGAAGAAGGTGGTATGGCTCGAATTCCCATCCGAGCGTCGAGCCTAACCTGGGTGAGGAGAAGGCGGTATGGCTCGAATTTCCATCCGAGCATCGAGCCCCACCTGTGAAAGGAGAAGGTGGTTTGGCTCGAGATTCCATCCGAGCGTTGAGCCCAACCTGTGAGAGGGGAAGGTTGCATGGCTCGAACTTTCATTCGAGCGTCGAGCCCCACCTGTGAAAGGAGAAGGTGGTTTGGCTCGAGATTTGATCCGAGCGTCGAGCCCCACCTCTGAAAGGAGAAGGTGGTGTGGCTCGAATTCCCATCCGAGCGTCGAGCCCAACCTGGGAGAGGAGAAGGTTGCCTGGCTCGGGTTTCTATCCGAGCGTCGAACCCCACCTGTGTGCATGTTTGTTCTTGACTGCCTCTTCGAAAGTTCTTCTAGGATCTACTTTGATCCCGCGACGCCTGTTCGAATCGCCTTTTGGAAGACATTGGTAATAGGCTGAATAGAAGCAATTGGGAGATGAACAGAAAGAAGATCTAGACTCTTCAGTGAAGCCAAGAAATGAGATTGTCGAGAAGAGGTGGTGTGGCGCGCGTTCTCATCCGAGTAGTGAGCCACCACTAAGCAACGAGAAGGTGGTTTGGCTCGAGATTCCGTCCGAGCGTCGAGCCCAACCTGTGAGAGGGGAAGGTTGCCTGGCTCGATTTTTCATCCGAGCGTCGAGCCCCACCTGTTCGAAAGTTCTTCTAGGATCTACTTTGATTCCGCGACGCCTGTTCGAATCGCCTTCTGGAAGACATTGGTAATGGGTTGAACAGAAGCAATGTCGCACCAGTTGCTAGGGGTGATTTCTGTCGGGCAAACAGGAAGGGGTAGTATTGGAATTTTATCCTCTCTGCTGACGTCATGGCGCAAAGATCAACGTTTGTTTAGCCGTTGGATCTTGTCAGATAAGATCTAACGGCTAGATGCTTATTTGCGAAAATCGAGGAGTCGTTGTCTACTTTAAAACCCCCACCCCCCTCATTTTTTTCTTTTCACCTTATCGTTTATAATTCCCCGCTTTCCAACTTTAGCGCAGGTATTTCGATCGCTGTTGGCAGGTTCTTCGGAGAGAAGCGTAACTTTCAAAGCATCAGGTTAGTAATTCTCTTTTTTGACATGTCGCGTACTCAGTCTGGTTCCGAGGCTACTTCGTCTGGTCACTCGGAGATGGAGTCAGATTTAGAAACGTCATCGTCTCTGAGCAAGTACCAGGTTAAAAAGGAGGTTTTCTCCGAACCTGGCTCCGAGGGCGATAGTGACGTAGCTCTGATCGTGCAACCGCTGAGTTCTCGGAGGCTAGGGAAGGAGCCGATGGGAGAGGGCGGTGCGGACGAGGATAGTGATGATGATGACGAGGAGTCGGATCAGGATGCTGGTGATGATGAAGAGGATGAGGAAGGAGAGCAGGGCGACACGGAGAGTGAGGAAGGAGAGGGCATTGGCGCGCCGGAGGCCGGCCACGGAGAAGATCTACCTCCGTTGCCCCCCTTGTCGACGCCATCGCCCGAGCGCAAGCCTCGGCCACGACGGAAGAAGTTAGTTCTTACCATCCCTCAAAGTCCTTCTTCGCCTGACGAGGATGCGCCGAGGACAGGCCTTGATGTTCCACCTGTTACCTTTCGAAATCCCGTGTCGATACGAATGTATCCCGATGATGTGAGGGACATCCAGCCGATCCCTCCCGTGCCTGGAGAGAACACAAGGACGAAGATTCGTGCGGACAATACTCCCAGTGTCTTGAGACCGGAGTACCTGAATATCATCAGGGCTGCTTACTACATTCCGAGGGAGTACGAGCTCTTGCAACCGAGCCCGGGTATTCGACCCACGACAGTGTTGGCTCCGGGCTACTGCTTATTTCCGGAGCACGCTTTCATCTCGGGGCTGAGGTTCCCCCTGCACCCCTTTGTGAAGACGGTCTTGAACTGGGCGGAGCTGTCCCCCATGCAGTATGGCCCCAACTCTTGGAAGCAGCTCATCTGCTTCATCTTGAAGTGTCAAGAGAAAGGGGTGAGGCCGAGGCTTTCCTACTTCCGTGCAATTTTTAGCATTGGTTCGCTCGGAGATATTGAGGGCGTATTCTTCTTCACGCCAAGACCGAACAAAAGAGTGGTGCACGGCCACCCGGATTCGATCAAGAATTGGAGGGATAAGTATTTTGTTGTGAAGACCGAAGGGGCATGGGACATCCCGACTCAGTGGAATTTTGTGAAGCCGAAGCGCAAGCCCCCAAAGAGAAATGAGTTAACCGCCAAGGAGTGGGGGAGGGTCGAACATATACTCAGGGGAGATAGCATCGCGTGGCGCCGGGTGACCGAAGTTCACCTAGCGAGGGCCGGACTGAGTCCCGCCGACCCTAGTATGTTTCTTTCCTTATTTTTTCATCTTTCTGCCTTCGTGTTAACGTTTAGCCTTCATTTTCTGTCTTGTTGTAGGGATGTCGACACAACAGGCACACGCCAAGCAGATCCTGCTCGCCGCCGCAGAGAAGACGAGGCAAGAGAAGAAGAAGAAAGAAGAGCAGGAACGCCTCGCTGCCGAGAAGCGGAAGCCTTCTGCTCAGCCTTCGCAAGCCGGAGGGCCCTCTAGCGTGCCTCCCCCAGCGCCCGAGGAGCAGCCTTTGGCGAAGAAGCAGAAGAAGCATCACCATTCCTCGCGATCGGCTCGAGACCCAGCGGGGGGATCGGGGAAGACGGTTGAAGCCCCGTCACAACAGCTTCCCCCCGTACGTCCGAGTGCGGCGGAGTTGGTGGGAAGGATGGCGACGATGCCCTTCGCCCCCGATTGGTCGATCCTGAAGGGCGACTCAATTCTCGACGGACCCGTATCGATGGAGTTCGTCTCGAAGGCCATCACCGATCGGGATGGAATGGCCTTGGCGGTGCAGATGGCCGATCAGGCCTACATGCGTTGGGCCCAAGCGACCCTCTCGGTAAGTTGTTCGAGGCCCGTCTGGTGATTGGACTTGTAATTATTGCTAAGTTTGATTTTTCTTGACAGTCGATGCTCCACGGTCAGCACTTCCACAAGTGTCTGGAGAAGGAGATCACATACGAGCGGAAGCAGAAGGAGAAGTTCCTTCGGGAACTGACCAAGGCGACGGACGACTTCAAGGAGGCTCGGGACATGGTCGTAGTGCACGAGGCCCAGATAGAGTCCTTGGACAAGATCCATAAACAGGACTGAGAGGACCTGCTGAAAAAGATCGCGGCCGAGGCGGCGGAGAAGGAGAAGGCGCAGAAGGCCTTGGCGGACTTGGAGGCGGCCTTGGGGGAGACATTGATGACGGCGCAAGACGAGGCTTATGAGCAAGCCAAGTCTCACTTCAAGTATATTTATCCTGAGTGCAACGTCGACCACCTCGGCTTCGGGTGGAAGCCGGACCTGCCTCCGACCCCTGGTGGTGATGGTGACGACGTGGGCCACCACGAAGAAGAGGTGCACCCCGACCCTCAAGAATAGATGTTTTTTGTTTTTTTTTTCTTTTTGTTGTAAATGCCCTCGGCGGACTGGCCACCGCAAATTTTGTATCGAACTTTTTGAGATGGAATGAAATATGAAATTTTTTGGGCCGACCCTACAACACTTGCATTTTGTGATACTTGTGTTTCTTTTTCTTTTGATAGAGGCTGGCTCGCCAACGAAAGCTGTCTCGGGACCGAGAGGCTGCCAAGAATTACTTTTTGAACAAGTCGAGAGAGCTCGGTCTAGAGGTGGCACGTTTGAGAAAAGTCGTAGCCGACCGGGACTAGTGGGTCATTGAGAAGGACTGGGCGGTCTCGGATACCTCTAGCGGACGGTCGGCCTCCGAATCTTCTCTTCGCGAGGCCGTCATAGAGAAAGAATTGGAGATTCGCCAGTTGAAGCTTATACTGGGTGCCGGTCTTGTTGAAGAGGCAAGTAACTCCACTCCGGGGAGGTTGCTGCCGCCTTCGCCGGTTGCGACACAGCCGGATGATGCGGAGAGCTCGGTGGTGGGCACGTCCTCCTTGGTTGGAATAGCCGAGCGTCACAGGAGCCCCGAATTCGAGTTCCCGGCCGAGTGAGTGAGTTGAGAGCCTTCATTGTACTTGTGTTTTCATTTATTGAGTTGTAAGCGATGAGTAATGAATAAGATCATTTGTTCTCCGGAGCCTTGATTGCCTCGGATGCCGAATGTGGCTGACGTGAAATCTCCGAAGAGTCGCAATTGACGTGACTGCGTCAATAATTGCGACGTTTCGCCTTCCTAGGCATATTTATGGCGACGTTTCGCCTTCCGCCGTTTCCCACTCCCAGGCGTAATAAATGAGGCCTCAGGGGGCTATATAATCGCCACCCCCCCTCAGTTTTCCATCAGTGAGTCATTTGACTCGGATGCCTGTTCATGGCGGGCGTCCGCAAAATGTAATGTTTCCGAGCATCCTGGATCGGAGGCATACCGATCACCCTCGAACAATTCGGGGTACCGGTCGTCAGGGCCATGGGACCCCAGGTTGTTCGTTGGTGAACGGTGGGCCGACCGATCGTTTGGGGAACAATTTGGGGTTTTGGGCTTTGTCCGTGTCGTAAACCCCGAGCTGTTCTTGGGCGACAGAGGGGTCGACTGATCTGTTCGAGTCGAGAGAGATAGAGCCGCTAGTCTTTGGCCTCCCTGCCATCCTCAAACAGTTCGGGGTTTAGGTTTTGGCAAAAGCCGTAAACCCCGAGCTGTTCGTGGGTGAGAGGGTGGCCAATAATCCGACTCAAGGCTCGGGGCGTCTGCGGAAGGCGGATGCCTCAAAGCTTAAATAAAAAATTTTCCAACGCTTGGTGAGTGAACAGGCGGAAGGCAGCATCGAGCGTGCACGGCGAGCGTTTAGGTCGCGGTGCCCCCGGAGGGGACACCCGCTTTGCTCGGGGTCGGTGCCGAGCTTCTGCACATGTTCTCGTGGAGAGACGGTGCGGGAGTGGCTGGCGAATGTCGCCTCGAGTCTCGGTTGATGGCCTCGGAGGAGGTCAAACCGAGCGAGGGACAGGTGCCGAGCCCCCCCAACGGTGAGAAAGACAACTGCAGGCGTGGCGTAGCCCTGTCGCCGAGCCTTTAGGTCGCGGTGCCCCCGGAGGGGACACCCGCCTTGCTCGGGTTCGGTGCCGAGCTTCTGTACTTGTTCTCGTGGAGAGACGGTGCGGGAGTGGCTGGCGAATGTCGCCTCGAGTCTCGGTTGATGGCCTCCGAGGAGGTCAAACCGAGCGAGGGACGAGTGCCGAGCCCCCACAACGGTGAGAAAGACAACCGCAGGCGTAGCGTAGCCCCGCCGCCGAGCATGTAGGTCGCGGTGCCCCCCGGAGGGGACACCCGCCTTGCTCGGGGTCGGTGCCGAGCTCCTGCACTTGTTCTCGTGGAGAGACGGTGCGGGAGTGGCTGGCGAATGTTGCCTCGAGTCTCGGTTGATGGCCTCCGAGGAGGTCAAACCGAGCGAGGGACGAGTGCCGAGCACCCACAACGGTGAGAAAGACAACCGCAGGCGTAGCGTAGCCCCGCCGCCGAGCATTTAGGTCGCGGTGCCCCCCGGAGGGGACACCCGTCTTGCTCGGGGTCAGTGCCGAGCCCCTGCACTTGTTCTCGTGGAGAGATGGTGCGAGCCCCACGCTTGTAAGAGAAGCGTGTTTGGACTCGCGATTTCATCCGAGTGACGAGCCCCACGCTTGTAAGAGAAGCGTGTTTGGACTCGCGATTTGATCCGAGTGACGAGCCCTACGCTTGTAAGAGAAGCGTGTTTGGACTCGCGATTTGATCCGAGTGACGAGCCCCATGCTTGTAAGAGAAGCGTGTTTGGGCTCGCAATTTGATCCGGGTGACGAGCCCTATGCTTGTAGGAGAAGCATGTTTGGACTCGCGATTTGATCCGGGTGACGAGCCCCACGCTTGTAGGAGAAGCGTGTTTGGACTCGCGATTTGATCCGAGTGCCGAGCCCCACGCTTGTAAGAGAAGCGTGTTTGGACTCGCAATTTGATCCGAGTGACGAGCCCCATGCTTGTAAGAGAAGCGTGTTTGGACTCGCAATTTGATCCGGGTGATGAGCCCCACGCTTGTAAGAGAAGCGTGTTTGGACTCGCGATTTGATCCGAGTGACGAGCCCCATGCTTGTAAGAGAAGCGTGTTTGGGCTCGCAATTTGATCCGGGTGACGAGCCCCATGCTTGTAGGAGAAGCGTGTTTGGACTCGCGATTTGATTCGGGTGACGAGCCCCACGCTTGTAGGAGAAGCGTGTTTGGACTCGCGATTTGATCCGAGTGCCGAGCCCCACGCTTGTAAGAGAAGCGTGTTTGGACTCGCGATTTGATCCGGGTGACGAGCCCCACGCTTGTAGGAGAAGCGTGTTTGGACTCGCGATTTGATCCGGGTGCCGAGTTCGTGAGGGGTCCTTTATCTGTTTACAAGAATTGGAGTCATAAGCTTGTTTTAAGAAAGCTGACGTTTACAATACATGCTTGTTACAAACAAGTCTAGGCACGACGTGCCGTTTACAGGACTTTACAAAAGACTAGGCCCAACGTGCCGATTACAATTATATTTTACATGGAGGCTACTCTCCTAAGAACTTAATCAAGTGTTCCGCATTCCAGGGCCTCTTGACAGGCTTGCCGTCGGTGTCGGTCAGGCGATAGGTACCCGGTCGTACGACCTCCGAAACCTTATAAGGGCCCTCCCAGTTTGGTGCCAACTTCCTTTTCTGGCCGGGGTTGGATACCGCCAGTTTCCGGAGGACAAGATCTCCGAGAGCAATGTTTGTTGGGCGCACTTTCTTGTTATAGAACCTCTCGATTCTTTGCTGGTAGATGTTCCTTCTGATGGATGACTTCTCCCTGACCTCGTCAATGAGGTCCAGGTCTGCTCGGAGTTGCATGGAGTTGCTTGCTTCGTCAAAAGCCATAATTCAGGGAGAGGGGATACCTATTTCCAGGGGAATGACGGCCTCAGCGCCGTATGTTAAGTTGAAGGGTGACTCCCCTGTCGGAATTCTTTTTTTTGTTCGGTGGGCCCAGAGAACGCTCGGTAGTTCGTCGACCCATAGTCCCTTGGAGGAATTATCGAGTCGCTTCTTAAGCCCGTCGAGGATCTGACGATTCGCGTTCTCTGCCTGTCCGTTGGATTGGGGATGGCATACTGAAGAGAAACGCTGCTGGATGCCGAGGTCTTCGCAGAACTTGCGGAAATGCTTGCCTGCAAACTGGGTCCCGTTATCCGTGACGAGTACTTGGGGGATACCGAACCGACAGATAATGTGTTTCCAGAAGAATCGCTGGGTCTGCTGTTCGGTGATCGTAACTAGTGGCTCCGCCTCGATCCATTTGGTGAAGTAGTCGATGGCAACTATAAGAAACTTTCGTTGCCCCGTCGCCTTGGGAAAAGGGCCTACCAGATCCATCCCCCACATTGCAAAGGGGGTTGGACTGGCCATGGATCGTAGGTTTGCTTGAGGAACCCTTTTGATGGGCGAGAATCTTTGACAGGGGCCACACTTCTTGACGAGATTTAGAGCGTCCTGCAGCATGGTGGGCCAGTAGTACCCGTGGTTCAAAGCCTTTCGCGCGAGCGAACGACTTCCCATGTGACACCCGCCAATCCCCTCGTGTAATTCTTTGAGAGCATACTCGGCTTCATCGGGAGTGAGGCAGCGGAGATAAGGTCGTCCATCCGAGGTGGTGTAGGACCTTTTGAAGAGTGTTGAGTCGATCATTGTGAACCTTTCCGCTCGGGCCCGGACCCTTCTTGCTTCGGTTCGGTCTTCTGGGAGCTCTCTCTTGACGAGAAATCGCCTAATTAGAGTGGTCCAGTCTTCGGGGGGAGCTCCATCTTCAATGCCCAGGACCTCCGGGATGTCGATACTGGGTTTTAGCATGATCTCGATCAGGACCGTACGGTCGAGACCTTCGAAGGAAGAGGATGCCAATTTTGACAAAGCGTCAGCCTGGACATTCTGTTCCCAGGGGATCCTCAAAACAGCCGACTCGTCGAAGGTCGATAGTAGGCGTTGAACTACAGCTCGGTAACGAACCATGCGATCGTCTCGGGCCTCGTACTCCCCGGTGATCTGGTTGACCACGAGCTGGGAGTCGCTGAAAGCCCTGATTTGCCTGGCACCGGCTTGATGAGCTATGGTGAGCCCAGCGATCATTGCCTCGTATTCGGCCTCGTTGTTAGAGGCCGGGAAGTTGAGGCGGAGGCAGTACTGTAGAAGAAAACCGTCTGGGCCTCGAAGGATGATGCCCGCTCCGCTGCCTGCCTCACAGGAGGAACCATCGACGTAAACTTCCCACGTCTGGTCGTTTTCCGTGTTTGCAGGGTGCTCGGAGATAGTGCACTCCGTAATGAACTCCGCGAGCGCCTGCCCCTTGATGGCTGTTCTGGGCTGATAGCCGATGTCATACTGGCTGAGCTCAATCGACCATTTCACGAGTCGACCCGAGCTTTCTGGTTTGTAGAGTACGGCCTTCAGAGGTTGGTCCGTCAGCACTTGGACAGAATGAGATTGAAAATAAAGACGGAGCTTCCGCGAGGCCATGACCAGGGTGTACGCCACTTTCTCCATCCGAGAGTACCTGGTCTCGGCATCGAGCAAGACCTTGCTGACGTAGTATATAGGCTTCTGTGATCCCTCTTCCTCCCGAACGAGAACGGCGCTGAGCACCTTCTCAGAGGCTGATAGGTAGAGCCAGAGTGGCTCTCCTGGTTCGGGCTTGCTGAGAAGAGGGGGGTTTGCGAGGTATTCCTTTAACTGGGCGAAGGCCTCTTGCTGTTGGACACCCCATTCGAACTCGTCGGTGCCGCGCAGGGCTTTGAAGAAGGGAAGAGACTTCTCTCCGGACTTGGAGAGGAAACGGCCGATGGCCGCCAGTCTCCCTGTCAGCCTTTGGACTTCTTTGATGTTCCTCGGAGGGGCCATGTCTAGGATTGCTTGGATCTTTTCGGGGTTTGCTTCGATTCCCCTTTGGCTGATAATGAACCCGAGGAACTTTCCCGCGGAGACGCCGAAGGCGCATTTATTTGGATTAAGTCTCATGTTATGGGTCCGAAGTACCCCAAAGGCCTCCTCGAGGTCGGCTACGTGATCCTCCCCCCGCCGGCTCTTGACGAGTGTGTCATCCACATATACTTCTATATTGCACCCGATCTGTTCCTTGAAGACCCGGTTGACGAGCCTCTGGTACGTGGCTCCGGCGTTCTTCAGTCCGAAGGGCATGACCCTGTAGCAGTAGAGCCCTTGGTCTGTGACGAAGGATGTCTTGGCGATGTCGGGAGGGAACATGCGGATCTGGTTGTAGCCTGAAAACGCATCCATGAAGGACAGGAGCTCGTGACCCGATGTTGCATCGACGAGAGCATCGATCCTGGGAAGGGGGAATGGGTCCTTCGGGCACGCTTTATTGAGATCCGTGAAATCAATGCAGATCCTCCAGCTCCCGCTCGCCTTCTTGACCATGACGACGTTTGCCAGCCACTCGGGGTAGCTGACCTCCTGGATGAAGCGCGCGGCAAGGAGTTTGTCGACTTCTGCATTAACTGCCTGTTATCGCTCTGGTGCGAACTTGCATCGCTTTTGTACCACTGGTTTCGAGCCGGGGATCACGCTGAGTTTATGCATGATGAGTTCCTCGGAAATTCCGGGCATGTCAGATGGCTTCCAGGCGAACAGATCGACATTGCGTCGGATGCAGGTGATGAGATCGGACTTAAGGCGGGGTGCGAGGGAGTGACTTACTCGAAATTGTTTTGATGAATCCTCTGTCTCGAAGGAGACATCCTCCAGCTCGTCTGCCGACTCCGGCTCTGGCTGGGTTCTTTGGGGCTACATCTCCACGGCGTCGAGGGGAAACACTCCGCTTCCTATTGCTGTCATATAACAGGAGCGAGCGGCTTCCTGGTTCCCTCGGACCACTCCTACCCCGGTACTGGTAGGGAACTTCATCTTCTGGTGGTATGCCGAGGGGACAGCCTGGAGAGAGCAGAGGCCCGGTCGACCGAGAATGGCGTTGTAGGCTGCCTTGACGTTGACAACCATGAAGTCCATGGACTCGGTTCTTCGGTTCGGGGCCGTGCCAGCCGTGACATCCAGCGTGACGATCCCCTCGATTGTCACCGAAACTCCAGAAAATCCGTGCAGGGTGTATCCCGCAGGCTTGAGCCTGCTTCGGGGGAGCTTTAGGTTCTCGAAAGCATCGAGGAACAGAATGTTGACCGAGCTCCTGTTGTCCATAAGGATCCGCCGAGCATCAAAGTTTGCCATGCTGAGATTGATTACGAGGGCGTCGCAATGTGGGAGCCGAACCCCCTCCAGGTCGTCACCCGAGAAGGAGACGGGGAGTGGTTGAATTTGAGGGGGGAAAGGCCCTTGGACGGCGTTAACGTCCCGGATGAACGCCTTGCGGGAGGTGTTAGAATCCCCTCCCATGGGCCCTCCGTGGACGCAGTGCAGTATGGCTTGGCCGTCCGGCTCTTCGAGCTCCTGCTCTTGCTCGGGGAGCTGCAGGGGAGCTCGAGGAGGAGGTGAGGTTCTCCTGTTCCTCGTGTCCTTTTGCGCCCGAGCATCATCCCGCTTATACTCCCGGAGGTACCCTCGCTGAATGAGGGCCTCGATTTCATCTTTCAGGGCACGACAGTGATCTGTGTCGTGACCGTTGTCTCGGTGGAAGCGGCAGTAGAACCGTTGATCCCTTTTCTTGCTAGTGTTGTTGGACGGTCGAGGGGGATACTGAACGAGGTCTCTGTCCTCGATCGCCAGGAGTATGGAGGACACATTTTGTGTGAGTGAGGTATACCTTTCGAAGCGAGGAACCGGCGGTACCTTCTTCATGGTGCCCCCGTCCTTCGGAGCCTTTTTCGAAGGCTCGACTTCCTCGGCCTTCCGCTTCCCTTTTCCGAGTGCTTCTCTGGATTCGTCGGGGTTTAAGGCTTCCTCTGCCCTGATGTACTTCTCGACCCGGTTGAGGAGGTCAGGAAAATCGATCGGGGGCTTCTTTGCCAGAGAAGCTTTCAGCTGTCCATGACGGACGTTGTGCCGAAATGCCGCGGAGGCAACGCCCGGATCGAGAGAGGAGACCGACCTCGCCTCTGCCGTGAATCTCCGGACAAACGCCCTGAGTGATTCCCCCCCTTCCTGCCTGAGCCCAAGTAAGGAGGCGCTCGTTCTTTCGGCCTTCCGGCTGGTTACAAAATGGGCGAGGAAATTGCCCTCCAGTTGATCAAAGGAGTAAATGGAGCCGGGGGCGAGTTTCGAGAACCACTCACGAGCCGGACCCCGAAGGGTGGCAGGAAATGCTCGGCACAGCAGAGGATCCGATGCGCTGTGAATCATCATGAGGGTTTTGAAACCCTCCATGTGATCAGCAGGATCCCCTTCGCCGTTATAGGTCTCGAATTGTGGGGGTCGGAAGTTCCGGGGAATTTCCGCTTGGATAATGAGGGCGGAAAAGGGGGGTCGGACAGGTCTGTACCCCTGACCGGCTCTGACACCTCCGTCGCCTATGTGATCGATTCGGTCCTCCATTTCTTGGAGGCGCCTTAGGAGTACGCCATCGGCTTTGGGCTGGATTGTTGAGGAGCGAGAGACGCTGGCCTCAGCGTCTAACCTGGTTTGGGAACGGCGTGCTTCCCCCCTGGGGGCCCGTTGGAGAGCCCCAAGGATTTCCCTTCGGAAATCCTGGAACTCCTGTTGAGTAACAGGAGCCCCCTCAGCTCGGGCCGGTTGGACCGGAGGTTGCCTCCCGACTCGGCTGAGTGCTGGCCTTCGTTCTTCCGGCGGTGGCCTAGGGTGGTTCGGGGCCGAGTTGGAAGCGGCCCTTTCCCTACTGCGGTCAGCCTGCCGACTGGAGATTACCCTTCGAAGGTCGGGTTGGATTGGAGGAGTGGCGGCCCGCTGGGACCCCTGACGGGAAGTCCTATGCTTTGATGTGCGCGGCCCGGCGTTGGTATTTGATGGGAGTGTGTCCCGTCGGTTGACGGAGGACGCAGCCCCCTTGCCTTTGGAGGCCATGGGAGTTCGGCGATCGAGGTACCTCGGCGGTAGTACTCGGGTCGGGCTCCGAAGTAACTTTCCCACAGACGGCGCCAACCTGATGCGGTTTGAATCTGGGATACGTGTGGTTGCACCAGGTGTGAGTTCTCTACTCGATTTGTATTTGAAGGAGAAAGCTTCTTCAGAGACGACCCTCGGCTGGCCGAGCGGTACCTGCGACGGGCTGGTAGTGAGGTGGATGTCTGGGCTCGGATCTGGGGGCTCGGATCCGAGGTCTTGTGTACCTGCAGACGGTCTCGAAACACCGGGGTTGGTCCCGGCGGCAGACCCTCCGACGATCTAGTCAGTCACTTAAGATATAGCAACAGTAACTAGGGTTTTGTGGAGAAAAGATTGATTACCTTTTAAGAAAGGAGAGGGCCTGGTATTTATAGGAGTTTCTAATCGGGTCTAGACCCGTTTGGGGCTGGGCCGGACCCGGTTACCCGATTGGCTGAAGCGGTGGAAAGTCGGGCGGTATAGGGCTGACGTGGCAGGCGCCGGAGTGGTTTCCGGGCTGACGTGGCAGAGCTCCGGGCGGTTTTCCGGCGCTGACGTGGCTGATCTGAAGGATCAGGAAGGACGTGTATCCTGAGGGGATCCGGTGGCTCAGGGTGAGCCACGCTTTATTCCTGACCCATATCAGTTAGATTTAGGTTTTTGAATTTTATTCTTTCATGGCAATTTTAAAATGTCTCATCTCAGTAGCATGCATATGTATAAAAAATCGAAGTGAACTTGTGGTGAGTGTGTCTGACTTCTACCAGTGGAACACATGATGAAAACTTGAGCTAACTCAAACACCCAACCCAGTTTCAATAATTATTTAGCTAAACCACCCACTTCCAAAAACATTTAACCAACCGACCCTCTTTTACAAAATATTACATCTAATTAATCCTATTGATATAATAATCTAAAAAAAACAAAAAATTTCATATAGCCCTACTTTAGAAATTATAAACTAAAATATTTCTTATCCATATAAAAATTGGATATCTCACAGAAAATAAAGAAACTAAAATTAAAAAATCTTTTAAAATTTAAGATTAGATACATTGATAGAAAATTAACAGAAAGAAAGCATATTACTAATAGAAAAATATCAGAATACTTGTTACTAATAAGAAAAATAACTAATAAACTACCTAAAGAAATACAAAAAGAAGAATGCAGCTAGGAAGAGACAAAGAAAAGGAAACCCCACAATATGAACCTACAGAACATTACAAAAAGGAATAGCAGGAAATGGAGAATGACTAGACCTAGATTGCGTAAAAGACGTAGATAGGATAATTGAAGAATGGGTAAAGGCCTCACTAATAGTAGGATTTAGGCAAAATCTTACTGGAAACGCATTTGAGAAATTTATAGACGCCACCTTTATAGGAGTAGTAGCAAAATGGTAGAATGGGCTAAAGGAAGAAGGGAGAAATACTATAAGAAAATCAAGACCAATTTATGATAAAGGAACTGAAGAAACCTCAGCACAACGAACCTTAGTTCTAAAAGAAACAATTACAAATTACGAAATAGCAATAAGAACATAATTCAGCGTATATGATAAAGGAGAAAAACAAACTATATACAAAAAGAATCAAGCAAGATGGAGACTAAGTAACTTAGAAATATGCGACATGTGTTATTTTGACAACTATGCTTGTAAATTTCGATAATATTTACAAAATAGTTATTATACAAAAGAAGAACGGAGTCCAATTTTGGACTCATTCTTTCTAAAACTACCTGATCCATGGAATATAAACATATATAGTGCATACATAGATGGGAAAGTAAAACCATAAGTAGACACTTTAGGGTGTAGAGCACAATTCGTAAAATATTATAGGGATAAAGTATGCCTAGATGCTAGAGCAACGATAAAATACTACAGAACTTATAAGCAAAGAATTTGTTGTGAAGATGCAAAACCGAATCATTGGGGATGTAATAATAATTATAATTATACAAAAAAGAGTAAACACAAATTCCAAAAATATAAACCAAAATATAGAAAAACTTTTAAGAGATATAAAAAACCCTATAAAAAATACTTTAGAAAAATAAATAAAAATAAAAATAGACAATATACGAAAAACCCTAAGAAATGTAATTGTTACATATGTGGAGAGGTAGAACATATATCACCAAATTGCCCTAAAAGAATGAAGAAAGAAAATGTAAAATACGTAGAAGAAATTGAAGAAATGAATAGCATAAATTATGAACCCATAAAATACGAGAAAGAATGGTCAGAAATAAGTGAGGATGAAGAGATAATGGTAATGGAGGAAGATAGTGAAAGTAGTGAAGGTGAAACAGAAGAATGTGAAATAAATATGATGACAGAAATAACAGAAATAGAAGAACTATCAGAAAGAGAAGAAAACGATGAAGAAGTAAGGAAAAGAATGTGCTTTGACATACAAAAATACGATAAAATAAGAGCAACCAAATTAGATATAAATCCAAAAGAAAATTTTAAACTACCAATATTCGAAAGAAAGAAAAGTACCATCATAATAGCCAGGAATAATGAACAACCTATAGACATTGAACAAGCACAAGAAAAAACCATAATCCCATTAATAACCGAAAGTAATAAGACAAGAGTTGGAAAAAATAAGTGAAAAAACCAGAAAAATATTAAGACACATACATTTAGGAGCTGTACAAATTATAATAAAAGCATACTTTAAGGAAGGGATAAATACACCCCTGGAAATATACCTAATGGATGATAGAATAATATCATGTACGCAAGATGCCTTAATAGGAATAGTACAAGGAAACCTAATGTACTAAAAGATAAAATTTACAATAAAACCTAATTTTTCTATAAGCATGGCAGAAGAAAATAAAGACAAAAGTCTAGTCATGTATCACAGATTATCATGAATAGAAATGATAGAAAAAATCAAAGTTATGAGTATAAAAATAAGAAATATTTATGCGTTCACTAGTAAGCAAGAAGTAAAAAATATAAATACAGATAATTTTAAAATAGAGTCTCTATTCAGCGAAATCATAAGATACAAACAGCTAGAGAAAACCCTGAAATGACTATACCAAATTATATAGAATTCGACTTTAATAAAGCAAAAGAAATTGCAAAAGGAAAAGTACAACAAATAATGTTCAGAAAGAGATCACTATCAATAAGAAATAAACAACAAACATTGGAATAAATACCAATAATAAATACATTGGAACACCAAAACAATAACCAATTTAAAATAGAAATAGAATATTATGATAATGGAAAATTGAATAAACAAGTAGCCTTAGCAGATACAAGAGCTACTAATTCACATATTAAACAAACAAATGTAAAAACAACTGAATTAATGTCATTAGAAAACCCATATTACTACCTAGACTATCACAATAATAGACATCCAATTGTACATAAAATTATACTACCACTAAGGATAAATGATAGAAATGAAATGTTATTACACTTACACGTAGACCCAGAACACCATGTTAATAAAATGTTATTAGGAACTGACTTCCTTACATCAGTACAACCTTACTCAATTCACGAAGAAAAAATCAAAATAACAGTAAACAATGAAACTATAGTAATAAATAGAATATTGGACAAATGAATCCATTAAGAGCAACAAAAAACACATTATACATACTAACAGAATTTGTTTACGAAGGATACAAATCAAGAAACTATCATAGTCTAATAGACACTGGAGTGGGCACTAGCCTATGCCGCGAAAATATACTACCAAAATAGAAACAAGATAAATATAATAAAAAAACAATAACTGGATTAACTGGACAAACTATCATACTTGATAAGTATCAACAAAATGTTAATGTGCAAATAGGAAGTTACATAATAAAAATACCAATAATATACCAGTTTGATGATATGAATAATGATGTGCTCTTAGGAAATGACTTTTTTCGACAATACTATCCCATAACCATATCACATAAATCAGTTGTATTTACGACACCTTGCCGACATCAAGCAATAGCAATTAGAATTACCCAACATTATTCCAGAACCGACCTGCCACACATCAAAGTTTGTTCAACCCAGCGTGGTGAATACCAATATTTACCAAACAAAACTAGAATACAACAAGTTCAAGAAATAACTAAAAAAGAAATTTTACAAAAACAATTAGAAGATCTGTGCAGAGAAGACCCTTTGGCAAAATCGAACTAAAGTAAACCCACAACACATATAGAGTTAATAGATAAGAACAAAATAATAAAAATTAAACCTATAAAACACAATCCAACGGATCAAGAAGAGTTCAAAATACATATAAAAGAATTAATGGAAAATAATTACATAAGAAAATCACAAAGTTCGCTTTCATCACCAACATTCATAGTAAGAAAGTATTCAGAAGAAAAAAGAGGTGAATCTCGAATGGTAGTAAATTATAAGGAACTAAATAAAAATACTAAGAGGTTTGGATACCCACTACCGGACATGCAAATATTACTCAGCACAGTAAGAACAAGAAAAATATATTCAAAATTTGATTGTAAATCTTGATTTTATCATGTAAAACTAACAGAAGATTCAAAACATTTAACAGCATTTAGCACACCTCAAGAATTTTATGAATGGAATGTATTACCATTCGGTTATAAAAACAGCACAGGAATATTTTAAGAATATATGAGTAAGATATTTGAAAAATACAACAATTTCATATTAGTATGTGTAGATGATATTCTAATAAGATCCGAAAACGAGGAACAACATTAAGAACATCTACTAAAATTTATAGAAATAGTAAAAAATGCAGGTATTATACTATCAAAAAAGAAAATGGAATTGTTCAAAAGTGAGATAGAATTCTTAGGAACAAAATTATCACATGAAGAAATAAAACTACAGCCACATATAACAGAAAAAATAAAGACATTTCCTAATGTCCTAAAAGAAAAAAGAGAAGCACAATCTGTAATAGGGTTACTAAATCAAACAAGAGATTACATACCAAATTTATCAACAAAAATAAATTGGTTACAACAAAAACTGAAAAAAGTTTAAGAAATGGGAATGGACCCCAAAGGATGAAGAAAAACTTAAAATATTAAAACAACAGACTTCAGAATTACATAAGTTAAGATTACCTGTTAAAGAATGTTCATGGATAATAGAAACAGATTCGTGTGAAAACAATTGGGAAGTAGTATTAAAATTCATTGAAATATGAGAACAAGAGGAAAGACTAGCTAGATATACTAGTGGATCTTTCACACAAACCCAACAAAATTACCACATAAACGAAAAAGAACTACTAGCGATCTTAAAAGTTAAAAAAATTTGAATTATTTATAAAACATATGAAATTCACAGTAAGAACAAACAATACGCAAGCAAAGAGTTGGACAAACAAAATAATAGACCTAACTATAGCAAAGAAAAGATTGATAAGATGACAAACGGAGTTAGCACATTACGATTTCTCAATTGGAAAACATAAAAGGGAAGGACAACATTTTAGCTGATTTTTTGTCAAGAAATTAACTATTTCATTTGTTATAGAATGTAAACTAGAGTCCAGCAAATAGAACATGACGTTATTTACCTCAAGGGAACCATGGAACAAATAAAAGGAGCATTTAATCAATTATAGTTACAAATATGCGGCTCCAAAGTTTGTTCTACCAGCATGTAAGTCAGCATGTAACCACAGAAAATATGGTGGACAATACTAGCGAAAAAATGAGTGAGATAGGCAAACCTACTCATTCCTTAAAAAAGATGCACTTACATCCTCAAATAAGACTACATACAAGGAAACACGTCTTGCTGAGAAAGCTCATATCAAAGTATCCAAGAAAGTATTATTTTTACAATATATTCAAAAACTATGTCAAGTAACCGAGGTGAACCAGTTCATCAAAACCATATCACAACAACATATGAACAAGATCATCATCCTACCAGGAGCTAATCCAAGAACTACCAGGGTATTGTTCTAAAGATGACTTATTCATTGCATCTATCCGTCTAGAGAATGTGAGGAACTGGTCCACTTACTAAAAGAAATTTACAAAGCAGCCAAGAGTTATTTTGGCCTCATAAAGGCCTCAAAAATATATCAGTCATCCCTGAATATCTTGAAGACAATGAAGAGCTTCCAGCAGAACACGTTATAAAAATAGGGATGACCACCCAAGTGATCTATGGAGCATCAAATATTGTACCATACAAAATTAAGAAATTTGAAAAATTAATCCCAGAAAGAAGGGCCATGGGCTTCAGGAACATGTATTGTGAGTTTTTTTTTTGTGAAGAAATAGTGGAGTATGGCCACCCTGTTTCAGTAATAAGGGATTAATAAATTGTGAGTTAAAAGATATAAAACTAAGAGACAACAACATATGGATCTATAACAACCCAGATCCAGAAAAAATAATAATGTATAGTATAGCAAAAATAAAACAACCATAAGATAAGCATGAGCTGTTTGACAGCTGGTACCAAATACTATCTACACGAGCAATGACAATGACAGAAGAGACAGTTGGATACTACTGTAGCTTGATGAAGACAAAACATCAACACAAATGTGAAGCATGTGAACATGTCAGCCAGGAGGAATCTCTTTTTCTAGAGTAGTCCACAAGGCAATTATCAAAGATTGATGTAAGCAGTAATTATTTGACTTGTGATGTAAGCAATGACGTATGTAAACTTGTTGTAAGCTGATCCCTTGGTCTATAAAAGGGTAGGCTGAGTAAGGTAGAAGGCAGACCATCTAGGAAAAAAGAAATCCCACATAAGTTTGTAAGAAAAGTCTGTAAGGGAAATGGGGAGAAATAAAATTATCTTTAAAATTTTTGATCCTTTAAAGTTTTAACAGAAGACTGTAGCTTGCCTGATGATCACAGAGGGGAGGATCCAGAGGAGATCGGAGGGCTCTGGTTGATGCTGCATAATTTATCCCCTATCACAAGCCCCCCACTCCTACGGGACTGTGCCTGGCTGGTCGTGGATGAGTAGTTGAGTCTTATGACGGAGAGTGGGGAGAGAGTTCCTGTAGCTAGGGTCGTTTGGAGTCAGTGTCGAGCTGGTTTTTGGGCCCCCCATGACCGAGTGCGAGGGGATTAGAGGACGATCATGGGGGTCTGTAGTCAGGAAGGTCATGATGATTCTCTTTTGAACAAGATGGACGGAGTTCGGCCCGGGCTGTCGAGGCTGTAGGGGGTCGGAAGGACGAGCGAGGCCAGGTGACTTGGCCTGTTGAAGCTATCCCTGTGCTCGAGATGCAGGTCGACCGTCGAGGCTGTAGGGGTTCAGAAGGACGAGCGAGGCCAAGTAACTTGGCCTATTGAAGCTATCCCTGTGCTCGAAATGCAGGTCGACCGTCGAGGCTGTAGGGGGTCGGAAGGATGAGGGAGGCCAGGTGACTTGACCTGTTGAAGCTACCTGTGTGCTCAAGATGCAGGTCGACCGTTGAGGTTGTAGGGGCTCGGAAAGACGAGCGAGTCCAAGTGACTTGGCCTGTTGAAGCTACCCTTATGCTCGAGATGCAGGTCGATCGTCGAGGCTGTAGGGGGCGGAAGGACGAGAGAGGCAAAGTGACTTGGCCTGTTGAAGCTAACCCTGTGCTCGAGATGTAGGTTGACCGCCGAGGCTGTAGGGGGTCGGAAGGACGAGTGAGGCCAAAGCTACCCCTGTGCTCGAGATGCAGGTCAACCATTGAGGCTATAGGGGGTCGGAAGGATGAGCGAGGTCAAGTGCCTTGGCCTGTTGAAGCTACCCCTGTGCTCAAGATGCAGGTCAACCGTCAAGGTTGTAGGGGGTCAGAAGGACGAGCGAGGCCAAGTGACTTGGCCTGTTGAAGCTACCCTTGTGCTCAAGATACAAGTCTAGTAGAGAGCCATCTGAAAGTTGAGTTTGAGGAGGAACTCTAGGAGAGATTTGTGAGCTCCAAACTCGTTGAGAAGAGGTCCGCCTTGGAGGTGAGCGGAGCGAAGCGCTTGACTCTAGGAGAGAGCCATCTGGAAGACGAGTTTGAGGAGCAACTCTAGGAGAGAGTTGTGAGCTCCGAACTCGTTGAAAAGATGTCCGCCTTGGAGGTAAGCGGAGCGAAGCGCTTGACTCTAGAAGAGAGCCATTTGTGAGACGAGTTTGAGGAGCAGCTCTAGGGGGAGAGCTTTAGCTCCGAACTCGTTGTTTAAGTGAGAGAATCAACTGTTGTGGGAGCAGTTCCGAGTGGCGAACCACTTCTAACTTGCTTAAGAGCAAGTTATTTAAAGCGGAATCGAGCCAAGTGTTGGACTCCGAACTTGTCGTTTAAGAGAGTATCAACGGTTGTGGGAGCAGTTCCGAATGGCGAACTACTTCTAACTTGCTTAAGAGCAAGTTATTTGAAGCGGAATCGAGCCAAGTGTTAGACTCCGAACTCGTTGTTAGAGAGGGGTAACGAGGTGTAGGAGTAATTCCGAATGGCGAACCACTTCTTACCCACTTATGAGCGAGTAATTTGAAACGGAATCGAGCCAACTGTTGGACTCCAAACTCGTTTTTTGAGCTTAGTAAGTTGCAGGAGCAGCCATGTAGAAGAACCTGGACTCTGAACTCACCATTTAGCGAGTCGTAGATGTGACTCGGAGAGATAGGGATGAAGCAAGAGCAATAATTTTCAATGAAAAAATGTAAAGTTTTATTGAGATAAACTAAGTGACCGCTTCAACAGGGCGAGCCATTATTACATGCTATTGACCGGGTTACAAGCATCGGCCTTATTGAAAATCAAGATCCTACTTCTATAACAAGGTGAAGACCTCTTGGGAGGAGCGGGAGGTTCTGAGTCTTGAAGCTCAGCGGGCCTTTCTGTTCGTTTGTTGGCTCCTCAAGGGGGAAGCTCGGCCCCATCTTTTTGGACGAACTTGGTCAGGTGTCCCCGCTATATGAGTTCTTCGATCTCCTCCTTGAGAGCCCGACAATCATCCGTGTTGTGGCCGTGGTCCCTGTGAAAGCGGCACCACTTATCCTTGTTCCTCTTCTTACCAGGGGTATTCATTCTAGGGGGAGCACGGAGTAGACCTTCCTTGTCCACCTCCATAAGAACTTCTGATATATTAGCAATGAGGGGGGTGAACTTCTCAAAACGAGGAGTCGGACGGTGCTGGTCATTGCCGTCCTTCTGTGATTTTTGGGACCCCTCTTCGCTTGTATTCTTTCGTTTGTTCCAGGAAGATGTCTCCTCAAGAGTAGGGGGTTGAGAGCCTCTTTCGCTCGTATGTACTTCTCCACCCTAAGTAGGAGTTCTGAGAAGTCCCGAGGAGGCTTCTTGGCAAGGGACGCCCTGAGGTTGGCATTAGTGACGTTGCGCTCGAATGCGGCAGAGGCTACTGATTGGTTGAGGGATGGAATGGACCGGGCTTCGGCGGTGAAGCATCGAACGTAATCCCTTAGGCGTTCACCCTTTTCTTGGTTAAGGGTCACCAGGGATACACTTGTTTTCTCGGCCCGGCGGCTACTCACAAAATGAGTAAGGAAGAGCCCTTCGAACTGATCGAATGAGAAGATGGAGGCCGGGGCGAGTCGAGAGTATCATTCTCTTGCAGGACCCTTCAATGTGGCAGGGAAGATCTTGCAGAGGAGGGCGTCTGAAGCATGGTGGATCATCATGAGAGTTTTGAAACTCTCTATGTGATCTGCGGGGTCCGACTCCCCGGTGTACGACTCGAAGTGAGGTGGCTTGAAGTTCTCTGGGATGGGGGCCTCCATGATGGTGCGGGAGAATGGAGGTTGTTGTGAAATCTAGATACCCAAATTAATAGATAAACTAGACACAAATTAAAACCTCGCAAGTGTACGAATCGTTTAGAAAAGTGTAGCAATAGCAAGGGTCGATCCCACAGAGATTGTAGATTTTAACTTACTAATCAATAAAAAGACTAAGAATCATAAAAAGTTGTTTTAAAAGTCTAAAAGGGATTAAAGGATTAAAACTAAATAAGAAATGTTGAATCACAAATATTTATGAAGTAGTTGGGTTTAGATCTCCACCAATAGTCAGTAATGCTAAGTCACCTTCTGAACTTCTTCTTATTACTCATGTTTGTTCCCTTCAAGGGCATGGTATCTACTCCTTAAAGTACTGTTTCCCTAAGCCAAGAATTAGGCATGGTATCTACTCTAAATCGTTTCTTTCATTAAGTGTTTAGCATGGTATCTACTAAGTTGCACTTAAAGAAAACATAAGATCAGTGGAAACGAACAAACACTCAAGGTTCTAGAAATTGGTATCAGATCTAGATCCCTTAAGTTGATTGAACCAAGAACCCCAAAGGATTCCCTTGTTACAATTTACGGGCACGAGATTCGGGTCGTCTCAATATGCTCATATAACAGATTTAGATAAATGGTAATGCAAACTTGATATTCTCAAGCTCTGTATGTCAGTCGACTGGCTCTCACCTCAGTCGACTGCTCTCAGAGCTTCGAGAACAAGTTTGATTATCATCAATCTATATCACTTCATTCAGATTCAATCAATAAGTAAAATAGAAGAATTCAGAAGAACATAGCACTACATAACTACGGTTTCAATCTACCCAACTATGAAATTAGTTCCACATAATAATACTTTTATTAATCAACAAGTTCGAATACATAACCAACATAAAAGAATAGAAGAAGAAGAAATAAACTAATGAAGTCCGGCAATGAGGTCGACTGGCTGTCACACAGTCGGCTGCCTTCGAATACTTGATCGTCTATCTCCTTCCTCGATGCTGATAGAATAATGCCCCTGTTGATGACTTGAACGCTCAGAAACTCTTGTGATTCGGTGGTGGGTGTTTGTGGAAGATGATGATCAGCGAGAGAGCCCCATTCATGCTTCTTGGTTGGTATTTATAGAACACGGCTGAGGAATTAGGGTTTCTCCTTTTTCAGGAAAGTCCCTCTCTTTTTATTATTTCTTTCCTTATTTGATCGGCGATTTATATCTTTCTCTTTTCTTCTTTTATTCCTTATCTGCTAACCACGTGCTTTTGCCAATCCCCTGCCTCTGGCTTTGATTCGTTGGAGACGTTATTATTCGCATATAGCCTGGGTTTAGATAGATTTAGATTTAGATTCGGCTGCATCTTATCCTTTCACTCCGCCGCATACCAGTCGACTGCCTTGGATGTAAGTCGACTGGTACTGAGACATCTGTGGCTTCACGATTTCTCGGTTAAGTCGACTTGTGTTTGGGGAAGTCGACTATGCCGAGGCTTAGCAAATTCTCTGTCCGGTCGACTGATCTCTGCTGTAGTCTGTATTGGTCTGGAATCTGCTTTGTTTTGCTGTTATCGGCTGTTTCCTATTGAAAAGAGAAAATAAGAGTTAAATATCACATATAGAGCTTTTAAATGTGCATTTATAATAAGATTATTGCTCCTAAATGTGAATATTCTTGTGTTCATCAGAGGTCTGCCCGGGCAGAGGTGTATCGCCCATTGCTCTTCTTCCTTGTCAATTCGGCCGAGGCGCCTCCCCATCTCGTGGAGACGGCGGTAGAATGAGTCTTCTCTTTGATCATATTTTACCGAGCCCCGGGACTCATCTTCGTACGAGGATGGACTGGGGCTACGACGATGGTAGCTTGGATAAGGACGAGGACTGAGAGTGTGAAGGCGGTGGCTCCTAGCTGGCTCATGAGTAGGTGCCCTCTGGTCGTTCTTTGGGGCGATATTGAGGGCCCATAAGACTGTCGCTTGGAAGTCTTGAAGATCTGCCCTTGTGACTGGTGCCTCTCCAGCTTGGCGGTCTCTATGTGTGGCTCGGCTTACTGGAGAATGAGTTCTCCGCCGATGACGCTGAGGAGACTCTCTTCGCCTCCTCGGGGGAGGGGATCTTCTAGTCCTCGGTCGGCGGGGGGTCCGAATTCTTGAGGCCCCTAGGTGCTTGGGTTGATGGACTCCACCAAGGGCTCGCCATCCATTCAGGCGAGTTCTGAGGTCGACCCCCTTTTGGCGGTTGGCAATCACTTGACGAAGATCCCGCTCGGGAGGGCTTTGAGAAGCCATAGATTCAACTGAAGGATTGGGACCCGCGACATGGTCATGAGGAGGATGTTGCTTCAGATGACTCCGACGGGAGCCCCCCTGGGCAGCCCCCCGAGACCCTGGAGGATCCTGTTTAGGAGAAGCACCTTGAGCTAGAGGAGGGGGAGGAGGAAGAGAAATGGTTTTTCGGTTGGAGACCGCTGCATTCCCCTTCTGTTTTGGATGCATGGCTTGAAACTAGTATCGCTGATGAAGTTAGGTCGGGTTGCTTTTTCGTTCACACAGACGGCACCAATCTGTTGCTGCTGATTTTGGTGTGGGAGCAAACAGATAGAATTTGTGGATTCTTGAGAAAACGAACAAGGCAAACCTGTTGACCTTCACCAATGTGTTGACTTGGTCTCTTGCCGCTGCTGCGAACCTGCAAAAAGTGCAAGACACCGGGATGGATCCCGGCGACGCACCCTCCGACGCTCTTGTCAGTAATCTGAATGATTAAGCAAGAACTTTAAACTGGAAAAGTATTGATTACCTCTTAATGATGGTGGATGGGGGGTATTTATATTCGCCTTAGGGATCCGTTTCAAGATATGAATATATCTCTACTTTCCGGTGTGAATGGATAGAAGCGGTTAATATCACTTCTTAGGGATAATTATGAATCTGAATTCTTCTTTATCCTTCTGAACTGGGTTGTAACGGGTTGGGACTCGTACCCAGTAAGGCAGATCCGTTTATGGGTTATTGGGCTTTGAATAAAGACCCAGTTTCCATTTCAGACCCGTTAGTAGGTGAAATTACCGTTTATCCCTGAGCTTTAAGATTCGTGTCCGATTTGAACGGCCCCGATTTAATCCCATTTTTAGCCATATCACAACCCTTTAAATTAATTTATTTGAGTCCAAATTTTTATGGTGAATTCCTCGTTATGTGCTGAATTTAAATTGATTTTTCCAGAAATTAATATCGACTATAGAATGTACTGTTTTGAGGAACGAAATCATGTAACTTTCAGATTTTTGGATGAAAGATAATTTTCAGAATTTATTGAATATCACCCCTTTAAATTAATTTATTTGAGTGCAGATTTTTATGGTGAATTCCTTGATGTGCTGGATTTAAGTTAATTTTTCCAAAATTTAATATTGATTTTAGAATGTGTGTTTTGAATGACAAAATCGTATAATTTTCAGATTTTGTAAAAACCTATATTTTCGTGGATGAAATGTGCTTCTATACATATAAAGGAGTTCTTATGGCAATATTGGTTGATTAAAAGGAATGTAGTTAATGAATAGTAGTTTGTATAATTAAACCAAGTTGGGTTTTGATTTGAGGTTTGGGGTTATGATGTGGACCCCGAAAGATTGTTGATGATATGTCAAGTTTTGAAACTCTAGAGGTTGAGTGGGACCCTAACGTGTCGGCGGTTGAGACTTTGTGGATATTATGGCCAGTGGGGCCTTATTGTTGATTTAGTTGAGTTAAGTTCGGCAGGATACACCAACTCTAGGGAGAATTGTGACTTAATTAATAATAATGAACATAAGAACATGCACTAGTGAAGATGTGATAGATCTTGGGAAACGTAAGTATTGGGCTCTGTTGTCAATCGCACGAATGTATTCCGGGGCTGTGTATTTGTTGTGTCTCTCTAGTATGTTCGCGCGTCAATGGTCGGCAGGCCTATTCGCGGAATGTCTCGAAGTAAGACGGTTTTGGTATGTTCGCGTTTCGATGGTCGGCAAGTCTATTCACGAGGTACATGGCAGGGAGGTGATTCTCCGGGGTCGGAGCAATGCTAACATGATGCTTGCGCATCGATGGTGCTAGTCTGGCGGGTAGATACCGAGGCGTAGGCCTATTCGCGGAGTATTCTAGATCTTGCTTCTATCACCGTAGTAGGATTAGTTGCATAACAAGGGATTAAACACTATAAAGTGAAAAACGATAAGGGCTTACACCGGACCTATGTAGAATGAGATGCATAGAATCCGACAAGTATGCTTTAGGAATCATCATAAGCATTTGTGTTTCTTGACTTGTTTTATGCATGATTGTTTTCTATTTTCATCTCATACACTTAACACTTAGCCTAGCTTCTACTGTTACTTTACATTTCATTCATTATTGTTTCATGTTCCATCTATTAGTACTGTATTAATATATTTCACTTGTTGTTCTACTTATTATTGTTATGCATCATTCATTACTGTTATGTTATATGCAACAAGTTTGTGATTGTGAGATCTAGAAGTATCACTATTATTATAGTTGACGTCAGTTGCATTTAACTGGCGTACCCACTTTTCATTCATAGTTTTGCAGGCTTTCAATTATGGATAGAGTTGAATCAAGAAAAGCTTGAGGTTTAATTAAAAGTTGAAATTTATTGTATTGTAAAGAATTGTAATTTAAAGTGTTTGAATTCCGCTGTGTTGTAAAGAGTTGATGTAATAAAAAAAATTAATTTTCCCTGTGTTTTGTACTATGTTTATAATTGCAATTGAAGTGGGTGCTGGGAATTGTGCTACTTATTTCTAATTTTATTTATTGGAAATTCGGGGCGCTACACGTTGCATGAGTTTTCAGGAACTCCTGTACAGATCGATGGGATAATCACGCTCGACGTCATAGCTGGAACAGTCCCAAATATCCGAACAGAAGCCATGGATTTCATGGTGGTCAATGTCAAAGCTGCCTACAATATAATCCTCGGTAGGCCCGGCCTCTATTCCCTTCAAGCGGTACCCTCCGCATACCACCTGAAAATGAAGTTCCCTACCGACCACGGAGTCAGCATGGTTTGAGGCAATCAAGAATCGGCCAGGTCGTGCTACATGGACAAGGTGGTAGGGGGAGTTTTTCCCCTCGAAGCGGGTCGAACATCTGTACGACAGGAAATCATGGGCTCCGAGCCCGTCGACCAACTGGAAGAAATCCCCTTCACTGAGGAGGACAAATCTAGGTGGTTCCGAGTAAGCCAATCCCTCGACCCAAACCTATAACTAGCCATCATTGATTGCATCAGGCGAAATGTTGATGTCTTCACTTGGATGCCATCGGATATGCCACGAACCTCGGAGGACCTCATCATGCACCGGCTAAGCATCCACCCGGATTCAAAGCTCGTTCAGCAGAAGCACCGCAAATTTGCCCCCGAAAGGCAGCTAGCAACCAAAGAAGAAGTGAACAAGATCCTCTCGGCTCATTTTATCCAGGAGGTCAGCTATCCTGAATGGCTGACCAACGTAGTGATGGTGAAGAAACCGAGCGGGAAGTGGAGGATCTGCATAGACTTCATATACCTCAACAAGGTCTGCCCCAATGATCCATTCCCCCTTCCAAGCATTGACGCCCTGATGGATGCGACTTCTGGTCACGAACTACTAGCTTCATGGATGCCTTTTCAGGTTATAACCAAATTAGAATTTTCCCCCCTGACATCCCCAAAACTGCCTTCGTGACAGAATAGGGCCTATACTGTTATCGGGTCATGCCATTCGGGTTGAAGAATGCTGGTGCTACCTACCAAAGGCTCGTCAATTGGGTGTTTAAGGAGTAAATAGGTCGGAACATGGAGGTCTATGTCGACGACATGCTCGTTAAAAGCTGCCGAGGCCAAGACCACGTCACTGATCTCGAGGAAGCCTTCGGGTTCCTAAGGTCCTACAACATGAGACTTAACCCCTCCAAATGCGCCTTCGGCGTCACTTCGAAAAAATTTCTCGGATTTGTGGTCAGCCAGCGGGGCATTGAGGTGAACCCCGAGAAGATCCAGGCCATACTAGACATAGACCCTTCAAGAAATGTCAAATAGGTTCAGAGGCTCACTGGTCGGTTGGCGGCCATCGGCCGTTTCCTTTCAAAATCCAGTGAAAAGTCGCTCCCGTTCTTCAAAGCCCTCCGGTTGTCTAAAGGCTTCGAATGGGGAGAACCCCAACAGCAGGCCTTCGACCAGCTGAAGACCTACCTGGCCAACCCCCCGCTCCTCAGTAAACCAGAACTGGGCAAACCCTTCTACCTCTATTTGGCCGCATCTAAACACGCGCCCATTGTCGTACTCGTCAGTGAGGAAGACGTGATCCAAAAACCCATTTATTATGTCAGCAAAGTCTTGCACGAGGCGGAGCTCCGATTTGGCCGAATGGAAAAAACCACTTACTCATTAGTGATGGCAACTCGTAAACTCCGATGGTATTTTCAAACTGACTCCATTCAAGTCCTAACAGATCAGCTGCTCAAGCTCGTCCTCAACAAACCATAAAATTTCAGGCGACTAATCAAATGGTCGATTGAGCTGAGCCAACACGACATCAGCTATCAACCTCGCACAGCCATCAAGGGGGAAGCCCTCAAAGAATTCATCACAGAGTGTACCATTTCCGAAGTACCCGAGATCCCGGAGCACGATCCCACTTGGAAGATTTATGTAAATGGATCGTCCTGCGAGGGCAGAAGCAGAGTTGGCGTCATACTCCGCGGCCTCGATGAGCTCGTCCTCCAGTATTCCCTACGCCTCAATTTCCAGGCCTTAATAACGAGGCGGAATACGAAGCAATGATCATTGGCCTCACACTGGCCCGCAATGTGGGAACAAGACGAGTAAGGGCCTTCAGCGACTCTCAGCTCGTGGTCAGCCAAATTTTGGGGGATTACGAGGCCCGTGATGCACGGATGGTCCGTTACCTGGCGCACATCAAACTCATATTGGAAGCCTTTAATCACGCTGCAGTCAAGCGGATACCCAGGGAACTAAATGGTCAGGCCGATGCCTTGTCCAAGCTCGCCTCATCATCCTTTAAGGGCCTCGATCACACAGTACTCATCGAGGTCCTCCTTGAGCCAAGCATCGAGAAGCCCGAGATCATCTGCCTCAATATGGGCATGCAGCCGTATAATTGGATGGATCACATCCACAAATTCTTGGCGAAAGGCCAACTACCTGAGAACTTCGTCGAGGCTAGGAAGAAAAGGGCCTGATCACAAAGGTTCACCTTGACTGAGAATATCCTCTTCAAACGTTCATACACCAGGGTGGACGGCAGACCTAGGGTTGGCAATCAGGTCGACCGGGCTAAGTCGGGTCGATCCCGCTCGGGTTGGAACCGAAATAGGGCGGATTCGGGTCGGGTCGGGTTGGATTAGCGAAATCTCGACCCGGCCAACCCGTGAACCCATTCGGGTCGGGTCGGGTCGGGTCGGGTCGGGTCGCTGGTTGGCCCATCGATTTCAACTTTTTTTTAACTTTAAAAAAATGTAATAATAATAATAAGAATCAAAGGGTGAAATTTCTAAAAAAATGTATATATTATTCATATGATTTCAACTTATACAAATTTTCAACTTTTTTATAAGAAACAAAGAATTATTACAAATTTGTTCTATACAATTACAATTTTCTTCTATACAATTACAATTTTCTTCAATTTTCCAACTTTTTTATAAGAACGAAGATTTTTTTTACAATTTTTTATACATTTACAATTTTCTGTTGGTATTCAATATGTTGTTGTTGTTGTTGGTCTTCAATTTTTCATGTTGGTTGCTATTGTTGTTGTTGTTATTCTTCCGGCGAGTTGCTTCCACTTGTAGACATGTCGTACCTTTTTCCTTGAGTCCGATTGTAACACCCCGCAAAATTGAGTAATGACATTTTTGCCCTCGTGTGTTATGCACGTGTATTTTGTACCGTTACAAGTAGTATTCGTAACATATTTTTATATAAATGGCACACGTATCTTATACTCTGATTATTTATATGTTTTCTGTTTTCTCAAAATTCATTCTCAACCTATTTTGAGCCAACTCAAATATTAATTTTCAATCTGTGTTTTTATGTATATTGCACGTGTTTTCGATACACGTGTCGGCTACGTATATTTTCCGTTACTTGAAATATCCGTAACATTGTTAATCTACATATTCTATGTATTTTGTATTTTGACTGCTTTTCGTTCTCTCAAATTAATTCTAATATTTTTTGCATGTGCATTGCACGTAAAATTTTGTATGCATTGTTGTCTCTAAAATTTGCAATGCACATTTTTCTTCTCACTTTATTTATTACACTTGGTATTATAAAAACTCATGGCCCCAAAATTGTTTTTAAAGCCACAAAAACTATTTAAATGAAAAACCTACACACAACTTGTCATGTAGAGTGCCCATTTTATTCAATAAAAATAAAAATAAAAATAAAATTGTGTGGGTGTACATAAAGCACGTACATGTGCACCCGTGCAATGTGCACACTACAAAGAGAAAATTGGCCAGCTGACTTGGTGAGTGGGGTGAGAGAGAGTGGGTTAGTGGGTGATGAGGTGGACTAGTAGTTATCTAAACCACCTAATTAATCCTTTATAATAACTCCTTCTCCACTAAGCCATTTCATTAACCAAAAATAAATTAAATCAAACAAAGGATTTAGAAGTGAGTTGTTGTGGCCTTGGCTGTGCTTTCGGAAGGAGGTGTTTTCTTTGCTTTTGGGGATTCTTGGAGTGCTTTTGTAAGGGTATTTTGTGTAACACCCCGCAAAATAAAATAATTTATTTTACATTACTAAATAATATTATATTGGTAAAGTTGAGTATTTTGACTATTTTCTTGAAATTACAATTTTGCACGTGCAACACACGTGCAAAGTTGAAAAATTTTGAATTCTTAAAATTTTATGGTTAATGATTGATTTCCTCACTTATTTATGATATTTTAATTTTCAGATTTATTTGAATTTATTTGACTATTTTATGAATTTCTCAATTTTACACGTGCAAATATATTTTTGGGTGAAAGCCTCGACTTTTAGATTTCTGAATAAATTCTTCAATTTATAATTAAGTATATCCTAAATTTTGGGATTTTTCTGTGTAAAGAAACTATTTTTTATAAATACTTCGAAAGAGAGGGCCTTTTATGTAAAAAGCCGTTTGGATCTCAAACAAATAATGAAAATTCGTTTTTATTGATTTTTGGACTTTCCATGGTCATCATTGATAATAAAATCTATTTAAGTTTTATTTAGAGTTGATTTGGTAAAGATTTAAACAAATATGGTGTTTTTGCAAATATTGAATTTAAGTGGATCTTGTGCAAATGTTTTCTTGGAAAGTAAAAGTCAGAAATTATTAATAGGAAAATCTAATATTTATTTTTCGATATTATTTCTGATTTTTCTGGATTTGTATGACATATTTTCAAATATTACAAAGAGATGGACTTTTGTGCAAAATTACCACTTTAAGTACAAATCCGAATTTTTTAATTTCTGAGCTATGCTTGATGGTTGGATAACTCAGTAGTAAAAATATTTGATTTTACTTTAATTTATTTAATTTATTTAACTTATTTAACTACTTTATTAAAGAAAGGTTTATATATGTAAAGTAATAAATTTTTAAGGGATGTTTCCATAAACTTGTAAAACCCTAAAAACTCCAGATTTCGGCCTATAAAAGAGCCCCTACAGCCGTCTCTCTCCTCTGCAAAAATAAAATATATTTTTACTATTAAATTCTTGGAGTTTCGAAGCAATGATCTTGGATTTTGCAAAAGAATGACTTTTTCTCTTTCTTTATTAATCCGATTGATTTCTTCATTGAAGTAAGTAACTTGTGTTTGTTTTTTTATTGTTCTAAGCATCTTTATGTGATGTTTTATCTATTAGAAAGCATGTTAGATGATTGTATGAAGATATAATGAATTTCAATGAGTGGATGAATTAAAAGTTTAATCTTTTCTTGAAACTACATTATTAATGATTAAAACCCTAATATGATGACTTAAGATCGTTAAGAACCTAATAGAAATCATGAGTTGGTCATTTTTTCCTTCATATACTTGTTGTTGTGATTGTTATAATGGGATTGTATGTGGAATGTTGCAAAAAGTGAACAAAACTTCATCTTTACTGTGTATGTGTGCGTATATGATCCGTTGGAGTGTTTTGATGAATGGAACATGATTAGTACATTTTAAATTTGCTTCTATTCTTGAGTTAACTGATGTGAGTTGTGGGGTATGTGTATAATCAGTTGTAAGGGAATTTTTTAATCGAAAGAACAATTTGAAAGGCTTTGGACATGAGGGTCTGGTTGTGTTCAATCGGATTTAGTTTTTTGAATTTTTGAAGTTTTTGAGTTAAATCTGATTTGTTTTGATACTAAGATTAAATTGAACCATACACTACTCCTATATACTAATTCTTGATGCCCAGACACTTATATATATAGATAATGTACACGTATATATACACTCTGCCGAAATGGATTTGATGATTTTTTATCAAGTTTCGTTGAGATCTGATTTGGTTTAGTGATGGTATTGAATCCAAACATTTTCTACTCCTAATTGATGTGTTTTTGATTGTTCAAACTGATGCTTTAAAAGCCCTAATTTCACTTTATCAATCATCAAGTAAAGTAGCTCTCTACCTATTAGTATGTATCAGTTTCCTTTTTTTTAAACTGCAGGTTGCTGTAGATTGCTACTGCACTGCTGTGCATGTGCACACATGAACAAATTCACCTTCACATGAACATCCAGTATCTTGTTTAAGTAGTAGTCATAAGTATGGTGTTTGGTAGTTTTCTGTGTGTTTGCATTTGGAGACCAACTCCTATAACCTGCATATGGTTTCTTTTTTTTTACAACCTGCATTTACTTCAACAATAGAATAACTTCTATATCCTGCATATAGCTAAATTTCTGCTTATACTTAAAAATCAATAGAAGGCCATCTTATATATATATATATGCATATGCTTTCAATTCAATAAAGTCCATCTTCTAACCTGCATATGGTTCATTTCATATAACCTGCATATGGTCCAACTTCTATATCATGTGTATACTTCAACTCAGTAAAGTTATATATACACCTATGCACACTTCACTTCAGTAAAAGGTTTTCTTTGTATCAGATATCATACATACACACGCAAAGGCTTCATCACAGTGAAAGGAATTTTCTTTCTATATTGTATATATACATAGTTACTTCATATCAGTATAAAGGATTTCTTCAATATCAGTTATGTAAACATATACATTCATTTCAACAAAAAGAGAGGGTTTTCTATATATATTATATATACACAAATGTTTCAACTCAGGAAAGAGAGGTTTTTTTTCTATATCACATACATATGCTTCCTCTCAGTAAAAGGTTTTCTATACATCATATATATATATATATATATATATATATATATATATATATATATATATATATATATATATATATATATATATATATATATATATATCCTGCAGTTACTACATTTGGAGCTTCTACTATATTTTCTATATATACTTCTTCTCAGCAAAAGGTTTTTCTATATATCATATACATATATACCCTGATACTTCATTTCAACAAGGGGCTTCTTCTATATCAGTTATATACACATATGTTCACTTCGGTAAGGGGGGGATTCTACATCCTGTGTATGCTTAGTTTCAGTAAAGGGATTTCTATATCTTGTATGTATTCTGGGTATACTTCACTCAGTAAAAAGGGATCTTCCTATATCATATATTTACACAGGCTTCATCTCAATAAACAGGACTTCCTCTATATCCTGTGAATGCCTCAACTCAGTAAAGAGAGTTCTTCTATATCAGATATATATACACACGTATGCTCCATCATAGTAAGGAGGATTTATATACACTTTTGTGCACATTTCCATTTCAGTAAAAGGGGAATTCTTTTGACAGATACACATATACACATATGCTCCATTTCAAAAAGGGTTTTCTCCTACATCCTGTGCAGGTTTCATTCAGTAAAAGGGTTTTTTTTTCTATATCTCATATATGCAAAACTTCTTTTTAGTAAAGAGTGCCTGTGCCCTCTATCTATATATATACTCATATACAAACATTATGAATGATTTTTTGTGAGGAAGTTAACACTAATATGAAGTGACTAAAATGAAAGATTTATTTTTTTGTTGATGATTGAGTTGTGAGTCTCTAGAGGGTGTGTGGGACCCTAGATACCGGCAGTTGAGATTTTGTGGATTGGCCAGTTATGGTTTTGTTATTGATCAGTTGAGTTAAGTCCGGTAGGGTACACCAACTCTAGGAGATTCGTAATTAATTAATTAACTTAAAAAGATAAGGACATGCACTAGATGGTGACATGATGAAATGAGTGTAAACCTGAGTTATGAACTCCAGGATGATCCAAGAAGTGAGATATTCTCCAGTATTCCGGGACGATGGATGTATGGGCCACAGAGTGCTCTGCGGAGTGGGATTGATCTCCAGTATTCCGAGGACGAGAGCGACGCTCATGGGATGTTTGTGCAATGAGGGTTCCAGGATGACCTGCGGAGTGAGGCAATCTCCATTTTCGGGACGATGGACGTAAGGGCCACAGAATGATCTACTGGTGGGATTGGCCTCCTGTATTCCAAGGGCGAAAATCAATACTTGCACATTGTCTAAATCTCATAGTAGTCATAGTAGTCATAGTAGTAGAATTAGTTGCATAGCGGGGATTAAACCCTATCAAGTGGAGAACGATAAGGGCTTGCACCGAGCCTATGTAGAGTGGGATGCATAGAATCTGACAAATATGCATTAGAGAGTCAGCATATAGCATTGGTATTTTCTTGACTTGGTTTTATGCATATTGTTTCCTGTTTTTCTACACTTGACACTTAGCCTAGTTTCACTTGATGTTTTCATATTTTAATTATTTTCATTTTTTATTTCATTCATTCTTACTGTTGATACATGTGGTTTATGACTCTATGCTTTATGTTTACTTTATGTTGCATTTGTTTTATGTCACTCGCACCGTTATGATTAACCCTTGTAGTTTGGGGGGTTAGGGTTATCTCTAGCCTCATGTTTTATTGGTAGGTACCTATAGCTTGGAATTTGGATGCATGTTGTAGAATGATAATATGGCTTAGGCAAATTGTAAAAGAGTGTGTTGTAAAAGGAAGAAATTGTAATTCAAGGTGTTTTATTTTCCGTTGTAATTTGTAAACAATTGATGTAATAAAAAGTTTTAATTTTTCCTATATTTGGTTGCTATGTTTATGCTATGTTTATGATTACATTGAAGTTGATGCTGAGAATTGTGCCACATATTTCTGAGATATCATATTGGAATTCGGGGCACTACATTTTGCTACTAGTATATTCTCTAATAGGTGGGTGTCTCTTCTTACTTTCTAGATAATGTAGAAAGCATGTATAGGTACTTTGTGATTTATTTTGCTAGTTTAATGAGTCCTCCAAGTTAATATGATGCATGTTGTAGTGATAAAGATTGCTAGTAGTAGAAAATTATAGAATTCATTGTATGTTAATGAGAAGTTACATTATTTAATTGGTAGATTATGATTGAGAAAAATTATTTAAAGAGTTGTAAGGCACAAATAATCAACTTGATTAAATTGCATAAAATTTTGTGTCTTTTACAAATTGGTTAAAAATATGTATAAATGTGGATAAATAGTAATGAAAAATTAGAGAAACATTTTGGGGAAAGGAATGGTTATAGTAGAAAAAATAAAAGATGCATTAATATTGGTACAACAATTATCTAGTTGTATTATGTGTTTATAATCCCTATAAGAGAAAGAAATGATTAATTTGGGAAATTTGAGGTTAATTTTTCATTAATATGAATAAATTCAGTAAGATAACAATTCTGGAGATTTATAGATATAAAATAGTAGTACTAATTTGAAGAAAAGAGTAGAAATCAAAAATAGTTGAAAGTGTAAATTATAAGAATAATCAGAGAACTGAGTTAAGTGGATTTTAACCCCATACTATATTGGAAGACCAGCTGGCGCTGGCGTGCTACACGCCACAATTGAAATAAATGAAACACTGCAACTCAGTAACAAAAAAAATTTATGTTGGCTTTATATCAAGGCCGCACATGGCCTGTTCGGTCTGAGCATTGTGTTTTCAGCTCTGTTGGAGCCGGGTTCGATCCCGAGCTCTGACACTTTCTTTTTATTTATTTTTAAAAAACACTTTTTTAGTGTTTAAAATTGGGAAAAATTATGGAAAAGAAAAAAAGAATTCTAAGATATTATTAGAACATTTGGGAGATTCTAAAAATTCATTTGAAGATATTTTGGGAGCTTTAAAGACATCTTTCTTCCATTTTTAAGTTCAGTTCAATTTGAAAATAAAGGAGATATATAAAGTTAAAGGTTTTATAAATTGATTATAAACAAATCAAAATGTGAGTCGAGAATGAAGAAAATTTAGTAATAAATTGTCACGTAATATGTGTATTAAAAAGTGATGATTTTAGTCGAATAAATTTAATAAGCTTGAAGCCTAGTATGAGAAAAGATTATGTAGATCTAGTATCATGAAAGTGCTTAGTTGATTGATTAATTAAAGAGTGTTGTTTATGAGAAATTGATTTGAAAAATAATATAGAATGTGAATATAAGAGATGGAATGTTCTGGCAAAAGATTGAATAAAAAAAATTTAATGAATAAGAATTCAAATGTGATAAAGAATAAATGATGATAAAGATGTTTATGTTGAGGTTAGATATAACCTAATTGATCTCTAGAGTGAGATGGTTGTTGGAATCTAGAGACTAGGCAAGACCCTTAGAAATCGGTAGTTATGATTAATGAAATTTGAGAACTAACCAGTATGGGTTGAGTATCTCTTGAGAAGTAGTCAATTTGGGCTGACTGTCTTTCGTGTTAGTTTAAATCCGGTAGGGTAAGCTAGCTCTAGGTTGTGATGATTCTTCTAAAACTAAAACTTAAGGACAGGAACTAAGGGGGGACGTGATGAAGTATGGGAAAACATGAGTATGAGGGCCTCAGTTGGTCTGCAGATGGTTTCCCCGGAATTATCGCGGTTTGATTGGCTGTTGTCCCCAACTCATCAGTGATGTGGGATTCATCTTCGGAATTATCGGGATCGAGGCAATGCTCATGGGGTGTTTTGGGACTATTGAAGCGTCATAACTTGCGGTGTGAGAATTGTTTCCCCAGAATTATCAAGGTGTGCTTGGGTGTTGTCCCCAGCTCATCGGCGATGTGGGATTCATCTCCGAAATTATCGGGGCGTGGGCTTAATACTCACAGAATATCTAAACCTTACCTTAATAACCGTAGTAGTAACTCATGGCGAGGAATTCAACCCTTTAATGTGGAGTACGTAGGTGCTTGTCCTCGGACCTATGTAGTATGGGATGGATAGAATCCGAACAAGTATGCATTAGTGTCATCATAGCGTAAACATCTACATAGGTATTAAGTCATATCATACACTGACATGTTTAGGATAGTCACTCGTGTACACTTTAATATGCATTCAAGTTTGTGTTTGCTAAAGTAAGTGAGTCGCTATATTATGACATAGCGAGGATCGCTTTTTATAGCATTTGCGTCAGTTGTATGTAACTGACGTGCCCACAGTGTTCAATGCAGGGCTTGGATTGGCAAAGACTTAAAGATAAATTGAAGCTAAAGACTGTTTTAAATGTTCATGTTTAAATTGTACATGTTTTATGTTGTAATCTTTAATTTTCCGCTACGTTGATGTAAAAGAACAATGTTGTATGAAAAAGTTTAAATTTCCTTGTAAAGTTGTACAAAATGAAGTAAAAAGATCCTGTTGAACTATGAATTACATGTAAATGGAATTCGGGGTGTTACATCTATCTTTGGCCTTCATCCAGTCTTCCGTGCAGACGAGCATCTCTAACAATTAGGGCTTCAGGCGATTCCTGTAATCGGTTAGAACCCTACCATTGGTAAAAAATGCACTTTCTGAAACAACTGTAGAGACAGGAGGAGTTAGTAGATCTTTAGCCATATATTTAAGAATACTATAGTATGTTCATGATCTTTCCACCATTGTAAAATATCAAGTGTAGAAGTAAAACTTTCAGAATCTTGTTGATTATACCAATATAATTCATTTGGTTGATTAGTCCTAGGTTTTTTTTTATTGAATTTGTGCAAGTAAATTAAATGTGGCATCATCTAATTTATTCTTATCCTTACTTCTAGAAGTAGTAGAAGAAGAACTAACTAAACTAGTTGTACTACTAGATACAAAACTTGTATCATAAAAATCATACAAGTGTCCTCACCTCCAAAGACTATGAGCCACAATTATGATTAATATGCACAAGTGTCCTCACCTCCGAAGACGAAGACTACAAGAACATATTTGACATCTCCCAAGTTGCCTTTTCACGGGAGGACATGGCAGTGCCAACAGTTGCAATATGGGTGTTGTTCCAGGTATTATTATATACTATGACAGACGCTTTCAACCAATACAATACACTTTATGGCTAAACAGCTATGGATTAATTGAGTTTCTCTTACTACCTGGCCTTTTTTTAGCTTCACCTTTCAGTGAAAAACATAGTCAAAGCATATGAACACTTGCGATACTTTGTCCACCGATTTTCTAGCTTCAATATATATTGGAGGGTGAATGAGGTTCAGTGATTGCTTGTGTTTGGGATTTACAAGAAACCCTTAAAAATCTCATTCACCTTTAATTGAAAGCTCCAAGCTAGTAAGCAATATATTTTCATGCGCCTAGTCCTAGTTTTCTTTCAATAATGTGAAGAGACAACCAAACAAAAACCAAGATGGATACAGAAAAAGGAAAAACAATGGAAGAATCGAGCATTAATGAGCTTCTCTTTAAGTAATGTGAAGCATATCGCAGATGATGTATCCACCTAATATAGTATTAAATCTATGAAGAATATCGCTGACGATGTATCCACCTAATATAGTATTAAGTAATGTGAAGAATATCGCAGATGATGTATCCACCTAATATAGTTTTCTTTACTTCGTTAAAATCAACATTACCAAAAGTCCTTATCAAATATGTGATATAGTAGTAATGACTATTGACTGGTAGAGAACAAGCCGCATGAATCCATGATCTTTGCTTGTTATACATGGATAGTAAATTGTGGTGATAAGATATCAAAATTCAGACATAACTGGCTAAATTTTTTAGTTATATTTACTAGGAGTTCAGAAAAATATTACAGAACTACTTGCACAAGTCATACTTATTTTTTGCATAACAATACAAAATTACTTTTTCTAGGACATTCTAAAGCACTCCAAAAGCGATCAGTTTAAGATCCTAGTCCAGTATTATGAAAGTTAATGATTTTTTGGTCCAATTTTAGATAAAAAGTTTAAGTGCGAAGGAATATGATTGCAAAAGTTAAAAGATTATATTGAGTGAACGAGAGACACTTCAATTAGGATTTATTCTCCAGATTTGTCCGATTGTTGGCTGATGGAGTCTCGAAGTACATTCCCGCATAGCATCAAAGGCCATGATTGTGTACCTGGTCTCAAATTAATCACTTTTGGAGTGAATCGAGTGGCAAATATAAAAATAACAAGGTGTGTGTAGAATGTATAAGAAAATAACATTTTTCTATATCTAATAAAAGTTTTATTTAAATTTTATTTAGATTTAGATTTTTAAAAAAAATGAAGGAAATGTAGAGTATGGCCACCCTGTTTCATTAATAAGAAGTTAATAAAACAAACTCAGAGTACTGAGCCAAATACAAGTTCCTACAATCAAAACAAAAGTACATAAACTCCACCCCAAACATGGGGGGTGGGACAAAAGAAGAACAGAATGGGCGCAACATACACGCGTCTGAACAAAATACATCATATCCCCCCAACAAACCCTGGGGCGGTGGGAATCAATCAACAGTAAAAGGACAAGCTAGCAGTCAGTCGATCGTCGGGCCTATCTGGACTTCATCATCATCAAAGTCCTCAACCTGGAATACGCTCGCTATCCTCCCTCTGGGACCTGCTGCGGCCACATTTGCCCAAAATGAAATAAAATACATAATGTGAGTCAAATTACCAGAAATATTATTATAAGTTTTGCGAAAATAAAGATTATTCCTGTCTAGCCATAGAACCCAGGTCGTTGCGACGATAGCGATATACCACGCTTCTCTCATAGTTCTTCTTTCAGTAGCGAATTTTGAACCTACCCACAGATCCTCGTACACAGTAGGATACTGATTCGTCCCCAGGGCGCTGAGTACCTCAACGAGTACCGCTTTGCTCCTAGGGCACCGTAAAAAAAGGTGGTCTTTAATCTCTGGGGTAGCGTGGCAGAACCCACAACAAGAATCCACGTTCGGTTGGCATTTAGTGAGGTTTTCTCTAGTCAAAATCGCATCGTTCAGCGCAAGCCATAAGAAAACTTTGATTTTCAGCAGGGCTTTCGTCCTCCATATGATGCATGATCACTTTAGGGCACATCCCCTAAAGTGAATGCAGTTATACAAGGAGTGCACGGTGAACGTGTTGTTCTTTTCCAGTCCCCAAGATTTTCTGTCTGGACCCTTAGAGCAACTATTCCAGCGTTGGTGATGTAGGTCTGAAGTACCTTGAGCAACTATTAAAGGCTGGTTTCCAGGCACCTTTTTTCAAGGTTGCGGCCACCGTGCAGTGTGGTTGAGAAGCATGATCATATAGATCGGGGAACAGAGCTCGAAGTGTGTAATCACCACACCACTTATCCCACCAAAATCTGGTAAGTCTGCCATTACCGATAACTGATGTCACACCGCTAATGAAGGGATCGTGGGCCTTAGCTATGCCTCTCCAGAACTAGGAGACACGTGGGCCTATCCTGAACCCCAAATTTTTCGTTCCATTCCCATGCAGAAATTCCTGATCAAAATCTTGCCACCCTTCTCCATTGGGGTGGAAAACTTTCCACCACCATTTACCCAATAGGGCAAGATTCATTTCTCGAAGATCAATAATACCTAGTCCTTCGTGTATCTTTTTCATGCATCCTTTCTCCCATCTGATAAGGTGGTAGCCGCCTCTATCCGGATATGTCCCTTTCCACAAAAACTGTTTTTAATTTCAGTCAATTATCTGAATCACCCATCGTGGCATTTCAAAGAAGGACAGATAATAGGTTGGAAGATTTGAGAGGACTGCATTTATAAGCGTGACTCTCTCTCCCAATGGTAGGGCTTTACCTTTCCAACCTGCTAGACGGTTCTCAACCCGGTCAATGATGGGCAGCCAATCGACCTTTTTGAGTTTCCCGGATCTTAGTGGCAACCCCAGGTACTGAATGGGGAAACTTTCAGTGGAACAATTGAGAATCGTGGCATGTTCTAGTGCCTCCTCTATTGTCATGGCAATGGGGATGAGAGCACTTTTGTAGAAGTTAACCCTGAGGCCAGACCAAGCCTCAAAACTATATAGTATTCCTTTGAAGACGGTTGTTTCCCCAAGGTTGCCATTCCAAATAGGAGAGTATCATCTGCATATTGGAGGATTGAGCAATCTTGGCGATTGACTCCCATGGCCACCGATAAGATCCAACCTACTCTATTGCAGTTAGCCATCATGGACCGAAGTACGTCTGCCACATGGTGAAGAGGAGGGGGGAGAGCGGATCTCCTTGTCTGAGGCCCCGTTTGCAAGAAAATGGGTGGCCCGATATCCCATTCATCAAGATTGCAGTTCTGCTGGTGGTAAGATATGTGTAGATCCATCTGATCCATCTATCCCCAAACCCTCTTCCAACCAGTGCTTCCAGAAGACAGTCTCATTGAACCGAATCATAAGCTTTCTTGAAATCCAGCTTCAGGAGGTAGCTCTTAGCATTCGACGTGTGGCATTGGTGGATAGTTTCTTCAGCCGTGGCTATACTGTCCTGAATATATCGTCTTTTAATGAACCCCGTCTGATCATGACTAATGAATCCATCCATCACCTTTCTCAGTTTATTAGCGAGTGTCTTGGTAATGATCTTGACAGAGCAGTTAAGGAGACTGATGGGGCGGCAGTCTCCCACCCGCCGGGAGTCTTCTTTCTTAGGGATCAGCACAACCTCTGCAAAATTAAATCTGCCTAATTTGAGCTTCTGGTCGTAGAAATCAACAAAAAATTACAAATTACATTCAAGAACTCATTTTACCCATGTAAATGAAAGAGGATATGCATTCTATCACTGGTAAATCTCTTATAATTGGTATAATAATATAATTAATAGTTGGCCTAAGATCATTGTTTTCAATCCCTACCCTCTTGCTTCTCCTCTTACCTTATGATTTTCCCCTTCCCGGCAAAGAAAGTGGATCCAAAGATATTTGAAGACTCCACTGAACACAAATTTTCTATTTTAATTAGTTTCCTCCAATATTAAAAATGATATTATTTTTTAAAAATATTGAAAATGATTAAATCTATACAATATCTACTTAAAATTCATTTTAAAATAAAATTACTACATTATTTTCCAAAACTTATTGCTCCATCTTAGCTCTTCATATAGCAATTTATTTCTTTTGATTAGAATGAACCATTACACATCATGGGGCTTGAGACCTAGTTTCACGCTATATTTCTTCACCTCTCATATTAAATTAATAGACTAGACTATGAATATGTACGTGAACAAACATCTTTACACTACAAGTTTAATGGTTGGCTGTAATATCGAATTAATTACAAATAAGTTAATGTTTACTTCACTAATTAGTCTTTGATGAAACTTTTATATCTTAACCAATATTAGCAAGAACAGATTGTATTGCTTCAAGTTTCACGTAATTATAAGTTCATAACTGCAAAAGGAGTATACATGGTTATCTTAAATTGTACAGTGATTGAGAATAGCTATGTTTGTTTATGTACTAAATCTGTTCTTCAGAACAAAAAAAACCCTGCTTATTGAATCTAAAAGTATATAGTCACATAACCATATAAGTATGACAAAATTTAAAAAAACGTCACAATAGTTTGGCGCTGTTTAAAAAAACGTCACAAAACTTTGACTTTTTAAAAAAACTGCACAATGTTTAACTTTCAACTCACGGAGTTATCCAACCGTTAACTGGGATAATAGTTATGTGATGTTTTTTTAAACAAATGGGAACTTCTGTGATGTTTTTTTAAACAGAATAATAGTTCTGTGTTATTTTTTTAAACAAAACAATAGTTTTGTGATGTTTTTTTAAACATTACGTATAACCCAGTTAACGATTGGATAACTCCGTGAGTTGAAAGTTAAACATTGTGCGGTTTTTTTAAAAAGTCAAAGTTTTGTGACGTTTTTTTAAACAGCGCCAAACTATTGTGACGTTTTTTTAAATTTAGCCTATAAGTATCTAGTTAAAATTGACGACCACAAAAAATCATTTACATAAAACTTTGAATATGATAATTCTACCAACTCCAAATATACTTGCATAAAATTAACAACGAAATTACGGAATAAATATAATTACTTATACAGTTACAAATTCAGTTACTATTGAACTATGTTGCTTCAAGCCAAAAAGACTAGCATCTGATTCTTTTGCTCACTAACGAATGAGGATGAGGCTAACCATTGACACTTGCACGAAGAATATCTCAACATAACAATGACATATACATGGAAAGAATAGGGTGAAGAAAATCCCTATCAACCAAATTCTTCATATATAACTAGTTTGTGTTTAATCAGATCAGTCTGTAAAATCCTCACAAGTGTCCATTTCAAATCGGCCAAAATGTGTGATAAAGTGGAAATTAATAGAAAGGAAAAAAAAAGACAAGGAATGAAATGACCATTCATGAGCATTTCTTTAAATAATTGTGGAGAAGATAACAATTAGAGATGATGTTTCACCTAATATAGTAGTATTATTTACTTCCTACAAATCAACATTACCTAGAAAAAAATAGCTAATAAACGTAAGAGAAGGAGAGAGAGTACATTAATGATGAAGCCACTTCAATGATTCAATCTTGATCTTTGTTTTACAGCATATTATTATTTAGTATGTAGTCACACAAAAGGAGGAAATTTTCAAGTAAACAAAAAGAAAGTTTATTTACGAGTACAATATTAAAAATAAAAATGTCTTGTTAAAGTAACTCAAGAAATCTTATTTAGATAATTTCATGAAAACTATAACACATACACAGTGTCTTCAGGAACACATGCACAGTACACACTTTGTACAGTCGAAGGTGGTCTAGCATATGATCCAACCGTTCATCACTAATTTGATGAAAGTGATATAAATATCAACGCACTGATTTAATCATGTGTATCCCACTCTCCAGCGAAATCGAACTGAGAAAGTACCAATATAGTAGACAAAGTTTACTGTTGGAAACAAAATGCAAGCTCTGACTTTTGATCTCTTTCAAGATCAATTATGCACATCATTTTGGATCAAGCCCACCTCATAATTTCTCTGGACTTTGGGATTTAACCAAAATTCCAAAACCGATTGAAAAATCCAAATACAAAGACTTTGGGATTTAATAAAAATTTCAATGCACAATAAGATCGAAGTCAAACGACATTGCATTCATGCATCCACCTAAGCAAGATCAACTATAATCACTTCAATTACAAACTCCAAAAATAGTTCAATTTGATACAAACCCATATTGAAAGAAAGAAAGACATACCTCTATATGATCTTTTTCTGTGAGTTTGATAGCAATTTCACCTCAGGAATTTGATCGAACAGTTGGTGGGCAGTAATAAAAAGCAGGACAGTAGACTTACAAGGTTATCAGCTCCTTGTGGAAAGTAAAGCATCTGCAGTGAGTGCGTATATTAGAGTTAACATGAAAATATTAAAAGATGTATAATAAAAATACAATAGATCGCCTTCATAAATTTGTTTCTGTTCCATCACCAGCAAACAAATGTCAGAGTTGCCATTTCGAGTGGATCTGGACCTAGCCATTAATGGAGTCTGGAGAGTTTTGGGGTGAGGAAGAAGAAGAATGTGGAGAGGAAACTTTGGATTCTTTATTGATGATTGTAAAAAGGATTATTACAAGATCCGATAAAGGTCGATGGGGGGAGATACGGTTACAGATATTTTTACATCAAAAGGGAAAAAACGTGCCATAAGCACTCTCCCGCTCTCCCGCCTTCTTCCCGCCTATTTGATATATGAAAAGAAAACGTGCGCACAGCGCGTACAAAGCAGATACAGCTGATACATTCAACAAACCCAATTTATTCTAACTGCAGACTCTACCCTTCTCATCCCTTGACCTGCGATGGCTGTGATGGCTCCTTCCCTACCCTTGGCGATGCTCGACGAAGCCCCGGAGTCCCTGACAACTCCCCCTCTCTTAAGGACGAACTTGTCTCAAGTTCGAAGGTTGGAAACCGCTGTCTGAAGTCGTCTATATCAACCCAGGAAGCTTCATTAAACCCACTATTTTTCCATTTAACTAATAGCTGGATCCCTACTCTGTTGGAACTTTTTGAAGACTCGACGGTCTAAAATCAACTCCGGCTCCTCCTTCGTATAGTCACCTATCCACCAAGAGGGAAACTCCGATGAAACGGCTGGTTGATGCTTTCCATGGCACCTCTTTAATTTGGAAACGCGAAACACCGGATGAATGGAATCCGAAGTTGGCAAATCCAGCTTGTAAGCAACAGCGTCTATCCTCTCAACTACTACCCTATATGGACCAAAGTACCTTGAAGAGAGCTTTTGGGGCAAGTGATTCCGCACCGTCGCTTGTTTATACGGTTGCAATTTGAGGAAGACTAAATTTCCCACTTCAAATTCACGCTCCGTTCTCTTTTTGTCAGCGAAGAACTTCATTCTGCTTTGAGCAGCAGCAGTGTTGTCCTTCAACAAGGTGATAATGGCATCCCGAGATTGGGAATGGAAATTCGACCTGCTTTTGGAAGGACAAATGGTGTGGCACAATTTCCCTCAAAAGGAGATTTCCGCATGCATACAAGTTTGCTACAGATAAATATGATCGGGTGTCTACAAATTGGAGGCATGAAGAATGGAAACCAAGACTCACAGGCAGACTGACAAACGAGGCGAGAAGACAAAAACAGGAGCTCATTGCCTTCTTGGAAGATTGGAAGCCGGCAGGTAACGAGCAGGAGGATAAACTAAAATGGGAACAGGAAAAAGGGGGTATTTTCTTTGTTAAATCGACGTATAAAAGGTTAAACGATGGGGGAATGAGAGTCTTTGATCTAGTGTGGAAGTCTTATGCACATCTTAAGGTGAAGACCTTTAATTGGCTGGCATGTAGAAACGCAATCCTCACAAGGGATAACTTGGTTAGAAGAAGTTGGCAAGGTCCGATTAATTGTGTCATGTACAATCAGGATAATGAAACGGTTGATCATCTACTCGTCAAGTGCAGCTTTGCGAGGCCCATTTGGAGAGACCTCCTTAACAGATTCGGTATCCGCGGGGGAAGGTCCGGAGACTGTTCTGGAAGCCTGGGGGGAGGTGGGGAGGGTAGGTGGAAAGAGGGGCACTTAAAAAACATCCAATTCTGTTTTTGGGACACGGGGGTAGCGGCTATATGTTGGGGAATATGGCTAGAAAGGAACAATAGAATCTTTAGAAGCACACACAGTCACATCATGCATAACCAATTGCTCCGGAAGATTATTGCTAATATTTTGTTCTGGACTAAAACGGCAGGTGACGAACAGTCAAAGAAGATCAAGGAAATTTACAAGGATATTGCCAACGCACAGGTTGTTTCACAAGAAGGGGGAACCACTGCAGAGGATGGTTGATTCCATGGTGCGAGGTCGGTGGTGCACGCATCCAGAAGTCTTTTGGGGGTAGTGTGTGGCTACACGTATAATCATGGTTCTTTTGTGATGTATTTTGGGTGTTTTTTTTTTCTTGTATGTATTTTGGGGGTTGCATGGGGTCCGGAGCGACCAATGTAAGGGAACCTTTTTTTGGTTGGACATGAATATCATGTCCCGAATGTGGGTCTCATGAATATCATTGTACGACGATGGTATGTTTGTTTTGTCTGTTTTATTAAAACTTTTTAATGAAACTAGGGGGGGCTTTAGCCAACCCTTATGATAAAAAAAAAGATAATGGCATCCCGAGAAAGCAAACCTTCTTCCACCATAGGTGACGCAGCTGTGCCCACTGTATAGCGCAGTAGAGAGGGGGGTGGCCTGCCGTAGACACTCTCAAAGGGTGTGAGCCCCGTCGATACATGCCAGTTGGTGTTATACCAAAACTCCACCCATCCTAACCACTTGTTCCACTCAGTCGGCTTCTGACCACAAAAGCATCTTAGATACATCTCCAAGGACTTGTTAACCACCTCCGTTTGTCCATCGCTCTGGGGATGGTAGGCCGTGGATTGTTGTAGCTTGCATCCCTGTTGCGCAAAGAACTCTTTCAAGAATTTGCTAATGAAAATGGGGTCGCGATCACTTACGATGCTGCGGGGCATTCCATGGAGCTTGTAAATGTTGTCGACGAATACTTGGACAATCGATTGGGCTGTATAGGGATGTGCAATTCCTACAAAATGTGCGTATTTAGACAAGCGATCCACTACCACCATAATGGAGCTCTTCCCAAAACTTTTGGGCAATCCCTCTATAAAATCCATTGAGATATCCTCCCAAATTCGATCGGGAATAGGGAGAGGACTCAACAATCCTGCCGGAAGGAGCGTCTCATTCTTGTTGCATTGGCAAACCAAGCATTCCTTCACCATTGTCTTCACATCATGACTTATTCCCTCCCAAGTGAAGGCTCTTTTTATTCTTTGCAGGGTTTTATGAAACCCCGAGTGCCCCCCAATAGATGAAGCATGGTGATCTTGGAAGATTAATCTCTTCACATTGGTCGTAGGACTAACAAGAATCTTTCCTTGATAGTACCAGATTCGCTCAAAGAATTGATAATGATCAGGATTTAGAGAGCCATTTTGCAGCTTTTCCGCAAGCTTTTGGAAGTAAGGGTCTTGTTCAACTAAGCTTTTGAGCTATCCCAACCATTGCGGCACCACAAATGTAACTTCATAGCATGTACTTTGTTCCCCTTGCCTTCTCGACAACCCATCTACGACTTTGTTTTCAACTCCCTTCTTGTACTCTACAGTAAAGGAGAAACCCAAAAGTTTCCACAACCATCTTTCTTGGATCTCAGTATTGATCTTTTGTTCTAAGATGTGTTTGATGCTTCTTTGATCAGTCTTGATCACAAAAGACGCTCCTATCAAATATTTTCACCATTGCTTAACGGCTTGGAGAATCGCCAGGACCTCCTTCTCATAGGTCGATAAGACAAGAGCTCTCCCTTTTAGTGCCTTACTCAAGTATGCTATGGGGTGAAGTTCTTGCATCAATACCGCCCCAATCCCTTCCTTAGATGCATCAGTTTCCACCACAAAGACTTTAGTGAAGTCCGGAGCTCTGAGTATGGGCGTCGTGGTCATCGCAAGTTTGAGAGCGACGAAAGCTTGTGCAGCCGATGTGGACCACTTGAAGGAATTCTTCCGCAGCAGCTGTGTTAATGGTGCCGCAATACTCCCATAATCCTTTACGAACCTTCTATAGTACCCTGCAACCCCAAAAATCCTCTCAATTCCTTCACATTTTTGGGTTCTGGCCACTCCTCGACAGCTCTAATCTTGTGGGAATCAACTGCGATGCCATTAGCACTTATAATATGGCCCAAATACCCAATTTCTCTTTGCCCAAAACTGCATTTGCTGGCCTTCACAAGTAGTTGATGAGAGCTCAAAATTCTTAGGGTGTGAGTCAAGTGCACAATATGACTCTCCCATGATGGACTATAGACTAAGATATCGTCGAAGAAGACGAGTACAAATTTTCGCAGATGGTCCTTGAAGATATCGTTCATAAGGCTTTGAAAGGTAGCTGGAGCGTTAGTTAATCCAGAGGGCATTACAACAAATTCGAAGTGGCCATGATGGGTTTTAAATGCCGTTTTTGGTATGTCTTCAGCGTTTACCCTGATTTGGTGATACCCCGACCTCAGATCAAGCTTAGAGAAGTACCTCGCGCCATTTAACTCATCTAGAAGTTCATCTATCAAGGGAATTGGGAACTTGGCTTTGATTGTCTGAGAGTTGAGAGCCCTGTAGTCTATGCACAATCGCCAGCTTCCATCTCCCTTCTTAACTAAGATGGCGGGGGAAGCAAATGGACTACAGCTTGGCCTAATAAATCCCGACGCCAGCATTTCCTTGATTTGTTTTTCAATTTCTCCCTTGTAGTAGTGTGGATGCCTGTAGGGACGAATGCAAACGAGCTTTTGCCCCTCGATCAAGGGAATCCTATGATCAATTTCTCTTTGAGGAGGCAGCTTCATCTCTTCATTGAAGACTTCTGGAAATCCTTGCATCACCTCTTTAATTTCGGCAGCTGCTTGTTCACTAATTGCCTGGCCGCTTCCTTCATTCTCCTCTCCTTCAACTGATACTCCCTTCATCTGTATCATATAGGCTTGACACATGTAGTTCCCCATCCTGGTAAGCTCCTCCGCCTCCATACATTGCAGATGGGTGTGCACTATCCCTTGCAATCTCTTCCAATCTCCAGCTATTTTGAAGGTCATGGATATTTCGTTGAAGTCCATAGTCACCGGTCCTAAAGATCTGAGCCAATGCGCCCTAAGACCATTTGCGCAGGTCCCAAAGGACCATTTGCACAGGTCTTAAAGATTTCTGGCTGAACCTAAATTTCTGTATTCAAATCAGTTTTGAGTGAAGTTTTTCTGAAATACCATATAACTTGTTTATACTCGCTGGATTCGTGTGGAAGTCTATTTTCCAGATCTTTCGATGGATCTAGATTTGGATATTTGTAGTAACAGGAATCACTGTTTTTGTACAATACTGTCTTACTGTCCTGAATTAGAAAACTAGCTGTTTTACCTTGTTATGTATTATCTTGTACCTGTACTTGTTTATCTTGCACCCTGAACCTGATACATGTTTATACCCTATTATCCTTGCTTTGTTTTGTGACACATACATGCATGCCTGATTAATAATAAATAACCAAGCCGGGGTTTAAGGGAAAGATCGAATAGTGGATAATTCAGAAACGTGTACTCAGAAGGGGGGCCGTGTTTCCCATTTTGATTCATGTTGATATATGGACTTGTTGCTGCATAGACCTTTGGTTCATGTACCTATTACCTGTTGCTGCATGGATCTGTTGGTTCATGTACCTGTTACCTGTTGCTGCATGGACCTGTTGTTCATGTACCTGTTACTTCTTGCTGCACGGACCTATTGGTCGTGTACCTGTTGCTTCATGAACCTGTTGCTGCATGAATCGAATGATTCATGTACCTGTTGCTTCATGAACCTGTTACCTGTTTCTGTTCTAATTCCTGAGTACACTGCCCTCTATGGTTCACTATGAAATCTAAAACGAAACTGTTTGTTGTAACAATCATGTAGTAAAAGCTGGGATGCATGAAGTGCTACCTAGATAGTAATCACTAAAAGACTTTAACATGATACTTGAACATGATACTTGAATATGATACATGCTTGCTTGACAACTTGATACATGAGACTCGGTACGTGACATTTGGTTACTTGATACTCGATACTTGACACATATTTACATGATACTTGTTTACTTGACTCTTGATATATGCTACATGATACTTGATCACATTACCATACTAGTTGTTTATTTTGACATCATGCTTATTCCATGTTATTAGTTAGTTTCTCCATATACTTGTATCCTACATTATAAGTGGCCCGTAACTTGCAATTGATGAGAGTGAGATCAATACTCTGAGTTTGTTTTATTAACCTCTTATTAATGAAACAGGGTGGCCAGACTCTACCTTTTCCTTAAAAAAAAAACTTGCAATTGATGGGTACTTGTTTTTCTCTTTCCCTCTTTCCTGCATTCGTTGAATTGAAGATTTTGGAGAACAGGTTCCTGATGGTATCGGTGACATGAAGTATTAGTGCTGGAATTTGTTATTATTATTTCTTGTAGTTTGCTTGAACAATAATTGTATTCATGTATTTGAATTTATTGTTGTATTTGGGCAATGTGACCCAGAATTATTTGTGTATTTCAGATCATGACTATTTGAGATTAATATATTTTATTTCAAGTATTCTTGTTGATATTTGCTTCATATGTGCATGTGGTTGACTTCTGTGGCTTCCGACTCTGATTATATTGTGATATGCTGTAAAGATTCTTGAACAGCTTATGGATGATGAAAATCATTCGCTGGGCCAATGTTACGTGCTCGTATTCCATATTTTTGGGAAGTGGGGCGTGACAGGGTTTTTAATGGTATCAGAGCCCAGATTTGGCTAATGTATTAGTTGCCTAATATATTAGACAAGCTTGGCTCGAACTGGGATCTGCAAACAACTCGAGCAGGCATCCAGCTTTGTCATAAAAAGCACATCAAGGCAAGGCCACCAAGCTCGATGCTCGGCATGTGCCTCGAGCAGGCAGACAGCTTTCTTACTAGAAGCGCCTCAATGCAAGACCACCAGACTCGACGCTCGGCATGTGCCTCGAGCAGGCAGCTAGCTCTCTGACTAGAAGTGCCTCAAAGCAAGGCCACCAGGCTCGACGGAAAGCCTCGAGTAGGTAGCCAGCTTTCTCACTTAAAAAGTGTCTCAAAGCAAGGCCACAAGGCTCGACGCTCGGCATGTGCCTCAAGCAGGCAGCCAACTTTCTCACTAAAAGTGCCTCAAAGCAAGGACACCGGCTCGACGCTCGGTATGTAGCTCGAGCAAGAAACCAACTTTCTCACTAAAAGCGTCTCCAAGCAAGGCCACAAGGCTCGACGCTTGGCATGTGCCTCGATCGGGCAACCAACTTTCTCACTAAAAGTGCCTCAAAGCAAGGCCATCAGGCTCGATGCTCGACATGTGCCTCAAGCAGGTAGCCAACTTTCTCACTAAAAGCGCCTCAAAGCAAGGCCACAAGGCTCGATGCTCATCATGTGCCTCGAGCAGGTAGTCAGCTTTCTCATAAAAAGCACCTAAAATCAAGGCTATTAAGGTCGACGCTCGGCATGTGCCTCGAGCAGACAGCCTGCTTTACCATAAAAAGCACCTCAAAGCAAGGCCAAAAGGCTCGATGCTCGACATGTGCCTCAAGAAAACAACCAGTTTTCTTATAAAAAGTGCCTCAAAGTAAGATCACCATGCTCGACGCTCGACATGTGCCTCGAGCAAATAACCAACTTTCTCATAAAAATCACATCAAGGCCATCAGGCTTGACACTCGGCCTTTGCCTCGAGCAGGCTGCTAGCTTCCCCTCACAAAGCGGCTTGCTCGAAGCACTCGACATCGACCCCCTAGCTCGAAGGTTGGCACGTACCTCTAGCAAAGTAGCCAACTTCCTCTCAAGATGTGCCGCGCTCTTAACGCTCGGCACCAACCCCGAGTAAGGCGGCCAGCTTCCTCAAGAAGCGCCTCGCTCTTAGCACTCGGCGCCGACCCCCCAAGCTAGGAGCTTGACACGCACCTCGAGTAGGCACACAACTTCCCCTCAGAAACTGCCTTGCTCCAAGCCTTCGAAACCACCCCTAGCTCAGAGGTCGGCGCATACCTCGAGCAAGGCAGCCAGCTTCCTCTTAGAAAGTGCCTCGCTTTTAGCACTCGGCACACACCTCGAGCAGGCACCTAGCTTCCTTTCAACAAGCGCCTCGCTCTTGGCGCTCGGAACTGACCTCGAGCAAGGTAGCCAGCTTCCTCTCAAGAAGCGCCTCGCTCTTAGCGCTCGACGTCGCCCCCAAAGCTCAGAGCTCAGCACGCACCTCGAGCGGGCACACAGCTTCCCCTCAAAAAGTGCCTCTCTCCAAGCACTCGACACCGACCTCCCTAGCTCGGAGGTTGGCACATACCTCGATCAAGGCAGGCAACTTCCTCTCAGAAAGTGTCTCTGTAACTATCATTTTCGTTCTTTTCATTTTTTTCTCCATAGTAATATTTTATTTGCATTTGAATAAGATACTCTATTTTTCTTGATCATCTTAAATTTTGTTCATGAATTACTCTTGTTCTTATTGTTGAGTTATCTTTTTGTTGATCCCTTTTTTATTTGATTGTGGGTATTTTATTTGAACCCTATTATCTTTGGATCCATCTATTTTCTAACCCAAAACCAAATTGCAATCATTTCTAGACCCAAACCTATTATTATTGGATCCTAGCTCATTAACTCAACAACCTAATTGTATTCTATAAATACAAACCTATTGCAAACTCTAAAAATACAAAAACTCAAACCCTAATCTAGCTATCTCTCTTCTATCCTCTCTCATGCCGTCAGCCAACCCCCCCTCCATGTATTCACCTTCCCTGAACAACTCCAGCGCCCTCTCCGTCGAGGCAGGCCGTCGATGCCTCCGCCCTACACCGAGCGATGCCCAGACCAACACCCGAAGACCCCCCTGCTGCTACTTGTTCCTCTTGAAGACAGCAGAACGAGACCCCAATCGAGCCACCTCCAGTCGCTCGCCGTCAGCCAGTCTCCGCCGGCTGTCCGCTCGACCGCCCGTCAGCCAGCAGCAGCTGTCGTCAGCCTTGATGTCGTTGCTGCCGCTCCTTTATTGTTGTTATTGCTGCTCTTTACTGTTGTTGCTAAGTTTCTTGTGCACGTAGTGTGCATGTGATTCTTTGTGTGTTCGTTGATCCGGGATTCTCATTCCATTATTCTTTGGTATTCGAACTAACTGTCAATAAGGTAAGTCACATTCCACTTGAATTGAATCTTGAATCAAATTCAAGTTTTTATTGAAATTCTTGCAAGTAGATCCAATTGTTTATCATATCGTATATTGTTCTTCCTCTTTTGTTGAGTATATTGAGGGTTTACACGAGCTAACCTAAATATCCTCGACTTTGTGCCTTTATTGACTCCAAAAATTGAATCTTTCATGCATTCATGTAGTAGTAATAGTAGGGTTACTCATATAAACACACACAAATAATCTATCGTAGGATTTATTGCTTGGTTTTGTGATTGGATGATCGATTGATATTTTGTTGTCATTAAATTAGCGTATGTGTGTATTCTCAATGATGTTTACCATGCTATTATATCTACCATGCTGATTATGAAGTTTATTGACTAATTTTAGTGGGGCTCGTCATGTTAAATCACTTCATTCCATGAAAAATATCAAAAACCTGTATGTTTGCTTGCTGTCTGGAATTTGTATGACGATTTCGACCTAGTATTTGATCTCAAAATTAATAACTTTCTGAATAAGAGTTGTAGCCCTGTGTCTCTAGTTTCCATAACATCTTAAATTTATGAATTCCGAGATGTATTGCAAAAGTTATGATCATTTTACTACTGCTGTGTTTTTATTTTCAGAATTTCAAATTCATGTATGTTTCCATGTTTAAATTACTAAAAGGCTGATTTAATTTTAAAATAATTCTCTGATAATTTCCAGAATGTTAGTTAACATGCTTAGGAACTAGTTTCCTAATAAATATTTTTGATGAATTTATTATTGATTTTTCGCCGATTCTAAAGATATAATAACATGATGTCAATTTTCTACCTGGACATGTAACCTGTAAAGAATGATGTGTTTGACCTAGCTACTGTTGTCGGATTTTGTATTTTTAATATGCGTTGGAATCTTGTGGAAGTCTAGTTTCCAGAAACTTCTAACGGTTTCAGTTTTTGGTTTTTTTTAGCAGCGGAAAAACTGATTTTTGTACAGTGACCCCTTGTTGTCTACAAGTTCGTTTTCTAGATTTTCTTAATATAATTATACATATATCATTGTATTGTATGAATTGAAGTATATATGTTGCATTGCATGATCCTAATGTGCTATTATCATCATTCTAAATGTCTCATCCAAATTTATCATCCTATTGTTCCTCTATTGTTACTATCATCCATCTAATGTCACTAAATTGCATATTGTATTGTTGCATCAATAAAATATTTAATAAGTCGGGGTTTAAGAGATTGGCTTAGGTAATAATATAGTGACTGTGTCGGCCAGTGTTTTATCGATTGATTGTTGGAGTGCTGACTACGACACCCCAATCTTTCGTGTATCGTATCAGTGTATCATTATAATGTATCGTGCACAATATTATTATCGTATCAGTAATTATCATACCGACACATGAACTATAAAATTCACCACCAGAGTCTAAACAAAATTGTTTGTATGTATCGAACTTTAGTTATGGGATGCAGTAGTACGTAGATTAGTTAGGTTGAAAATTAATAGACTTAAGGATCACACAACATCGACATTGCATATTGAACATCATCATTGTTATTGTTATCAAATATTGTCTAAGTGTTATTGACATCGACGATTGAACATTGTTATCGAATATTGAATTATCATTGTTTATACTTATTGCATTAACTATCATTGATATTGATTGATGCTATCATCCCTTATTATTGATTCCTATTGATTTTATTGAATTCATTGTTATACCGTATTTTCATTGTTCTTTGTTTTCTCTACTTACTGTCCATGACTTGCTCTAAGCACAATTTTCTCATCTTTTTAGATGAAGTGCTCATAGGTGTTGAAGGAGAATTACCTGCTGGAATTGGAGAACAAGCTTTCTAATGATTTAATGCTTTCTAGTTGATTATTATTTCATAGACTTATTGTTTTGAGACTTATTACTATTGTGTTTGAATTTATTATTGTATTGGGCTTATGACCCAGATATTATTATTTACTTCCACATATTTGGTTATTTCATATTGTCTTATTCTAAGTATTATTGTTTATGTGGTTGATCTTATTGCTGCACAATTATTTTGTATTTATTATATTGTTAAGTCGATCGGGTAAACAACTTATGGATGATGTTAGTCATTCGCTGGGCCAATGTCACGTGCTTGTGTTCCGTATTTTATGAAAGCGGGGCATGACAGCCTCTCTCTTAGCGCTCGACACCGACCCCCTAGCTCGGAGCTCGGCACATACCTCGAGCAGGTACCCAGCTTCTCCTCAAAAAGTGCCTCGCTGTTAGAGGTCGACACCGACCCCCTAGCTCAGAGCTCGGCACATACCTCGAGCAGACACACAGCTTCCCCTCACAAAGTACCTCGCTCGTAGTGCTTGGCACCGACCCCCTAGCTCGGCTCGGCCCCGGCCCAAAACACTTGTTTTGAGGAGCTCATCATCTCATCTTCGCAGAAACACTCTCCTCCGATCTTCGTACAAGAAAGGACTACTCCTTAACGGCTGATGCATACAACCCTCCAGGAGTGGGGGGCTTATGATGTGGGTATAAGTGATGTGGCCCAATTAGGGCCATCAGATCTCCTCAATATTCACTCATCTAAGATCATCATATCAAAAATGTAACACCCCGGTAATTTTCAAATAGTATAAAAATAATATATAAATATATATATAGAAAAAGTTAGTATGGTTGGTTGTATACTTTGGTAATCAAATGAATGAATTGTGCATGGTATATGGAAGGGTCCCACGTCATCATCAAAGCACATAAAATGTGCTGATTGTGTTGCCTTGTTGACTTTGGTCAAAGTGGATGGTAACGTGGTTGCTTTCGGAAATAAAGAAGATGTAAATGAGTATAATATCCCATATCGGTTTAACCCAACTTTTGAGAGGCATGCTGTGGTGGGCAGTTCTACTACATAGTATCTAATTTATCTTATAAATTGTATAAATTGTCTGAGCTATGGGCAGGGGCATTACAAAAAAGGCCCAACATGCCTTATGCAACTTCAGGTCCACAGACGAACGGGTCTAACCCGACCCAATAGAGTTAAATACCCATTTGTCTCTACCTATAAATACCAGGCTCCGTCCTTCTTGAAGAAGGTAATCCCAAATTTTTCACATGAACCCTAGTTTGCTCTCATTTTTCAGTGACTGACTTGATCGTCGGAGGGTCCGTCGCCGGAATTTCTCCCGGTGTTTCTCGGCCTTTTGCAGGTGCTCCGGATGGCCAGCCACCAGCCACTCTTCCGAGCCGACCTCCAGAAGCAGACCCGGATATACGGTTGAGATCTGTCCATTCCACTTCACAAATTACAAGAATTCAGACATGTTGCTCCCGCATAAAAACAAGCAGTATCAGTATACATGTTGTTGCACACGCGTATTTTTATTCTATATAATTATACTAATTATAAGTACATTGTAATTGATAATAATTATTATCCATGGGGAGTAGAAGAGGTCTCCCATGGTTACCGTTATGAAAAGAAATTGTGTGCCATGTATGTTCAAGTAATGTATTTCGAAGTAAAATTGCAAGTTGCAAAACTGAAACCAAAGCAAGCACTCACACACATCCACAAAAAGCAGAAAACTTGCTATACTGAATGAGTGAAAAGTAATGTTAAAGAGATGTACGCAACATTCAATTTTAATCATCATCTTCTCCAATTATTTACAATATCCAATGATGATAGTCTAACAATTCTTGCTTTATAGGGATTAGCAATTTGCACATGCGATGCATGTTCTTTTTCTTGAGCTCCCACGTTTAACAAGTAAATATTATGACATAGTCTGCCCTCGAGCTTGAGATCTCGCTTTACCCTCTACAACTCAATAATTCACTTTACAAATTACCTTTACAAAATTTTATTTTATATGAATGCCACATTCATTAATGATTATCTCGTAAATAAATTGACAATAATTGATAACTGGCAATAATTAAGTAAATAGATGGTTAATATAACTTCCACTTAAAAATATGTGGTTGAGAATAGAATAATTAAATTGGTTTGTCTACAAATTACATAAAACTGAATTCTCCCATTATCTCTAATACTGTAATGGGAGAAGGTCTTAGTGTCATTTGTCAATCTACCAACGTGTGTGATGCACGTATATAACTAATATAAAGAAGGTTTCGGGTTCGAGTCCTCATTACGCCATAATTTTTATTTTAAAAAAATATTATTAAGACATGTATTGTTCGTGTATAACTAATATAAAAGATGTATTAGGTTCGAGACCAAATTACGTCAAAATTTTTACTTTAAAAATATATATATATTTATTAAGACGTGCATCACACGTGTCTATAAATTACTAAGAGCATCCATAGTCGTTTGCTATATTTGCCAAATTCTCATTTTACGAGAATGGAGCGCCTGCAGTCGTTTACTATTTTCTTAAAAAATGGCAAATGAGCTACAGTTCATTCTCAAATATGAGAAACAAATTTGCGAATCTCAAAATATAGGAGAAGAGACAACATGTATCGTCCAAATATTTTTAAATTTTTTAAATATAATCGGACGAGACAACTTGTGTCGTCCCGTAATATTTTTTTTTTTTTAAAAATAGGGTCGGACGATACATGTTGTATCGTCCTTCCAAATTTTTTTTAAAAAAAATTCTAAAACCCCTCAAACGGGACATGTTATCCCGTTTGATCACAAAAGTGATCAGACGGGACAACATGTCCCGTCCCATGGGTTTAATTTTTTTTTAATTTTTAATTTTATTTTGTTTTCCAATTTTGGCATTTTTCATGGGTTTTACAATTTTTGTTTTCCATGGGTTTTCCAATATATATATATATATATATATATATATATATATATATATATATATATATATTTTTTTTTTTTTTTTTTTTTTTTAAAAAAAACACTAGAGATGAGACAAGTTGTCTCGTCTCTGATTTTTTTTTTTTATAGCAAACAACCACTCCAAACATTTAGGACTTTTCTATTTCTATACATGCCATTTCTTAAAAAAAAGAAATGACGTTGTGAATGCTCTAAGCAGTATCAGTAGTATTAGAGAGATTTTATAAGAGCCTGCTTGACACTTAATTTCAGTTAGACCCTTTGACTCTTTCAACGTACTGTTTTAGGGTTTATTAACGGAGTTGACATGGTTAGAGGGCCTAACAAAAATTCAGTCTAAAGCTGTGGGCCTAATCTATATTTTTCCTTCTTATATATAACAAGGATGTTCAAATATGTAAATAATCATTTGTGAAGGACTACGGTACAAATACATTGATTAATGCATTCAAATTCCAAGAACCCTCCCTCCTTTCATACATTACTATTACAAAATCAAAATCCCATCATCTCCTCCACTCCACCGAAACCCTAAAATCCCATTTTCGCCCAAATTGGAAGAGCCCCCAATTTCGCCCTATTCCAAACAACCAAGAAGTTTACTGCATAAGAAATCCAAAAGGATGGCATCCTTGAGACTGATTACATTGTTTATCTGTGACATTTTTTATCCCATGAACTCTACTCTGCCCACCAGCTGTTTGATGAAATGCTCACTGCGGAATCACGCGATTGATGGGCCGATGCTGAGGAGGAATGGAGTTGAGAAATTCACAAATGATGCAGGTATAATTTTATAATAGAATTGTGTTAATTTGTTGCTAGTAGGATATTCATATGCATTGATTTTGTACACATACGCCCATTTAAACCTCGATCTTGAAACTTGAAACTGAACCAACATGATGGTCCTGATTTGCTTAGAGAGCCCTTAATCTAACATCTCAGATTATGGGCAATTTTTATGGTCAAATGAGTTTTAAACGCAGTGGGAGACAAATGTAGGTAGACGGTCAATTGTCATCTTGATAATGAAGAACATGAATGAACTATTCGCAAAATGAATATGTGACCCGAGAAAATTAGTTGAAGGGATGAATTGTTGTTGGAAGTTTTCTTAATTATAAGAAATAGTCATGTACATTTACTGAGTTAATCTAAGGGCTGCTTGATAAATGAGGGGCATATGTAATGTATGTCTATCCATCTGATATTTCATCTATATATTTATTAAATATGGCTTTTACATGCGCGGAACACATATAGTCTAGTCTTGATTGCCCTTTTTTTTAACTCGATGGTATCGGCGAGAGCATTCTTAACCGTATTGTGGTGTTTTCATAGGTACTAAAACCTATTTAAACGTTCTTGTTTAGATGGAAAATTATTTTGAAGCTTTCCAATTATCGATATATTCAATTGATTTATGTATTTCCCTCAATTATTATGGAAAACTGTAGATGAACTCATGTGTCAATAGATATCGAAGGTGACTACAGAAAAGGTATTGAATAATCAGTGCAAGTCATAAGTTATGATTAAAAAAAGAAATCATAAATGATATTTTCTGGGCTGGTTTGTATAGGCCATTTCATTTCATTTCATTTTAAATTTTCTTAAATAGTATCAAGTTCATTTATGAAAGATGCCATCTTGTCTTAAAAATAATTTATCATGTCAATAGAAATATCAAGATATTATAGCATTTTTTTGCGTTAATACTTCAACACTAATCTATATCTACACTAATATATAACGAAAGAAGAGCGAGTTTGGTTGTCCGAATTGGGAGAAAACACTTGTGCTGCATAATTGTGGTCATTCAAAAATCGTAACACGTTTTAACTTTGGAAATCTAATTTCAGGACTACAAAAAGATATCAAATTAGGTAGGAATTGCAAAGTGGGGTGTCTCAGATAAGGGAGGATAATTGTCGATGCCCTGCTCTCTTCTTTTGCCCCTTTTTCTTCTTGTTCCACTTTTACATCATCATGATCATCTTCTTGCTAACAACAAGATGCATGTTAGTGACAACTCAAATAACGCCTTTCTTCCTATAACTCAAAAAACCCGCCGCTCTTCCTCCTTCCCCGTCCAGATCCAGTCGATCCTTGCCTTCTCCCCCCTCCTCCCTTCATTACAGTTTGAGATCTCGTCATTATCTACATGCCCATTTTCTTTGTTTCTCCTCCGCCCCTTTTGTTGGCGGCCCCAGGATCCTAGCCCCTCGCCTGCTCTTGTGCTGGAGGACCTTCCTTTCCCTCAGCTGCGGTGTTCTCAAGTTCGTGTTTCGTTTGGTGTTGATGATTTCCAGATCTCGTCCAGAGTGCTTGTGCGAGGACATCCAGTTCTCCGTTTGCTCGGGTCTTGGGGTGGTCCCATGCTGCTTGAGACCAGGTGCTTCCCCTCACCAGCAGGTATCTCCAGATCTCAATTTGTCTGAGTTGGGTTGTGGCCTTCCTCCCACTGTAAGTGTTCTTGGTTTTTTATATTTCCGTTATTCCCTTTTCTTAGCCTTTTAGTTCTGGTTTGTTTTTCTGTTAGTGGCGCGTTAGATTCCATTTATTTGGTGGTGGCGTCTCTGGACCCCTATTGGTCTCGGACTGCTAGGGCTTCTATTGATTTTAATTTTGTTTTCTTGAGTCCCCTCTCGGTGGTGTTCTCCTTCTGATCTTCTTTACCTTCAGTGGGTAACGCTGTTATCTGAGTTTCTTCCCCCTTTGCTCTCTTTTAACCCGACCTTTGCTTCAGGTGTTTTCTTGTCATTTTATCAGCTTTTTCACTTATTCCTTTATTTGGTGGCTTTTCTGGTATTTTCTTGGGGGTTTTTTCTGAGCTGTTTTTTGCGATCTTTGATCGCTACAGTATTGGTGTGCCACCCCTTTCTTAGTGGGTGTTCTTGGGCTTCTCTTTTCATGGAGGCACTTTCTTGGGTTGAAGTTGTTAAAAAGAGGCCTTATAAAAATAAAAAATAAAAAAATTAACTTCTCTTCATGGGCCTCTTGCGGCCATCCTTCCTCACCTAACTCGCCCCACTTCCAGAACATTCGGGGTGAGTCACGCGCCTCTATTTCCCGCCTTTCTTCTCCCCCTCCCTCTGCAGATCTACCTAACAATCTTCCTTCGTCTCCTCGTTCACCTCCTATCTGCTGCTTTCGCTACCTCCAGACTGCTCATTTCAAGCTTTTTTGCAAAGAAAAGATGAAATGCTTATTCTGTCAAAAAATGGGCACTCTCGAAGCAGATGCTTCGCTCTCCAACAACTCCTTGGTCTGCTTGTGGGTGTCCCCATCTCTGAGCAAGTCTTGGTTGCTCTCGACTTCCCCTCCTTGCACGCTAAATTGGTCGAAGCTGAGTTGAGGAATCCTAAGAGGGCCAAGTTGGCTGCTGATCCAGCTCTCCTACCGACTCCTCCATTTCTCAACTGTTATCAGCGTATAAGCAACCCTCTCCCCCCCGTTCTCTAAGCCTCAGGTGACTGCTCAGCCTCCGCCTCCTCCCACGTCTTCTAAATCGACCCTCTCCCGTGCTAACGAGGTCGCTTTTATCGTCGTTCTATCTCCGGATATTTCGACTAAAATTGCCAACCTTGAGAGCTTCGGTGTTGTTTCTTTCTCGGGCGGCTCTATCACTAACGCTGCTTTAGATGAATTTCTATGCAACACCTATAATGTGGTCAACTGGACTTGGGCTGTTAATGCCTGTTCTAATGGGGACATTGTCATTAATTGCCCTTCGGTTAAGGTGCTCATGGATCTTGTGGAAAAAACTCCTTCTCTATCGGTTCGGTTCACCTTAATATCCGCAAGTGGGCTTCCAAGGGCAGTCCCATTCCGGCCCTTCTGTCTATGCCTACTAAGGTCTCTATTTTTGGCCTGCCCCCCTATTGCGACTTCCCTCATCTGGTGGCAGTCATGTCTGAATGCATCGGTGAGCTCACCTGCACTTCATCGACCTCTCTCTTAGCCTTTGGTTGTCTACAGATTGAGGCTGAATTCTTATGTCCTCAGTATGCTGAGAGAATTCCTAACTATTCGCTGCGGGTGGGGGAGACCCTATACCCTATTCGGGTGACTTACCATGACTCTGTGCCCTCACCGCTAGCTTCAACTACCTCCCTTCCCTTACTGTCCAACCATCATCTCACTCCAGGTCAGCATTTGGCTCTGTTCTCGGTTGGTTCGTCTGCGAAGTCAGCGACACATTCTTCTAAAAATAAAAGGGCCTCTCAAAAAATTGTTTAAGAAGTCTTATCCCCCTTCTCTCCATAGCAGCATGAAGAGCTTTAAACCATTGGGCTCACCTTCCAAGGCCCCTAATCTGGTGTGGATCAACCCTGCTCTATCAACCCATTCGGCTCCTGCTCTGATTCCTTTTGATGTCGTTCCCTCCTCAGGCTCAATTCCGTTGGTGTCCAAAAATGTTATCCCTCCTCTGAGGTGTTCGGGCGCTGATGATACCGAGTTGGTTCTCTCTTCAGCCCCTGCCCACGCTTTTTTGGAGGCTAGGCCGATCGTGGGTGGTGCCTCATCTGGAGTTTCTACCTCACCTCCCACCTTTTCCTCCTCTTGGCTAGCATGGAATGTCAATCCTCACTTCACAGGAGAATGGGATAAGTACATGAACGCGGTTAACGTGTTCACCGAGGGGAAGATCAGGCCTGACTTGGATGCTCTGAAACTATCCGCTTCTGTTCCCATTACCCCCCCCCCCCCCATTTGCAAGGTGTTGGTACCAAGGATGACGGGAACCTTCTTGCATCTTTGATGCCTTCAGATGGTGGCAAGGTATTTGCATTTTTACATGGTTTTACGATTGTTGGTTTTTATTATCACCCTAACTGTGTTATGAATTCATTTTCTTTTAGTGTGCATCCCTGTTATTTATTTCAATCTTTGGTTTGCCTTACTTTTATCAATTTCATTTTGCGTCTTTTTGACCGGTCGGAGGGTCAGATTACTACCATTAACGGTCCCTGTATCTCCCCTCTGATTTCAAATGTTTATCCACACTTTTCTGCTCTCTCCCCCCCGATACATTCTTTCGCCTCTGTTAAACATTCTAAGGTTTCTTATGCTCCTTCTACTGTTTCTTTGGAGTAGGATATTGCGCTATCCCTCACTCCGCAGGACTCCCATGCTTGAGTAAGATCTCCTCTTCAATTCTTCTTTCCTCTGATTCCCCTTTTCTTAATCAGAGTAGCGGGGATCACATTCCTGTAGGATCTCATTTCGTAACTACCAATGAGTCCTCGTCTCCTGGCCCTCTTCCCCCCTACTTGTAAATCACAAAGGAATACTTTGCCTTTGATTAGGTCTAGCGCGCGGATCCGAGCCAAAAATAATTCTCACCTTTCCACCTCCTCGAAAGCCTCTTTAGCGGCTCAAGTACAGAATTTAGAAATTCTGGCTTTTGATCCGCAAAATTAGAACCTTAAGGCTTTTGGTTCGGTATATCAAGTGCACTTTGATTCATTATCTAATTCGGATTTGCTCCTGCTTGCAACAGATATGGGCTCCTCATTAGATCCTTCCCGTCTTCAGGATATGGATCCTATTCGCAATTTAGAAATTCAGCGTGCCCGAGATTCCACATCTGGTTATGATTAGTGTTTCTTGGAACATTAAGGGGCTTGGCAGTTCCCAGAAACAACATGCCGTATATCAATTAATAGCCTCCTCCCATCGTGATTTGATCACTTTAGTGGAATCTAAAATTCACTCCATCTCCTCTTCCACTCTTAGATCTATTGGCGGATCAATGATATCCAAATGGATATCATTAGATTCGTTAGATGTGCGAGGGGGTATCCTCTTTGGTTACAAAGAGGCTCTCTTCCACTTGGCCTCCGTCCGTCGGCGTCTATTTTTCCTTGTGGTTACCCTCCATTGGTTGGAATTCAACTGTGATCTCACAGTTGTTTCGGTTTACGGTCCGAGTTCTGCTGATCGATGCCAGTCGTTATGGGAGGAATGCGACTTGTTTATCGGGTAGATTCAGGGCCCTTGGATATTTTGCGATGACTTTAATGTTACTAGATTTGCCCACGAATGGACTAGTAATCCTTCTGCCCTTAATAGCTCTCTTCGTTTCAACGATTTGTATTCGCAACCTCCAGCTTGTTGATATACCTATTAATGGCAGATCTTTTACTTGGTCCAATATGCGTTTAGTTCCATCACTGGCTAAGCTTGATCGGTACATGGTGTCCCAACATTGGATGGCCCTCTTCCAAAATTCTTTCGCATAAGCTTTACCTAACCCTTGTTCGGATCACGTGCCTATCTTATTCAATTCTAACTTCTTATTTCCTAAACCAAGGAAATTCCGTTTTGAAATTTTTTTGTTAGAAGACCAAATTTTTGTTAACCTAATTACCAATTGCCTTGCTAGTGTGGTGGGGTCCCATGGTCTTGGTCGGATTCTACTCAAACTGCATGCTATAAAGCACGGTTGTAGAATTTGGCAAAAAGAAAGATTTAGTCATACTCAGGGGCTTAAAAACTCTCCTGTCTTCTATTGATTCCATTGATGCCCTGGAAGATTCAGGGCCCATCTCTGACTTCCTTAGGACCCGGAGGATTGTGTGTAAGCAAGAGTATGCTTCGCTTCTTCGTGTCGAGCACTTAAAGTGCGCCCAACGTGCTAAGGCACGCTGGCTCAAGGATGGGGACTCCAATACTTCCTTTTTCTACAATTTTGCCTCTCATGGTAGACGATGTAATCAGATCTCTTCATTATTGTAAATAATATGGAGGGAACAACGATGCCGATTTTCACAACGCATTCTTATCCTTCTATAAGGCCCTTCTAGGTACTCCGGGCAACCGCTCAGTTCAACTTGACTGGTATTATCTCTATAGTGAGGAAGATACCGATCTTTCCAGCCTGGATGCTCCGGTCTCGATGGAAAAAATTAAATCTGCGGTTTTCGGAATGAATAGTGATTCAGCTTCTCGCCCGGATGGATTCCCTTCCTTTTTCTTCCAAAAATTTTGGGTCTCTCATAGATGATTTGTTCAACATGTTCACCGAACTTCATCAGGGTGTACTATCTTTCTATTAACTATGCTTATCCTGTTTCTCAAAAAAAAAAAGATCCTTTTCTTGCTTTCCACTGTCAATCAATACTTTTTCCAACTTTGGGCAATGACCAATTCCTAAAATCTCAAGGCGTCGGTGTTGCGCAATCCAAGTAACGTCACATAACTTGAAACAACAATAAATGATAAATGTATACTCTCGAAAGATTTGCAAACAACACTCCTAGTGTGATCCTTCCTACCCAAGTGATTTTTATTAATTTCTTGAGTGAACGGAGCTTGAAAAACGACAATTTTTCGAATGGTCAATTATTATTGCTTGTCATCAATACCTCCTTCATGCCGAAAAATTTAATTGACAATGAGTGAAGCACAGAGCTCTATCACTAAGAAGAAGTGGTTTTGATATTTCAAGGATTTTGACCCAATACAAACGATGTATACATAATTTCCAAAGTGATATATGTGGATTCTGAATAAGTCGTTCTAAAGCAGGCATATTTTCTATGTTAATCCCAAGACCTTTTAGATTAACTCCAGGTGCCATTGTGCCTGCCAATTCTTCAATACCTGCTTCACCTTTCCTATCCCATTTAGTGTATGCACTATTAATGATATCTAGTACCTCGAGTTTTTCTAATCCTGATAGCAACCCATGAGGAATGTGGTTTACGTGCCTGAGGATCAAGTATTTTAGTCTTTTCAAATTTGCCAATTCTTTTGGCAGTTCATTCATAGGATGTTCTGCAAGATTACAATATTGTAACTGGCTCAATTTAGTGATAGCTGATGGTAGTACCTGGCTCAGACACTTGGAATCGAGGTATGTTAGAGCTACCATGTTCTGGAAGGAGATGTCAAGCCTTGCTGTAAGAACCTCTCTATGGCATACCCCATCCTTGCGGAGGATCAAGGCTGTGAGGTTAGGACAATCGAGGTTATGCTATAGTCCAACTAGTTGCTAATCAGAACCATAACACATCATGAAAGCTATCTCCGCCTCCCTCCATATCCGTTCCTCCACTTGTGCTGCTTTACATACTGTTCAAAGTCAATGTGTAGTAAAAATGATTTTTCACCCTCTTCTAATGGGTCAGCTCGTTCTAGGCTTTTTATTATACTCTGCCCCCTGCTAAAGGCTTCATTAATATCATCAAACTCACCAATGAGATTTTAACCCAACCAACTCCAGATAAGTTCATCTTTTGGAATTCTAATGACATTTCTTACAGTCTCACTAGTGTTGTTTTGGAAAAATTGTCATGCTTCCTTTGGATTTAAGCACTCCAGTTTAATCTTCTTTTGCCGGACATGGGCATGGAACTTGTGCATAGCCATCATCTGATCACACATCCTTTCTGACCTAGTTGTGAATACAACCTTGCAATTAGGTACATTGTCCATGTTGATGCCACGACATTGAATCCCAAGTTTTCAAGATCTAAGCTCTTCCCACAGATCATCTAGTAATAGCAAGATTTTTCTATTTTGTATAAAATGGGAGAGAGCTGCAGCTTGTGACTCGATGGTTGAGTTCTTCAAGTGACAAATCTATCCTTTTGGCTATGTACCTTTGTAGCTTGTGGAGATTGAGTTCTTGTGAAACAACAACCCATATTATTAAGAACGGAACATATGCCACTTGTGGATCGCTATTGATTTTCTTCAGAAGAGTGATCTTGCCCACACCTCCCATACCTCATATTCCTACCGTGCCTGTCATATAATCTTGCAGATGTTTGATAGCATCCCTTAAATATACTTGAGTCAACATCTTGACTTGTCTGTCATTGGTTGAACATCGTAGACTGTTTTCCTAGTTGCTACATCCATTTTTGACGTAAGGGATAAGCGTATCATTACCAGTCCAATAAACCATTCCTCTACTAATTTGACGTAAGGGATAAGCTCACAGGCCTCGGCAAAAAGATCCAGATGCAAAAGAGGAGAGTTGGTTAACGATCACAAGTCCTTATTAAAGCATAGTAGCAATCTATCATCTGACTCATTAGTGGAACAAGTTGGCATGTTGCGATCTAATACTCAATCTTAGAGTTTTCTTCGTCTTCTTTTCTTTCTCAAAAGGGTTTCTATAAAAAACTTTCAAGCATACTATGATTCAATTGACAAGTATATTATTGTGATTTCTTGTGCATGCTTAAAACTACTCTGCATAAGAAACCAAGGATAGCTTCTATCTGTGAGACTCATTCCAATGTTTTTGTCTGTTCACAGCCCCAATCCAACATATTTTTGCCCATGAATTCTGCTCTACTTACCAGTTCAACAAAATGCTCGCTGCTGAATTGCCCGATTGATGGTGCAGATTTTGCGCCTCAGTGAGGAGGAAGGAAGTTCAGTGATTCCGAAGGTTACCGTTTACTATTGTGATTTTTCCTGTGCATCGTTAAACTCCAGCATAAGAAACCCAGGATGGCTTGCATCTGTGAGACTCATTCCGTTTTGTTTGTATTTTCACAGCTCCAAAGCAACAACTTTTGCCGGTGAAGTCTGCTCTTGCCCATCACTTTGACAAAATGCTGGCTGTTGAATTGCCTGATTAATAAGGCAGAATTTGTCGAATGAAGTTGGTTGCATTTGACCTGGCAAGAGCTCCAACTGAAGCGAATATCAACACCCATCAAGTAAGTGCAAACCACATTTCATATACTCATTTAAAACTCGATACCTGAAACCTGCTAACATATGGCCCTGATTTGTTACAGAGATATACAATCTTTGTACTCAAATAAGTGAAAATTGTAGTGTGATAGCATTGCACAAAGACGGTCAATTTTTTCTTCTTAGTAATGAAGAAAGTTGCTGTTTTTCTTAAATAAAGTCATTTACATTTATAGAGAATATGATTTTATAGGTTGTGTTTTTCTTTTCTTTTCTTTTCCACAAACAATGCCTCAAAATTTTTGCTAGTTTTCTATGATATGGGTTAAAGTTCAAAAGACAAAAAAACTCAGGACAGTATCTCTCACAACCTTGGATGAAGTGGGAACATTTCTTGACTAAACTGCAGGTCAAGATGCACAAATTGCCAACTTAAAAAGCTCCATTGATTTCAGACAGAGTAACATAATTCATATATAATATACTTAATTAAGTACTTTTTTCATTTCTTGTTGCAAATTTCATTAATAGTTATCGATGAAAGAAGAGTACAAAACTTAATATAACTTATTAATCCAAGACAGAAGAAAACATCAACATATTTTACTAGATATCGAAAAGATCAATATATCATTTTTAAAAATAAAAAATGTATTTTTGTGTTCTATGTTTGGTAATTTATCATTAATTAGTAGCAGTGCTTTTAATAATATGAAGAATAAATTATATTGATTAGAAAAGTCTTCGCATGCACTTGCTATGCACACTATTTGTTGATAATTTTGTTTAGTGGAATCGTGGATTTTTTTAAATCTTATAAATGTTCAGAGTTTCTTCTTTTTTCTCTTTGTTGGTTACGTATTGTTCAGTCTTTGTGGAAAGAGATGGTAGAAAAAACAAAAAAAACATCTCTCTCTCTCTCTCTCTCTCTCTCTCTCTCTCTCGTTGTAATGTAGTATAGATATGTACAGAATAGTTGTCAAAACTCGACTGACTTTACTCATATATCTCATCCTGCTAGTCGCTATTAGCGTGCATCATCCGTTGGTTTGTTTTGTGCTTGCTTTGAAAATGCTTAATTACTATGAAAAATAAAGCATTGTTGTTAACTCAACTAAGACTTATTGGTCTTAATTTATACTGAGAATAAGAATATTTTGCGCGCGCGCACACACACACATACATATATATATATAATAAAACACAAAGAAAGCTATCAAGTGGCTCTCATTCAATATAGTTGAAATCAATGGTCCAGATTTAATCTCACAAAACATATTTTCCTGCCCAAAAGTTTTTTCCCAAAACTCAAATTCAAATGCCCAAAACAATTCCTTTATTTATTTATTTATTTATCTCTCTCTCTATTTACTCAGAAATTTATATTTTCAGATTTCAAGTTATAAATTTTCATATTTTTTATGCATTTTTTATTTCTCATGTTACATTAAAAATAGCAAATATCTCATCAACAATTAAATTTCATCATTTTCCACACTCAAATTTCTAAGAAGTTGGATTTTACATCCCCATTTATAATTATTTTTCAACATATACTAATGAAAACATGGACTTTTATTTACAACTAATTATTGTTTATCTTTTCAAACTTGAGCTACATAATTGTTGTTTTACTGTTTACAAGACTTTCATATACTGTATCGTTCCGAAGATGTGCCGTAGGCACGTGGCCACAGGCAAATCTAGTATATATATATATATATATATATATATATATATATATATATATATATATATATATATATATATATATATATATATATATATATATATATATATGGAGAGCAGAGAGAGAGAGAGAGAGGCCCTTCTGTTGTGCACTACCCTCCGTGTGAAATCAGTGTGAACTTTTTACATAGTCATCACATGGATAATCTGAATCGTTCACATTGATCTACACGTCTAAATTAGTCTAATATGTAAAATCAAGTCATTTGGAATTCATTTGTCCATCCATTGAAGTGTTACAAAATTGTATGGTTGAATATCATTTTTTTTATAATAACATGATGGATGGACAAATGAATTCCAAATGACTTGATTTTACATATTTAGACTAATTTAAACGTGTAGATCAATGTAAACGGTTCGGATCATCCATGTGATGACTATGTAAAAAGTTTACATGGAGTGCACACCGAGGGTAGTGCACAACGGAAGGGCCCTATATATATATGGTTAGGAATTGTATGTGGAAGTCTTTTTTCTTCTTCTTTTCCATACTAAAATAAAGTTAATTTATAAATACAGTAATGCTAAATAAACTATGGTGCTTAAATTCACTCATGGGGGGGGGGGGGGGGGGGGGCCACAACAAAAAAACATTAGGTTTTGAAACATAAGTAAAGGTTGCAGTTTCTGTAGTCTTTTTCAGTCATTTTCAGGAAAGTACAGTTCTTATTCTTTTTTTCCTTTTTTTTATCTTTTTTTTGTTAGAACCCACTCTTGATCACTTTGCCTGGAAATAAAGAAAACTAGCTTAGAATTACAGTAAACTGTCATGAACTTGTTCTGCATTTACTTTACTATCGCTAGTATATTAGTATACATACTGTATATTTTATGTCCGGTGGTCTTAATGTGCATTAGTTATCATCAGATTTGAAAATTTAGTATTTAAATACTAACAACTTTTAGTCTTTTTTTATTTTTTCCTCGTGCTTGCAGGTCATGAAGTCAAAAACAGAGCATAGCTCCAAAGAAGTCCCTATCATTTAAACTTTAAAGGAACATTTGGTAACAAAGTTGGGTCAATATAAACTCTTCTTAGTCTATTTGGATTCATTTATTGAACCTTCTTAGAAAATTCCAATTTAATATTTGTGTTGAAGTTTCAACTATGGTCTTTACCTTGCTCTCCAAGTATCCACATTTGTTTGTTATTATCCGTTCCATCCCTGGTCACCAAGCACTTGCTTGAAAGTGACTATTCATTGGATCTTATGAATCATATGTCACTACTTTTCTAATTAGCTTTATCTGATCGTAGATATTCTAATCTCATAAAATTTGGTAAAAGTATATAATCCTATTTTAGTGTCCATCTATTTAGAATAATATACTTAAAGTTAATTTTCAGTAGTCAAGTGAGCAGGAGCAATATTTTGTCACCCCAAATATAGAAGGTATGACGTGACTCTCAATTAACAGAATTTTTTACCAAACTATCCCACTTTTTGTAAGTATGTACGAAACTATTCCTGTTTGAAAATTTAATACCAAAACATCACTGTCGCTAACGGGGTTAACGAGTCTAATAGTTTTGTAACACCCCGTAGTTTTCAAACTATACTATATAATAACTAAGCCAATGATCAAGAGTCACCAATCCGGTTAACCACCTTTTGAGAGGCAGCCTGTGGTGGAAAGTTGTACTACATAGTATCTAATTTGTCTTATAAATTGTATAAATTATCTGAGCTAGGGGCAGGGGTGTTACAAATGGTATCAGAGCCGACTTTCGACACCGGGTGTGGGTAAGAGTGGGCGAGATGTATGCCTGAGATTGAGCTAGCAGATGTACGTCGGGGAGATGTACATCGGGAATGCCTGAGAGGGAGCGTATTGCAGAATCAGGGTACCCTAGCAGAATCAGGGTACTCCACTCCACAACGGCTAGAAAGGAGATCATGTACTATATTGTGCATGCCCGTGCTCAGCGAGGACGCTGATTTCTGAAGGGGGTGTGTGTGTAACACCCCGTAGTTTTCAAACTATACTATATAATAACTAAGCCAATGATCAAGAGTCACCAATCCGGTTAACCACCTTTCGAGAGGCAGCCTGTGGTGGGCAGTTGTACTACATAATATCCAATTTTTCTTATAAATTGTATAAATTGTCTGAGCTAGGGGCAGGGGTGTTACAAATTTTCCTAGCGTTAACCCCATTAGCGTGCTGATGGGGATACAACATTTTTCCTCTTGTTTGGGTGTGGCAAAAAACTCACCCAATATAGACACGCTAACTCCGTTAGCGTGCGTGTTTAAACCACTCGCGCTAACGGGGTTAGCGTTCGTGTTTAACCACTCGTGTTTAAACCAACTCGAGCACTACCTCAAAGAGGGGTGTGGGTGAAAAATCACTAAGTATAGACACGTTAACTCAGTTAACGTGCTTATTATTACCAAGGCCGTTAACTGAGTTAACGACTGTGAAGATTTCAAGTGGAGATGCTCACACATGTTAACTCAGTTAACGTGCCTATTATTACCAAGGCCGTTAACTGAGTTAACGAGTGTGAAGATTTTACGTTTTCAGAAAGTTGAAACTTTTTGGAAATTGGAGATATCCACACACGTTAACTCAGTTAACGTGTTAACTGAGTTAACGTGTATGCCTATCTTGACAAACAAACAGACATGGATGTTTTGTACATAAAAAAACACTAAGTATAGACACGTTAACTCAGTTAATGTGCCTATTATTACCAATGTCGTTAACTCAGTTAACGACATGGAAGTTTTGGTATTAAATTTTCAAACAGGGATAGTTTCGTACATACTTACAAAAAGTGGGATAGTTTGGTAAAAAAATCTAATTAACAACAAGCGATATGTCCAAGTAGGGGTATGAGCGGTCGGGTCAGACGAGTTTTCAACAATTTTTTTACTCTGCTTGTCTTTTTTTCCCAAACCCATTGGGTTTTTTTATTTACAAACTCAAATCCACACCTGATGATTTTCGGTTCGGTTCGTTCAGACGGGTATCAGATTTTGACGGGTTGGGTTAATGTGTAAGTCGGATTTTTTTCACCTTTAATTATTTTTTCTCCACTTATTTGAAGTGAATGAACACAATAAAATAAAAACATTTATATAGAAGACAATTAAAGGTACAAAAATAAATACAAATATAATTTTGTCGTGACAATTTTATATCATATAATAAATAAGTCGAAGTACAAGCTATACAATATATAGGTATATATAACAAAATAATAAACTTCGAGCCAACCAATTACATAACAAATATTCTGAAATACAATGAATACAAGTGTGTTAGAGATATATGGGAACTAAGGTTGCATACGAAGACTCGAATATATATGTGAAGCTTATAGTGTTCTATCCTTCCATCAACCAAGATGAATGCTCTATAATTGATGTATATGCAGGGCCGGCCCTGAGTTCCCAGGGGCCCTAGGCGAACTTCCGAAATGGGGGCCCCTAATAACATGTATTTTTTTACGCGCGAAATACGTACCTATATTACCAGGGAAGTTCAAATTTAGGGTTCGTAAAATTGCGAAATCTTCGGGGGCCCAAGGCGGCCACCTTACTCGCCTCTAGGGTAGGGCCGGCCCTGTGTATATGTTTGTATATAAATCCTAGGGTATGAGTATGCTCTAGAATTGAAGTGGTTGATAAACACATGACAAACACTGAGATTAAATAGAACTAGGAATTTTTCACATGCGTGCACGTCTAAATAAAAAAAATTAAAGTAAAAATTCCAACGTAGTTGGGCCTCGAACTTGATACCTCATTTATATTAGTTATACAGGAATGGTGCACAAATTTATTGATCTACAAATAACAACTCAAACTATTCCATTATAATATTAGAGATTTGATCATATTCTATCCCAAGAGAACCTAATTTTTCCCATGTGGTGAAGTATAACAATTACACTCAATGGACACCTAATTTATTGTTTTAAAAATCATATACTTATTATCAAACTCAACTCTTTAAAAGCCCCGGAAATTCCATGTGCAAGTCCAACCATTGATATATACTCTTCTCTCATTATATAGAAAATTTTGCCGTACTACCCCACTTTTTGAAAATATTTAGCGTTCTGCCCCACTTCTCAAAACAATTAGCGATATGTCCTTGTTTATGACACGTCAGCAAAAAACGTTATTGGAAAAAACGGCATAGGTTATTTCCATGCCGTTCTTCCAAATAACGGCATTTGTTTGAAAAAAAAATTGCATGTCGTTATTTGGAATAACGACATAGATTGTTTTGTTTTTTGAAAGCTTGTAGTCTCCACTTAGAGGAAAATTTGCAAGTATGAAAAACCTTATAACAGATGCCGTTATTTCAAATAACGGCATTCTCAATATAAATTTTTTTAATAAAAAAGTAACTTATTATTCATCATCTCTGATGAATAAGTTAAAAAAAAAAAAATTATAACTGATGCCGTTATTCCAAATAGCGGCATCAGTTATAATTTTTTTTTTTATATACTTTTTATTTATTCTTTCTGTTTCCAAACAACGGCAAGAGTGCATATTGATATATAACTGATGCCGTTATCTCCAATAACGGCATCAGTCATTCGAATGCCGTTATTCAGGATAACGACATTGTTTATAAGTTTTTTTCACACTTAGAACTTTTTAAAGTTAGAAGATTCACACTTGTAAGACAAATATACTGATGTCGTTATTCCAAATAACGGCATGCAATTTTTTTTCCAAACAGATACCGTTATTGGGAAGAAAGGCTTCGAAATAACCTATGCCGTTTTTCCCAATAACATTTCTTGCTGACATGTCTTAAACAAGGGCATATCGCTAATTGTTTTGGAAAGTAGGGCAGAGCGCTAAATATTTTCAAAAAGTGGGGTAGTACGGCAAAATTTTCCATTATATAACAGACAAAAAGACGCATACAGATACACACAATTCTGCATTATATGGCCAAAGATTAACATCTTAGAGCATCCACAGTCGTTTGCTTATTTGCCATTTTTGCCATTTTTTTGGTACTGTAGCGCACACAGTCGTCATCTATTTTGCCATTTTTTAGCAATCCGTGTACAGTAGAAAGGGAGAAATAGCAATCGAAATAGCAAAATGCATATTTTAGCTGACGAAACATCATGTTTCGTCTGGATTATTTAATTATATTGTTAATTGATCGGACGAAACATGATGTTTCGTCCGAATTAAAAAAATATAAAAACCAAATAAAATAACTTTTAAGGATGGGAATAAACATAATGTTTCGTCCCATTCCTTAAAAAAAAAAAAATTGAACAAAAACTAAAAGACACTTTCACCCTTCATCTCATCCAACCATTCAATACATGATCCAACGGTGCTTTTGTTTGCAACAGCTATTTCCAACATACAACGGCTCTTTCCAACATACAACGGCTATATTTTTCAAATTTTGCTTATATATTGGCTTCGTTGCTGTAAACCAAAGTCATTGAAAAAAAAACACATCTATCTAACTATATCATCTAGAAAAATTCCAACTCTCTGTCTCCTACAGAATTTGCAAGATATTAAGCAATGGCAGGACGTACTGGAAGTGGTGCTAGAGGAAGAGCTTACACTACTCAGGAAGATGTGGTGCTCTGTCAAGCGTGGATATGTATAACACAAGATCCCGTAGTTGGTACTGATCAATCTGGTGCCCAGTTTTGGGATCGAGTTTTGACTACTTTCACGACTATATTAGGGATTCCGAACGACCGAACAGTAAGCTCCGTTTCTAGCCGCTTCCATTTAATTTCCAAAGAAGTAGCCCTGTTCATTGCGAAGTTGGGTTCTGTAACAAATAGAGCAGCCAGTGGAAGTACCGAAGCCGATAAGGTATGTACAAATTATCATATATTTAGTAAAACTTTTCTTTAAATTTATCATGTGTTAAAGAACTAATGCAATAAATATTGTCATAGATGCGCGACGCCAGAGTTGAATATTCGCAAACATCCGGAAAACCTTTCAAGTTTGAAGCATGTTACGATATACTAAAGGATCAACCTAAATTTTCCTTGCGTACTACACAAATCTTTGATCGATTCATGGGTTCCGGTTCCCCACAAGGTGAATGTGGCAGTAGCCAAAATTTGCCCTCAATGAATATATCAGATTCAGACATCCCGGTTGACATGGAATCGCCTACCCCTCTAACCCGACCACCCGGTAGGAAAGCACAGAAGAGAAAGGGAAAAAGTCTTGCCGAATCATCGACTGAATATTCTCAAATGGTAGTAGAAAGCCAAAATTTCAATGCTATGTATAAAGAAAGCGTTGGTAGGAGGAATACGGCTACCGAAATGAAGATTGCAATTAAGCAGAAAGACCATGACCTTAGACAGCAAGTGGAGGACGATAGCATTATGAAGATTGACCTTAACACTTTACCGGATAGTCAACGTTATTATTTCATGTGTAGACAAAATGATATTTTGCAAAAAAGAGGTTATAATAGGGGGTAAACTACTAGTATTCAAAGTGATAAGATTAAGACTAAATTTAAAAAAACATCACAATAGTTTGGCGCTGTTTAAAAAAACATCACAAAACTTTGACTTTTTAAAAAAACAGCACAATGTTTAACTTTCAACTGACGGCGTTATCCAACCGTTAACTGGGTTATACGTAATGTTTAAAAAAACATCACAAAACTATTGTTTTGTTTAAAAAAACAACACAGAACTATTATTCTGTTTAAAAAAACATCACAAAAGTTCCCATTTGTTTAAAAAAGCATCACATAACTATTATCCCAGTTAACGGTTGGATAACGCCGTCAGTTGAAAGTTAAACATTGTGCTGTTTTTTTAAAAAGTCAAAATTTTGTGATGTTTTTTTAAACAGCGCCAAACTATTGTGATGTTTTTTAAAATTTAGCCTAAGATTAATGTATTGTTCAAGCATATGTATTTTGTTTCACAATTAATGTATTCTGTTTTCTGCTTTAATTGTTAATGTGTACGATTCATACATTACATTAATAACATAAATAGAATTACCAACATATTACCATATAAGTAGATGTAGAAACGTACTACATTTCATAAATAGAATTAGCAACATATTACAACATAAGTAGTTGTACCAACAAATTACAATACAAACAAAAAATGCTAAACATCGTGATCCAGTAAATTAAAACAGATAAGCATACAACAATTTCCTACAATTTGAACCTCTAACATTTGGCTTATTCATCATCTCCGAATTGGGACCAAATATGCTCTACCAAATCTTGACGTAATGCATGATGTTTTTGTCTATCATTCAATATCACATTGCGCATCATTCGGGCTCTCTGATCAATATGTGCACCTCTATTAGGTACAATCATAGTCGTAGCATCCTGTATTTGATCATAATCGTAATCACCAATGTCATCTTCACGTTTGTCCTCAACAATCATATTGTGCAGTATTATACATGTTTTCATGATATATGAAAGAGTATCCGCATTCCAAATACGCGATGGGCCCTTCACAATTGCAAACCGTGCCTGTAAAACACCGAAAGCGCATTCTACATCTTTCCGGGCACCTTCCTGTATTTCTGCAAATTTTTTCTTCTTTTGAGTGTCCGGGGCAGAGTAAGTTTTCAATATAGTCGCCAATGGAGGGTATATACCATCCGCCAGATAGTATCCCATATTGTAATTGTGGTTATTGATTACAAAATTTGCAGGCGGAGCACAACCATCAAGAATTTCATCAAATAGAGTAGAACGGTTGAGCACATTCAAATCATTATTGCAACCTGGCATTCCGAAAAATGAATGCCAAAACCAAAGATCATAAGATGCGACAGCTTCAAGAATAATTGTTGGTTCCCTGGTATGTCCTGTATACTGTCCGTGCCACGTAGCTGGACAATTCTTCCATTTCCAATGCATATAGTCTACACTACCCAACATCCCGGGAAAACCCCTGCGTTCATTTTCTTGGAGGAGTCGTGCTACATCGGTGGCAGTCGGTTTTCGCATATACTGGTTCCCAAATAACTGTACAATTGCATAACAAAATCGACGTAAGGTCTTCAACACAGTTGTTTCGCCAATTTGTAAATATTCGTCGACAGTATCCACTGCACCTCCATATGCTAAACATCGTAGCGCAGCTGTTATTTTCTGATGTGGTGTAAATCCAAGATTTTTACACGCATCTTGTTGTTGAGTAAAGTACGCATCATATCCCATAATAGCAGCGAGTATACGGTTGAAAAGCTCTCGTCGCATACGAAACCGTCGACGGAAAATAGTCTCGTTGTATGTTGGATTTTCAGAAAAATAATCATTCCACAAACGAATATTACCTTCTTTTCTTTCCCGACGTATGTATCGCCGGCGAGCAGTTTCTTCGTTGTGTTGCAACCAAATGGCGTATCGTTGCATACGATTGTTGACATGTCTGGCTACTAAATCTTCATGCTCTGCCGAATCATCTGATGAAGTTGAAGAAGAAGAGTCATTTAAATTGTGATACATCGCTCTGTTATCTCTTACTACACGAAGGGAGTAATCTTAGTTTAGGAATAAATGTGATGATGGAGTGAAAGTAAAGTAGGTTCAGATATGAGAACCACGGAGTGCTTAAATAGTATTTGTTGGGTGGGGAAATTTTTAGTTGTGAATGAATTATTATTCAAAGGAGCATCTGAGTGTATCACATTCCGTGAATGAAGCATATTGAATAATGCACTTCTCATCATATGGGCCAAGACATGATTTGACTAATTTCAAATCAGTACACATTAGATGCCAACACGTGAATAAAGCATATTGTCATCATATTGTTGAAGACATGAAGATTCTCACTTTTTTTGTTTTGTTGATTTCGGTGAAGACATGAACACGTGAATCGTAATCACCAATGAACACATTTGACAAGTTTGGAATAAAGGAAAAGTGGATGTGAAAATTTCTAAAACACCCTTTTCATATGATCCACCAAATAAGTATTAATTGTCATATTAATACATGCAAATCTACGTATCTGACATTCATAAACGAGTTGCAAACTCTTCATCCACATCCTGGGTGCATTGGACAATGGATGTATTCGATGTCGAGGCTTCCGTGTTGTCTACAGGCTGTCGCAAATCCCTATATCTTGAACTAGATTGTCTGCTATTTGATACAGATCTCCTACCACCAATTGCAACACTCGAAATCGAGTTTCTCAATACCATTTCTGATTGTATAAATCGTCTCAATTGGGCTTCTGAGTTTGTTAGCTATTGACAAATCAGGTACAACTCCTCCTGTCAAAAGATAGATTAATATATATACAAAAAATGATATATATAATGAAAATTGGAATGCAATTCTCACATATGTTGGTTCTCCGCGCGGAACAAACTGGAAATTTCTGTAGTCCAAATTCCTAATAACCGTACCGCCCGAAAATAATGGAGCTTCAACTAATGTTTCACCATGCATGGCAGGTAAATCGGTCATTGGTAACGTGTCGTACTCACAAGGAAGCCAAAAAGCCGGGGCCGCATGGGGCAACTGGGTTGATGATCCAGCGATAGTAGCTGCACCGATGAAATCAACATTTGATCCATGCGAGAGTGCTGGCATGATGGGACCAATCGAAACCTTCGCCCAATACTTGTCGTAAGTGCTCTGTTGTACACGAGTGAGGAATTGCGAAGATTCTATTGGATCACCGCAAACATCCGCTGATGTTAGACGCATGACTGGAGGTGGGTCATTTGGTATTGTAACATCCCCAGATAGTTGGCGATGACAACGATCGCCAAGATACCAGATACCCTGTATTAATATCATCTCCGTTAGAAAAATTATTCTTTATTATATATATACACTTCATGTCATTTATAATAAATATACTTGTTCGCAATACATAAATGCATGTCGATGATGAGAAATGAAATTAGCAACTTGAATTTCATACACGTCTTTGTATGCCGAACTATTATAGGGTTGCCAAATAATGGATTTCCATGAACACATCTCCAATTGGTCACGAGCAATCGAAATATTGTACCTTATTTGGTCTGAACGACCCGTATCTAAAAATTCACGATTCCATCAACAAATTCTCGGCCATTTATCGGCATTCTCCATATGTTGCTCTATAGTAAAACTCCTATCAGTTATTGGTACACAACAGCTTGTGTATTCGTATGCCCAATACTACATTTAAAGAAACATACAGGTATAAACTCGAATATTAAACTACTATTTAAACCTTAAACTGGGCAAATTAGATGCAAAATTTAGATATACCTCGAGTACTTGCTAAGGCCCATTAAATGACTTTACTTTTAGCCTGCTACAAGTATCTAGAGACAAATACAACAGTGCGAAAGCTGGACGACCCCAATCGTATTGGCCCACTGAAATCAATTCTTCAAATGCAGCTAACCAACCACATCTGACTACTTGAGAACCATTAGGGTAAAGAAACGCCCCTAGGAAGAACATGAAAAAAGCTCTTGCAATCCTTAGCGCTAGTACATTATCTGTTGTAGTTTCCTCGATCATACTGTTGTTAAAATAACGTTTCAGGAACGGACAACGAATACCGTGAGACTTCCAATCATCTATTGTAATCTCCGGAAAAATGCGAGTCTGGATTACTTCGAATGTATACGCATCGTCGTTACACGGCGGCAAGGCCCCGATACCCATTGAAATTCCCGTTAGCATTACCCAATCTAAAGGAGTGAATCCTAGCTCGCCGCACGGTAGGTGAAAAGTGTGGGTCGTATCCCACCATCTTTCAACCAAAGCCTCCACAAGTCGCATAGACGACTTATCCGTATCTATATGCATCAAACGATGCCAACCCTGGAGCTCCACGTACTGCTTGATAATAGGGACACGACAGCAAAATTTTTTGTACATTTTTATTGGCTCCCTCCAATTTCCCCTAAAATGACAAAATCCACCGTCAGGGTGGGCAGTAATGTGTTTGCACAAATGATTGCGATCATCTACAACAGATTTTCAATTTGATTCATCCGTGTAGTCTACATTCTGCAACTCCGCTTCTGGTTGGCTGCTACTTTCTGCTTCAATCGCCGTTGGTTGTTGACGCTTTGGTTTCATCCGGCCGATTAATCTTTTTATTGAAGACATCGATATAACCCGTTTTTTTTTTTAAGAAACGGGTAAAATTGAACTAATGAAGAAGATAAAATTTTGGAAATATGAGAGGGATGAGAAGAGAGAATATTGGAGAAGTTTAGCTCTCGGTTTCCAAAGAGAGGTTGAACACCTTCATACTATATAGTATTTTCAAAGGGGGTAAACAAGTCATTTCCCATGGCAATAATAATTTCAAAAAAAAGCAAAAAGCAAAAACCCTCCCAACCCATCTTTGATTTTTTTTTTTTTTCCGGAATGAACATCATGCTTCGTCCGACTTTCATTTTTTATTTTTTATATTTTTTTTCTTTGGGACGAAACATCATGTTTAGTCCCGTATTTTTTATTAATATTTTTTAACTTTCGGCCCGTATAAATTATTTTTTTATTATGAGACGAAACATCATGCTTCGTCTGATAGCTTTTTAACAAATTTATGCATTTTTACCATTCGACGACTGCAGCAAAACGAAGAAATGCATTGCTAAAATATCATTTTGCCATTTTCCCCATTGAACGAACTGTGGATGCTCTTATAAACAACTTCACAGTTCATATGATACAAAAAAAATTATTCAAGTTAGGGTTTCAACTAAAATGAATTTTTTCCCAAAACGACCCATTTTTGCAAAGTTTTTCCCAAACCGCCCTACTTTTTTTTTTATTTCCCAAAGCGCCCCACTCGGTCTCTCAAAGACCGAGTCTAGTGCAAATAGACTCGGTCTTTGAAAGACCGAGTCTTGCGCTTTGAAAAATCAAAGAGCAAGACTCGGTCTTTCAAAGACCGAGTTTAAAAGCACTAGACTGTGACTCTTTGCGTTTTTCAAAGCGTAGATCCCCTTTCTTTCTTCTTCTTCTTCTCGACTTTTGATTGTTTTTTTCTTTTCGCTCTTTCCCTCAACGAATCCGTCGCACTCGCTACTTTTCCGTTCGATTACTCCCTTAATCGAATGTTGAACTTCCCAAAACCAATTTCTAGTTAATCCAATTTCGATTTTACCAAATCCTATTCCCCAAAATCGATTCTTTCTTTAAACCCTAAACCCCGAATACCCAAAATTGGAAGATTTCGGTTGTAGGATCTTGCTCTTCTCGCCAATTTCGTCTTCGTCTTTGGATTCTCCTACTTGTTAGGTATATTTCTTAAGCTTTTCCTAAGCAAAATTTGTGTTAGTGTTGATACTATTGTGAAGTTCATTAGTTGAATTTGACTTATTGTTGACAATGTAGAGTAGTTTATTGATGTTATTTTTAGTGTTAATTTTGCTTAGCATTGATGTTCCAAATGAAAGAGTGGAGTTATTGATGTTCAAAAAGAAAGAGTTGAGTTATTTTTAGTATTAATAACTCAAATTTGGTGGAGTTATTGATGTTGAAAAAGAAAGAGTTGAAAGAGATGAAGTTGGAATGAATAGAATTTTGTTGAAAGAGTTGAAAGAAATATTGTTGAAAGAGTTCAATTTTGTATAGAATTTTGTTGAAAGAGTTGAAAGAGTTCTTGAAACCTTGTTGAATAGAATTCTGTTGTTGAGTTATTGATGTTCAAAAAGAAAGAGTTGAATTAATTTTAGTATTAATAGCCAAATTTTGTTGAGTTATTGATGTTCAAAAAGAAAGAGTTGAAAGAGTTGAAGTTTGAATGAATAGAATTTTGTTGAAAGAGTTGAAAGAAATATTGAGTTGAAAGAGTTCAATTTTGTATAGAATTTTGTTGAAAGAGTTGAAAGAGTTCTTGAAACCTTGTTGAATAGAATTTTGTTGTTGAATAGAATTTTGTTGTTGAATATAATTTTGTATAGAATTTTGTTGTTGAATAGAATTTTGTTGTTGTTGAACTTGTAGGATTTGTAGTCTATTGTAAATGGCACGCACAAGGGGTAACATGGAGGTAGGAGAAAGTAGTAGACCTCCACGTAATCGCGGTGGACGTGATCGTGGTCGTGGTCGTGGTCGTGGTCGTGGTCGTGGTCGTGCTTCTACCGATGCTACTAATGTAAGTAATTAAATTTTGATTCTAATAGAATTGTATTACTTTTCGGTCTATTGATGTAAATGTTATTGTTATGTAGGTTGAATTCAATCCAAATGAGGCGGGCACTTCCTCTTCAGTCCCTTCGTCGTCATACATCCCTCCTGGAGGCCCCGGACCACTCGACCCTTCACTTCTCACTCTCCAGCCGATGCATCGATCGCAGTATGTTTGGAACAGCGAGGCTACGGAGTGCCGCTTTAGGACTGGTCATCCGCTACCTGTGCACCCACGCATACACGAGATACTTAGAGATTGTGGGTTCTACGGTATTGCCATGATGACATCCATCAAGTGTGATCGTCCACTTCTGGAAGCACTGCTTGAAAGATGGAGGCCCGAGACACACTCATTTCACCTGCCAGTCGGGGAGATGACGGTGACTTTACAAGACGTTGCTGTACTAACCAGGCTTCCAATCGATGGAGAGGCAGTGACAGGATCGATGGACTTCGACCCAGTGTATATAGTGGAGGAGTACTTAGGGGTTGAAGTGGAAGCTGGTGCGATAAATGGGAAATTTATCCGCCTAAAGTGGTTGAAGGACACCTTCAAAGATAGATTGAATGACGGTTCAACTGCAGCGGAGGTGGAGTGCTACTGTAGGGCGTATATTCTAACGCTATTCGGCACAGTCTTGTTTCCAAACTCGACCGGGAATACCGTAGCACTGATGTTCTTGCCCTTAATCGCCGATATAGGTACTGGGGGACCTTGTACGATCTCCTCTATTGTACGTTTTCTAGGTGCCATTTTACATTTAACAGTGTATAGTGACGGTGATGTTTTCAATGTGACAAATTCACGATGTTTCTTGATAGAATACACCTTCACAGCATGCAGAAGGGAGTCTTTACTAACAAACTCCTGTCCAACGTAAAATTCGTCTACATTGGATGAACCAGAAGACTCTTGTGGAAATGGGGGTACTCTAGCAGCTTCAGCCATCTCCTCCGTAACATGAGCGTTAACATTAGCATACCTATCAGTAGCTCTCACTTCATTAGAACTATTGTTCGAAGGATTTACATTAGCTACATCATCATCTTCTTCATCTTCATCAGTTTCTAGACTTTCATCATCGTCTGTTTCTTCCTCTTCTTCATCATCATCTAATAAGCTGTTGTTAACCACTGCATTTTGAAAGAGTTCAAACATACTGTCATTTGGAACAGAGTCAGGAACCGGGCTTGGTTGGCGTGGCAGCTCAACATTTACAGAATCCGGAATTGTTGTATTTGTGAAGGTATTCTCTTGTGAGGTTACCGGATTTGGTTGTGAGGATACCAAATTTCAGAAAATTAAAGGCCAATATTCATCATACCTTCACAAGCGTCAAGAACAGAGCCGTATATATTTCGGTAAAAGAGTTGAAGTTGCTATCCGCTTCAAATTTAGCAAAAATCAAAAAAATGGATCTTTCAAAATAAGGGTTTTGGGTTATTATAGTGGAGATGGTTAGAGGGTTAGGAAGATATTGGTAAATATATTTAGATTAAGATAAGATTTTGTGGGTAGGAGGTCGCCCTAGATTTAGGAAGATGGGTTAGAGAAATAGAATAGGTTAAAGTCGAGAAGAAGAAGAAGAAAGAAAGGGGATCTGCGCTTTGAAAAACGCAAAGAGTCAAGACTCGGTCTTTGAAAGACCGAGTCTAGTGCTTTTAAACTCGGTCTTTGAAAGACCGAGTCTTGCTCTTTGATTTTTCAAAGCGCAAGACTCGGTCTTTCAAATACCGAGTCTATTTGCACTAGACTCGGTCTTTGAAAGACCGAGTAGGGCGCTTTGGGAAATAAAAAAAAAATAGGGCGGTTTGGAAAAAACTTTGCAAAAATGGGTCGTTTTGGGAAAAAATTTCAACTAAAATATCACACTCCCTTGGTCACCAAGTAGCTGACTTTGACCGCACAAAAATTCCCCACATACCCACCTCATATTTATATACATCCCCCATCCTCCATTCTCTTCCAACTTAAAAAACTTTACTTATTTAATGGCATCCCTCACAACTGGTATGCATTTCTCCCACCTTCTTCTGTTTCAAATGCATGGCCTCCCCTTCAAACCCATCACCCTTCATGGGCTCTCCTTCTCATTCCACCTCCTCCTCTTTCTCACCATTTCCATTGCCTATGTCTTTAAAAGTTCCAATCTTGACACCAACAGCAACCCAAAACATGGGTTGAGAAGAACCAGTTACGAAAAACCAACCCTTTTGGCCTCCCTTGTTGTGGGACTGTTTTATTTGTGTTTATCAGTGCATTACTATTTCTGGATTGTTCATGGGTTTTGGTCCACTGATGGGGCTGTTACCCTGTTGGATTTGGGGATGAGAGGTTTTGTGTGGGTTGTGTTGTTTTTCTATCTGGGTGTTGTTTTTCATCAATCAGGAAGTCAGAAAGTTCCCACCTTTGTTAGGGTATGGTGGGGTCTCTTCTTGTTTGTGTCTTGTTCATTCCTTGTTGTGGACTACGTTTGGTATAGGGGAATGGGGGTTATGAAGACCCATTTGTGGGTTTTGGATTTTGGGTCTTGTGTTTTCGGGGTGGTGGTTAATTTGGCTGCGGTACTCGGTATGGGGAGTGGGGAGGAAGAAGGGGGTGGTGTGCTTAGTGAACCTCTTTTGAATGGTGGGAATGTTGTTGTTGATGAAGGGGGGAGTGTGTCGCTTTTCGGGAGTGCTGGGTTTTTCAGCATTCTCACATTTTCTTGGATGGGTCCTTTGCTGTCTGTGGGGCACAGGAAGATATTAGACCTTAAGGATGTGCCTCAATTGGATCATAGCGATAGTGTCAATGGTGTCTTCCCCAAATTTAGAAACAAACTCGAGTCGTATGTGGGTAGTGGTGAGGGTTCTGTCAGTAGAATCACGTCATTCAAGATGGCGAAGTCGCTAGTGTATTCCATATGGCAGCAATTCATGTTAACCGCTGTATATGCCCTATTGAATACACTAGCTACTTACGTTGGCCCTTACCTTATCAATTTCTTTGTTCAGTACCTTAATGGCAAGCAGACCTTTGCGAATGAAGGGGTTATCTTGGTATTGGCTTTCATAGTAGCAAAAATAGTTGAATGCATTGCGTTAAGGCACCGGTTTTTTAGATTACAACAAGCCGGGGTTAGGCTCAGGGCATCCCTTGTCGCGATGATTTATCAAAAGGGGCTTACCCTTTCATGCCATTCCAAACAAGGCCGAACTAGTGGAGAGATCTTTAACCTGATGAGTGTCGATGCCGAGAGGGTTGAGCTCTTCAGTTGGTACATGCATGATTTATGGATGGTACCAATGAAAGTTGGGCTAGCTCTAGGTGTTTTGTATTCTAGTTTAGGCCTTGCTTCGTTGGCTGCTTTAGCCGCTTCTCTACTTATTATGTTAGCCAATTTTCCCTTGGGGAAAATGCAAGAGAAGTACCAGGTGAAGTTGATGGAAGCAAAAGATGCAAGGATGAAGTCCACTTCCGAAATTTTGAGGAACATGAGAATTCTCAAGCTTCAAGCTTGGGAAATGAAGTTCTTGTCGAAGGTACTTGAATTGAGGAAAAAAGAGACAGTTTGGTTGAGGAAATATGTTTACACATCTGCAATGATAGTGTTCGCCTTTTGGGGTGCACCTACTTTTGTCGCTGTAGTTACATTTGGAGCTTGCATGCTAATGGGTATACCCTTAGAATCAGGGAAAGTCTTATCGGCTCTTGCAACTTTTAGGGTTTTACAGGCGCCTATCTATGATCTTCCTGATACAATTTCAATGACCATTCAAACCAAGGTCTCTCTTGATAGGATATCAGCATTCCTCTCCCTCGAGGACTTGCCTCATGATGTAGTGCAAAAGCTTCCTAGGGGTAGCTCACATGTTGCCATCGAAGCAAGTGATGTTAATTTCTCTTGGGACCCATCTTCCGCAACTCCTACATTGAGAGATTTAAACTTTCAAGTGTTAAAAGGCATGAGAGTTGCAGTTTGCGGGACTGTCGGTTCTGGTAAGTCAAGCTTGTTATCATGCATATTAGGTGAAATGCCGAAGATTTCTGGAAATGTGAAGTTGTGTGGAACTACGGCTTACGTTGCTCAATCACCTTGGATACAAAGTGGAAAGATTCAAGATAACATACTGTTCGGCATGGAAATGGATAGAGAAAAGTATGAGAATGTTCTTGAAGCATGCTCTTTAAAGAAGGATTTGGAGATTCTTCCTTTTGGGGACGAGACGATAATAGGGGAAAGAGGTATCAACTTGAGTGGAGGGCAGAAGCAGCGAATCCAGATTGCTCGTGCTCTGTACCAAGATGCCGATATCTTTCTATTTGATGATCCGTTTAGTGCGGTTGATGCCCATACGGGCTCTCATCTCTTTAAGGTATCCAAATTCATCAAATTTTTGTTGTTGTTGTTGTTGTTGTTTTTTTTTTTTTTTTTTTTGATGAAAGGATGGAATCCTACAGGTTCCCAGCCGGCAAAATTAAGATTCATCAATTGAGTTATAATTAGCTTTAGGTTATTGAGCTCATCTGCACGAAATTACTTCCACTTGTTCAATTTGCAGGAATGCTTGATTAAACTTTTATCTTCAAAGACAGTTTTATATGTCACCCATCAAGTTGAGTTTCTGCCTTCAGCTGACCTTATACTTGTGAGTCATCCCTTTAATTTTTGAAGTTCATAGTTTTTCGATTATTTTTTAGTGGTATGAAAACTAATATCTACCGTTCTTTATAGGTTATGAAAGACGGAAAAATCATGCAAGCGGGTAAATATGATGACATACTTACTGCCGGAACTGACTTCATGGAACTGGTTGGTGCTCATGAAGACGCTTTGGCTTCACTTGGCGCTATGGATCTTCCTACGACTGCAAATGATACAGAAACTAGCCAAAAGCCTGCACATAAAGAGGGTGCAAAATCTGCAGAAAATGGCAAGGTTGATGAGATTGTTGCACAAAAGGGTCAACTAGTTCAAGAAGAAGAAAGGGAGAAAGGCAGAGTTGGATTTTGGGTCTACTGGCGATACATTACAACAGCATATAATGGAGCTCTTGTTCCTTTGATATTGTTGGGCCAAATACTCTTTCAAATTCTTCAAATTGGTAGCAATTATTGGATGGCATGGGCTGCGCCAGTGTCGGAAGACATAAAACCTCCAGTAACTGGGTTCACACTGATCTACGTTTATGTTGTATTAGCACTGGGAAGCTCCCTTTTTGTCCTAGCAAGATCTTTGCTTCCCGCAACAGCTGGATATAAGACTGCTACTATTTTGTTTGATAAGATGCACACATGCATCTTTCGCGCTCCCATGTCATTCTTTGATTCCACTCCTAGCGGGCGTATCTTGAACAGAGTAGGAGAAGCCCAATCATTTCCTTGCCTTATCAAATGATGCTTATTTGTATATAACAAATTTTCATTTACTGCAGGCATCAACTGATCAAAGTGAAATAGATACAAATTTTGCTCCCCAAATTACTTCATTTGCTTTTTCAGTCATACAGCTCCTAGGTATCATTGCAGTCATGTCGCAAGTTGCATGGCAAGTTTTTGTCATCTTTATTCTTGTGATTTCCATCTGCATCTGGTATCAGGTATGTCTTTTCAGAAGGTGTTGGTGCTTAATTTCATTTTGGCATATTGAAGTAGTTAGTATGGGTTCTCTGTGTTATGTTTTTAAATTATTATTAACCTGTTTATACGAGGGATGATTTATGTATAAATGTAGGGGCAAAAAACAGTAAATCACCAATTATGGTATAAGGTGACGTTATTTATATTGCTGCATTTAGCCCATTAAAGTAGTTTAGATAAATCTATAATTGTAAATTAGGTATATAATAATGCAGCTTTTTCCGCATATCATTAAAATTTTATGCATGTTTATCTACTTATTTTGCTTCATTTGATATACAACCTATTAAATTTTTGTTTAACATCTCAAATAGAACATGACGATGCTTATGACATGGGACTTGTGGTTTAGAGTTCTTAAGTTGTAAACATGCTACCTCACAACAATAATGAGAGGATTAAATTCCCTACATTTAGGAGAGAGCTCAGAGAAGAGTATCCATCTTATATTTGTACTACGTTTAGGCCTTGTTTTGGCATGTGGGTGTTGAAGTGAAAAGTGGGGGAAGTGGGAGATACTCGAATTTGTTTATGGAGAGCTTATTTTGAATTTATGAGATTCTGCTCTTTTTTTTTGTATATAATTCACAATTTGTGCGCTCATTAGCATACTAATGTATCTTTTTCCATCAGCGATACTATATAGATACAGCACGGGAACTTGCAAGGTTGGTTGGGGTGTGCAAAGCTCCAATCATACAACATTTTGCTGAAACCATTTCAGGAATGATGACAATTCGAAGTTTCAACCAAGAATCCAGATTTGTCGACACGAATTTCCTTCTCTCCGATGAATACTCTCGGCCCAAGTTTTATAATGCTGCTGCAATGGAGTGGCTGTGTTTTCGATTGGATGTGCTGTCATCCCTCACTTTTTCCTTTTCTTTGATTTTCTTGATAACATTGCCAAGAGGACTCATTGATCCGGGTAAGTAGAGTTTCCGTTTCTTTCCTTTTGCCTTTTTTGTTATTATGCGCTATGTAATGAGTATGTCTTACAGTATTACTATTTAAGACCATCAAAACGGGTAAACTGCAATAGTAGTATCCCTTAAAAGTTTCACTATCTTCACAGTTCTCTACCCTATTGTATTTTTGTTGCATCTATAACCCCTTGAGTTTCTTGTTCTTGCATGTTTTTCCATTCCTTGTTCTTGCATGTTTTTCCATTCTGTTACAGTTATACTCATATCTAACAAGGCAAAAAGTGATACAAACCTAGGAGAACTCACCTCTAAAAGCTAGCTGTTAAAGGGAGGGAACCCAAGTTTATAACTACCCAACTTTGGTTCCCCATATAACCGATGTGAGACTAAATTTGGATCACGACATTCCACCACACTTCCATTATCCGACGCCCTGGTCGGTATTCACTCTAGCGACAATGCCCAGCTAGGGGCTACCAGTAATTTTAATCCAACTTCTAGGTAGCTGTTTCCGACATCTTTGGTGGCTTTCACTCTAGCGACACTGACCCGGCCCTGGGCTACAAGTAATTTTAATCTAGCCTCTAGAGCGAATTTGAAAATATGGGGTTGGCTGTGATACCATTGTTACAAACTTAGGAGAACTCACCTCTAAAAGCTAGCTGTTAAAGGGAGGGAATCCAAGTTTATAACTACCCAATATTGGTTCCTCATATAACCGATGTGGGACTAAATTTGGATCATAACAAAAAGGGCCCTTCTTGTCTTCTTCTCCTTGTTCCTTTCTCATAGCCCCGCTAAGATCCATTTCCTTTTTTCTTCTTATTCTAATTAGGTTTTATTTTCTCTCTCTTTAATTTCAAATTATTTTAGCTTCCCTTCGGACTGAAATCTTTGAAGTACATGATACATTATTTGGAGTGTTGAGAGGCAGTGCCAAGACTAGAAGAAATCTTTTTGGAGTGTTTGGAGAAAGGTAGATGAAATCTTTTTGTCATTAATTTCAAGAAAGAGGTAAACTGGTCTAAAGAAGAAAAAAAACATATTTCCCAGATATCCATGGAAAATTCTGTTGAAAAGTAGTGGGAGGCACAGTGCAACAACAAGAACTTTAGAGGTTACGAAGTTATAAACATAACAAAATTGCAATTGAGTTGGAAAGAATAGTAGTAGTGAAACCAAGGTTGTAAACGGCGTCAGGCGGTGGCGGTTCGGCCAAGGACCGCCTACCGCCTAGGACGCCTAGGCGGCGCCTAGGCGTTTTGTTTTTATTTTTTAAATATTCATATATTAACCTTTTAAAAGTTACATTTCTCTATTTTTGCTTGTAGTCTAAATCTTTTAAATGCATCACAATTCACAAGTGATGCTAGGCCAGAATAATTTTAGAAGTTCAACAACGATTATGGTGTAAACTTTAGATTCATAATGACATAAACAATAATCAGTCATTTAAAATTTAAAATATAACATAAACTAGTAACACCTTAATGTAAAGATGAAGAGGCTTTTTATTGTTGAAGATGAAGATGAGACTTTTTCCTGTTGAAGATGAAGAGACTATTTTAAGAATTTAAAAAAAAATTACAAAAAAATCTGTCAGCCGCCTGATCGATTTTGGCCGCCTCGGCCGCCTCGACCGCCGCCTCGGCCGCCTCGATGGCCGCCTCGACCGCCGCCTCGGCCGCCTCGACCGCCTAGGCGCCGCCTTGTACGCCTAACTGCCATCTCAACGCCTAGAGTACCGCCTATTGCATATGCGGTTCGTTCTCCTCTTTTTGAGCGCCTAGGCGCTGCCTAGGCGTCCGAGGCGGACGCCATTTAGAACACTGAGTGAAACTGTGGGCAATTTTCTGCAATGCACCTGAATTAACATAGCAAATAAGAGGAAGATTGCTCTATAACAACTCTACTTGTATTTTTTCCCTTTCAGCAATTGCCAGGCTCTCAGTAACTTACGGATGCAATGCACCTGAATTAACATAGCAAATAAGAGGAAGATTGCTCTATAACTATTGTACTTGTATTTTTTCCCTTTCAGCAATTGCCGGGCTCTCAGTAACTTACGGACTAAATCTAAATACGCTACAAGTTTGGTTCATACGGCATCTTTGCAATCTTGAAAATAAAGTAATTTCGGTGGAGAGGATACTGCAGTATGAATCTATTCCTAGCGAGCCACCTCTTACTATAGAAGAGAGCAGACCAGATAGTAGCTGGCCATCAACTGGAGAAGTCGAGCTTCATGACCTGCAGGTAAATATGGCTATCTTTACTAATTATTATTACCTTTATTAGTTTAATAAACTCCCTTTTACTTGATGCATTAGATTTACCTGTCTTGCACTAATAGCTAAGCACTTTGTTCTCATCAATTTTTTTCCTTTAACAGATACAATTGTATGAATATTGAGATCAGATCACGTGAAATTGTTAACTGAGTAATATATACTATTATTATAAATGTTCAAATTTTCAATATAAGTTTGTATGAGTCATGACTGTTACATGCTTTATAGTTTACCGTATTTTCATTTTTGGGCTGGAGTTTTAAGCTGTGATGAAAAGACTGATGATGATGAAATTCATGACATTATAGCCAACATTTAAGTAGATGGTATAAAATTTGCAAGCTAACGTTTATAATGATTTTCTTGTTTTTTCCCACTAGCAATGAAGATGCATGCTAGCCTTTGCCATTCCTTTGTTCATTTTATACCTTACCCCCATACCCATATTGCTATACTTCTCACATGAAATTTGTTAAATCTTTTTTGTCCAAGATTGCTATAAATGTTACAATTTTCATTTGCACAATTCTCGCAATCTACAAAAGATAGAGAACATGTTTGTAGAAGTCTTTTGTTCCATTCCTTCATAAAAAAAACTTATATCCTTTATGTTGTAGATACACAGGATTAATTCAGATCATGTTTGGTAGGAAAATGGTACTGAATAGTGACCAACTGGTGACCAACTGACCATAGTCAGATTACAATGATTCATTGCCCAATTGTCGTCGATATTTGGTGTCACAACTTTAGCCAGAATAGTGAAATTCCTAATTTGTCAAAATTGGCCAAAATCAACCCACAAAATCTGCCCAAAATAGTGAAATTCAAAATTCTCCAAAATCATCCAAAATCAATGGACCATTAGACTATATGACCCACACAGTATTCCAAAAACACTAAAATTTAAAATTTCCCAAAATTATCCGAAAACGTGGTATTGTCAACAAAATATAGCCAAAACAGTGAATTTCACCAAATTGTCCAAAACCGATGGACTAACCAACGAAATTTGACCACAATATTAAATTTAGAATTTCTCAAAGTTGGCCGAAATGGGTAGACTGAAAACAACAACATATGGCCAAAATAGCTTAATTTAGAATTTCTCAAAGTTGACCGAAAAGGATGGACTATAGCCAACAAAATATGGTTAAAATAGTGAAATATACATTTTCTCAAGATTGGTCGAAAATTGTGGACTATATAACCTACAAATATGGCAAAAATACTGAAAATTTAGAATTTCTTAAAGTTGGTGGTGGAATATAGTGCACAAAATTTGGCCATTATAGTGAAATTCAAAATTTCTCAAAATCGGCAAAAACGATGGATATAGCCCACAACCAGGCAAGAATAGTAAAATTTAGAAAATTTCAAATTTACAAAAACTTTTGACTATGGCCAGAATAGTGAAATTTTGAATATTTCAGGGTCGGCAAAAAATGGATTATGGCCCACAAAATCAGGAAAATATACTGAAATTGGGAATCTCACAAAATCGGTCTGAAACGATGGCCTACGAAATCTTGCAAAAACAGTAAAATTCGGAATTTTTCAAAATCAACCGAAAATAGTGGACTACGAGTATAGAATAAATCCCACACTCGCCAAAGTAGTGAAATTTGAAAATGTTCAAAATCGTAAGAAAATGTAGCCCATAAAATTTTGGGGGGGAAATAGTGAAATTGAAATATCTCAAAATATGTCGAAAATGGTGACTAGCCTACAAAATCTGGTTAAAAAGTGAGATTTAGATTTTATCAAAGATCGACTGAAAAGGAGCCTTCCAGTGCACTGAATTTGCCCAAAATAGTGGTTGACCATTGCCAATAATATCTGACCAAAACAGTAAATTAAATAGATGGAAAAAATAGTGGATTATAGAGATTCTCAAGATCGGGTGAAATCAATGGAGATTATTGGCCACAGTCTAGCTAAACCTAAATCTGTAAAATTCAAAATTTCTCAAAATTAGCCAAAAATCGATGGAGTACCCACAAAATTTGACTAAAACAGTAAAATTCGGAATTTCACTAAATTGGTCAGAATAACTCACAAAATCAGGCAAAAACCGTAGAATTCAGAATTTCACCCATCCTAAGAAAGAGAAGAATAAAAGAAAAGAAAAGAAAAGGAAAAAGAAGAATAAAACACTAACCATTAGATGAAAGAGTTTCAGAGAATCTTACCGATTCAGAGATGCAGTGCGTTGTAGATTTATCATGGCTTATTTTCTCTAAGAACTTATCAAGGTTTATAATCAATGCTCTTCTTTGTATTTATGTGGATGAAACGTTCTCAAGAGATAATATTTGATAATTTGGGGATAGGGCAACTGTATTTCGGAAAAAGGGCAAAACCCCAGTTTTGAAGTATAGTTTTTGGCTAAACATACTTAATCTTGACAGGCACTTATGTAAGTGTAAAAGTTCCCTCAGATTCGCATAGAGGAGTTCACCTTCTTGAAAGATTTTCCTAAGTTATATACAGTACGTAATTTCTGTTTGCTGAATAGTTTATTCTAAGAAACGTTTTGTAACATGAATTCAGGTTCGCTATGCTCCACACATGCCCTTTGTATTAAAGGGTCTCACTTGTAATTTTCCGGGAGGGAAAAAGACTGGAATAGTTGGAAGAACAGGGAGCGGAAAATCTACCCTAATTCAAGCTCTTTTCCGTATTGTTGATCCTACAGTGGGCCGAATAATTATAGATGGCACAGACATCACAACCATTGGACTTCATGATTTGAGGTCCAGACTCAGCATTATTCCACAAGACCCCACCATGTTTGAAGGAACTGTGCGGACTAACCTTGATCCACTCGAAGAGTACACAGATGAACAAATATGGGAGGTAATACCCCTTTCGTGTGAATATTTCTGTTGTGTTATATTAGTTTTGAATATTTTGTAGTTGTTTCGTATGTTTGTTTTTTAACGCTTCTATTTTCTTTAGGCCTTGGATTGTTGTCAGCTTGGTGATGAAGTGAGGAAGAAAGAACAGAAGCTGGACTCTCCAGGTATAATATTTTGTTGGTTCTGTTTAATGTATTATATCTATAGCTGCACCGAACTATTTTTTATACTAATTGTATTTTCTTTGTTGTCTAGATCATTCTAGTTTATCAGCATTAATCTGAATTTGCGTGTTGCATAAGTAGATAGCCTTCAATGCGATTGCCCTCTCATTGAGGTGTATCGTGAAGAAAATAATTTTGGGGAAAATAATTCTTATTCTTCTTGTTATACTTTATTCTTTACTGTATACATCTATATATAAGGATTACATTCTTGGAGAAGAAGAGAAGAGATTGAGAGAAGACTGGGAAGATGAGAGATTTGGGGAATCTGTTTCCTATATTAGGAAACAGAATATACAATTACTATATTTCAACACTCCCCCTCAAGTTGGTGCATAGATATCGAGCATGCCCAACTTATCAACAAATTTCAAGAAAAGCCGAGTCGAAACGGCCTTGGTTAGGATATCTGCGAGTTGATCTTCTGACTTCACTTTGGATATCTCAATAACTTTCTCATCTAATTTTTCTTTGATAAAGAATCTGTCCACCTCTACATGTTTCGTCCTATCATGCTGAACTGGATTAGCCGCAATATCACATGCCGCTTGACTGTCACAATACACCTTCATAGGTTCCTTTGGACCATAGCCTAAGTCCTGCAACAGGAGTTTTAGCCATAAAGCTTCTATTATACTTAAAGCTATTCCGCGATACTCAGCCTCTGCACTAGAGCGCGCAACAACATTTTGCTTCTTGCTCCTCCATGTAACTAAATTTCCTCCAACAAAGGTGAAATATCCTGAAGTGGAGCGCCTATTGATTGTAGATCCTGCCCAATCAGCATCAGTATATGCCTCAACCTTCAAGTGATCATGTTTCGCAAATAAGACTCCTTTTCCTGAGGCTGACTTAATGTATCTCATAATTCTCATTACCGTGTCTATATGTTGTTCCCGAGGTGCATGCATAAACTGACTTACCACACTTAAAGCATATGACAAATCTGGCCGTGTATGTGCAAGATACATTAATCGTCCAACCAATCTCTGATATCTTTCCTTATCACAAGGCACTTGATCAGTTTCGTTGCATAGTTTCAGTCCTTCTTCCAATGGTGTACTAATCGGTTGACAAGCGGACATTCCAGTTTCCTTCAATAAATCCAGAGCATATTTTCTTTGAGAAAGAAATATCCCCTTTCTTGAGCGAGAAACTTCAATACCAAGGAAGTATCTCAAAGGTCCAAGATCTTTCATTTCGAACTCTTGTGACAAGTAGTTCTTTAATGCCTTCATCTCCTCAGGATCATCTCCAGTTACTATCATATCATCAACATAAATAATAAGAGCAGTAATTTTACCTTCTTTCCTTTTTAGAAATAGAGTATGATCAGAATTACTCTGATCGTATCCGAATGTCCTCATTGATTTTGTAAATCTCCCAAACCAGGCTCTTGGCGACTGCTTCAATCCATACAATGCTTTCTTCAGACGACATACTTTGTTGTTGTGTTGGACTGGTCTATTCGATCCTGGTGGAAGATCCATATAGACTTCTTCTGTCAATTTCCCATGCAAAAATGCATTCTTCACATCAAATTGCTCCAACGGCCAGTCAAGATTTGCAGCAAGTGACAGTAGAACTCGAATAGTGTTGAACTTTGCCACAGGTGCAAATGTTTCGTCATAATCAATTCCATAAGTTTGAGTGTACCCTTTGGCAACCAGCCTTCCCTTGTATCGCTCTATCGAACCATCCGATTTATATTTCACTGTATAAATCCATCTGCATCTTACTGGCTTCTTCCCTGCTGCCAGCTCGACTATCTCCCAAGTCTCATTCTTCTTCAAAGACTTCATCTTCTCATCCATAGCTGCTTTCCACCTTGGATCGGCTAAGACTTCCTGCACACTGTTAGGAATAGATACAGCAGATAATTGATTCACAAATGACTTAATTGATTCAGACAATCGGTGAGTGGACACATAATGACTCATGGGATACTTGACTTTACTAGTGGGATTAGGCTCGTAAGTGGGTTTTGGGATACCTCTAGTAGTATGGTTTGGGAGTTCTTTTCTTGGAGCTTCGGATAGCGATGACGATTGGTTTTGGGGTTCTGCTGGGAGTAGAGATAGATCTGATGGTACTGGTGGTGGAGATGGTTCAGATGGTGCTGGTGGTGGAGATGGCTCATCTTCATGGAGGTTCGGTACTGACTGCAGATCTTCGTGGAAATTTTCTTCCTCAACCAAGTCTTCGTTCGAGTGATCGCCATTACTTACATCCTGATTTTCTCCCCTTATATCTGATTGTTCAGTTTGAATAGTAACCACTTCATCATAGGCAAGAGTTTGAACTTCACCTCGGTACTCCCCCTGAAGTTCAACCTCAGAGGAAAAATACATCTCATCTTCATGGAACACAACATCCATAGTCACAAACATCTTTTGAGTTGGTGGGTGATAGCACCGATACCCTTTCTTATTCTGTGCATATCCCACAAAAACACAACGAACAGCTCGAGGAGTTAACTTATTGCGTTCATGTGCATATCCCACAAAGGTATGGAGCTTTTACTTGGACTTGGAGGAAAAGAGACACGATGACCTTTTGCGAGTTCACACACATCACACCGAAAGACAGATATATCCAACTTCAAAAATAAACTTGGAAATAATTTCTTCAAATAACCAAAAGAAGCATGCCCTTGACGTCGATGCCATAGCCAAATGTCTGATTTCTTCTTCTCATCTTCGGATCCTTCCACACTTAGAGCTTGAGTCAACTTGCTCGAACATTCAGATTCTAAATCCAGGTAATAGAGCTTCCCGTGCCTAACCCCATAACCAATCGTCTTGCGAGTCCGAATATCATTAAACACGCAATGGAAAAGCCAAAAGACTACAATACAATGTAAGGCAGTTGTTATTTGAGCAACAGATAATAGGTTGAAATTCAAGGATGACACAACTAGGGCCGTATCTAAGATTAGGTTGTTTGTGAGATGTATGGTAACCTCGCCAGTAACAGTGACAGGATCACCATTGGCAGTGGACACAGTCAATTTAGTGGATGGTTGAAAATTTTGAACTTGTCTAGAATCAAAAGTCATATGGTCGGTAGCACCCGAATCAATTATCCATGCACTATTCATAACAGAAGCAGAAATATTAAATACCTTACCATCATTACCTGCAGCTGTGACTAATGTAGAGACGAGTCCAATACTCTTCTCAGCTCTATCAGTTCGTTCAATGGTAGCACCCGAAAAACAACGGATCTGATCGACACAACTTGGCCAAGAACAACAACTAGCAACACAACAAACAGCACCAATAGTAACACAGCAAGCACCAACACCAACAAACACCAATCAGGGATCGGGAGCTCGGGAGGACGACAGGGAGGATCAGGATCGGGATCTTCTTCCTCAGATCTGATTTGATCAATCAGCAATTCAGCAAACAACTCACTCAATAAACAGCAAGAGAGAGAGACATCGGCAACAGTGAAGAGTCGACGGCCGGCCAAGGGGCGGCGGCGCTGGCGACCAGGGGCGAGGTCGACGTCGCCGGAGGAGGCGCACGGGGGCGGCGTCGCAGGCGAGCGGCTTCGGGGTGGTCGGAGAAGGACGGAAGGGGTAATCGGGGTTTTTTTTTGGGTTCTGCTGTCGATCGAACGGAAGAAGGGGCGGGTTCGGAGGTTGTGCTGGCGGCGACGATGGGGGTCGTCGGAGGGAGAAGAGGTGACGGGGGTTGGTCGGGAACTCGTCGGAGAAGGTGATCGGAAATTGGGTTTTAGGGGATTTGGGGAAGATGAACAGTAACTATCTGGAGATCTGGAGTCAACGAGGATGATGATCGGTGACGGGATCAGCAAAGGGATCAGTAACGGGATGATGATCGGTGACGGGATCAGCAACGGGATCTTTGGATGACGAGGAGGCAGATCTGATCACCTCCTCTTCTTCAATTGGCCTAGATCTGGTTAGGCTCTGATACCATGAAGAAAATAATTTTGGGGAAAATAATTCTTATTCTTCTTGTTATACTTTATTCTTTACTGTATACATCTATATATAAGGATTACATTCTTGGAGAAGAAGAGAAGAGATTGAGAGAAGACTGGGAAGATGAGAGATTTGGGGAATCTGTTTCCTATATTAGGAAACAGAATATACAATTACTATATTTCAACATATCACATCCTTCAGTTGATAAATAACACAGCCTTTTTCTGAAACATTTGGGTGCGGTTTTTCCCCAACTACCAAATCCTCTGTAATTGCCACAATCCAAGTTTGTCTAGCCGTCTATGTCTAGCCTTGTTTTTTTTTCTGGGCCTCTGCCAGTACTTTCGGAATTCAAACTCACAGGAAGTGGGATGCATTCTGCTGCATTCAAGCAACTGCTTCAATAATATTCGAACTAAAGTTACGATGGTCAGCTTTATAGGTCCTCACATATTAGATGTTTATATCAGCTACATACCTATCACCCTTCCTAATCAACGTCATTATTAGTCTCCGTGAGGCATATCCAAACCATATCATAGATTTCTCGGATGTCCATCGTCACCAATAATCATCTATTAAGATCGAGTACCGAAAGTGGATTCTTTGACACCTTCCATATATTTGATACTCTAAGTCAATCAGCATGAGAAGATCTAATTAATTATTCAATGTGAGAGCAGGCTACACAATATAGTAAAAGGTGATCTTGCCTCTGCTCTAATTTACTCCAGTATTGGACTAAGAAAATGTAGTAAATAAAGAAAACAATATGTTACTCTGATATACTCAATGTTTGTTTAACACCTATCAAAACGTGAAATGCAGTGACTGAAAATGGCGAAAATTGGAGCGTTGGCCAGCGCCAACTTGTCTGTTTGGGCCGAATAATTCTAAAAAAGAGCAAGGTATTGGTCCTTGACGAAGCAACTGCTTCAGTTGATACTGCCACCGACAGCTTAATCCAGAAAACTCTTAGACAGCAGTTCTCAGATTCGACAGTCATTACAATTGCTCATAGGATAACATCAGTTCTTGACAGTGACATGGTCTTGCTTCTTGATAATGGTCAGTAGTGATTGTTCACCTTGTTTCGAACATCTTACTATTAGTTCACCATTTCTGATTTAAAAACCTTTTATGATGAACAGGATTGATTGTGGAACACGGCACACCATCTACTTTACTAAATAAATCGTCTTTATTTGCAAAGCTCGTCTCTGAATATACGATGAGATCAAGCTCACAGTTTTGATTTTACGATGAAATTGAGCTGAACATTAAACTGTTGAGAAAACCCAAGTTTAAGATCAAGGTTTTAAATCTCGGATTTTGGAATCGTCTCGGCAAGGAGGTGTTTCGTCTCGGAACGGAGATCTTGGGAAAATGTGATTATTTCGGATGTTCATTTCGAACACGTAATAAATAATTTTAGCCACTCATCTTCTTAGATGAATGATTATGATAAAACAAAATTGAAGGATATATTACGTACATAGTGTATATTTTGTATATACATACCTTATTTTTTATTAGAAAAAAGAAAATAACCTTATATATATTATACAATCATGCAATTTAATTTATTACCTCATATTTTGGATGGGCGGTTCGGGCGGGTTCGGGTTCGGATGGGTTTAAGGTGTTTTAACCATTTATTTGCGGGTTGGATGTAGGCGAATTCAGGTCGAACTCAACCAAACGAACAATCCAATGATCCTTTGTCTTCGGCCAATTCTAAGAAATTTTGAATTTGCACTATTTTGGCCAGATTTCGTGACTATTTTCGACCGAAGTTTGAGAAATTCTGACTTTCACTATCTCAGCTCGGTTTGAGGGGTTTACTGTCAATTTTGTAAAAAAAATAAATGAATTTCACTATAATAGCCAGAGGTTGTGGATTGTAATCCACCATTTTCGACTGTGGATTGTAATCCACCATTTTCGACCGACTTTGAGAAATTTCGATTTCACTGTTTAAGCAAAAATCTCAATTACACTATTTTTCAGTAGATATTTAGGAAACTTCTGAAATTTATTGCTTTGACCATATTAATTGTAGCCCAATGTATTTTCTTTTTTTGTGAAATTTCCCGTTTCACAGTTCTTTACCATATTTAAAAAAAATAGTCCAATGATATCTGCCAGATTTTGAGAAATTACGAATTTCATTTTTTGTCTAGATTTCATGGGCCTCTACTATTTTCTATTAGTTTATGAAATTATCTATTTCACTGTTTCGATTAGATTTTGTGAACTATTGTCCATTGTGTTTTGCCGATTTTGAATAGTTCTGAATTTCATTGTTTTGGACAGATTTTGAAGCTACAATTTTTGACATATTTCGTAAATGTAAAATTTAATTGTTTTGACCTGATTAAGTAGGCTATAATTCACTTTTTCGGTCAATTTTGTGAAATTCTGAAATCCACTCTTTTGCCATGTTTAAAATAAATTTTTTGAGTTATGTTATCGCTTTTAATTGATTTAGAGAAATTTGATATTTCACTAATTAGCTTAGATTTGTGGGCTGGAGTCCTCATTTTCGACATATTTCATGAAGTTCTAAATTTCTTCATCTTTGCAAGTTTTTTTGTGGGCTATGAATATGAAGTCTACGATTTTGGGCCAATTTTGAAATATTTTGAATTTCTTTACTTCGACCATATTTTATTGGCTACAATTTATTGTTTTAAGTTAATTTGAGGGGGGAAATCTGAATTTTACTTTTTTGGCTAGAATTGTGGGTCGTACTCCATTGTTTTTGAGAAGTTTTGAATTTCATTATTTTTTAATGACTTTATGGGCTATAGTCCCACTCGAGGAAATCCATGAAGTAGGAAATATCGACTTGTTGGGCTATAATCCACCACCGTTTTTGGTTGATTTTGATAATTTTTAAATTTAACTACCTCAGCTAGATTTTTTGGGTTGTAGTCCACCCGCCGCTTTTAGCCAATTTGAAAAAGTTCTTAATTTCACTATTTTTGCCACTTTTATGGGTTATAGTCTAGCATTTTCGACCGATTTAGAGAAATCACGAGATTAACTATGTTTGGCCAAATTACGAGATTAACTATTTTTGCCAAATTAACAGTGAATTTTATGGGTTATAATTCATCATTTTCGATATATTTCGAAAATTCTGAATTTTCGATATATTTCGAAAATTCTGAATTTCAATGGTTAGACCATATTTTGTTTTTTGGTCTGTTTTTTGGTTGATTTTGATAATTTGAATTTTTACTTTTTCTTAAAGATTTCATGAGCTATAAAACACCATTTTTGGTTGAGTTTGTGAAACTCTGAATTTCACTGTTATTACCAGATTTCGTGGGCGCACACCGTTTTCGACTGATTTTAAGAAATTCTGAATTTCATCGTGTTTGCCAGATTTCATGGGCTATATAATCCACCTCTTTTTGGTTGATTTTGTGAAATTCTAAATTTCACTATGTTTGCTAGGTTTTGTGGGTTATAGTCCCACTATTTCGGCCAGTTTCACTCAATTCCAAATTTCATAGTTTTGGCAAGATATGGGCTATAGTCCACTATTTTTTACATATTTAAAAAAATTTAGATTTCACTATTTTTTTCAGATTTTATGGTCCACTGTCACCATTTTTTTTATACCAATTTTATGAAAATTCGAAATTTCACTTTTTGAATTCCAAATTTCACCACTTTCGACTGATTTTAAGAAAATTCCAAATTTTGTGGGCTAATCCTCTATTTTTGGTCGATTTTATGAAATTCAAATTTCACGTTTTCGCTAGATTTTGTGGGCCCCAGTCCACCGTTTACACCTAATTTTTTTAAATTCATATTTTATCATTTTGGCCAAATTTCGTGGGCTATGGTACCTCTTATTCGACGTATTTTGAGAAATTCATAATTTTACTATTTTTGCCAGATTTCAAAAGCCATACAGTCCACTTGTTTGAAAAATTCATAATTTATTTATTTTTGCCTGATTTAGAGAGCTATATAGTCTACTGATTTTGAGAAATTCCTAATTTCACTATTTTTGCCTGAATCCGAAAGCTATATCCACAGATTTTGAGAAATATCGAATTTCAATGTTTCCCTCCAATTTTTATAGTATATATTCTACCCTTTTTTGTCATTTTTTTGAAAATTTGAAAATTATTATTTTCTCCATATTTATGTGGGTTTTAAAAAAAAAATTATAATACACTTTTTCGACCAATTTTTTGAAATTCTGAATTTGAATGTTTTTTCAGATTTTGCGATACAGTCCACTATTTTAGGCCGATTCTGAGAAATTTGAACTTGTGTTAGCCGGATTTGTTGGCCAATATATCATTTTCGACATATTTTGAGAAATTTTGAATTTCTCTGTTGCCAGTTTTGATGGGCTATAGTCCACTGTTTTCGATCAATGTTGAGAAATTTTGAATTTCATTGTTTTTGCTAGATTTTATGTGCTATAATCTACCACCTTTATGGATGGATTTTTTAAAAATAAATTCTGAATTTTACTACTTTGTTAAAATTTTGTGAAATATAGTCCACCGTTTTCAGCTGATTTTGAGAAATTTTGAATTTCTCTAATTTTTTAAGTTCATTAGGTTGGGTTTGACCTGATCCCGCCCGAACCTAATCCGCAAATAAAGGGTTAAAAACTCCTTTAAAACCCACCCGAATTTGACTTTGAAAAACTCGCCAAACCCATTTTTGGGGGGTTGACTTCATATGTTGGATGAACCCGCCCGACTCACCCATCCTAAATATAAGGTAATAAATTAAATAGCATGGGTGTATTCTATATACAAGTTTATTTTCATTTTGCTAATAAGATATAAGGTATAAATATGCAAAATATACAATAACAACAACAACAACAAAGCTTTTTTCCCAACTAGTTGGGGTAGGCTACATGAATTCTGGTTTTCCATTCTGCTCAGTTTAGCGCAATATCTTCTGTAAGGTCACAAGCTATCATATCTTTTTTCACCGTTTCCAACCAAGTTAGGTTAGGTCTTCCTCTACCCCTAACTCTACCCTCAATAATACTTATCAAATCACTCTTTCTAATGGAAGCACCACTAGGTCTACGTGTGACATGTCCAAACCACCTGAGGCGATTCTCTCTTAACTTATCTTGGATTGAAGCTACCTTTAGCATGTCTCGTATATGCTCGTTTCTAATTCTATCATTTCTTATTTTATCACACATTAATCTTAGCATCCTCATCTCCACTATACTCATTTTTTTGGACATGTTGTTTCTTTGTTGCCCAACACTGCTCCATACATTATTGTTGGTTTAACAGTCGTCCTATAAAATTTTCCCTTCAATTTCAGAGGTATACGTTTGTCACATAAAACATCAGTGACACTTCTCCACTTAAGCCATCCTGCTTGGATCCTATGTATATGTAACCCCTGTTTCCGATTATACAGATTTTCATTTCTTTTCTTTTCTCCATGTATTTTTGTATTTCAATTTTCGTATAGATTCTTCCCAATGCATTTAAATCATTTTGAATCTCTTATTGAAACCCAAATTTATATTCAAACTTGAATCTTGTCCCACTTCTTTTTAGTTATCTATTTTGAAGCCTAAATTAATCCATACTATCATTTATTAATCATTTTGAATTCAATTGAAGCCCAAAGGATAGCCCATCTCTTGTTGGATTTTAGCCCATTGATTTTGATACATGTTGCATTATTTAATTAATTGATTTGAAGCCTGAAAATCAAGCCCATCTCCTATTGGACTCTAACCCTAAACCCAAACCCACAAACCCATGCATACACCCGTATACAATCTCTCTACTTTTCCCCACTCTTCCCACATCTCCGTAACCACATCCCACTATCTCTAACTACCCCGTTATAATGATTATTTTGTTATATAACTAAACCCCTACCCTCTCTCCCCGTTAATCTCTCTCCCCCTCCTGTTTCCCAACAGAACCCAAGCAAAACGAAACCAACCAAAACAAATCAAAACCCAAAACACCCATCTCCTTCTTCCGCTCGCCTGCCATTGCCGCCAGTGCCCACCTCCAATCGCACCGCCGCTGTCGCCTACCACTTCCCCGCCATTGCCATCGCCTTCTCCGCTCGTCGAGCGCTTCCCGCTCGCACCGTCGCTCTCCGTCGTCTTCCCCGTTCGTCCACCCTGTCGACAACTCCATCAACCATCGATCCCTCTCCTCGTCACTCAAGCCTCGTCGTCGAACCCATCGACCCCTCAGTCGACGTTAGAGGTGTTCCCGGTTTATAACCGCCGGTTATCCGGTTGCAACCGCCGGTTCGGTTGGCCGGGATATGGCCAACCGCAACCGAACCGCCCAACCGGCCGGTTGCCGGCGGTTGGTCAACCGGCGGTTTGACCGGTTTATCCGGTTTTATTTTTTTTTTTTCTTCATATTTTTGACAATATTTTTAAAAAATACATGAAATGATGAAAATTGAGAAATAAATATAAGACTAATACTTTAAATGGTAAAATTCATTAATACAGATAAGTATTTAACATTAAATAAATAAACAAAAACAAATAATAAATAATACTTTAATTTAACATTACTAAGTATTTCTTATAAAAAAAAATGTTTGCAAATTACAACTATGAGTCTATGTCAACAAATAATTCTTTAACATCTTTAACATAATAAAAATAACAATAATACATTAATACTTCATTACAAAAAATAATTGAAAAATTGAAAGTAATGTTTATAAACTTATAAACATTACTTTCAAGTTTCAATTATTTTTTTGTAATGAAGTAATTTTGTTTGTAAACTAAATTAAAATAACTTGACTTGAAAAATTATTAAAGTATAAGGAATAATTTTTAAAGTATATTTGGGGGTTTCCGGTTATTTGTTTTTAAACCGTGAGCAGGAATAATTTTTAAGAGTATCGAGGGTTTACACGAGCTAACCCGACGTACTCTTGACCTCTTTTATTATCCATTGATTCAAACCCAATCCTAGACATGCATTTGATATGAATAAAATAAATAAATTTATACATGAGAAAACACGCCGTGATTAAATACATGTTATTTACATGAGATCTTGTGACTTGAACTTGGCAAAATTCACTTGACTTGTTACTGGGAAAAATTCACTTGACCTGTTTACTTGGAAAATTCACATTACTTTACATTAGTCTTGATACATGTATGGTACAATAACTCGATAATTTCCCACCTGATGAACATTACGTGATGCTGCCTTGTGTGTCTTGTACTGAGGTTTCGACCCAGTTATATTAGGAATCAGTTAAAATAATTGTTGTTTCAGATTTACCACTTCTTGCTTATTATTGTGTAATACGTCATGTTGCTGCATAATTACCATTCACTTGACATTATTATAACCACTCGCATGTACATATATGACCTAGTAATAAAATAATAAACAAGCCGGGGTTATTAAGGGTTGACCTAGTAGTGGACAGTCTCAGAAAATGTACTCGGTAGGGCCCTCTTGTTACATGGACTTGTTACATGGAAGGTGGAGAATACTTGTGGAGACGTGAACTTGTTATCTTGTTATCTTGTTGTCGTGATATGCCGAGACACGCTCTGTAGACCCCACCACGAAGTCTAAAACGAACACTGTTGTGCGTGCACCGAACCTGTAGTATGGGATGCAGTAGTACGTGCACTAGATAGGAGAAACAACTTGATAATAGACATAGTTGACATGTGTATATATACTTGATTAAGACCATTGTTAGTAGTACCATCATCGTCCTTGCAATTTGATCTTGATTCATATTTCTTCATGTACCCTGTTTCCTTTACTCTCTGTTTTCACTACTTGCTGTCCGTACTTGCTCTAAGGACAAATTATTCTTTCTTTTTAGATAATCACGTATAGGTGCACGAGGAGAATTTCTAGGAGGCATTGATGAGCAGTTCCTCTACAATTGGAGCAGGAGTCTCTCGAGTTATTTGGTAAGTCTTTATATTCCAGAATTGGTTATTGAATTTCATTCTCGTTTATGTGATCATGTTTCCTGCGTGGTTGTGATTTATTTTTCTTATATTGTTGAGCTAAGACTGGTACAGCTTATGGATGATATGAGTTGGCATACTTATATCATTCGCTGGGCCTCAGTTACGTGCCTGTGTTCCCGTATTCCGGGAAGCGGGGCGCGACAGTATAACATCTTCACAAATCTCCCAATGTCTTTGTATAATCGAACCTAAATATCGGAAACGGTCTCTCTTAGGTATCTATTGGCCATCAAACTTCACTACGTCCTCAGTTGTGTTCCAAATATCACTAAAATTACACTCCATATACTCTGTTTTAGTTCTGCTTTTCCTAAAGGCTCTCGCTTCCAAAGTTTCTTTCCACAATTCTAATATAGCATTGACTCCTGCTTTAGTCTCGTCCACGAAGACGATGTTATCGGCAAAAATCATGCACCAAGGCACCTCATCTTGTATTCCTCGCGTCATTTCATCCATAACCAAAGTAAAGAGATAGGGGCTTAAAGCCGAACCTTGGTGTAAACCTACTGTAATAGGAAAATCGCTGGTCTCTCCTGTGGTTGTTCTAATTGTGGTCGTTGCCTATAAAGCACGGATACTTTGCGAGGGTCGCGTACCAAGTATCCAATACGTATCGGACACGATACACATACGATACGCGTCCGATGATACGTATCCGATACGTATCGGGAGTAATTAAAAAAATATAAAAATATATAAAAAAATATTGGATACTCTCCCGATACGTGGGGATACGCAGCCGATACGGCGGGATACACCGTGATTACGTTTTTGGTTTTTTTTTCTTTTTTGTTCGGCTCGGCCCAAGCCCATCTTTCCCCTTTTTCTTTCTCTCTTTCTCACCCTGATCTCTCTCTCTCACTCTCACCCCGATGTACGTATTTGAAACCCTAGTCCTCCTCTCTCTCTCTCACCCTGACCAAAACCATAGACGGTTGGCCCTCTTCTTCCTCTCTTACACCGATCGGCAATAGAAAATCGAAACCCTAGCCATTGGCCCTCTCTCTCTCAAATCTCCTCTCTCTCTCTCATCTCGATCAAATCCCTAGCCCTCTTCTCTCTCTTTCACCCTGTTCGGCAATCGAAACCCTAGCCATACCGAAATCTCCTCTCTCTCTCTCTCACCTTTAGATAAAGCCAAAAGGTACTTTTAAAATTTTAATTTTCAATTATTCATTTGTTATATTGGGATTACCGGATTAGGGATTGTTATTAGAGTGCAGATTTTAGAGTGCAGATTTTCAATTATTCATTTGTTATTAGAGTGCAACCTCAAGTAGCCTGAGAATCTGAGATTGGATTTTTTTGCCGTAATAAGTCACTTTTTAAACGCTCTCTCGGTATAACTTTACAATCTTTACATGTCAAACGATCTACCTTTCTAGTGTTGAAAAAAATCAATCTGACTCCTATTTGCCCCAATTTTAAATGTTATCAAATGTTCTTCCCAATTTCTAAAATAAGTATTTACTAGTATAAGATCATACGAAGCCGCAAAATCTAATAGAGCAGAGCCTCTCCACCACTGTTCTTATTTCTAAATCCATGTCCTCCATGCACCATCTCATATCTCATGTTATTTTCTCCTACATGTCCATTGAAACCTCCTCTTATAAATAGTTTCTCACCTATGGGTGTAGAACCCCGTATTTTCAAATATTATTTTAATTATTTGAAAATGAATTTAAATGATTTTTGAGGATTTAATTGATATTTTCTAAGAAATCTATCTTTTGTACACGTGCAAAACACGTGCAAATGACTTTTGAGAAGTTTGAAAAATTAAGTTTTCTTTATGAAAAATTATTATTTATTATTTGAGAATTATTTAGTATTCTTCCAGATTTTTCTGAAATTAATTAGTACTATTTGCAATTCTTGAGAAAAGAAGGACTTATTTGCAAAATTGACATTTTTGAGGGTTAAAGTGCAAAGGATATTTTCTGGACATTCCGATCAGTATTTGTTGAAGATTAGAAACATATTTTTCTATTAGATCCTAATTTAAATGATATTTGACTTAATTTTCAAGAAGAGGATTATACATGTAAGATGTATTTTGAAAAAGGATTATTTTGCAAAGTGGGAATAAAACCCTAATATACAATCCGGCATATTTAAGGGAAATTCTTTTCCCAGCCGTCATTAAGTATATTCAGATTATTGAGATTTCTTTGAGGAGCAAAAAGGAGGATTCTTGGATCTAGCAAGGAGAGAGTTTTTGTGGATCTTTTCTTCAAATCAAAGGTGAGTGGATTGTTTTGTTTGTTTGTTTTGCTTTGCTTTGTTTGCTTGATTGATGAATGACATGAGATCTTTGTTATGCTTGTTTGTGATCATTATGCCATTATTTGTTAGTCTCATTGTATGTATGGTATGGATCTTTTATTTGATATGGAGGATGAGAACTTTTATTTGATATTTGGATCATGTATGAGAAAATATTAGGATTGTTGAGGAAAAGTTTGATTTATGAGATCGTATTGTTGGGAGACATATTAAGAATTGAGAATGTTGTGATCAGATGATAAACATCTGGATCTTGTGATTGTAGTTCAGAATTTTGATTTGAGTTGAGGAAGACATTTTGATGAGAAAAACCCTAATTGAAGGATTATGAGTTTAGATCATGAGGATTTGAGAATTGAGCAATTTATTGATTGAGTAATACATCCATGATGGAGATTGTTGAGAGTTGTTTATTAGCCCGGATACAATTAAATTTTATGATCAGTGAATCTTTAGAAAACTCCAGTTTGTTTTGTGTTCAGACCTATATTTTTGGAGATCTGTAGCCGACAGTCGACTGGCCCACAGAGCAGTCGACTGGTACGAGCCTACTGTGTATTTTTAGTCATTGAGATTTGTTCGGGACAGTCGACCTAGACTGAGGTCAGTCGACTGATCTTCTGTTTGTATTTTTGTTCAGTCCTTTCGGGACAGTCGACCGATGAACCTTTCAGTCGACTGATTTACTTAGAATATTTTGATGAGAATTATTTGTTTTTGTCTCGGGGCAGTCGACTGATGACTTACCCAGTCGACTGATCATGCCTTAGTTTATTTTTGAGAAATGTTGGATTATGTCCCCTGGACAGTCGACTGATCTGATGTGCAGTCGACTGGTCCTGAAGGAAAATTGTATTTGATTATGAGATATTTTGTTTAGTGTTTGATTTTAAGACGTTCAGTCAAGTATTTGTTTTTGAGACGTTCAGTTAAGAACATGATTTTGAGTTATTCAGTTGAGCCACTTGTTTAGTGGGATTTTGTTCAGATATTTGTTTTGAGTCTCTAGAGGTATGTGACCCTAGTATACCGGTGTTGAGATATTTGTTCAGTTATTTGTTGAGGCCCATTGAGGCACATTTTCAGTTATTCAGATTTTTAGTCCGGTAGGGTACACTACTCTAGGAGATTCGTTCAGTAACCCAAACTAATAAGGACAGGCATTAGTAGTGTCATGACGAATGGGAACTTGAGTTACGCACCTCAGTAAGGCTTTTGATGTAGGATTTAATCTCCTGAATTATCCAAGTAGTTAACTTGTGATGTGTGATTTATCTCCGGAATTATCCAGGTAGTTAACCTGAGATGTGAGATATTTCTCCTGAATTATCCAAGTAATTATCTTGAGATGTGGGATTGAACTACGGGATTATCGGAGTCGAGGCGACGCTCTTGGGGTATTATTGTGATGATGAGTCTATGTTTAGATGTGGGATGATCTCCTGAATTATCCAGGAAGAATACCTGTGATGTGGGATCAATCTCCGGAATGATCAAGCATGGGCAAATTATCATAGTTTATCTTCATCTCTTAGTAGTCATCGTTGTCAGCATTTAGTCATGATGATTTCTTGAATCATTTTTATGCATTTGGATTTCCTGTTTTTTTTACACACTTGGCTTTTGGTTTTGGTATCAACCATTATTCCTTTGCTGTTACTTCATACTTTAGTGTTTGATTATTATTTGTTGGACATTATGTTTTAAGTTCGTTTATGTTAATTGTTTGATTTGTTACCACTCACACCATTTATGGCTGACCCCGTAGTTTTGGGGGTTAGGGTTCAACTCTAGCCTCACATGTTGCAGGTTATTGCTTAGATTGGAGGTTGGACGCTTGAGTTGGCTTTGAGATATTTGGACTATTTAGTGTTTTGTGTAAATTTGTAAAGACATGTTTGAGTCATGGTTGAGTTGTAAATGAAAAATTAATTTGAGTTGAGATGATTAGACTTCCGCTGAGATTTGTAATAATTGTTGTAATAAAAGAAAGAAAATTTAGTGGTGTTGTTGGTGTTTATTGTTGTATTGAAGTGGATTACTGGGATTTTGCCACTTATTTTCTAAGCTCTCATATTAGAAATTTGGGGCGCTACAATGGGTACTCCTTGAATTATCTCACCCATATCTTCCCAAAATTTATTTTTAGCTTGTGCATCTAATCCTACTTGGGGTGCATAAGCACTAATGATATTAATTATATTTTTCCCTAATACAAGCTTTCATATTAACACCTACTACATATCTTTTGAATTTCTTATCTACCAAAATTCCTACTCCATTTCTATTTCTAATTTTACCGGTATAATATAATTTAAAACCATCTATCTCTTTAGCTTTCTCCCATACCCACTTTGTTTCTTGTAAACAAACTATATTAATTTCTTCTGATCATGGTATCGACTAGTTCTATGCATTTTTCTGTCAATGTTCTTATATTCGAAGTCGCTAACCTAAGCCTGTTTTTCTGGACTAGCTTCTTTATCCGCACACGTCCAGATTGGTGCAGGAACCCTTGCCCATTTTTCACTGCATCCGGGTGCCGGTGCGATGCCCCTTACACATTTTTCGAAGCACCCGGACGCAGGCACAACGCATTGCTTCCAAGGAATGTCCGAGCATTTGCGTGTATATTATTAGGATTCGTGTTCACAAGATTTGACAAAATATTATGCTGGCTGTCAACTGCTTAATGCAACCCTCCTCTTTACCCGATTTGTGGCTGGATTCCTGGCTTGGGACAGACAATGGCGGAGTTAAAATATATGTTATAAAATATATAATGTATCTTGCCTTTTTTTTTACCACAACCATTCAACTAAGAAGATGAGTAGCTAAAAAAATGTACCCATGTTCTCTATAATATGATGATGGCCCAAAAGTCCTAAAGTCTAAGCCCACGCCAAATTGAACGGCTACAAGCCCCAATTTTTTTTATTAATGCATGTATAAATTATGGTGTTCTTAATTTTTGTATATATAAATGTATGGAGGTTGTATATTTTGGGACAATGCATATTTTTGTGCGCTAATATTGAACATGTATATTTTTGAGTTAAATACTAAATACAATTGACATATTTTAACCACTGAGTTGTAGCTCCGATGGTAAGAGTTTGGGATGGGTAAATATAGCTCTTAGGTTTGAGGCTAGGCTACGTCGTAGTCTTTACTCGAAATATATATATATATATATATATATATATATATATATATATATATATATATAAGGAAATGCTCAATTGAAAACCCAAATGTTGTGAAAACACGTGAAAACCACCTAGGCCGCTGTTGGAAACAACGGCCTAGGCCGCGTTTTCACGTTTTCATCGCTAAAGTACGTTTTCAATCGAGCATTACTCATATATATATATATATATATATATATATATATATATATATATATATAGAGAGAGAGAGAGAGAGAGAGAGAAATGATCTGCTGCGAACGGTTCGCAGCAGATTAGATGCGAACTTTAACTCCAGCCGTTGGATCTGCAAAATCAGATGCGAACCGTTCTCCTCTTCTCTCTCTCTCTCTCTGCCGCCCTCATCTCTTCCCCGACCACACGCCCCTCCACCTTCCGACTGCACCACCGCCCTGCTCCTCGACGACCACCGCAGTTCGACCTCGCCATTGCCCCTGCCTTCTTCTCCTCCATCTCTACTCTCACCTGAGCGTGAACAACCCCTCCACCTCCTTCACCCAAGCTCCAGCCATTGCTGCTCTCACCACCGAAGCTACTCGAACCTCTTCCCGCACCCACTCCGCTCTTGTCGCCACCATCAACCTACTACCTCGCCGGAGCACCATCGACCCCCGTCGCTGCCTCCTTGTCGCCGCCCATCACTGAAGCACCGCGACTGCACCCTCGAACCCCCGACTGCCTCCTCGTCATCCACTCACAGTCGCCTCTCCACCTCCTACAGCCTCTTACCCAAGCTTGAAGATGAAGGGAGGAGATGGAGCGCGAGCGATGCTCGGAGTGAGGAGGAAGAAGGGAGTCTTTTGGGTTCGGTAGTCTGGAGAGAGAGGGAGAGAGATCACGAGAGAAGTTAAGTGAGATGAGCAGAATAACTCCCACCATTGGATCACTCCCATGATTTTGCAGATCCAACGGCTGGAGTTAAAGTTCGCATCTAATCTGCTGCGAACCGTTCGCAGCAGATCATTTCTCTCTCTCTCTCTCTCTCTCTCTCTCTCTCTCTATATATATATATATATATATATATATATATATATATATATATATATATATATATATATATATATATATATATATATATTGTATTTTGACGTTACAGCTAGAAGCATGTTGAAGGCTAAAGGGATGCCCGATATCTTTTGGGCTAAAGCAGTTGCATGCATTATCTCTTGAACCGTACTTCATCAAAAAGTGTGCAAGGTATGACCCCTCAAGAAGCTTGGAGTGGTTTTAAACCATGTGTTTCCCATCTTCGTGCCTTTGTTGGCTTTAAACTATGTGGTTTTAAACTATGTGTTTCCTATGCTCATCTGCCCGACTAGAAGAGGAGCAAGTTGGATGACAAGTCCAAGAAGTGCATATTTGTTGGCTATAGTAAGCATTCAAAGTCCTACAAGCTACACAATCCCATCACATAGAGGACCATCATTAGCCAAAATGTGTTGTCCAATGAAGAAGAGTTGGGATTGGACTCCAAATGAGAAGAAGGAATCTATTATTGTTCAAGTTGAGTCACAAACATTTGATGATGTTGTGGTCAACAAGGAGAGAAATCTTCCTACTCCATCTTTGGGAACCTCACCGTCGTCATCTCCATTTTCATCTCCGAAATCATTTCTGTTACTCCCAAGGAAAACAAGAAACCTCCAAGTTGTGTATACCGATTCTCAAAATGTTGGTTTTTTAGACTTTGCCTTATTTGCATATGTGGATCGGGTTCACTTTGATGAAGCCGTTCGTGATGACAAATGGAAAAAGGCTATGGACCAAGAGATCCGTTCTATACTTCTATTGAGAAGACTTGGGAGCTTACGAAGCTTCCAAATGGGCACATGTCAATTGGTGTGACATGAGTATAATACAAAGTTGAATGAAAGGGGCCAAGTCAACAAGCATAAAGCTCGCATTGTTGTTAAAGGCTACAAGCAAAAGTCTGGGCTCGATTACGATGGAATGTTTGCTCATGTCATTCACCTTGTGACTATTTGTCTTGTATTTTCTTTGGCTGAATGGGTGGCATATTCATCAAATGCATGTCAAATTGGCATTCTTGAATGGCGTTCTTGAAAAAGAGGTATGTTGATCAACCTCTTGATTACATGAAGAAGGGTGAAGAACACAAAGTGTGTTGTTAGCAGAAAGCATTATATGGTCTAAAACAAGCACCCAATACTTGGTATAGTCACATCGATGGCTATTTCTTGAAGCACATATTCAAAAAATGTCCATGTAAACATACTCTTTACATCAAAGAGAGCAAAGGTGACTTCTTAATTGTTTGTCTTTTTGGTGATGATTTGATATTCATCGGAAATTCCATAAGCATGGGTGAAGATTTCATGAAGTCTATGATGTGTTAATTTGAGATGACCTGATGAGGACATCGGTTCAAGACGATTCAAGCGTTTCTATCAGCGTAGGCATCGTCTAGGACAACTCCTTCATTAGTTTAGTATTTTTTTTTCAGTCATCATATTTGTTTTTTGGCAATTATAGCCATATGTAGTAGTTTTACGATTTGCACCATTTTCTATTATGCATTAGAATATTTTTGAGATTTTAGAATATTTTGATATTTGTGTCAAGATTTGTTTTGAGCCTATATATAGGCATTGAGATTAATGAGAAGTTATTCTATTATTGATTTAAAAAATTAATGTGATTGAGTTTTGCTCTTCATTAATCTTTTTGTGTGAGACATTGAGATACAATTTTAGGGTTTGTGATAAACTCAAAATTACACCCAAACCCCCAAATTAAACATCCTAATCCTAATTTTAAAAAACCCTAATCTTCCCCTTCACCTACAACAGCCACTTCTCCACCTTTTTCTTCTTCATCCTCTTGCATCCCGAAACCCTAGCCTTCGACGCCATCGTCTTCCCCGTTCGCCCCTTTGCCGACCCTCCTTTAGCGCCCTCGTCACCTTCATCGCCCTCGCCTCCACCTTCAACAACCCAACCCCCGACAGCCCTCGACGACCGACCGGCACCCTCACTGTGTCCCCATCGTCTTCCCCGCCGCTGCTCAGCCCCGTCGAACCCTTTGCCGACCTCCTTCCCCAGCTCGCCGCCACCTCCTTGCCCCCTTCCGCGACCCAACTCCTCAACCCTACCTCCTACCTCCAAACCCTGACCTCATCTCCTTCCCTCCCTCTCCTCGTCGACGTCACTTCCCGACCGCGACCACCCCTTCACCTCCGCCGCTACCCTCCACTGCTGACGACCACCGCCGTCAACCACCGAAGCCCTGCAGTCGCATCCTGCAATCCCGCTGCTCCTCTTCCGCAATTACACACAATCTGCAACCCGGTAAACTCTTTCCTTTTCTCAAATATTTGTGTTACTGCTTTATCATCTCTATAATATTATTTGATTTATCTGTCGCCCACAAATTTTGAGAGCGTGTGTTCTACTTGCCTATTAGTGTACGAATCTTTATTGAATATCTTACATGCTAAGAACGATTAAGTATTATTGTTGATTGATAGGATTGAATCTTTAATTGGGTTTGTTAAACTATTCATATCTTGAAAATTCATCAAACCAATTAATAGTTATATTTTCTAACTTAATCTGCATTACGTGTTGGTAAACTTAATCTTTTGATATTCTTGGAAATTCTCTATTTATGGTTAAGTTTACATCATGACTGATATGGGTCGTCTTCATTATTTTCTTGGCACTGATGTGAAGCAAGAAGAGCAAATTATGTCTCTCAAAAGAAGTATGCTTTGGATGTGTTGAAGAAGTTTTGAATTATGGATTTGAGAAGTGCGTCAATCCGGAATAGAACTTTACATAGAAATCCCTCAGACCACATTGTTGATGGAAATTCCAGTGAATGATCGCAGCTTTACATGGTTTAACATACGGAGGGTTCCGGTTATTGCTAAGTTGGATAGAATTCTGGTTTCTATCGACTGGGAAACAAAATTCCCCTTGGCTATGGCAAGGTCGTGCATTCGCAACACCTCGAACCACGTTCCGATCATTATTAGCACAGGAGAGGAGGGGTAGCGGAAAAGGAAGATATTCAGATTTGAGAAAATGTGGTTGACCAATAAGGAGTGCCATAAACTGGTTAGGTTAAGTTGGGAAGGATATAATGCACATGAGGAACCAGCTGCGAGACTGGTGAGGAATCTATCAAGACTCGGAAGAAGGCTATGTAAATGGAATAAGGATACATTTGGGAATATATTTCAAAGAAAGGAAACAAGTCTAAAGGAGATTGAGGAACTAGAAAGGATTGAGGAAGTGGAGGGTCTTGATGACAAAAAATTTCAAAGACTAACAATATGCATGCAAGATATCCTACAAACTTACGAGAGGGAAGAAATCATGTGGCGGCAGCGTTCGAGGGTGAAATGATTGTCATAAGGGGATATGCTAATACAAATTACATCCACAAATTTGCAAACTTGTGACGCAGGATTAATCACATCCACTCATTGGTTATCGATGGGGCCTCAGTGACAGAGGAATCACATATTACAAAGCACGTTCATGACACATACAAAGAATTATTTGGTCAAAGCAGGGATGGACTTTGTGAGTCTATTGAGAACCTTTGGGTGGAGCTATCGTGAGATACAAGGGAACGCGTGACGGTGCTGCACGACCCATTCACGGTGAATGAGGTTAAAGCGACTATTTGGGGGTTTGGTCAAGATAGGGCACCCGGACCGGGTGGGTTTCCGATATTCTTCTAGAAACAATTCTGGGATATTCTTAAGAAAGACAATATGGACGTCATGAATGCTTTCTATGAAGAAAATTTAGATTTGGGTAGACTAAACTATGCCAATGTTTGTTTAATTCCAAAGAAGAAGGTAGCGTCTGAGGTCGGGGACTTTAGGCCCAATAGCTTGATTAATTGCTCAGTCAAAATCATCACAAAAGTTCTGGCAAATAGGCTGCGAGTTATTATCGGGGACATCGTGGAGGACTACCATACAGGTTTCATAGTGGGGAGGGACATTTTAGGAGTGGCATTGGTCCAAGAAGTCATACAAGATACCAAAAGACGTAGGAAGGCGGGGTTCATGCTTAAGCTTGACTTTGAAAAGGCGTATTTTAGTCAAATGGAAATGTTTGCTGGAAATTCTTGGAAGGCGAGGATTTGGGGCTAGGTGGATTGGTTGGATCGAGACATAGTTGAACACTGCCAAGGTCAATGTACTTGTCAACGGCACACCGGGCATGGAAATCAAGTGCGGGAGGGCACTAAGACAGAGGGATCCACTATCGCACATGCTCTTTACACTGGTGGCGGATGGTCTACATAGGATGTTACAATCTTATAGATAAAGGAGACTAATTAATGGATTGGGTATGAGGAGGGGGATCTTCGCGGTTTTGAACGTCCAATATGCGGACGACACTCTAATCTTCGGAGAATGCGACGTTACACAGGCTACTTTGTTGAAGCGGAGATTATATCTGTTTGAGGTTTGGTCTGGCTTGAAAGTGAACTTTCACAAATGCACCATTACTTTCTTGGGGGATACGACGGATAATGGACCAACTATAGCAAGCATTCTTAACTGCCCAATCCAGGAGTTACCTGTTAAGTATCTCGGCTTGCCTATCGGTAGCGGGACCATTAGGATGGTGGATTGGAATGAACTCATTCAGAAAATTGCAAATAGATTGGAAGGATGGATAGGAAAAATGCTCTCATCTGGTGGGCGGCTTATCCTGCTTAACTCGGTTGTCAGCTCTATTCCTTTATACTTTCTATCATTTTGTGAGATACCAGCTTGGGTTATCAAGAAAATTAGCAGGCTTAGAATGTAATACCCTAAACTTTCATTTTAATAAAAATATTGACTTTCGCATGTTGTGCACGTATATATTTCTTGTGTATATTATTTATTTATTTTATATATAAAATTTCATTTTTAGTATGAACAATTATTTTTCTAAAAGCCTATTTCTAAAGCCTAAACACTATTTTATTTGTTGAGTTCACTTTAATAATTCCTTATTTTTATTATCTTGGCCCACAAGCCTAAGCCCATTAATTGTGAAGCCCACAAATTTAATTAATCAATTAAATGGACACACTTGTCATGCAGAGACAAAATGTGAACAATTTGATTAATTATAATTGTACAAACTTCTACATAGGGGTACTAGGTGGCACGTGCATGCACGTAGTGTGCAATGCACCCTAGTTTGGGCCGGGTATGCATGGAGAAGATGGGGAGTGTGCATGGGTGGTTACTTTGTGTGTGGGTGGTTGCTACAACTTCCTCTCCTATCCTAGCCATCCATCATATAACTATCCAACAAATCCTAGCCCTCCAATCTATCCTAGAATTAGTATAAATACCCCCCTTCTTACTTGTATTCTACACTAAAGCAAATACTGAAAGAAAAAATTATATAGGAGATATATATATTAGTGTGAGTTGAGTGTGGGTGTTCCCCTTGGAGGCCGGCCATTCATCCCCCCACTCTTGGAGCTCTCGGTTTTGGCAAGGAGGCAAGGAGAGGAGGCTTTTGCATCGCAATCTAGGAGGAGAATGCACTCTCTCGCATTCTAGGAGGCTCTAAGAGATTTCTTATTGGTTTTCTTCAAAAAGGTGGGTGTTTCTCATGACTTCTAAAGTAGAAATCATGCTAGGGAATGAAATTGAATTGTTATTATAAGCTACTAGTTGAAATGAGATGCATGCTTGCCTAATTAGAAGAGAAGTGATAAATTAACAAATGTGTGTTGTTTGATTACTATATTCATTTAATATAAGTGAAAGTGTATGTTCTCATTGTTTATAACATTAGAATGCATGCTAATTATGCTTTAATTGCAATTATGTGAGATTCACTAGTAAGAAGTTTAAATCATGTTTATTAGTGCTAAAATAGAATGGTGTGTTAAAGAGGAATTGATAGAATAACTTACTAAGAAATGATTGTTAATAGATGTAATGAAATTCCCCATTGCTATATATGCCATGTGAAAATTAGAATGAATGGAAAGAATGCATCGAATGCTTCATGTGTAGACTAATTAATAAAAATAGAGATTTTATTCACTTATAAAGATGATTTTTGTGTTCTAAAGTTATCATAGTTATCAATGAGTATGAAAACATCATTGTAATGATTTTGTGTGAAAAAACTATTTTTAATTATGAATAAGTACGTATTAGTTCTCGAATGTCGAAATAGTGTTCATAAAATGCAAACTAAGGCTAAATGCATGTTTTAAAAGAGTGAAAAATACGTTTAAAAATATTGATTGTTGTTAAATTAAATGTATTTTTATTCTGGACATTTTTGTTTTCAAAAGAGGAGAAAAATAGACAAATTCGTTTTGGAGAAATTTTGAGATATAGCTTTTAACAGAGAATAAGATCAAAACTTATTTTAAATACCTTATAATCGATATGTCCACTTAGACCAACTGGTCGGAAGAGTCTTGGGTCGCTACAGTTTCGGTGGTCTCGGGTTTGATACCCCGAGGCTGTGTTTTATTTTATTTTTGTTAAAAACCCAACTAGCCGAACTCGATACTTAGGGATTTTAAACCCTAGTTATATCGGTTGACCGCCTTGGGGAGTTGGTCCTGTGCGCTGTCTGTTTCACCGCTGGTTGCTGGTTCGAATCCGGTTGGGGGATTTGAGTTTAAAAAAATGTTTTTTGAGTTTTTTTATTTAATTTGAGTTTGAAAAATAGAATAAAAATCGGAAAAATGTGTTTTAATTACTGAAAAATTATTAGGACCTTATAGGAAATATTTATACAACTTTTGATGAAGTGTGAATAAGAAATTGGGGTTTTTGCAAGAAAGGACTCATTTTTGAAATTAAATTACTCCTTTAAACGAAAGAAAAATAAATGAAAATTTTGGGTTATAAAAGATGAATTTTTGAAAGTTGTGACTCGTGTGATTAAATGGAATTATAAAATGTTTTTTTAGTAAGATTTTGATTTGTGAATAAAAGATTTGTGGAATACATGGTAACTATTAATTGAAATTGACTCTTGCATATGGATTGCACGTGAAATTGAATTATTGATTGTGATGAATTATGAAAGATGTGAATGCATGAATACTATGCTTTTGAAACATGAACTGTGATTAATCATGAAAAGATCTTATGAGTATGACATTGTAATTATGAGTTGAAATTGAGGATTAGAGTATAGCCAAGCCTTATACCGGCAATGAAAGAATTGTGAAATGATATTTTGAAATGAGAAGACCAAGGTAGGGTCATGTGAATTAAATGAATAAGACCGGTATAGTGGGAGTGCTACATTCTAAGAGTTGATTTTATTCATGATTCAATTAAATTAAGGATTAGATACATAGTGAAGATGTGATGAAAGTAAGAGAAAAACATTGAGTATGAGGGCCATTGGATTGGCGGCACGAGAGTATTCACAGGATGTCCCATGATGAGTCATGATAGGGCGTGGATACTGCTCCAGAGTACCGTCCCGGTGGTGACGCTCGTGGGGTGTTTGACGACTGCGGGTGGTATCATGTCTATGGTAGGAGCTGAATTACCACAGAATGTCTGCATGATGAGTCATGTGACAGTACGTTGGGATTCCCTCCAGGGCGCCTAGACATGAGTTCGTAGGTCAGAATACATGTAGGATACTTACCGTAGTTACAGTAGTAGATTAAGTCATGGCGAGGGATTGAACCCTACAAGATGAAGAACAGTTAAGGGCTTGCCCTCGGACCTATGTAGTATGGGCTGCATAGACTCTGAACAAGTGTGCATTAATGTCATGTATTATAAATAATTGCATTAAGGACTAAGTGCACATTCACAATACGACATCAATAGGATAGTCCATTTAGTTTTGTTTGTGACAAGTTTGTGGTTTGTTAAGAAATGAGAATCGTTATACTGTTTCCGGTATAGAGAGAATGGCCGTGTATAATATTTCGTCAGTTGAATGAACTGACGCGCCCACAGTTTTATATGCAGGGTAAAGATGCTTGAAAATTGAAATATACATGCTGCGCAAGATTGTTTTAAATGTTGTTTCATGTAAATTATTGTAAAGTTGCTTCTGCTGTGATAATGTACATGTGTAACGTAACTCTGATAAAAGAAAAGTTATTAGTTTCTTGTAAAATTGTACGAAAGAAGTAAAGATCCTGTGGAACTTCAAATTCAGTTGTATTTTGGAATTCGGGATGTTACAGAGTGGTATCAGAGCACGCTTCTAAGTAGTACAAATTTATAAGGAACGACTCCCTAGAAGTGGACATTAGAGTGTGTGTTGAGTCTAGAGATTTAAATGTAAGTCACTTATATTTGTGTTGCTCTATGACTTATGCTTCTTCTTCCTCTCTATCTTTAAGATGGCAGACTTATGCTAGAGATGACAATTGGTACATTATTGAGGAAGATTACTACCCCTGGCAAGCTGATTCAAATGAGGGAGATCCTGAAGAAGTGGAAGAGAAATGGCCTGAGTCCCGAGAGATCACTCCACCTCCGGATTCATCTGATGATTCTTCTAATGAAGAGAAACCAGTTCCGGGTAATCTCATTGTGTCTCTTCAGAGGCAGGTAGAGACTCAGTGGGAGAGAGTCGGACTTTTGGAGGCTCAGTTGGCGAAGCGCAAGGATGATTTTGCAGTTCTCAGTCATCGTGTTTGGGAACTCGAGAAGAGGAAAAATATGACCGATGTACTGAAGGAGGAAATGGAGGAACTACGGGGAGAGCTTCGTGAAGCCAAGAGGAACCGTAGGAGTTAGGCCGTTGTATCTTCTACTGCTTTCATTTTGATGTCAGAAATGTTTTAAATTCGAATGTATAAAGTTTGAAATTTAATGAAATGAAAAGTTGACTGATGTGTCTAATTTATATACAAATATTTGTACTCATTTACCTATTAAAATTGCTTGTTTTCGTTGATATTATCTATAATTCATCTTATTTCTATAAGATTTCAATTAATTAATTATTTTTGAAGAAATAATATTTTTGATGCAGAAAGTGAAGATTTGTGGAAAAAATCAACAAACAAAGCAAAACAATGGATTTATTAATTTTTATTGTTTTGTTGAGTTAAAAAGTGCGACAAATAATTTTAAAAGGATTTTTATAAGCTAATATGATTTGTAGTTAGTTTAATTAATTTTAAACTAATTAATTTTATTTTATTTAAAAATCCTAATTTCTGCTATTATTTTGTGTATGCAGCAGCACGTGGTTGGCAGAAAAAGAAATAAAGGGAGAAAAGAGAAAGAAATAAAATTCTGAATTAAAAAGGAAGGAAATATATGAAGAGAATGGACTATTCTGCAAAAAGTGCAAACCCTAACGCCTCTTCCGTTCTCTATAAATAAAAGCAAAGGGAGAGAGAAGAATTTAAGAGGTGACGGCTGACTCAATAAAAAAAGAATAAAAAAATAAAATAAAAAAAGGAAAAAAAAGGCAGAGAGAGAGACAGCCTGTCTCTTCTCCTCTTGCGTGCGGAACAGGACAAACGAGGAGAGAGAGCAGCAAGCAGCAGGCGCGTCCTTTGGCGAGTCGACGGAACGTACGGCAGCAGCGATTCCGAAGTGACAGCGATGTGACAAGTCGCTGACTCAGCTTCGACGCAGACAGCCGACGTGACAGCTGCTGACTCAGCTTTTTGGTTCAGATTTTGAGACAGAAGAGGGGTTTGCATTAAATTTTGTATTCTTTTTGTATCTCTTCTTCTCCATATTTTTTTTGATGCAATCCAAACATTTATTTTTAATTGCAAATTTAATATGAACTAAATTTATTGTTCTAGAGGCTAAGATGTAGCCGAGTTTTGTAGAACACAAATTTTAATTCCTTATTATTACTCTATTTTTCCTGGTTGTGTTTTAATTTTTATTATTTATGCGTACAAAATGGTGGATAGACATTTGTATGATTTTTCAAATCATAAAGAGACCGAACAGGTTATTTGTGATTAATAAAAATTAACACCGTATATTGGAGGACGTGACCATTAAGAAATCCAAATTTTCAATTAATAATTTGATGGATAGGCGAAGAATTAGTTGAGAATAATTTTTAGACTACGTGGATAGAGTGGTTAATATCTTTAGGATTTTTGTCTACAATTGCGAAAGATAATATTTTTATTTATAAGGAATTATAATTTGTGTGTGATAAACGAGGTGAACAAAGAGCCCTAGAACTAATTTTTACCTTTAGCAAATTACAAGAGCTTCATAGTTTCACAGCCCTCTCCCTCTTCACCAATTTAGTTAGATTTAATTAGATTAAGGTAATTTAGTTGTTTTATTATTTATAAAATTCGATCTTCCAAATAGTGATTCATCTAGCGATATCGGTACTCAGTAAAACATCTAGTCCCTGTGGGTTCGACACTCTACTCATTCAACTATATTACTTGTGCGATTTTGTACACTTGCAAAAATTCACATCAAGTTTTTGGCGCCACTGCCGGGGACTAGTTATTCTTTTATTGATATTGAAAATTGCTAGATTATTGCTAGTTTGGATTTTTGTAATTATTTTTGTTTTATTATTATTTTACATCTTTATTTTCTTTTGACTAACTTTTACTTTGGTTTATTTTTTTTATTTTATTTTTTTTAGTTTTTCTATTTTTTTTTCAACACTTACATTTCAGGACATACAAGGAAATTATCATGGCGAACGATGAGAACAGGCCTTTGAGAGACTATGCTATGCCCTCAATTTATGAGTCAAGCATAAAGAAACCAGTTATTGAAGCTAACAATTTTGAGATTAAACCGGCAATGATTCTATTGATTCAACAGATTGTTCAATTTTGGGGACTACCGCACGAAGATCCTTATGCTCACATTTCAAATTTTCTAGAAATTTGTGACACTTTCAAGCATAATGGGGTATCAGATGATGCAATCAGATTGAGACTCTTTCCTTTTTCACTACGAGATAAGGCGAAGGCTTGGCTACATTATCTACCACCCGGTAGTATTACTACTTGGGAGGGACTTGCACAAAAAATTCTAGCCAAGTATTTTCCTCCAGCAAAGACAGCAAAACTAAGGAATGATATTGTCACATTTATTCAATTTGAGACTGAGTCTTTGTATGATGCATGGGAAAGGTTTAAAGAGTTATTAAGAAAGTGTCCTAATCATGAACTACCAAAATGGCTGCAAATGCAAACATTCTATAATGGTTTGGGAGTTACACATCAATCTATGGTTGACGCAGCAGCTGGTGGTGCACTGATGAGCAAAACTTACACAGCAGCCTATGATCTTTTAGAGGAGATGGCATCAAATCATTACCAGTGGTCTTCAGAGAGAGCAATGCCAAGAAAAGTGGCTGGAGTTTTCGAACTTGATCCTTTTTCTACTTTAAATGCAAAAAATGATATTTTATCTAAACAAGTAGAAAATATGAATTTTAATACTATTCAATCTAACATGATTTGTAATCTTTGTGCAGGAAATCATACAAGTTCAGATTGTCAAGTGAGGAACCCTTTTGCTCCATCAAATGCCGAACATGAAAATTTTGTGTCAAACATTCAAATGCAAAATAATCATTATACAAACACATACAATTCAGGATGGAGAAACGCCCCCAATTATCCATGGAACAACAATCAAGGAGCAGTTATACCACCTCAAAATTTTCCACTACCAGAAAAGAAGCCGACACTTGAAGATATGTTTGAGCACTACATGCAAAGGGCAGAACAATACATCCAAAAGACAGATTTGGGAATCCAAAATATTACAAATTCAACTTCGGCTTCCATTCACAATCTTGAGGTACAAATTAATCAATTTTCAAATATTGTTAACGAAAAAACTGCAGGAACATTACCACGCAACACAGTTGTCAATCCCAAGGAGCATGTCGAGGCTATAACACTAGGAAGCGGGAGGACAATTGAGCAAGCACAAGAAGAAAATGGCGAACAGAATGTGGTTGAAAAGCAAAGTGAGATTGAACAAATTGTGGATGAACAAATTCAGCACGAGCAAGTAATGTATGATGTTTTTAATTCCATGAATTTTCCTCCTGAAGAACAGTCATCTATTCAAGTAAGTGACACTGATTTAATTGTGGGCGAGAAACATAAGGCTAAATTTGATAAATCACCTATAGAAGTATGTCCAACAAATTCAACAAATTTTGAACCTGAAAAAGAAAATATTTTTGAACATGTAATGTATTTGGATGCTGAACCTTCTATTTATTCATTTTTGCAGCATAAATTCAAAGAGTTAGGGGGAATCAAAGACATCATCATCAAGAAGGAAACGCCTCAAATTGGAGCTTGAACCCGATCCACACAAGAAGAGAAAAATTAGAAAGGATGTTTTAATGTTGTTGGATCTTGGCGTTACTTAACCGTCTCACCCCCATGTCTGGCTGAAGACTTAAAACTTAGCGCTTCTTGGGAGGCAACCCATGTTCTCTTTTATTGCATTTAGTTTTGATTTATCTTTTAGTTTATTTTATTTTAATTTTCGATTTTATCTTGTAGGATTGCATAAATTTTGGAAGTCACCGGGCGGAGCTGTTTTGAACACCTTCATTGATGGCTGTTTTTTAGCAGTATGTAGTCAGAATCTGGAAAAGTGATTCAAAGAGAAATTGTAGAGAATTGTCTTAGCTTTCCAGCCAAAAAAAAATCAGCCCATTTGGACATCTACAGCTCCAGATATCGCCAAAATACTGAACGTTGCGCGTGTAGAAATTTAAAGACGAATCAGGGGAGAAATTCTAAACTTTTTGCATTCTTTTTGTTTTTCTTTTTCTTTCCCATTGAGGACAATGTGATATTCAAGTTTGGGGGGAAGGTTTACAAATTTATTTTTATTTTTATTATTTTAGAAAAGAAAAACAAAATTTTAAAAGGATTTCAATTAGGCTCACCATTACACCCTTTTGAGTTCTTTATTGTGATAAGCATTGAAATAAATTTTTTGGGATAAACATTTTCTTATACAACAATATTAAGCATACTTATTTACTTTAGGATTATTGAGTTTCAAAATTCTTTACAAAGTTGTGTGAGTCATGCTATTATACATTAAAAAAAATGTGATGCTTTTTCTTGTGATTATTCCCTTCGATCTAGTCCTAAACAGAGTTTAAGTAAATAGAGTAATAATGAAAAAAAGAAAAAAAAATATGAATAAAGTCAATCTACTCTAATGTTTTGAGTTGTTTAGTAACTAGGGGTATTCATCACAAATGTTTACACTTACGTAAAACGGCAACTTGAAATATGAGTATGCAAAGCACTTTAAGTTTGTGACTTGTTGAGTAACTGGGTGAATTCATCACAAATGATTTGCATTCGCGTCAAAAGGCAAGTGACAACTTAGAGAAGAGACTAAAAAAAACAAAAAAAACTCTAGTTTACTACTCGGTTTGTAGTAATAAGAAGGGATAATCACAGATTGAGTTGTTACATACTATAATTACATTGATTGCATGACAAATATGATTGGATTTGGAATTATGAATAAATAATTACACTGGAGAAAGTGGGTATGCTTGATTTTACTTTATTTGCTATTGTTTATATTTTTAATTGAAATTTTGATGCTTGCATGATGAGAATTCTTGGTGTGATGGGTTGAGACTACTATTATTATTCCCTTGTTCATGATTCTACTTTTTGCTCGAGGGCAAACAAAATCTTAAGTTTGGGGGTATTTAATGTGTCTAATTTATATACAAATATTTGTACTCATTTACCTATTAAAATTGCTTGTTTTCGTTGATATTGTCTATAATTCATCTTATTTCTATAAGATTTCAATTAATTAATTATTTTTGAAGAAATAATATTTTTGATGCAAAAAGTGAAGATTTGTGGAAAAAATCAACAAACAAAGCAAAACAATGGATTTATTAATTTTTATTGTTTTGTTGAGTTAAAAAGTGCGACAAATAATTTTAAAAAGATTTTTATAAGCTAATATGATTTGTAGTTAGTTTAATTAATTTTAAACTAATTTATTTTATTTTATTTAAAAATCCTAATTTCTGCTGTTATTTTGTGTATGCAGCAGCACGTGGTTGGCAGAAAAGAAAATAAAGGGAGAAAAGAGAAAGAAATAAAATGGTGGAATCATGAACATTGACTTAAAAGTTCATGTTCTATACTTCCAATTTAATGGATCTTTTTGCATCAGAACATGGCTAGAAGAGGAGCTCGAAATGGTGAAGTTCTGGACTATCTTCGAAGTCTTGGAGACTCCGAAGGGCAGCAAGGTGAAGTTGGCGACTATACAATTCGAGAAGGATGCGGCTGTGTGGTGGCAGTCGATGAAGCGGACGATGGGAGGCTTGGTTTTTGGCTGGGAGGAGTTCTTGCAGGAATTCCTGGAGGAATTCCGCAGTCATTATTTTCCCTCAGACGTCCAGGAGAAGAAGGCCATGGAGTTTCTGTCGCTGCAGCAGGGCGGCATGTCAGTTAGGGAGTATGAGACCAGATTCACTCAGCTCTCAAGATATGCTCCCGAATTGGTGATGGATGAGGCGAAGAAGGCTCGTAAGTTCGAGCATGGTTTGAGGCCAAGTTTGAGATCCAGGATGATACCCCTCGGTATCAGGAGGTTTGACAAGCTGGTCAAATGAGCGGTAGCCACGAATGCCGACATGGAGCAGTTCCACGCTGTTCAGAATCGGAGGAACAACTGGAATGCGGGAAAGAGGCCCGCAGTTGCTGGCAATATCGGGGGACAGCCACCGGCTCAAAGGTTCAAGCCTACAGGTGCGAACGCTGTTCAAGTGGCAGGAAGACCCGGGAATACTTGGGCGAGACCTCCGGTGACTTGTTTCAACTGTGGAGAGACAGGCCACTACAAGTCTCATTGCCCCAAACTGCAGGATGTCGTCCGTAATGGACCAACTCAGCAGACCGGGAAGAAACCGTACCAGCAGAGGCGAGTATTTGCCTTGACTGAAGCTGACACTGATGAGGTGGATCACGTCATCACTGGTACGAGGGAGGATGTTTAGAAGTGTTTTCTATTGTTTCTCTTTTTCCCGTAAGTTAGTGAACTGTTATATGACGAGTATATGTTATGTAACAGGAGAACTTATTTTGAATGGAAAGAAAGCTGTTGTTTTGTTCGATACTGGGTCCTCTCATACTTTTGTATCACATAAATTTGCTAAAGTTCTGGGAGTCGAACCGAAGATATTTCCAGGCAAGGTCTTAGCAGTAGCTACTCCATCAGGGGAGACTCTAACCACTGATCGGTACTATGCTGACTGCGAGATCATGATTGGAGATCGAATTTTCGGGATCGATCTGATCGAGCTGAATGTTTTGGGAGTCGATGTTATCATTGGCATTGATTGGATGTTGGTGTACAGTGCGAGCATCGAGTGCAAGACCAAGACAGTAACATTGAAGGCTCCAGGTGGACCTGAAGTCACTTTCCAAGGGAAGAGGAGATGTTCAGATTTGGTTGCTGCTATCAGCCAGAAGAGAGGGATTCCTGTAGAGGTGCAGCAGATTCCTGTGGTTCAGGATTATCCGACTGTGTTCTTGGAAGATTTTCCTGGGTTGCCCTCGCATTGTGATGTGGAGTTCAACATCACTATTCAGCCAGAAAGTGCACATATTTCCAAGGCACCGTATAGATGGCGCCTGTGGAGAAGGATGAGATCAAACGGCAGATTAAGGAACTGTTGGAGAAATGCTTTATTCAACCGAGTGCGTCACCTTAGGGAGCGCCGGTGCTTTTGGTAAAGAAGAAGGATGGTTTGATGAGGATGTGCATCGATTATCGAGAGCTGAATAAGGTCACTGTTCAGAATAAGTATCTGATTCCACGAATTGATGACTTGTTCGATCGTCTACAAGGAGCAACTATTTTATCCAAGATAGATCTTCGATCAGGATATCATCAAGTTCGAGTGAAAGCCAAGACGTGCATAAAACTGCGTTCAGAACTCGACACGGGCATTACGAATTCTTAGTTATGTCGTTTGGAGTGACGAATGCGCCTGCAATCTTCATGGACATGATGAACATAGTTCTGAGGCCTTTTATTGATTCTTTCGTCGTAGTGTTTATCGACGATATTCTCGTGTACTCCAAGTCGGAGGAGGAGCACACGGAGCATCTGGCAGTAGTTTTGATCAATCTTCAGGAGCATGAGTTGTATGCCAAGTTGTCCAAGTGTGATTTCTAGAAATCTGAAGTGGCATTCCTAGGTCACATCCTTTCTAAGGAGGGAGTGGCAACTGATCCTCAGAAGATAGAGATAATGAAGGAAATCAGGAGTTTCCTTGGGCTAACTGGATATTACAGGAGATTCATCCAGGGCTATGCTCAGATAGCCGTGTCGCTCACTGGTCTGACAAAGAAGAATGTAAACTTCAAGTGGACCGAACTATGCGAGGCATGCTTTCAGGAGTTGAAAGAGAGGCTGACTACTGCTCCCATTTTGGCTTTGCCTAGAGCAGGTGTTGAATATGATGTCTACAACGATGCTTCACATCATGGGCTTGGTTGTGTCTTAATGCAAGAAGGAAAAGTGATCGCTTATGGGTCTAGGCAACTAAGACCGCATGAGAAGAATTATCTGACTCATGATCTGGAGTTGGCTGCGATTATCTTCGCCTTAAAGCAATGGAGATAGTATGTGTATGACGAGAAGCTGAACATGTACACAGACCATAAAAGTTTGAAATACATCTATCAGCAGAAGGATTTGAACCTGAGGCAAAGGAGATGGCTAGAGGTACTTGAGGACATTCGTCCAGAGATTAAGTATCATCCTGGGAAGGCTAATGTTGTTGCTGATGCACTTAGCCGCAAGAGCAGTCTGGTGAGTTTGATTACAACTCAAAGGCAGCTGGAAGAGGAGTTGGATCGGACTGGAATTGAAGTTGTTCTGCAAGGCTTGGGATCATCTTTAGCTTAGTTGAGGCTTCAACCGATGCTGAATGGAAGGATTATTGCAAGTCAGAAGGAAGATGCAAAGATTCAGAAGATGAAGGAGCAGGTTGGTGCTGGCAAGTTTCCCGGATTTCAAATCAGGGGTGAAGTGCTGTAGTTTGGAGAGAGGTTGTGTGTTCCGGATCAGTCGGACTTGAAAGAAAGTATTCTTCAGAAGGCACATGCTACTCTTTTGTTAGTACATCCTGGGAGTACCAAGATGTACAAGGACATTAAACAGCATTTCTGGTGGTCAAGTTTGAAGCGAGATGTGGCTGAATTTGTATCGAGGTGTGAGATTTATCAACAAGTCAAAGCCGAGAATCAGAAACCCGGAGGTCTATTACAACCGTTACCTATTCCGGAATGGAAGTGGGATAACATCAGTATAGATTTCATCACGGGTTTGCCTAAGAGTCCTAAAGGAAATGATGCAATTTGGGTCATAGTCGATCGGCTAACCAAGTCTGCTCACTTCTTGCCGATGAAACTCACTGCTTCGATGGACAAGTTGGCTGAGATGTATGTTGGTGAGATCGTCAGGCTTCATGGTGTTCTGTTGACCATTGTGTCTGATCGAGATGCGCGGTTTACTTCGCATTTCTAGAGGAGTCTTCAGACAGCTTTGGGTACCAAAGTAGATTTCAGCACTGCTTTTCATCCCCAGACCGATGGGCAGACCGAGAGAGTCAACCGTATTCTTGAGGATATGCTTCGGTGCTGTGTACTAGACTTTGGAGGCAGTTGGAAAAAGCATTTACCTTTGGTGGAGTTTGCCTATAATAACAGTTTTCAGACTAGCATTGAGATGGTGCCGTACGAAGCTTTGTATGACAGGAAGTGCAGGACGCCTGTCTGTTGGTTCGAAGTTGGGGAGCGTCAGATGTTTGGGCCTGAGATTGTGCTGCAGACCTCTGAAAAGATTGATTTGATCAGGAAGAGGTTGGTGGAAGCTCAGAGTAGGCAGAAGAGCTATGCAGACAACCGGAGGAGGGACCTTGAGTTTGAGGTTGATGACTTTGTCTTTCTGAAGGTATCGCCCAGCAAAGGCGTGATCCGATTCGGCAAGGGTGGAAAGTTAGCCCCAATGTTCATAGGCATGTATAAGATATTGAAAAGGATCAGGAAAACTGCTTACCGGCTTGAGTTACCGGAAGAGTTGTCTCAGGTGCACAATGTCTTTCATGTGTCTATATTGAGAGGTTACATTCCAGATCCAAGTCATCATTTGCCCGAAGTGCCAGAGGGTTTGCAGTTGGATCTGAGTTACATTGAGCTTCCCGTTGAGATTGTTGATTGTCAGGAGAAAGTCTTGAGGAATAAGACGATACCGATGGTCAAGGTAGTCTGGAGAAACCAGTTGGTCGAAGAGGCTATTTGGGAATCTGAGGAGAGGATGATGAAGGATCATCCTGAGCTCTTGGCTTGATTGTATTTTCTTATTGTGTTTTGTTTTCTTACTCTTTAATTGTAGTTCCGGGGACGGAACTATTCTAAGTAGGGAGTGTTGTAATACCCTAAACTTTCATTTTAATAAAAATATTGATTTTCACGTGTTGTGCACGTGCATATTGCATGTGTATATTATTAATTTATTTTATATATAAAATTTCATTTTTAGTATGAACAATTATTTTTCTTTATTTTTCTAAAAGCCTATTTCTAAAGCCTAAACACTATTTTATTTGTTGAGCCCACTTTAATAATTCTTTATTTTTATTATCTTGGCCCACAAGCCTAATCCCACTAATTGTGAAGCCCACAAATTTAATTAATCAATTAAATTGACACACTTGTCATGTAGAGACAAAATGTGCACAATTTGATTAATTATAATTGTACAAACTTCTACATAGGGGTACTAGGTGGCACGTGCATGCACGTAGTGTGCAATGCACACTAGTTTGGGCCGGGTATGCATGGAGAAGATGGGGAGTGTGGGTGAGTGTGCATGGGTGGTTACTTTGTGTGTGGGTGGTTGCTACAACTTCCTCTCCTATCCTAGCCCTCCATCCTATAACTATCCAACAAATCCTAGCCCTCCAATCTATCCTAGAATTAGTATAAATACCCCCCTTCCTACTTGTATTCTACACTAAAGCAAATACTGAAAGAAGAAATTATATAGGAGATATATATATTAGTGTGAGTTGAGTGTGGGTGTTCCCCTTGGAGGCCGGCCATTCATCCCCCCCACTCTTGGAGCTCTCGGTTTTGGCAAGGAGGCAAGGAGAGGAGGCTTTTGCATCGCAATCTAGGAGGAGAAGGCACTCTCTCGCATTCTAGGAGGCTCTAGGAGATTTCTTATTGGTTTTCTTTAAAAAGGTGGGTGTTTCTCATGACTTCTAAAGTAGAAATCATGCTAGGGAATGAAATTGAATTGTTATTATAAGCTACTAGTTGAAATGAGATGCATGCTTGCCTAATTAGAAGAGAAGTGATAAATTAGCAAATGTGTGTTGTTTGATTACTATATTCATGTAATATAAGTGAAAGTGTATGTTCTCATTGTTTATAACATTAGAATGCATGCTAATTATGCTTTAATTGCAATTATGTGAGATTCACTAGTAAGAAGTTTAAATCATGTTTATTAGTGCTAAAATAGAATGGTGTGTTAAAGAGGAATTGATAGAATAACTTACTAATTGATTGTTAATAGATGTAATGAAATTCCCCATTGCTATATATGCCATGTGAAAATTAGAATGAATGGAAAGAATGCATCGAATGCTTCATGTGTAGACTAATTAATAAAAATAGAGATTTTATTCACTTATAAAGATGATTTTTGTGTTCTAAAGTTATCATAGTTATCAATGAGTAAGAAAACATCTTTGTAATGATTTTGTGTGAAAAACTATTTTTAATTATTAATAAGTACGTATTAGTTCTCGAATGTCGAAATAGTGTTCATAAAATGCAAACTAAGGCCAAATGCATGTTTTAAAAGAGTGAAAAATACGTTTAAAAATATTGATTGTTGTTAAATTAAATGTATTTTTATTCTGGACATTTTTGTTTTCAAAAGAGGAGAAAAAGAGACAAATTCGTTTTTGAGAAATTTTGAGATATAGCTTTTAACAGAGAATAAGATCAAAACTTATTTTAAATACCTTATAATCGATATGTCCACTTAGACCAACTGGTCGGAAGAGTCTTGGGTCGCTACAGTTTCGGAGGTCTCGGGTTTGATACCCCGAGGCTGTGTTTTATTTTATTTTTGTTAAAAACCCAACTAGCCGAACTCGATACTTAGGGATTTTAAACCCTAGTTATATCGGTTGACCGCCTTGGGGAGTTGGTCCTGTGCGCTGTCTGTTTCACCGCTGGTTGCTGGTTCGAATCTGGTTGGGGGATTTGAGTTTAAAAAAATGTTTTTTGAGTTTTTTTTATTTAATTTGAGTTTGAAAAATAGAATAAAAATTGGAAAAATGTGTTTTAATTACTGAAAAATTATTAGGACGTTATAGGAAATATTTATACAACTTTTGATGAAGTGTGAATAAGAAATTGGGGTTTTTGCAAGAAAGGACTCATTTTTTAAATTAAATTACTCCTTTAAACGAAAGAAAAATAAATGAAAATTTTGGGTTATAAAAGATGAATTTTTGAAAGTTGTGACTCGTGTGATTAAATAGAATTATAAAATGTGTTTGTAGTAAGATTTTGATTTGTGAATAATAGATTTGTGGAATACATGGTAACTATTAATTGAAATTGACTCTTGCATATGGATTGCACGTGAAACTGAATTATTGATTGTGATGAATTATGAAAGATGTGAATGCATGAATACTATGCTTTTGAAACATGAACTGTGATTAATCATGAAAAGATCTTATGAGTATGACATTGTAATTATGAGTTGAAATTGAGGATTAGAGTATAGCCAAGCCTTATACCGGCAATGAAAGAATTGTGAAATGATATTTTGAAATGAGAAGACAAAGGTTGGGTCATGTGAATTAAATGAATAAGACCGGTATAGTGGGAGTGCTACATTTTAAGAGTTGATTTTATTCATGATTCAATTAAATTAAGGATTAGATACATAGTGAAAATGTGATGAAAGTAAGAGAAAAACATTGAGTATGAGGGCCATTGGATTAGCGGCGCGAGAGTATTCACAGGATGTCCCATGATGAGTCATGATAGGGTGTGGATACTGCTCCAGAGTACCGTCCCGGTGGTGACGCTCGTGGGGTGTTTGACGACTGCGGGTGGTATCATGTCTATGATAGGAGCTGAATTACCACAGAATGCCTGCATGATGAGTCCTGTGACAGTACGTTGGGATTCCCTCCAGGGCACCTAGACATGAGTTCGTAGGTCAAAATACATGTATGATACTTACCGTAGTTACAGTAGTAGATTAAGTCATGGCGAGGGATTGAACCCTACAAGATGAATAACGGTTAAGGGCTTGCCCTCGGACCTATGTAGTATGGGCTGCGTAGACTCTGAACAAGTGCGCGTTTGTGTCATGTATTATAAATAATTTCATTAAGGACTAAGTGCACATTCACAACACGACATCAATAGGATAGTCCCTTTAGTTTTGTTTGTGACAAATTTGTGGTTTGTTAAGAAATGAGAATCGTTATACTGTTTTCGGCATAGAGAGGATGGCCGTGTATAATATTTCGCTAGTTGAATGAACTGACGCGCCCACAGTTTTATATGCATGGTAAAGATGTCTGACAATTGAAGTATACATGCTGCGCAAGATTATTTTAAATGTTGTTTCATGTAAATTATTGGAAAGTTGCTTCCGCTGTGGTAATGTACAAGTGTAACGTAACTCTAATAAAAGAAAAGTTTTTATTTCCTTATAAAATTGTACGAAAGAAGTAAAGATCTTGTAGAACTTCGAATTCAGTTGTATTTTAGAATTCGGGGTGTTACATAGAAGACAGTTCCTCTGGCACGGGTCGGGGAATGAATGGAAAGGATATTCACTTATCAGGTGTGGGGTGGTTTGCAGACGGAAAGAACTTGGAGGACTTGGGGTGGTCAATCTCCGAGAAATGAGTCAAGCTCTAATTTACAAATGGTGGTGGAAATTCAAAACAAAGGCCAAGGCCAAATGGGGCTGTCCTTATTAAGAAGACATACACAAGGAATGGATGTATGTATCGGAAACAGAAAAATAAGGCATCTAAGTTGGGGTTTTGGCGGGGGGTGTCGCACACCAGAGACATTTTTCTAGCAGGGGTTACATTCTCTATTGGGAACGAAGCAAATATTTTCTTTTGGGAAGATAAATGGTGCGGTCTGATTAACTTAAAGAGGAGATTCCCGGAATTATACAAATTCGCTACAGATAAAAATGATTTGGTAGGCAAATAGTGGAGGAATCAGAGATGGAGACCGAGAGTTTCAGGGAGATTAGGCAGGGTGGCTAAAAGGCAAAAGCAGGAGATGGTTGAATTCCTGCAGGATTGGAAGCCAACTGAAGAGGACCATAATGATAAGCTTATCCTGGAGGTGGGAAAGGGTGGCATCTTTTCAGTAAGATCAACTTAGAAATGGTTGAATGATGGTGGACTGAGGACCCAAGACCCAGTATGGAAGGTTAAAGTCCCCCTCAAAATAAGGGCTTTCAATTGGTTGACCACTAGAAATGCAGTGCTGACTAAGGATAATTTGGCAAAACGAAAGTGGCAAGGTCCGGGGAACTGTGTTATGTGTCAAGTGGATAGAGAAACAGTGGATCACCTTTCGTTAATTGTAGTTTTGTCAGACATATTTGGGTGCATATACTCCACAAATTTCGCATCACCAAACCTTTCCCAGAAACAGTTCAGGACGTCTCGGGGGATTGGAGGGATGGTCATGTGCACAAAGGTTACACGGATATATGGGGAATTGGGGTAGCGGCGATATGCTGGGGGGTATGACTAGATCGGAATAATAGAATATTCAAGCCAACACACAAACATTCCATGCATCATCAACCATTATTCAAGATTACTGCTAACATAATGTTTTGGTCTCAAATGACAGGTGCAGAACAAACGAAGAAAATCAAGAAAATGTTCGCAGATGTGAGTACACCACCAGATGAAGCGGAGTCCGAGGAAAGGGTAGGAACTACGAAGGGGGAGTGATTGTCATGGAAAAGAGGTTGTGGGAGTGCAACTTTTAGAGGAGATTCGGCTCTTTTTTGGGTGGTTAGACGTGTAGTTATGTAATTTGGGTTTAGGCCGACCGTTTAAGATTAAAAAAAGAAGTGCATCAATCCTACTCTTTATAGAAGTTTGGTTGGAAGCTTTATGTATTTGACTAATACAAAGTCTGATATATTTTTTGTGAACATAATTAATAGATTCATGGAGACCCCAAAGCAAAGTCATCGGGAAGCTGGCAAAATAATACTCCGTTATGTGAGTACAACCAATGATCATGGCATTCACTATGGGAAAGTTGAATTTCCAAGTTTGATTGGCCTTGGCAACAATGATTGGGGTAGAAGTTTTGATGATAGTGTTGGAATTAATTTTTGCAGTTTTCCGGGCCGGATTCCGGTAGGCTCCGGCCACCGGCGGCGCCGGAAAATGAGTGGATTGCGATCCTCTCGACGAGTACTATTCCGTGGAGTACTCACTTGCCAAAAATGAATTCCGTATGAATGAGAAATGTTGGTCCAAAATTGGGTACTTGAAATGTACTAACTTGGCAACTTCGAGAAAATAAATAGTCCCATACCGGAAATTGGGAAAGATTTTTTCTAGTATATATACTAGAAAACTGGACTAATGGGCGTGGCCCGGGGGTTACCACTAACGTGTAGTGGAGAGAGGACTTAGCCAAAATGACAAACACACGCGCGCGCGACCGGCCCGGCTCCGGCTCGGTTTGGCTCTGGCTTAAAATTTTCTTTTTTTTTGCCCAGACAAAAACTTTTCCCCTACTGAACTGATGAAGCGTTTCAGATTCGGTAACTGGTACAATTACTCTATAACAGCAGAGTAATGGCTCACCAGTTATGAATCTGAAGAGTCTCCATTACTCTACTGTTACAGAGTAATGGGCCTCTGAAGAGTCTCCAGTCTCCATCTTCTTTTATAAAGGCTACTGAATCCAGACAGCGTTTTTTACACAGTCCAAGGTTCTTCTTCTTCTTCTTCTTCTCCTCTGTGTCAACTGAGAGTACATCATAGACAGCAGTTCGCTGGAATCTCTGAAGCAAGGGTGCTGCTCTTCAGAGAAGGTACAGTTGTATTCTGGGAAGCAATTCGCCAGCCACCGTCACACTACGGGGCGAATTCTGCTTTAAGGAGAGAGATTTTTCATCTCGACTCTGTGCAAAACCTTAGTTTATTCTTTTTTACTTCCTGTATTTCAGATCTTCACAATTGCTGTTAATATTTTTTCATATTTAGAAAACCGAGTTCTAACAATCTTAAAGCAGAATTTTTTCCTCACTGATTCTAGGTAAACAACAAGAACTGTTGTCAATTTGGAAAAAACACCGAGTTTATTTACAGGTACTGTTGTGAATTCGGAAAAAACAACAAGAACTAACAGTCATGTTTCAAACTATTTCAGATAAGAACATGGAGAACATACAAAGTGATATTGCCAGTGGGCTTATCAGTACCGAAACACCGGTGACCCAAAATGTGACTGCACATTCGGTCGTTCTGCCCACGCACATAACCGTGGGAGAAAAACCGGAGAAGTTCAATGGAACTGAATTCAAAAAGTGGCAAGGGAAGATGCAGTTCTACCTGACCACCTTGAAGCTGGGCAGATTTCACTGAATCTGCCCCGATGTTGGCGCCAATGGATGCACACTCCGTTGCTACGGTTGATGCGTGGACTCAGGGCGACTACCTCTGCAGGAACTACATCCTGAATGTCTTGGTAGACCCCCTGTACAACGTCTACTGTGTCTTCAAGACGTCCAAACTCCTGTGGGGGTCTTTGGAAAAGAAGTACAAAATAGAAGACGCCGGGTCCAAGAAGTTTGTAGTCGGCAAATTTCTGGACTACAAGATGATTGACTCCAAAACTGTTGTAAGTCAAGTCCAAGAACTGCAGGTCATAATGCATGACATCGCTGCAGAAAACATAACGCTGTGCGAACCATTCCAGGTTGCAGCGTTCATCGAAAAGCTTCCACCTGGTTGGAAATACTTCAAGAACTACCTCAAACACAAGCGAAAGGAGATGTCTCTTGAAGACCTAATTGTCAGGTTGTGGATCGAAGAGGAGAATCGCAAGACTGACAGGTCCTACGAAAATCAGTCCATAGAAAAGGCCAACGTGGTGGAGCACGAACAGAAGGGCAAGAAGAGAAAGTTTCTGCCACAGGCCTCAAACAAAAAACCTCTTGCAAAAAGGTTTGTTGGAAAATGCCACAAGTGTGGTAAGCTGTGGCACAAAATTTCTGAGTGTCGCAGCAAGGACAACAATCATTCAGGAACAGGACATGCAAAAGGGAATGAAAAATCCCACGCAGACATAGCTGAGAACTTGTCCACTGGTCTCTCTGACCTGGACCTCTGTGCTGTAGTATCTGAGGTAAATCTTGTGGGGAGTAACCCTCGTAAATGGTGGTACGATACTGGGGCAACCAAGCATATCTGCTCGGACAAGGAAATATTCACTTCATACCAGAAGTGCAACAAAGATGAACAGCTGTTCATGGGAAACCCTTCCACCTCCAAAATTGCAGGAACAGGAAAGATAGTGCTGAAAATGACTTCAGACAAAGAACTAACACTCACAAATGTGCTGCATGTTCCAGATATTAGAAAGAAGTTGATATCAGGTTCTCTGCTAAGCAAGAATGGGTTTAATGTTGTTCTTGTTTCTGATAATTTTGTATTATCTAAGAATGGTGTATACTTGGGTAAAGGATGTGTAAAGGATGGACTGTTCAAGTTTAATGTGATGATAGTCATCCCTAAAACTGTTGTTCCTGCTGTTCCCAATGTTAATGAAATAACTCCTATTGCCTATGTTGTTAAGTCTTCTTCTGTTTGGCATGAAAGACTAGGCCATGTTAATATTCATTCTATGCGTAGATTAATTAACATGAACTTGCTACCAAAATTTAAGGTAGATAACTCTGAAAAATGTGAAGTTTGCACGGAGGCCAAACTCACTAAAACTCCATCACGTTCTGTAGAAAGAAACACAGAAACTCTATGTCTAATTCACACGAATTTATGTGATTTAAAATATGTGCAGACCAGAAGTGCAAAAAGTACTTTGTGACATTCATAGACGATTGCACAAAATTCTGTTATGTATACTTGTTACATACCAAAAATGAGGCTTTGGATAAATTCAAAGAATATAAACTTGAGGTTGAGAATCAACTTGGCAAAACGATTAAAATTGTTAGGAGTGATAGAGGAGGAGAATATGATGCACCATTTAATATGTTCTGCTCAGAACATGGAATAGTTCATCAGACAACTGCTAATTACTCACCCGAATCAAACAGTACTGCCGAGCGCAAGAACCTAACTCTAAAGGAGATGATGAATGCCTTGTTGTTGAATTCTGGCTTACCCCAAAACATGTGGGGGGAAGCGTTGCTGACTACCAACTACATTCTCAATAAAATACCTCACAAGAAAACCGGCAAGACATCATACGAACTGTGGAAAGGTAACGTATCTTCGTATAAATACCTCAAAGTATGGGGGTGTCTAGCAAAAGTGGCAGTACCTAACCCGAAATAGGTCACCATCGGACCTAAGACGATTGATTTCATATTCATAGGCTATGCACACAACAGTAGTGCATATCGGTTCTTGGTATACAAATCAGATATACCAGATATCCATGTGAATACAATAATGGAATCAAGAAATGCTTCCTTCTTTGAACACGTATTTCCGTGCAAGGATACTACGTACCCCAAACGTACACGTGAACAAGGGAATGCAAGCACTTCAGTTGATGAACCAGAACATGATACTGATGAGCCTAGACGAAGTAAACGGGCTAGGACATCAAAATTATTTGGTCATGACTTTGTGACGGCCTTTCTGTTAGAGAATGAGCCCAGAACGTTCAAGGAAGCTATGTCTATGCCTGATGCTCCTATGTGAAAAGAAGCAATCAAAAGTGAAATAGACTCCATTATGCAAAATCATACATGGGAGTTAGTCGACTTGCCTTCTGGATGTAAAGCTCTAGGTTGCAAATGGATTTTCAAACAAAAATTAAAACCAGATGGTTCAATAGAGAAGCATAAGGAAAGGCTTGTGGTACAAGGATTTAGGCAAAAGGAAGGCCGGCCTAGATTTCTTTGATACATATTCTCCAGTTACAAGAATAACATCCATAAGAATGTTGATAGCTATTGCAGCTCTACGTAACCTGGAAATACATCAAATGGATGTTAAAATTGTATTTCTAAATGGGGACTTAAAAGAAGAAATATATATGAAACAACCTGAGGGTTACGGAGTTCCTGGACAGGAAAACAAGGTGTGCAGGCTTGTAAAATCCCTGTACGGACTGAAACAAGCTCCAAAGCAGTGGCATGCAAAATTTGACAATGTTATGATGTCAAATAGTTTCAAAATAAATGAATGTGATAAGTGTATCTACATCAAAGATACTCCAAATTGATACATTCTGGTCTGTCTGTATGTAGACGACATGCTCATTATTGGAAGCAATAACGACATTATCAAACAAACTAAGAGCATGCTTAGTGGCAAGTTTGACATGAAAGATTTGGAAGTTGCAGATGTCATACTAGGAATCAAAGTTTCCAGGACATCTGAGGGAATTACTTTGTCTCAAGCGCATTATGCTGAGAAAGTACTTAAAAGATTCAAGAATTACTCCAATGGGACAGCAAAAAGTCTCGTCGATCCCAGTCTTCACTTGTTCAAAAACACAGGCGAAAGCATATCACAACTAGAATATGCACGTGTAATCGGTAGTCTGATGTACCTAACAAATTGTACAAGACCGGACCTAGCACATTCAGTAAATGTACTGAGCCGATACACAAGTAATCCAGGACGAAGTCACTGGAAAGGAATAACTAGAGTATTGAACTACTTGCGACATACTCAAAGTTATGCGCTGCATTACACCAAATATCCAGCAGTACTAGAAGGCTACAGTGATGCCAACTGGATATCGGACTCCAAGAACTCAAAATCCACAAGTGGATATGTCTTCACACGTGGTGGTGCAGCTGTGTCATGGAAATCCTCTAAATAAACGCTATTGGCCAGATCCACCATGAAATCTGAGTTTATTGCTTTGGACAAAGCAGCAGAGGAAGCAGAATGGCTTCGAAACTTTTTAGAGGATATTCCTATGTGGGAAAAATCAGTGCCTGCTTTATGTGTACACTGTGACAACCAATCGGCTATAGCACGGGCACTGAATTGTATGTATAATGGTAAGTCTCGTCATATCAGAAGCCGACACAAAACCATTAGACAACTGCTCTCAAATGGAGTAATCTCTATAGAATATATAAAATCGGCCGACAACCTAGCGGATCCATTTACTAAAGGTCTGTCGCGAGAGCAGGTTGTGAGATCATCAAGAGGAATGGGTTTAAAGCCTATGAAGAAAGAGGATACTTGATGGAAACCCTACCTAGGAATTGGAGATCCCAAGATCTAGGTTCAAAGGGACAACTAAATCTTGTTGAATCGACGGGAGCACTGAGAGATTAAAATCTCATACCCACTCTTAGGATGATAAAACAGTGCTGCATGCAAAGAGTTAGGATAAACTTGACTTTTAATTATTCCCATAGCTTTGAAATAAAAGTGGGGTATAGCAGGATACTCTTTATGAGCAATCACCCTATGAGTGTGAAATGGGACCGTTTCTAGGAGAATGAAGAGAGTCTACATTCTCCAAGTTCACTCACAATTAACCAGGGATGTTCAAGGCCAAAATGAACACAACAAGAGAACTTAGTTCCGTGAGGAGATGAAACTGTGTGATAGTTATTGTCTAGGTTCACATTAAAGCCCGACTAGTTCAAGACATCATGATCACTACCTGGTCAAGTGAATCCGATAGCTACTTACTAAGGGTGGTTCAAAGTTTAAAAATTACAACCATTCCTGATGCAGTGATTTTCCGATTGTACTCTCAGAGTTTTTCTGTCATGTTTTTGTTTTTCTGTCGTGTCTGGATTACATGGTCTGGTAATTTCCATTCATGTGGGGGATTGTTGGAATTAATTTTTGCAGTTTTCCGGGCCGGATTCCGACAGGCTCCGGCCACCGGCGGCGCCGGAAAATGATTGGATTGCGATCCTCTCGACGAGTACTATTCCGTGGAATACTCACTTGCCAAAAACGAATTCCGTATGAATGAGAAATGTTGGTCCAAAGTTGGGTGCTTGAAATGTACTAACTTGGCAACTTGGAGAAAATGGGTAGTCCCATATCGGAAATTGGGAAAGATTTTTTCTAGTATATATACTAGAAAACTGGACTAAAGGGCGTGGCTCGGGGGTTACCACTAACGTGTAGTGGAAAGAGGATTTAGCCAAAATGACAAACACACGCGCGCGCGCCCGGCCCGGCCCAGCTCGGCCCCGGCTCCGGCTTCGGTTTGGCTCTGGCTCTGGCTTAATTTTTTTTTTTTTTTGCCCAGACAAAAAACTTTTCCCCTACTGAACTGATGAAGCTTTTCAGATTCGGTAACTGGTACCATTACTCTGTAACAGCAGAGTAATGGCTCACCAGTTATGAATCTGAAGAGTCTCCATTACTCTGCTATTACAGAGTAATGGGCCTCTGAAGAGTCTCCAGTTTCCATATTCTTTTATAAAGGCTACTGAATCCAGACATAGTTTTTTACACAGTCCAAGGTTCTTCTTCTTCTTCTTCTTCTTCTTCTTCTTCTTCTTCTTCCCCTCTGTGTCAACTGAGAGTACATCACAGACAGCAGTTCGCTGGAATCTCTGAAGCAAGGGTGCTACTCTTCAGAGAAGGTACAGTTGTATCCTGGGAAGCAATTCGCCAGCCACCGTCACACTACGGGACGAATTCTGCTTTAAGGAGAGAAATTTTTCATCTCGACTCTGTGCAAAACCTTAGTTTATTCTTTTTACTTCCTGTAATTCAGATCTTCACAATTGCTGTTGATATTTTTTCATATTTAGAAAACCGAGTTATAACAGATAGTAAAAGCACATCGGGATTAATTTTGAGCCTTAATTCAGGTGTTATTTTTTGGCAATCAAAGAAGCAAGCAGTGGTGGCACTTTCAACAACCAAAGCAGAATATATATTCTCTATCTCTTGCCGGTCGTCAAGCTATATGGTTGCAGGAAATTTTGGAAGAGATACAGGTACGCTCAAGTTGGCGCACCAAGTTATTTTGTGTTAATCTTTCCACAACATATATAACAAAGAATCCGGTGTTTCAAGGCAATAGCAGGCTCATTCAGATCAAGTAACATTTTATTCGAGAGCTTGCCAATTGTGGTGAAGTTAAAGTTCATTTTTTTTTGCAAAACAAGTTATTAAGTTGAAGTTGCAGATATGTTTACTTAAAGCCCTCAAGGTTTTAGATTTCAACAAAATGAAGAGGAAGCTTGGTGTCATGCAATCTACAGCTTAAGGGGCACTGTTGGAAGTTTAATCAATCCTTGCATGAAGAGATGTTCAAGATTCTTCATGCATGGGTGGACTTTTAGTTTTCCAATGGTGGCTGCATAAAGTATTAGTGTCTTTGAGTCTTTTCATGTTGTATGTTCATTTAGTGGGGGTTTTTCATCTTATTTTCAGTTTTGAAGGAATGCTATATATAGCTACTAGTATAATGCAAGTGCGATGCACGTCTATCAAAAAATTTAGTCATTAAATTAAATGAATTTGTATACCATATAAGAAAAAAAATTGTAAAACATTTAACTTGCAAAATAACCGGCTTCAATAATAGAATAAGTGTGAACGATTATAGAATCAAACTTCAACAATACATAAAGGAGAAAAATCAAAATTATTATGTTACCATTATTCTTTGGTCGATTCATACGAATAATTTTTAACCAAGGATTGAATAAACATGAACAACATACTTAGCTCAATATATAAAAGCAAACACCAACCAAGATTAACTGGAAAAGATTGGAGACTCTTTGCTCATTCACCCTAACGGGTAAATGGGCATCAATGTGCTTGTCAGGATCAAAAGGGGTTTTAAGTTCCCCATTGATTTCATCTCCCATCACTGCCTCCTTCAGTTCCTTAAGCTCTTTCCCTACGGTCGCAGACTGCCTAAAAAAAAAAAAAAGTTCGTTACTCGTTAACCATTATATTGGTTGATAATGTCCAATAAGTTGTAAGAAGCAAACCTTAGTTTTTGGGGTCAATGGGTCAGCAGGGTTGTCATCCATTTGCATGAACACATCATGCATTTTGCCATATATCTCTGACTTCGAGTTTTCCAGCTTTATGCCCTCCTTGGCAGTCTTCACCATTTTCTTCCTCATCAGCTGTTAAAGCAATTTTTTATAATTAAAAAAAAATTAATTGAAACCAAATAACGTATGATGGTCTAAGACAACAATGTTGAAGAGAATTACTATTATGAGTTGTGATCTCCTTCGTCAAGAGATATATGACGGAAAATACTTTATTCACCAGCCAACTAATTATCATTGAATCTTTGTCCAAACCATGAAACCGGTGCTCAATAAATTCTGATTGATGCATACATAGGAATATAGGATTAGCTTGTAAACCAAGTTATATGCATTTGATGCAACAGTGAGTTCGAGTTTTGTTTTGTCAAATGCGTGAATAGTTTTTCTCAAAATGTTCCTTAAAATAATTGAATTCAAATGTACCAATTTTTGTAATGTCTCTCTGGATTGAATCTTCCCAGTGCTTCCTTTGGCGTATCTGATCAGCGTAAAACAGGACATATATAAATGGATATAGAGATAATCAGAATTTCAGTGAGGGTTCAATTAAGAACTTTACCTTGGCCCCTGCGATACGCATGGTTAGAGCACTGAGAATGACATGAGTGACTACCAAAGCAAAGATAAAAATGTGCAGATCATGGATTGCTTCAACAGATATAGAAAGGACGGAAATACTTGCAAAGTTTAAGCATAGAGAAACAGGGAAACTCTATAAATAATATTAGTGTAGGTTCTACATACAAACAACAAAGGAAGTAATTTTTGCAGATCACTAGCAGTGAGCTTCAAGTTAAAGTGTTTTAGATCTCATGGTATACCGGGAATGATGTATAAAGGAAAAACGTTTGTTCAATGTTTGTTAGTCATCGTAGAAATTGCATTCAGCACTACATTGCACAAATAATCCGACGGGCCCATAAAACACTGAAATATCATTGTTGGTACGATGCTATCTGAAAGTCCGTAAATTGTTGTTTCCCCTCTGATGTAGCGCCTCGGATCCCCGTTACCGGACATCCGTGACACTTTCCAGAATCTTTACCTTCAAATGCATCTCAACACAGTAATAACACGGAAATTTAAAAACTTTTTATTGCTAAATAAGTCATTACATCATTGATTACAACCGATAACTTGTTCTTGGACAAGGAGTACAAATTACATCAATTCATTACAACTTATTACAAGTATTTACAGACTCCCCTTGTAAAGCTATCAGCTGCCTCCTGGAATGGTAATCGACTGATTACTTGCTGAACTTCGTTGAGCGGCCCATCGGCTCCCCCGGGACTTGCTCCTCAGCTTCAGGCTTCTGCTGCGCGACTCTGATATCTCTGCACCTGCTCGAAAGGTATAACCGATACCTAAAAGGTGGGGAACGTCAGTACTTCGACTAACGCAAAGCTGGTGATAACAGCGATCCTCTAAAATTCAATCACAACCAATAATTTATGCAAAAAGGAAAAGTATTGTGCCAAAACAAGGGTTTAGTGGATTCGGATTCAAGTGCAGTGTTATGACATGACCTTATGACTAGATACAGCAAACTCACATGCCTGACTCTAATGCAAGCAAGACTTTGGAGCACAAATGCATCCCATACTACATACGCCCCCAAATCTAGCCGTCTTTCTCCACAATATAGGGATTCGAACCCTCGCCATGCACCCTACTCTTGTACACACTCAAGTTCCCAATAGATTGTCCGTTGCCCAAGGAGATTGTAGTGGTCGGTCTAGTTCCGCCCTGCAGTGCCCAAGTAGTCGCCGCCAGTTGGTACCCGTGTACGGACCTTCTCAGAAAGCCACGTTGAATCTGGTCCTACGACCATTTGATTCCTCACGTCCACTTATGGACTTCGCATGCATGTTCACCCCAAGATCGAGTCATGAACTTTTATGCATGCATGTTCGCCCCAAGATCGAGTCATGAACATATACCAAAACACATAAAAAAAATCGCGCATAGGGACGTGAGCACCTCGGGAGGTCAAATCCTCCGGGCCTCCCGCACCTTACTTCGGCAAAACTTTGGGAATCAACAGATCGAGATACGAGCCGAGGACCCAATCCATGAGTGCCAAAAACGTATCCCTACGACTGGAATGTACAACACCAACTATGGTTTACTAGGACTAATGCAATTTCCCAACCCTTTAATAAACTATTCTAACCCCTACCTTACTCTAATTACTTCGGGTAAGAATTAACTGCTTCCACACTTGCCTATCAACCTCTGGCCCCTGGCGATACCGGTCCGGTTCGCCACTTTTCCGGCTTGGACTTGTCCAGCATAATGGCCTACGCCTGCCGCTACCCCGGCTGTGAATGTATGATTGCCCAGTGAGCTCAACTCACTAGCATGCTTGAACGTCCTACGCTCGGCAGAAGTCTATAATATAGGGTGGATAGGTGCAGGGTATCCCTTACCCTAGTGACTAACTCGAGTCACACACCCCACTCGGGGAGTCAAAAACCTCAATAAAAGAGATCAACCATACCTAGGCACGAGTCACCGACTCATATACACACAAGGGAAAATGTCTTCACAACACTTAGTCAAACCCAAGACTAGCTAAGCGACTTACGGGTTTCTGCCCGAATCTTAAAATGGTCATAACTCTCTCGATACAACTCCGATTGGAGTGTACGAGCTCAATCTGGAAAGGTAAGATCCCAGGCTACAACTTCCTAGTTGATCGTGAGCTTAAATTCAAACATCTAAGTCCTCAAAATAGCCTCTCAAACTCCAGCCTGCGTGCTTCCTGTGCACGGGCTGCACCTTACCAGTAACACAAAATCCTACTCGTTCATCAGAACGTCACAAACTCAATTTCTATAGAAGGGTGTGGGTGTCCTCAACAACTCTCTAGTTGGTCATGAGTCCAAATTGTACCATCAAGTCATCCTAACACACTCATCTATCACCGATACACCAATTCACACAATGGGTCTCTCCAATTCAGAGCACTCAGCTCTACTCTAGTTCTCTGTCCAGTCTTACAAAAATCATAGTAAATCAACCGTTTACTGGAATTGCCTCAAATTGTTCTTGTTGGAAAGATCTAGGTGTCCACTACAACTCTCTAATGAATCAGGTTCTCAAAATATGCTCCTAACAAGTCTCAAATGCCCAATCTCTACAGTGTACCAAAACTAGCTGAAAACAGCACAGTGCATAATCATAAAATCATAGTAAATTCCACACTTGTTCAAATGACATAAAATTTATGTTGGTAAAACTAGAGATCATACCCAACAATATGAAAAAGACCCCATGTGAAAATTCCAATTATACAGTGAGTACTATCTATTACAATTTAGCACAGAAACCATCAAGTTCTCTAGTTCAACTTCAGCTACTGATTAAATCTCGATTTTTCTCATGTCTATAAACTCATCCAAATAATTTCCTGATTTTTTTAAATAACCCAAATGCATGCAGGTACATAGAGTAAAAATTTCAGTTCAATAGAATGCTTCAATAAATCATGAAAATTCCTACAATATCAGCCATTCTGTTTATCAATTGCTGAATCTGCCTTACTACACAGTTTCATCTCACGATTTTATTAAAATATCAAATGACCACAGAAAAATCTGAAATAAATAATGAAATATCCTAACACATATATGAACAATCCCTGAAAGGTTCATGGTCTAATTCAATATATTTTGCTCTCGGGAAAATCCACAAAATGACACTCCGAATCAGTTTTTCTAGTTCAATTCTGACTTCAACTTTCAACTCTTAGATGATCAACCCTATACATCCTACCAAACATGCATGCAATCAAAATCAATTAAAAGACAAGAAATGAAATTTTAGAGAAACTCCCCACCCTTGGTTGTAGTAGAGGAATGATCTTCTTCAAGCTTCCTTCCTTGAAAATCTCTTCTTGAGCCTTCTTCTTCACTTTCTTCTTCCTTCTCTCCTATTTCCCTTGAAGAGGTTTTCTGAAATTTCCAGAGCAAAGAGAGATAATGAAGTGGGAAGATGAGGGAGAAGAGAGGGGGGTGTAGCCGGTTTTGAAGCTAGGGGTAGGCTTAGGGTGTAGGTGGTTTTGTAGACCAAAACCATGGCTCAAAGCCCATTGGTATGTGGTTGTTGTGTTGGCTGCCCAAAATAGGCCTTAATGAGTTCCAACGAGTGCGAGACGAGCGGTTTAACGAGCGCACGCAATATATATCCACTGTCGTACCATACCGTGTTATATTTGCATGAGTGTCGTGCCGAAAACTAGCGTTTGTTCTAGTATCAGCCCTCCTCGTTCTCGTGCATCTTTGGAATATAATTCTCTCATGAGCCGCCCCGTAACCCTAACCATCCACCACGATAGAAAAATTGATCCATAATACTACAATCAATTGCACGCATACTGACAATATACATACACATATATATACAAGGATCATACAATCCGGGGTGTTACATCTGAAGAATCAATTCCTTCCTATAACATGTTGTTACTGGAGAGTCTAGTGCACAATTATATGTGTATGATTTATTTATGTAATAGGATGTAACCTGTAACCTTTTGTTCCTATAACCTGTTGGTACGATGCTTATTTATGTAATAGGATGCAAGGACACAATTATATGTGTATGATTTACTTTTTATTTATAATTAAGATTCAAATTACATAAGCTGTTACCCATATCCATTACTGAAGAGTGTGTTTATAAACAACGTTAGGTTCACTAAAGTCCTATTTTTAATCTGAAAACCCATGAAACAAACCAAGAAGCAAAACACTTACCTTGGTGAGCAATGAAATTGAAAGTTTCTCAAATCAAATTTGCAACTTAATTTTTCTTCCAATAATCTGATTTCCCCTAATCTGAAAACCCATGAAACAAAATTAAGAAAAAATTTCAACTGTTTTGGCTTTTTTAAAAGATCACAAAAGCAAAGCATTAAAAATTATCAAAAGCAAAGAAATGGTCGAGTTTCGACAGGTACCTTGGTTCTACAGAGAAACTCATATATTTGCATCTCTGATTTAAGTGTTATTCAAGCCTTCGGATTGGAACAATCTGTTGGTTGTTTTTTTCTCATCATGGCTGCAAACTCATTGTAGTTAATTCTTCCGTCCTGAAACATGAAAAGTAGATTATTATGCAAGGACAGGTCAAATTGTATATTATTATCCTGGCAAGTAACATTACAAACCTCATATGTAGGAACCCCATGCCCCTCCCAAAAGTCACATGAAAGGATGTGACACTCTTTTAATCAATCGATGGCCCTCTAGGATAATCGTTGCCACACTGATAAAGCTTGTTGCACTCCTACTCCAAGCAACATGTGAGATATCATCAGCATGTTTGTAACTCTTTAGTAGAAAGAACTATTTAAGAATACACAAAATCTGTACTATTTTAATTGGAGAGTTGGGGTTTGTAACAAACAAATCCTAACTTTGTAACTATATAAATACGTATGATGCATGTCCAAACTATATACAATAAATATAAATGTGCACCGCACGTGTAGCCCAAATCAAAACATTCAAATACAAACTATTTTTTTTCTTATTCAATATATTCATTTAATTTGATGACTTACTTTTTTAAACGTGCATCGCACGTACATTATACTATAATAATTATTTAAACACGTAGAGAAAAACAGTATAAACAGTATAATTTGTGATGTCTATTCACAAAGTAAACAAATAGTTTGGATCGGAAGCTATGTCTATCGATATTTCCTTCCTGCGTCTTCTTCTAAATTTTGTACTTCCGCTATCCCAATTATATTTACTTCTTGATCATTTAGCACAGGGTCGGCCCCTACCTTGAGGTAGGTCGTTTCAGGTCTCCGATTTTTTGGCAATTTTAGAAGGTTTCAAATTTGTTTTCTCCTTATAAATATAGACACGTATTTTACGCACAAAAAATTTATATTGTAATTAGGGACTTCCAAAAATAATTATTTGGTCTTGAGCCTCCGGGAAATCAGGGTCGGCCCTAATTTAGCATATATTAGATGTTCATTTTCCTATGCATGGGTTTTTTAATATGTTTTTACCGCAGTTATATAATAAGCCCAAGAAAGATCGATATATAATATATGAATTCATCAACGTGCGCAAAGTGGGCCTACTCCATGATATCATATTTGAGTCTTGGGCCTAATCCCTGATATCACTTTCTTCATTCGAGTATTGTCCCCTCTCAACCACCCAAGAATGTAGTCTTTGAAGTTCGTCATTAGTAATTGTTGAAAGGATTCCTTTGAATACAATCTATAACATATCATTTTTGGATGGATATTAGAAAGTTTCAGAATAATGTCCTCACAAGCTTTGGCGTTTACATTTGAAACTTCTAGATACAGTTGAATAATTTCCTTTGTTCCTTGACATGAACTTTACAAACTGATTGAACTTTCGGAAACCAATTCAAGAATAACATATAGTAACACAGATTAACTTAAAAGCATTGTGTAGAAATATTTATTGTAAACTAAATAATCCATAAAAATCTGCATATATCTAAGGCAGGGGCAGGGGCAAGGGAGCAAACCTGGTGTATAGGAGGATACATGGAGTTTGTACACACCGGGCACTCAAGAAGCTCATGCACACCACTGGAAGAAGAAACAACAGCTTTCACACCAGAAAGCTAAGAAGGCTTACTAACCGAAATATCCCCAATCTCATTTCTGTCAATCGACTGCTCGCTGCTGTCCGAAGTATGAGATTCAGAGACATCCAAACATATACTACTACTGCTATTTCCAGGGGCCATACCACTCTTCAATTAAATCTAAACTTAACCCACCAAAAAAATTCAACTGAAGAATTCCTCAATTCACAGCTCAGAAAATTATCATCATAATGCATCTCAGAAAATTATCATTGCTTAACCTATTTAAAAATAAATAAATAAAATTATAAATTTGACACAATATGGTTAGGATCATGTGTTAATTCGAATCATGGGTAAACTACACAGCACAGCACGAAAATCAAAGCATGAGATAAACAAACCATTTCTAATCACAATACCAGATACGGTAACCGAGAATTAACACAATTTGAACCAAATGAATTAAAGATCAGACCAGACCAGACCCTTTTCAAAAGTCAAACAGGAGGTGGGATGGGGACGCGCGGTGGGAGGGTGGCTAAGCTGGGAGGCGAGGAGACAGGACGGGGACGTACGGTGGGAGAGAGGCTGAGCGGGGAGGCGGGACGTGGGTGCGCGATGGGAAGGCGGGACGTGGGTGCGCGATGGGAGGGCGGATGAGCGGGAGAGGAAGCGACGATGGGTGGAGGAGAGATGTTCTGGATTTAGGGTGGATTTAGGGTTTCTTTTCCAACAAAGAAGATGAAGCGGCTGTTTTTTTTGTAGGGATTGAACGTGATGCGCGGGTATGTTTAGGGGTTTTAGTTTGACCGTATATTGTATGTGTTTGCTCACAAATTTAGGGTTTGTTTATTTACAACTCAACTCTTCCATTAAAATAGTAGAGATATATAGTTTCATGTTATGTTAGAAAGATAGTAAGCAAGCAAATCTAATATCAATGAATTTTCTTTCAATTATATTGTGAGTTAATATTATTTGGGTACTTGTACAGGAGAACAATCTTCTTCTCTTGTCACTGTGTCAACAGTAAATGGATTTTGGTTCTTACTTATGTTAGCATGTTGCTTATCTTCGCTAATACATAAATAAATAAATTCATATTTGAATATGTGTTGAGAGTTAATTGTTGGCCTGAAACTGTAAAACGTATGGTTATATTTGGCAGTATTCAGGTATATGGCATGAAAGTAGTGCATTTTGAGATGGAGAGTCCCGGAAATTTCGATATTATTTACAAACTAGTTACTTGGTTGATTTCTAGGTAGATATGACATCTCTCCACGAAGAAAGGTTGGAAATCCCCCAATCTTTCCCCATATTATGAAACTTTGAACATACGACCGACCTACTTAATTATGTCTCCGGCCGTAATAATAACTTAACTATATGTAAGTGATAGAGGTGTTAAACCTAGATTTTCTGAATTTTGCATGGCTTTAGTTTCATATCATCATGCATACAACAAAACAGAGAATGAATACATGTCTACCAATTGGAAATGTAGTTTTCGTAATGAAAGTATCAAGTAGTAACGACAATTTAGCAAAGAGTAAACCGACCAACATTAACAGTAGGATTTAGGGAACCAGCCTCCCGCACAACGATTCAAGCCAACTGGGGCCAATGCCATAGCAGTGACAGGGTGGGTGCCCACATGCTTCAGATGTGGGGAGTCAGGCCACATAGCTACTGGATGCACCAAGCCATTCAAGACATGCTTCATATGTGGTAAGGAGGGCCACTTCAAGACAGATTGCCCTCAGCTTCAGCGGGGGGGACCAAGTCATAGGCAATTCAAGCCAGAACAAAGGCAGTTCAAGCCTGAGCAAAAACAGTTCAAACAAGGACGGGTGTTTGCCTTGACAGAAGCCGATGCAGATGAGGTGGATCATGTGATCACGGGTACGGAAGACGAAGCTTAATTGACTTATATTTTCCGTTTATGTAATAAAATGTTATGTAATGAGAATACTCATATGTAACAGGGAATATTTTAATAAATGGAATAAAAGCTTCGGTGTTATTTGATACGGGATCTTCACACACTTTTGTGTCACCCTCTTTTGCTAAAAGATTGGAAATTGAGCCAAAAATATTTCCTGGCAAAGTTTTATCTGTGGCTACTTCGTCAGGAGAGAACCTGACAACCGATCGATACTATGAGGGGTGTGATCTCGAGATTGGGGGCAGACTCTTTGGCATCGATCTCATTGAACTGGCAGTTCTCGGAGTTGACATCATCATTGGCATTGACTGGATGTCAGTCTACAGTGCGACTATCGAGTGCAAAGACAAAGAGGTCATAATCAAGGCACCAGGGGGACCAGTTGTTACTTTCCGAGGCAAGGGGAAGGGTAAGCAGATAGTAGCAGCATTGTCCGAGCAGAAAGTTCCAGAAGAAGTGAAGCAGATCCCAGTTGTCCGAGACTTCCCAGTAGTATTTCTAGACGATATACTAGGGCTTCCCCCTCGTCGAGATGTAGAGTTCAGCATCACGGTTCAACCGGGAAGTGCTCCTATTTCCAAGGCCCCATACAGAATGGCACCAGTCGAACAGAACGAGATCAAGAAGCAGATCGAAGAGTTACTGAGCAAAGGATACATCAGGCCAAGTGCATCACCATGGGGAGCCCCAGTTCTTTTAGTAAAGAAAAAGGATGGATCTATGACGATGTGTATCGACTACAGAGAGTTGAACAAGGTGACCGTACAGAACAAGTACCCCATTCCCCGAATTGATGATTTGTTCGACCGCCTGCAGGGAGCAGCAGTCTTTTCCAAGATAGATCTAAGGTCTGGGTATCATCAGGTCCGGGTAAAGGAAGATGATGTGCATAAAACGGCTTTCCGAACCAGGCATGGTCACTACGAGTTTCTAGTTATGCCATTCGGAGTCACAAACGCACCAGCTATTTTCATGGACATGATGAACAGAGTTCTACGACCTTTCATCGATTCCTTTGTCGTTGTATTTATTGATGACATTTTGGTCTACTCCAAGACTGAAGAAGAACATGCCAAGCACTTGACAGAGGTCCTAAAGAAGCTTCAGGAACACCAGTTATATGCAAAATTGTCTAAGTGTGACTTCTGGAAAACCGAAGTCGCCTTCTTGGGTCACATCCTTTCTAAGGAGGGAGTGGCTACTGACCCGCAAAAGGTTGAAGCAGTTAAAGACTGGCCAAGACCAACCACGGTGAAGGAGATCAGAAGCTTTTTGGGTCTAACCGGATACTACAGAAGGTTTATTCAAGGGTATTCTCAGATAGCGGTGCCACTCACCGGGCTCACAAAGAAGAATGTGAATTTCGAATGGTCAGAGCAATGTGAAGCAAGCTTCCAGGCGTTAAAGGAGAAATTGACTACAGCCCCTATCTTAGCGCTGCCCAGAGCAGGAGTTGAGTATGACATCTACAGCGATGCTTCACATCGCGGACTGGGTTGCGTACTAATGCAAGAAGGAAGGGTGATTGCTTATGGGTCTAGGCAACTTAGACCACATGAGAAGAATTACCCAACCCATGATTTGGAACTAGCGGCGATCATCTATGCTTTGAAGCAATGGAGACATTATGTGTACGGGGAAAAGGTCAATATGTACACCGATTATAAGAGCTTGAAGTATATTTATCAACAAAGAGACTTGAATTTAAGGCAGAGGAGATGGTTGGAGGTGTTGGAGGACATCCGACCTGAAATCAAATATCATCCAGGCAAGGCTAATGTGGTAGCAGATGCACTTAGCAGAAAGGTCAGTTTGTCTCGGTTGATCACAACCCAGGAAAGGTTAGCGGATGAGCTAGATCGAGCAGGAATCGAAGTGGTTCTGCATAATGTGGAGGCTTCTTTAGCTCAATTGAGGATTCAACCCACTTTGAGAGACAGAATCATGGACAGCCAGAAAACGGATCCAGAGATCCAAGGGATGATAGAACAGGTTGGCTTAGGCAGACTGGCAGAATTTCAAGTGAAGGATGCAGTACTTTGGTTTGGGGAGCGGCTTTGTGTGCCAGATGTAGCGGAGCTAAAGGAAAGTATTCTTCAGGAAGCACATGCTACCTTGTTATCTGTACATCCTGGGAGTACCAAAATGTATAAGGATATAAAACTACACTTCTGGTGGCCAGGTATGAAGCGAGATGTGGCGGAGTTTGTGGCCAGATGTGCAATTTGCCAGCAGGTCAAGGCAGAAAATCAGAAACCTGGAGGATTGTTGCAGCCTTTACCCATCCCGGAATGGAAGTGGGACTGTATCAGCATGGATTTCATCACGGGTTTACCCAGGAGTTCCAAAGGCAATGATACCATTTGGGTAATAGTGGACAGACTCACCAAGTCAGCTCACTTCTTAGCGATGAAGCTTACTTGGTCAATGGAAAAGCTGGCAGAATTGTATGTGGATGAAATTGTGAAATTGCATGGAGTCCCGATGTCTATAGTATCTGACAGAGATGCGCGTTTCACTTCACATTTTTGGAAGAGTCTGCAAGCGGCTATGGGGACAAGGACTGATTTCAGTACAGCCTTCCATCCTCAGACAGATGGGCAAACTGAACGGGTCAACAGAGTGCTAGAAGATATGCTCAGGTGTTGTGTGTTGGATTTTGGTGGTAGCTGGGAGAAACACTTAGCTCTGGTAGAATTTGCATACAACAACAGTTTCCAGACGAGCATTGGAATGGCGCCCTACGAAGCTTTATATGGGAGGAAATGCAGGACTCCGGTCTGTTGGTATGAAGTAGGGGAGAGGCAGCTGTTTGGACCAGAGATTGTGCAGCAAACTTCAGAAAAGATTGAACTGATCAGAAAGAGGCTGGTCGATGCGCAAAGCAGGCAAAAGAGTTACGCCGACAATAGAAGGAGAGACTTGGAATTTGACGAAGGTGACCATGTCTTTGTGAAAGTATCTCCGACTAAAGGAGTGATTCGGTTTGGGCGAGGAGGAAAATTAGCCCCGAGATACATTGGACCCTACAAAATACTGAAGAGGATTGGGAAGACAGCTTATCGGTTAGAACTGCCGGACGAGTTGGCCCAAGTTCACAATGTTTTTCACGTGTCCATGCTAAGGGGCTATGTTTCTGACCCAAGTCATCATCTGCCAGAAGTGCCTGAGGGTTTGCAACTGAATTTGAGCTATGCTGAGCGTCCCGTTGAGATTGTGGATCGCCGAGAAAAGGTCTTGAGAAACAAGATGATACCCATGGTAAAAGTCATTTGGAGAAATCAATTTGTTGAGGAAGCAACTTGGGAATCAGAGGAAAAGATGCGGAAGGACCATCCCGAACTCTTCAACTAAGTTTTCTTTCGAAGACTTTTCTTTCCTTCTTAGTATTTTCTCGCTCCTAAGCGTAGTTCCGGGGACGGAACTATTCTAAGGAGGGAGTGTTGTAACACCCCAACTATATTTTTTATTATTAAAATGCATTTTTTCCAATTTCTTGCACGTATGGTGCACGTGCAAATTTTTATTCTCATTCGGCTATTCTCATTTTCTATTTTTTAGCATGCATTGTTTTTTTTAGCCTTTCTTTTTGACCCATGAACTTAAAGTTAAATCCTAGCCCAATGGACCAATTAAAAAGAAAGCCTACTAGAATAATTAAATTAGTTAAATGAAAGCCCATAATTCAAGCCCACTAATTATAACCTAAATTAGGTTGAACCTAAACTAATACAAGACAAGTCACATTTTTTTTGTTGTGTACACATTTAGAATTATAGCAAGTTGTATTTAATATGTATGTGTGCATGTACATTTGTACAATTTTGATCATGAAGGAGGGGGGGGGGGGGGGCCGGTGTGCATGAAGAGAGAAAGAGGGAGAATGAATGAGAGGAGTTAAGGTTTGGAAGAGTGGGGAGGTGGAGAGTTGTAGGTTATGGGAGTTTAGAATTGGAAGGGTTGTAAGAATTAAATAGAGTAATTTATTAGAGGTGAAATTTTGCAAAATACACCTTCCCAAAATCTTATAAATAGCACCCTACCCTTTTCATTTCACACACAAAAAATTAGAATTAAAACAAGAGAAAGAAAAGAGAAAGAAAAGAGTGTAAGAAAAAGAAAGAGAGTTATTGTGCTTGGAGGATCTCTTGCTTGGAGCATTTGCTAGGAGGAGAAGAGGACTAGGAGTTGCTAGGAGCAAGAAGGAGCTATTCATTTGTAGTTTTCAACCTTCAAACAAGAGGTGGGTTCTCATGCTTTCTAATTTAGAATTATGCATGCTAGTAATATTTTTGTTTTGATGTATAGTTAAAATTTCATGTTAATGTTACATGCTATGAATGATAACAATATTGTTATGATTAAAAAAATAATAGAAAATTTTGACTAAAGAGCTAATACCATAGATCATGTTAAAATACTTGTAAAATGTTATGCATGTTAAAAGTGTATTTTTTTTTGTGTATGGAAAATTTGTTGAAAAATGTTGTTTAGTTTATGCTCTAGAATCATGAAAGAATAACAAAATAAGTTAGTATGCATGAATGAGGATATAATTGAGTGTATGAAAAATATTGGGAATACATTCTTTTGCAAAAAATGTTTTGTGAAGAATCTTGTTATGAATAGATAAAATTTATGTTAGTGATGTTGTGATTGATGTGATTAAGTAGAAAAAAAAAAGAAGTATACCATGCTAACTAAAGAAAGAGAATTACTTGATTGTTGTGAACCATGTTAGTATGTTTGATTAGCTTTGTGGTTACAATAGTGTTAATATATGAGAATAACTTTGATGTGAAATTTACAAATGGGAATCATGCTATCATAATTGATTAATGTGACAAATACCATGTTAATGAAAGAAGACAAATTCTTGTATAAACCATGTTGGTAAATTGTAAAATTTTATGCTTGACCATATTAGATTTTATAATAAAATAAAAATGAAATTTCGTTAGTTTATAATATGTCGACATGTGTAAGTTTTATTTTTTAAAAAAGAATGAGAACTATTGTGTGAAAGAGCAACTTTTATTTTTCATTATAAAATATGATTTATGACAAATTGAGATTTTAATCAAATAAACATGGATACTAGTTTTCATTCCTTTTGTAGGATTTAGTTCCTAAAGAAAAATCTAAGTTTGCAAAAGATGAGAAAAGAGATTTTTTTTAAATAAGTGAAAAATAATATTTTAATGAATTGAAAATTTCATTTGTTACTACCCTTTTATCTAATATCTAGGAAATGATTATTTCTAAATTTCTTTGAAATAATTGATCTTTTGAGTAAACACATTTTATGGAAAAAGATATACTTTATGGATAGTTGAACAAAAATAACATTTGTACTTTTCTAAACAGAAATATACTAAAAATTCCTGGTTAGCTAGAGGATATTTCTTATAGGAGATCTTGGGTTCAAAACTGGATAGTCACATTTATTTTTATTTTTGAAAGATTCCCGAACCCAAAACTAATACCTAAAGTGTTCGGCTTAGGAATTGGACATCAAAGTCCAATGGACTTATTGGTTAGGTGGTTCGGATCTGGCCTTTGATCGGTTTGACCATGGAGACCGGGATCGAAACTTGGGCACCTCCTTCATTTTTTTTTAATTCCTTTTTGCATGTAATGAGATTTTGAATAATATGAGATATTATTTTACATTATAATATCAGATGTTATGATATAAGATTTCACTTGAATCTTGTATTATAACACCCATGATACTAAATTGAAGTATTATAATCAGGGACTTACTATCATTCAATGAATACATATTATTGTAGTATGGCTGTTATGATAATACGTTTAGTTAATTAAGCATATTAACGTATACTGTGATCCATTGTGTTCACCCATAACCAAAGAATATAAATTACAAAGGAAAACTAAATGATTTTCCTTTGTAATTTTACCATTGTTTTCCTGATTTTTTTTTAAAACTAAAATTGTGACTTTGAAAGTAACACTTTTCCTTTAGAAATTTGGGTTGTGATTAGAATCTATTTGGTAAAGAGTATGACACTTATTTTTAAAAAAATAAAAATAAAAATAAAAATAAAAAAATAAAAATATTGTGTTGTGAATCAAATTCTTTTGGAAGGATTACACTCTTATTTTGTGTAGAAATGTTGATGTGGTTGAAATGTATTGCTAAAGTGACTTAAAAATGGATGAAAATATTGTTCATGAAGAAGAGTATGGCTTTTGAAAGGTTGTGATTCATGAAGAAGAGTATGACTTAAAAATGCATATTAACGTATACTGTGATCCATTGTGTTCACCCATAACCAAAGAATATAAATTACAAAGGAAAACTAAATGATTTTCCTTTGTAATTTTACCATTGTTTTCCTGATTTTTTTTTAAAACTAAAAAGTTGACTTTGAAAGTAACACTTTTCCTTTAGAAATTTGGGTTGTGATTAGAATCTATTTGGTAAAGAGTATGACACTTATTTTTAAAAAAATAAAAATAAAAATAAAAATAAAAAAATAAAAATATTGTGTTGTGAATCAAATTCTTTTGGAAGGATTACACTCTTATTTTGTGTAGAAATGTTGATGTGGTTGAAATGTATTGCTAAAGTGACTTAAAAATGGATGAAAATATTGTTCATGAAGAAGAGTATGGCTTTTGAAAGGTTGTGAATAAAAGACTCATGAGTAGTATTAAAATGAGACTTCATGAATACAAATTAAGATGAGACCTTGAATCACATTTGTGAATAATTTGAAAGACGAAAATATCTAGGTTTAAGACATGATTACTAAAGGGTATGTGCACCCATGTTTTATTGTACATGAAAGTTTATGACTTAGAGTTGGTAAGACCTCGATGCCGGCGTTATTAAAAGAAAAGATTTGAGATATGATTTTGGAGATATGGCCATGGAGCTATCTCATATTGTTGATTAAGTCCGGTAGGAGGTAAAACTAATTCTTGAATGAAAACTATTCATGTCTTAAACTTAGGAAAATTTAGGCACCTAGGTGAAGATGTAATAAACTTGTGCAAACGTAAATGGGTGCTTCTATATAGTCGGTGGTGGATCTCCGTGGCTATAGACCCAGTTGGTGGACTGTGGTTGCCCCATAGGAGATGGACTGTATTTTATCCGGGACTTAGGGTAGTCGACGGATGTTTACCATACTCCAAAGATTATGTACATACTGGGGCTAGAAGGGCATTTACGGGATTATCATCACGATATAATAGCCAGGGAGGCTGGGATCTGTTAATATAAGCCAGGGAGGCTGAGATCCATATCTGTGAAATAACTCTAAAACTTGTTTTATTACTGGGTAGTCTCATGGCGAGGGATCGAACCCTTCAATATGGAGTACGTAGGCACTTGCCCTCAGACCTATGTAGTATGGGATGCATAGAATCTGAACAAGTGTGCATTAGTGTCATCCTAGTGTAGAGCTGTGTGCATTAGGCATTAAGACATGACATACACTTATGCTTAGAACAATCACTTTTGACACTTTACTTGTTCATTCAATCTTTTGTGTGATTTGTTAAAGTATGAGATTGTTATACTATTCCCGGCATAGAGAGGATAGCCGTGTATAACATTTCGTCAGTTGTAAGTAACTGACGAGCCCACAGATTAACATGCAGGTAAAGGACCATACATGAAGCTATGAAGTGGATATGCTGATGCTGCTTTTATTTTAGAGATGTTGTAAATAATTTATTGTAAATTTTATTCTTCCGCTGTGTAAAACCAAGTTGTAATTGAACTCTGATGTACTAGTGAAAAAGTTTTAAATTTTCCTTGTAAAATTGTACGAAGTGAAGTAAAGATCCTGTGAAATCCCAAGTTTGTTCTTATTTGAAATTCGGGGTGTTACAGATGGTATCAGATTTGGGCACCGTGGGAATCGAACCAGGCAACAGCCGGCAACCACTTTAGTGGTACCCAACTGACCAAGAAGTCTTTATGACTTTCTTGTCATAGAGGCAGGCCGAAACCCTCATGTATCAACTTTCGGGTTCTGGGTATTTTAAACAAAATCAAAACAAATTGAGGATTATAAGTTTCGAATCCCGCACCTACTACCAGCAACAGTGACAGCCCTATGGCTCACTCACTAACCAATAAATCTACTTGCAACTACTGATTAAAGTTTGTATTACTTTAGTTTTGTTCATACTGTTCTGAGATTGTCTCTTTTTACCCAAAAAAAAAATCGTTTATCCCAAGATCCAACACTTTATGATATTGATATAAACTTTTAGACTGAGATAAATTTTAAAAAAATAGTAGCAAAACTCATTTCAAACTCTTTTTAAAATATATTTCTATTTTTAAATAATCTCCCTTCTTATTCTAGATATAGATTTTGTCTTTATCCCAAAACTTGATTTCTAAGAGTTTTATTCATGAAGATTAGTTTATGTGCTCCCATCAAACTAATTATACTTGGCAATAAAGACGAACAAGTCTCTTAATTATCAAGGATAATTCTTTTATGAAAGAAAATTTTATTTTTACATAACAACATGCAATAGTAGACATATTTTGTGGTAACTATCTAATTTATCTTTCTTTCTTTCTTCATTTGACTAATCATGGTATCAAGTATAAATTTAGTATAACACTATTACACATGAATCGTATATTCAACACATACAAATTTCCTAAGCATATAAACAAGATTCATAATATAAAGCATTTCTTCTTTTTAATTAGCATGATATTATCTATAATTAGAAAGTAGAGAACACCCACCTTGATTGAAGCTTGAATAATGAAAGAAAATGAACACCTCTTCTAGCTCCAAAGTGACCTCCTAGATCTTCCCCTTCTAGCAAGAGCCTCCAAGCACAAAAAAACTCTCTTCTATCTTACTTTCTTTTTCTTGATTTGTTTTCTTTTTGTGTGTGAAATGAAAAGGGGTAGGGTGCTATTTATAGGGTTTGTAGAGGGTTCAATTTGCAAAATTACACACCTAATAACTCACTCAAATTAATTTTTAACCTCTCATTTTCCTAACTCTCAAAAACCCCCAACTCTTCAACTCACCACCTCTCTCACATTAACTCACTCATTACTCCTTCCTACAACTCAACCGGACCACACACCCTACACAAAACCGGCCCAGTGCTACTTCAAAAATCAATCCACTGTTTTGATTCCCCCAACGTGGGCCCATTCATTATACTATCCATTTCCATATCAACTATTACCAACAGTTATACTATATACACTATAGCATTTATCACTATTATACATTACTCCATTCTCACCGTGGGCCCCCATACCACACACTCTTTCTTACACATTTATTTTCACTTACTAATTAACATTTCATCATACAACCCATCTATTTATACACTACACCCTTTTACCATATATACAACATATTATATATTATTAAATTACACACTCCGAACTTTATTTTAAAAGAACAAATACGTTTAAATACGTGCACCGAAATAAACACGTGCGTTGCACGTAAAAACATGAAAGTGCGAAAATCGACTTTATTGATGAAAGGTTATTAAATATAATCTAAAATAATATAAGAAAAATATATTTACTAATTTTATACATTTCATGATGAAATTGCAGCATGTAGAAAGCACGTGCATTATACGTGCAGAAAAAATTGAAAAATGCATTTTAATCAAAAACAAGGGAGAAATAAATTTTCGTTTTATAAAATAGATTTAAATACATAAAAATAAATAATTTAAACCTGTAGAAAATATTATACGTAGTGGTGGAAACACGTGCATCAAAACACGTAAAAAGCACGTAAATCCCAGGGATTGAAATATTATATTTTAGTTGACTGAAATCAATACGGAAAATGTATAAATAGTACGAATCCAAAATATGTAGTGAAACACATTACAAAATATACGTGCGTAACACCCATGGGCAAAATTGTAATTTCAATTTTGCGGGGTGTTACACTCTCCCCCCTTAGAGTAGTTCCGTCCCCGGAACTCGCTAGGGTAAAGATTGTATTTTGTACACGTCACAAAAAAATATTTGTATTTAGAAAACTGCAACTTTAAGAAAAATAAATGTATCTAGCATGATTAAAATAAGTACACACACAAAAAAATTTATATATGATATATATATAGAGATCATTGGAAAAATATAAGTAATAACTAAGAATGTAAAGACAATTAAAATTTGAGAAAGGATATTGTATAAATAGTGAGTATGTGCAATGTAAAACTATAAAGGTAGTGAGTAGCGATTAATAGTAAAAATGTATATATCAAAACAAATAGGCAATAATAGTACTGAATGTAAACAAATAAAACAAAAATGGTAGAAAATCTCAATCTTGTTAAAAACATATAGAATAAGATACTATAGTATCATAGAAATCAAAATCATATAAAATGATTGCTCATAAGAAAATTTCATAAGAAAAATCCAAAATAATAAATGAAGAAAATATTGGTTGCAATATTAATTTAATAAACGGAAATTTAAAACTTGACAAAACACGTAAAGTAATAGTAGATATAAACGGGTAAACATAAAATGACGTAAATACATGAAAGACGAAATTTTAAGTTTGAAAAAATAGGTTTAAAATATCAAGACTAAGGAAGATAGACAAATAATAAATATTCAAATGTTTTAATACCATAAGAAAATATTTATTTGAAAAAAATATATTGAGAAAGTAGCATGATAAAAATCTACAAAATAATTTGAGAGGAAAGTGTGTAAGGTATCATGAATGACGGTCCAAGCTACCACGCTTCCACTGCGCCACTCTGATACCCAGGGGAAAATGTGCTCGCATAAACTCTCATATTAATGTATACGAGGAGAACATCATGAATGAAATTGAATGCAAGTTCAATAACAACTTCATTCACGACTCCAGCCATCCAAAGAAAATGGAGAGAAAACATCAGTATATATAGAGCAACACAAATGTAAATCACTTACATTTAAATCTCTATAGACTGAAACTCACACTCTAGTGTCCACAGGAATAATATTGTAACTACTCAATAAGGTGTCACGGGTTCTAAACTATAGTTAATGGTCTTATTACTCTTCCTAAACAAATCTTTAGTCTATCAAGTTCGGATTTACTTGGGTTAGCCGTAAGAGTCGGTTCCCAGCTAGCGGTGGTCCGAAGACGCTTAAGTACCGTGTCGCTTAGGGTTGTTTACACCCGGTTGACAGAAGGACTCTCTTGGTTTGTTCCCAAATTTATCGTCACTTTTTATCGTTCCTTATAAACTTGTACTACTTGTGAAGCATGCTCTGATACCATCTGTAACGCCCCGAATTTCAAATAAGGACAAACTCGGGATTTCACAGGATCTTTACTTCACTTCGTACAATTTTACAAGGAAAATTTAAAACTTTTTATTCACAATACATCAGAGTTCAATTACAACTTGGTTTTACACAGCGGAAGGATGAAATTTACAATAAAACATTTACAACATCTTTAAAATAAAACAGCACCAGCATATCCCCTTTATAGCTTCATGAATAGTCCATTACCTGCATGTCAATCTGTGGGCACGTCAGTTACTTACAACTGACGAAATGTTATACACGGCTATCCTCTCTATGCCGGGAATTGTATAACGATCTCATACTTTAACAAATCACAAAAAAAAGGATTGAATGAACAAGTGTCAAAAGTGATTATTCTAAATATAAGTGTATGTCATGTCTTAATGCCTAATGCATACCATTCTACACTAGGATGACACTAATGCACACTTGTTCGGATTCTATGCATCCCATACTACATAGGTCCGAGTGCAAGCGCCTACGTTCTCCACAATAAAGGGCTCGATCCCTCGCCATGAAAACTACCCGGTAGCAAAACAAAGTTCAGACTATTCCACGAATGTGAATCCCAGCCTTGGAGTCCACCAACAGCTGTTATAACAGATTCCACATTGTACGAACCGTCCCGTATGTGACCCTCTAGCCCAGTATATATATATATATACATTGGAGACGGTAAACACAAAAATCCATCCGTCCAACTACTCAAGATCCCGGAGTCCACCGCTGACCCGTCCTCATAGTCCCGGACTAAAATATAATAATCCGTCTCTTACAGGGCAACCTCAGTCCACCAACTGGGTCTATAGTCTTGGAGTCCACCAACAACTATATAGAGCACCCCACTTACGTTTCCCTAAGTTTACTACATCTTCACTTATGTGCCTAAATTTTCTTAAGTTCAAGACATGAATAATTTCCATTCAAAGAATTAGTTTTACCTCCTACCGGACTTAGTCAACAAATACGAGATGGCTCCATAACCACATCTCCAAATCACAACTCAACATTCTTTTATTTCAATAATGCCGGTACCGAGGTCTTACTAACTCAAAGTCATAAGCTTTCATGTACAAGAAACATGGGTACATATACCCTTTAATAATCCTGTCTTAAACCTAGTTATTTTCATCTTTCAAATTATTCACAAATGGTCAATAACTTGTCTCAATTCATGATCTAGTTATTTATTCATAATCTTCGTAGCAAAATAATTCTTTTCAATTTACATAATTTCATTACATGAATTTTATCACAAAAATCCAGGCTCATATGGTGTCTCGATTCACTTCGAGATATTCCTTAACAAAATACAAATGCAAACTCTTCAAGAGTAATCACTTCACAAAAATAATATTTTACTATTCTTCACAAAGAAAAATTCTATTCTCAAATAAAAATTTTGAAGTCACATAATCCTATCTAAATTTCCATTTTTATTTCTCAAAATCCATGAAAATCTATGAAACTAATTTTAATAAATTTTATATCAATTTCATCTTTAATCCCTCACGAATGCTTGAAATATTGTGAAATTACTTTTAATAAATCCCAAATCATTTTAGAGAAATAATAAGATTTATTTATAATTATTAAGAAACTTCTTAAAACCAAAAAAAAGATTTGGGCACCGTGGGAATCGAACCAGGCAACAGCCGGCAACCACTTTAGTAGTACCCAACTGACCAAGAAGTCTTTATGACTTTCTTGTCATAGAGGCAGGCCGAAACCCTCATGTATCAACTTTCGGGTTCTGGGTATTTTAAACAAAATCAAAACAAATTGAGGATTATAAGTTTCGAATCCCGCACCTACTACCAGCAACAGTGACAGCCCTATGGCTCACTCACTAACCAATAAATCTACTTGCAACTACTGATTAAAGTTTGTATTACTTTAGTTTTGTTCATACTGTTCTGAGATTGTCTCTTTTTACCCAAAAAAAAAAATCGTTTATCCCAAGATCCAACACTTTATGATATTGATATAAACTTTTAGACTGAGATAAATTTTAAAAAAATAGTAGCAAAACTCATTTCAAACTCTTTTTAAAATATATTTCTATTTTTAAATAATCTCCCTTCTTATTCTAGATATAGATTTTGCCTTTATCCCAAAACTTGATTTCTAAGAGTTTTATTCATGAAGATTAGTTTATGTGCTCCCATCAAACTAATTATACTTGGCAATAAAGACGAACAAGTCTCTTAATTATCAAGGATAATTCTTTTATGAAAGAAAATTTTATTTTTACATAACAACATGCAATAGTAGACATATTTTGTGGTAACTATCTAATTTATCTTTCTTTCTTTCTTCATTTGACTAATCATGGTATCAAGTATAAATTTAGTATAACACTATTACACATGAATCGTATATTCAACACATACAAATTTCCTAAGCATATAAACAAGATTCATAATATAAAGCATTTCTTCTTTTTAATTAGCATGATATTATCTATAATTAGAAAGTAGAGAACACCCACCTTGATTGAAGCTTGAATAATGAAAGAAAATGAACACCTCTTCTAGCTCCAAAGTGACCTCCTAGATCTTCCCCTTCTAGCAAGAGCCTCCAAGCACAAAAAAACTCTCTTCTATCTTACTTTCTTTTTCTTGATTTGTTTTCTTTTTGTGTGTGAAATGAAAAGGGGTAGGGTGCTATTTATAGGGTTTGTAGAGGGTTCAATTTGCAAAATTACACACCTAATAACTCACTCAAATTAATTTTTAACCTCTCATTTTCCTAACTCTCAAAAACCCCCAACTCTTCAACTCACCACCTCTCTCACATTAACTCACTCATTACTCCTTCCTACAACTCAACCGGACCACACACCCTACACAAAACCGGCCCAGTGCTACTTCAAAAATCAATCCACTGTTTTGATTCCCCCAACGTGGGCCCATTCATTATACTATCCATTTCCATATCAACTATTACCAACAGTTATACTATATACACTATAGCATTTATCACTATTATACATTACTCCATTCTCACCGTGGGCCCCCATACCACACACTCTTTCTTACACATTTATTTTCACTTACTAATTAACATTTCATCATACAACCCATCTATTTATACACTACACCCTTTTACCATATATACAACATATTATATATTATTAAATTACACACTCCGAACTTTATTTTAAAAGAACAAATACGTTTAAATACGTGCACCGAAATAAACACGTGCGTTGCACGTAAAAACATGAAAGTGCGAAAATCGACTTTATTGATGAAAGGTTATTAAATATAATCTAAAATAATATAAGAAAAATATATTTACTAATTTTATACATTTCATGATGAAATTGCAGCATGTAGAAAGCACGTGCATTATACGTGCAGAAAAAATTGAAAAATGCATTTTAATCAAAAACAAGGGAGAAATAAATTTTCGTTTTATAAAATAGATTTAAATACATAAAAATAAATAATTTAAACCTGTAGAAAATATTATACGTAGTGGTGGAAACACGTGCATCAAAACACGTAAAAAGCACGTAAATCCCAGGGATTGAAATATTATATTTTAGTTGACTGAAATCAATACGGAAAATGTATAAATAGTACGAATCCAAAATATGTAGTGAAACACATTACAAAATATACGTGCGTAACACCCATGGGCAAAATTGTAATTTCAATTTTGCGGGGTGTTACACTCTCAAAAGTGTGCTATGGCAAATACATTTCGAAATGATCCAGATTGTTCTTATTTGTAACGCCTGCCCCTAGCTCAGACAATTTAATATTTTTAGAATACAAATTAGATACTATGTAGTACAACTGCCCACCACAGGCTGCCTCTCAAAAGTTGGTTAACCGATTAGGTGACTCTTGATCATAGGCTATATTATTTATATAATATTATATTCCTTTTCACTTTCGATATGGGATATTTCTACCTTACCTATCCCGTATTCATGCTCGGCCACGTCACCTCCATTATTTCATTCAAATGTATTATTCATCTCCTTTTCAATCCATGCATGCATTATATCCATGCATTTAAACTGTACCAAACAGCCACTAAACCATTTTCAACATATTCATATATAATATACTTTCAACATATATATACATATTATATATACACATATACTATTTTTTTGAAAATTTACGGGGTATTACAAGGGCAAAGGAAAAGCAAATGATTTGTATCTTCATCTTCCTGCTCACACCTATCGCAAATACTGTTTCCCTATCATATTTCTTTTCTTTAGATTGGTCTTGCTAAGGATTGCGTCGTTCTTTACCAACCACAGGAAAACTCTGACCTTTAGGGGAACGCCTATAGCCCAAATCATGTCGGATTCGTTATTCCGCAAACCCCCGTCATTCAACCACTTGTACATGGACTGTACTAAGAATGTCGCACTTGAACTGAGGTTCCAAACTCTTTCATCTTCGGTATCTTTCGTGTACCGTCCCTCCTTCCTAATAAAAGTATTCATATTTTGAAGTTGAACTAGGCATCCCTGGTTAAGATTTTGGCGTACATCTAAAGTCAACGTTCTGTTACGCCAGACATCTGCTACATGGGAGTCTTTGTTGATGGTTACCGACACCGCTTCCGGAAAAAGACTAATAAGGGTGTTGCTTCCACACCATTTATCCTTCCAAAATCTTGTTCTTTTCCCGTTCCCGATCCTGCATATGGTATTGTCGTGATATATCGTCCCTACTTTAGCTACACCTTTCCAGATTGGTGACACTTTCCCTCTTCATGTAGCCTCTCCGAATTGCATTTTTTTTTCTCTTCTTATAGGAATCGAAGGATTTGCTCCACCAGATATTCCTCTTATTCCTCATTTTCCACCACCACTTGCACAGAAGTGCCTTGTTCATAGCCCTTAGGTCTAAGACTCCCAACCCTCCAAACTCCTTTCGTTTGCAAACTCTGCCCCATTGAATAAGATGAACTCCTTTCTCGTTCTTGCCTGCGCCTTTCCACAGAAATCTTTTCCTGTATCTATCAATTTTGTTGATAACCCATTTCGGGAGCTCGTACATCGACATCATATAGATTGGTATGCAACTGAGGACAGAGTTAATTAGCGTTAATCTTCCTCCCAACGAAAGAAATCTTCCCTTCCAACCAGACAATCGTTTGCCAATTTTTTCAATAATGTTGTTCCAGTCCTCCCTAGTGAAGGGTTTCGGCCTCAGGATCGATCCCAAATACGTTACAGGAAACGCACCCACCACGCACCCTAATTTGGAACCAATAGTCTCTGTAGGGATTGAGGTCACCACGCTAATCGGAATGACACAGCTATTTGCTGCGTTGATCTTCATCCTTGACCATGCTTCGAAGCATTTGATCAGAATACCCAATGCAGTTGCCTCCTCCTCAGTAGCTTTTTCCAAACAATAGAGTGACTTCCACGTATTGAAGAATAGAAATTGATTCGGGTACCCCTTTAACCGAGATACCTCTAATTGTGCCCCCATCTCTACCTCTTTTTACCATTTCCGCTAGCCCGTCAGCGACTATAGCAAACAAAAGGGAGGATAATGGGTCGCCCTGTCTCAGCCCTCTTTGACACCTAATTTCTTTACCACTCCAACCATTAACCTGCACGTTCGATTTTCCGTCCTTTAGACACATGTGAATCCACTATCGCCATTTAACACCGAACCCTTTCAGAATCAGAGCCTCATCAACAGATTCCCACTCTACTGAGTCATACGTCTTTTGAAAATCTAACTTTAAAACAAATCCGTCAGCTTTATCTTTGGATCCTCTGTAAACGACTTTGTGGGCCGGCGCGATGCTATCCATGATGTCTCTACCCTTGATAAAACCACATTGAGCCTCTCCTACCACATCCATAAGATGTGGAGCTAACCTTCGAGCCAGAACTTTTGTAATGATCTTAAACGACCCATTTAGAAGACTAATTGGTCGCATATCATCAATTGATCTAACCTCTTTCTTCTTCGGAATCAAGATGATGTTAGCATAGTTAAGCCTTTATATTGCCGTTGTGCCATCGAAGACCTCTTTTAGAATATTCATGAAATCTGATTTTATAATGGTCCAGAAACTCCCATAGAAAAACAATGGGAATCCGTCTGGTCCTGGCGCATTGTCCTGACCAAACTCCTTAATTGCGTCAAACACTTCTTCCTCCGTAAAAACTCCTTCAATACCTTCGCTCCCTCCAATCCTTGAGGATTTCCACATGTCTGTGCAAAGCTTGCATCTATCAGCCATTTGACCACCGAGTAAACTCTTAAATCTAGCATTTATACATAAATAAATAAATTCATATTTGAATATGTGTTGAGAGTTAATTGTTGGTCTGAAACTGTAAAACGTATGGTTATATTTGGCAGTATTCAGGTATATGGCATGAAAGTAGTGCATTTTTAGATAGAGTCCCGAAAATTTCGATATTATTTACAAACTAGTTACTTGCTTGATTTCTAGGTAGATGACATCTCTCCACGAAGAAAGGTTGGAAATCCCACCATTTTTTCTCATATTATGAAACTTTGAACATACGACCGACCTACGTACTAAATTATGTCTCCTGCCGTAATAATAACTTCACTATATGTAAGTGATAGAGGTGTTAAACCTAGATTTTCTGAATTTTGCATGGCTTTGGTTCCATATCATCATGCATACAACAAAACAGAGAATGAATACATGTCTACCAATTGGAAATGTAGTTTTCGTAATGAAAGTATCAAGTAGTAACGACAATTTAGCAAAGAGTAGACCAACCAACATTAACAGTAGGATTTAGGGAATTTTTCAAAATTCGTTATGCATTTTTTAATCTAAGAAGATTGCTTAATGCTAGCTCCTTTTATATATACTTTCTCCAATACTGGAATCAAGAATTTTTTTTTTTTTTTGGTTAACTGTTTGAATTATTTCTTTTGCTTACAACTACAAGTGGCTGGGGATCGAGCCAACTTTTAATTGGAATGACTTGATCAAGTAGCATTCGTTGTTCAAAGAATCACCTTCTCAAAGAATCAAACCTTTTTTCCTTTCTGTTAGTAATCTCGGTTTCAGTTATATAAATATGGCTGCGTTTTTCTTATTTCTTCTTCTTTTTTTCTTTCTAAATATTATAAGAAACATCCTGAAATTTAATTTAGGTGTACTGAAAAGAAAGAAAAAATTGTTGTGAGCATATATGTTTTTCTATCATTTATTTTTTTATATAAAAGGGATGAAGCCAATCAACATTAAAACCAAAAGACAAACAAAGTTCATACACACATAGACATCAACAAGGAAAGAAAGAAAGTAGCAACACCACATCCTCAAACAGAAAGAGGATCAAAACACCAAAAGAGAACATAAAGCAGAGTAGTCTAATAACAAAGAAGCGCAGGAAACCAAAGAAGACAAGACACAGATTAGAAGTCATCATTAGCATCAGGAAGAGAAGCCTCTTGCGCAGCCTGAATATTCTGAACCAGAAGAATACCAGTAATAAGCTCTTGATGATGGACTGACATAGCCGAAATAGAAGAAAGAGTATTGGAAACTGAAACATCATCATCAGAATGAGGAGGTAGTTCATCAGCAGCAACAAAGTTAATAACTTCCTCCTGCGACAAAGAGAAAAGGACAGGCTCCACCTCAGGTAAAGAAATACTGGAAGAAGCATCTTGAAGAGTCGAATGGCTGAACTGTTCCGAGTGTTGGAAGCCATCAGTCTCATCTTCATCATCCTTAATAACAATTATGTTATCTTGTCTAGCAATAGTCTGAGAGGAAGAAACCACCAGAGGAAGAAACCACCAGAGGAAGAGGAGCACCCGAACCATCAGTGCTAGCATTGTGAACTTGAGGAATAAACGACTTGCATGCATCAGTGAACTCACTCATGTCAATCTTGGCTTTCTTAGAAGGAGGCAGGAGATCTGTCCAAAAGGAAACAAAGAAGCAAATGGAGTCCAAAATGTTAACAATATCCATAGATTTATTATAAAAGATTCTATTGTTCCTCTCCCTCCAAATTACCCAAATCAAAGCCATCATAATCATATCCCATTGAATACGAAATTTCTTTTTAATCCTCTCTTCTCCAAATACCCCCACCAAGATTTAATAGTAGGAGGGAAACCTCTAAAATGAAAAGATAATTTAAGAATAGCCAAATTTGTTTCACAAAGGAACATTTATCAAAAAGATGAAGGACAAATTCAATAGAGCAGGAACAAAGGACACAATTTTGACCTAAAGTCATATTTCTCTTGTTCAGATTATCAACAGTAAGTAAACGATTATGAATAGTAAGCCAAACTAAAATCCTAACTTTAAGAGGAGCCACATTTTGCCAAATGAATTTATAAAAAGGGCAGATTTGTCTACCAGCATTAAGAAAACTATAAAAGGACTTAACTAAAAACATACCAGAGCTATTCCATCTCCAAATAGCTTTATTGTGAGGTTTCCAGTCATAAGAATTCAAGTTAACATATGAAAAAGATCACTGAGATCATGGGATTGTGGGAGAGAAAGAGATCTCCGGAATCCAATATTCCAAACTTTTCCATATCTATTAGTAGAATACAAAGAAAAAACAGTAGCATTTGGCAAGCTAGCAATCTTAAAAAGATCAGGAAAATAAGAGGATAAGCTACACTTACCAGTCCAAATATCAGTCCAAAAGTGAATATTCCTACCATCACCACAAATGTTTTGAAGACCACATTTAAAAGGAGCAGCAGCTCTCCAAATCTCTTTCCAGAATGAAGAGCCAACAGAGGGGGGAAGAGAAGAAAAATCATTAAAATTCCTTCTACGAAAATATTTCTTTTTAATAATTCTAATCCAAACTTTTTCCTTTGAATTCAAACCAATCCAAAGCCATTTACCAAGAAGTGCTAAATTTGGTGACGAAGGTTAATAACACCTAAGCCACCTTCAGATTTATTTTTACACACCCTAGACCAATTCATAAGACATTTACCTTGAACAGAAAAAGTAGAAGAACCAACCCAAAAGAATTTTCTTCGAAGTTGATCAATCTTTTTAATCACCCAAGCAGGAATATAAAAAAAAAGACATGAGATATAGAGGATTGCTGGAGATAATTGAATTAATAAGAACTAATCTACCATCTCTAGAAAGAGATTTGCCTGACCAACTGTTGAGTCTTTTCTCAACTTTATCAATTACAGGAAACCAATCAGATTTGTGAAGTTTGCCAATTCTCAAAGGAATACCCAAATAAACCAAAGGAAAAGAGCCCTTAGGACAATTTTAAAAAGCTGAAATCTCTTCTTATCTATTTTCATAACCACCAATCTACATGCAAGAAGACTTGGAAAAATTAATTTTCATACCAAAGACTAAAGAAGAAAACAATATTCCTCTACTAATTTGAAATCTCTTCTGGTAATGTTTTTCTATCATTACCAGTCCAATAAACCAATATTCCTCTACTAATTTGAGCGTAAGAGATCGATAAGCAAGCTTACAAGCTTCGGCCAGAAGATCTAGATGCAATAGACTAAAGAAGGTTATCCAGAAGCATAAGCACGCTAGCAAATAGCAATCTATCGTCTGAGTACTGACTCATTAGTGGAACAAATTGGTATATATGTTGCGATCTAATACTTTTTTTCGTCTTCTTTACTTTCTCAAAAGGGTTTCTATAAAAAATTTATAAAAAATAAAAAATTAAAATTAAAATTAAAAAAAAAAAAAAACACTTCCAACCATACTGTGATTCAATTGACAAGTATACATTATTATGATTTCTTGTGCATGCTTAAAACTATACTCTGCATAAGAAACCAAGGATAGCTTGCTAGCTTGCATCATCTGCGAGACTCATTCCATTGTTTTCGGTCTTTTTTTTTATTTTTGAAAAAAATGACTAATGTCATCGCTCCATTAACGATCAATTAACGAAACACAGTATAGTACATCAAACTACATATTACAAAATCCAGTCCTCAAAATAACAACGAAAAGCGACAAAAGCAGGTAGACATATAGATCTTGTCCCAAACGGCTGCTTCAATCTACTCTTCAACACCCAATCGAAGTCTCTTCTTTCCACCTGTGATGACATTCCAATCGTGAGATTGGGATAAAATTTTTTGCATCAAAAATGATAATCTATGATTAATCTTATGGAAGCAAAATTCATTACGATCAAGCCACAATCCCCACATAGTTGCAGCTACAGTAATATCCCACAAATCTCTATTCTCTTTCTTAATTCTATTAAATCTGAAAGGTCTCCAGACATCTGAACCTGACCTAGGACATACTGAAATCCCAAATCCTAAGACCACCAGCTCCCAAACACTTCTAGCTCTAGGGCAAAGGAAAAGCAAATGATTTGTATCTTCATCTTCCTGCTCACACCTATCGCAAATACTATTCCCTATCATATTTCTTTTCTTTAGATTGGTCTTTCTAAGGATTGCGTCATTCTTTACCAACCACAGGAAAACTCTAACCTTTAGGGGAACGCCTATAGCCCAAATAATGTCGGACTCGTTATTCCGCAAACCCCCGTCATTCAACCACTTGTACATGGACTGTACTGAGAATGTCGCACTTGAACTGAGGTTCCAAACTCTTTCATCTTCGGTATCGTTCGTGTACCGTCCCTCCTTCCTAATAAAAGTATTCATATTTTGAAGTTGAACTAGGCATCCCTCGTTAAGATTTTGGCGTACATCTAAAGTCAACGTTCTGTTACGCCAGACATCTGCTACATGGGAGTCTTTGTTGATGGTTACCGACACCGCCTTCGGAAAAAGACTAATAAGGGTGTTGCTTCCACACCATTTATCCTTCCAAAATCTTGTCCTTTTCCCGTTCCCGATCCTGCATATGGTATTGTCGTGATATATCGTCCCTACTTTAGCTACACCTTTCCAGATTGGTGACACTTTCCCTCTTCATGTAGCCTCTCCGAATCGCATTTTTTTTTCTCTTCTTATAGGAATCGAAGGATTTGCTCCACCAGATATTCCTCTTATTCCTCATTTTCCACCACCACTTGCACAGAAGTGCCTTGTTCATAGCCCTTAGGTCTAAGACTCCCAACCCTCCAAACTCCTTTCGTTTGCAAACTCTGTCCCATTGAATAAGATGAACTCCTTTCTCGTTCTTGCCTGCGCCTTTCCACAGAAATCTTTTCCTGTATCTATCAATTTTGTTGATAACCCATTTCGGGAGCTCGTACATCGACATCATATAGATTGGTATGCAACTGAGGACATAGTTAATTAGCGTTAATCTTCCTTCCAACGAAAGAAATCTTCCCTTCCAACTAGACAATCGTTTGCCAATTTTTTCAATAATGTTGTTCCAGTCCTACCTAGTGAAGGGTCTCGACCTCAAGATCGATCCCAAATACGTTACAGGAAATGCACCCACCACGCACCCTAATTTGGAACCAATAGTCTCTATAGGGATTGAGGTCACCTCGCTAATCGGAATGACACAGCTATTTGCTGCGTTGATCTTCATCCCTGACCATGCTTCGAAGCATTTGATCAGAATACCCAATGCAGTTGCCTCCTCCTCAGTAGCTTTTCCAAACAATAGAGTGACTTCCGCGTATTGAAGAATAGAAATTGATTCGGGTACCCCTTTAACAGAGATACCTCTAATTGTGCCCCCATCTCTACCTCTTTTTACCATTTCTGCTAGCCCATCAGCAACTATATATAGCAAACAAAAGGGAGGATAATGGGTCGCCCTGTCTCAGCCCTCTTTGACACCTAATTTCTTTACCGCTCCAACCATTAACCTGCACGTTCGATTTTCCGTCCTTTAGACACATGTGAATCCACTATCGCCATTTAACACCGAACCCTTTCAGAATCAGAGCCTCATCAACAGATTCCCACTCTACCGAGTCATACGTCTTTTGAAAATTTAACTTTAAAACAAACCGGTCAGCTTTATCTTTGGATCCTCTGTAAACGACTTTGTGGGCCGGCGCGATGCTATCCATGATGTCTCTACCCTTGATAAAACCACATTGAGCCTCTCCTACCACATCCATAAGATGTGGAGCTAACCTTCGAGCCAGAACTTTTGTAATGATCTTAAACGACCCATTTAGAAGACTAATTGGCCGCATATCATCAATTGATCTAACCTCTTTCTTCTTCGGAATCAAGATGATGTTAGCATAGTTAAGCCTTTCTATTGCCGCTGTGCCATCGAAGACCTCTTTTAGAATTTTCATGAAATCTAATTTTATAATGGTCCAGAAACTCCCATAGAAAAACAATGGGAATCCGTCTGGTCCTGGCGCTTTGTCCTGACCCAACTCCTTAATTGCGTCAAACCCTTCTTCCTCCATAAAAACTCCTTCAATACCTTCGCTCCCTCCAATCCTTGAGGATTCCCACATGTCTGTGCAAATCTTGCATCTATCAGCCATTCGACCACCGAGTAAACTCTTAAATCTAGCATCTATATGCCTCCTAATTATGTCTTCGTTCTCAGTCCAAACTCCCTCAATACACAACCCAGTGATTTTGTTAATCCTCTTCCTCTTGTTGGCCGTTTTATGAAAAAACTTTGTATTCGCGTCCCCTTTTTTAAGCCATTGTATTCTAGAACGCTGCTTCCAGTATAATTCTTCCATTTGCTCTATCTGATAGATTCCGCATCTACTTGACCTAAGCTCGTCATCCAAGTTTGTAGAAAGGGATCCTTACTCTTGTAGTAATTCCAGCTCGATAATTCTATCTTCCAGCTTCTGTACCTTCCTTTTTTTTTCTCCCCGAATTCTTTAAAAGCCCAAATCTTCAATCTCCTACGCAACCTTCTAATTTTTTCAATCAAGATTCCTGTCGCCCCTACATTCCCAACCCACTATTCCAAGATTCCTGGATAATCGCTCGTAACCCTGGATGTATTGTCCAAGCCTTTTCGAAACGAAATTGATGTCGAACGCTCTTGTATCCAATACCACGCTCTTGTCCAAGCCTTTTCGGTCTTTTCACAGCCCTAAAATCCAACAAATATTTGCCCATGAAATCTGCTCTGCATGCCTACCAGTTCAACAAAATGGTCGATCGCTGCTGAATTGCCCGATTGATGGTGAAGATTTTGCGCCCCGATGAGGAGGAAGGAAGTTAAGAGATTCCGCAATTAATTCCAAAGGTTACAGTTTACGATTGTGATTTTTCCTGTGCATTGTTAAACTAACTAGCGTACTGCATGTATAAGAAACCCAGGATGCATGGCTTGAGATTCATTCCATTTTGTTCGTATTTTCACAGCTTCAAAGCGACATTTTTTTGCGGGTGAAGTCTGCTCCTGCATGCCCAAAATGCTGGCTGTTGAACTGATTAATAAGGCAGAATTTGTGAGGAATATAATGAAGTTTGTTGCGTTTGACCTTGCAAGAGGCGCGTCCAATTGAAGCGAATATCAAACCATGCATGCATGCATCCAGTAGGTTTAAACCACATTTCATATATGAAACCTGCTGCATGCAAATGAACAAATGGCCCTGATTAATTTGTTAGAGTGATATACAATCTTCTTTTTGCTCAAATAAGTGAAAATTGTAGTGCGATAGAATTGTACAAAGACGTACGTGTCAATATTTTCATCTTAGTAATGAAGAAAGTCACTGTTTTTTCTTAAACAAAGTCATGTACATATTTATCGAGCATATGAAGGTACGTTGTGTTTTTCTTTTCTTTTCTTTTCCAAAAAAAAACAATGCATGAGTCGAATTTTTTAGTAGCTAGTTTTCTATGATTTTGGGTAAAGTTCAAAAGACAAAAATAACTGAGGACTGTATCTCTCACAACGTAACCATGGATGAAGTGATCAAGGACATTTCTTGACAAAAATGCAGGCCAAGATGCACAAATTGCCAACTTCCAAACTTCCATTGATTTCATAATTCATATCTAATATACTTAATTAAATACTATTTCTTTCTTTTTTTCATTTCTTGTTACAAACTTCATTAATAGTTATCGACCAAATTAAGAAGAGTACAAAAAACTTAATATATATATATAACTAGCTTATTACTCCAAGACAGAAGAAAACATCAAACATATTTTACTACATATCGAAAAGATCAATATTTCATTTTAACAAATTAAAAAAATGTATGTTGTATTCTATGTTTGTTACTATATCATTAATTAATTAGTAATAATGCTTTTAATAATACGAGGACAAAATAAATTGATTAGGGAAGTCTTTGCACATGCTATGCAGACTATTTAATAACATTGTTAATGGACTTAGGGGTGGACAACTATTATCCGAACCGACCAATCCAAATCAATCCAATCCGAACTGACCGGTTTTTAACCGAACCAATTGGGGATTTGGATTGGCCCGGTTCTTGATCTTCAATAACCAACTGGACCGGTTCAGTTGTTGGATGGGGTTTTTAAATAACCGATGAAACCAAACCGACCGTATCTCTATGCATAAGTCCATAAAAAATCTTGTTCTCCTTTAATTTCTTGAATATACAAATAGTCATTTTCTTGGAGATGCAAACAGTTTTCTTTAATTTTTTTAATACAAATCGAGCAGTTGTTCTACCTATGTTTTGATTCTCCATAATCCTGTGTGTTATATTGTTGAGAAATACTTAATTTACAATGTGGCCTAGCTTAATAGAATCTTGAAGTTGATGTAACATTTAGTAGTTACTTTAATCAAGTCAAGCAGAAATTGTTTTTTAAATCTTTTTTTGTTGTACCTGAAATTTAATTAGATATGGTTATTGATGTTTCTTTTATGATAATAAACTAAAATTACAGAAGTATGCAAGTGAAAAAGTAGTTTATCTCACCCACTTAAACGTCATCATCTCAGACAGTTAGTGCAAAATTCATTAACAACTTGTGGTTTTATGAATCTTTATTTTAAATTCATTTCTGAATAACAATTAGCAGGTTGTTTCTTAAGTTTGATTGAAGTTGATCTTTTAAATTTCAACAAAATTATGAATGATGTTGAAAGTGAAAAGTAGCACACCAAACCGACCATCCAATCCAATCCAAACTGAGCTTAATCGGCTTGGATGGAAACCGATCCAATTAAGGTTCAGATTGATTGCAGATGAAAAAATTAAAAAACCGATCTTCTTTGAATCAGTGGTGGATGGTCCATATTATGTCGGATACCGACCGATGCCCACCCCTAAATGGAATCATCATATTCCGGGGGCATGACACTTGGAGTTGATGGGAGAGCTTTTGAGATTCTAGAGGAATTGATTGGGGACTTTACGGTATCAATTAGAATTAGAAGGAGAAATGATGACTGGGAGCACGTGGTTACTACGGTGTACGACCCGTATGATTCCAGACTGCAAGGACAAATATGGATCGAGTTGATAAATATTAGAAGAAGATGGCCCGGCCCGTGGGTTCTCGGCTGTGACTTCAACGTTACTAGATTTCAGCACGTACACAAAGGAAGAGGGCCTAGTTACAAGGATCAAGATAAATTAACTCCACTATTGATGAGCTTGAACTTATAGAATTAGACCTGAGAGATAGAAAATTCACGTGGACCAACATGCAGGCCAAACCGATCTTAGCAAAATTGGATAGAGTAATGGTCTCCACCGAATGGAAAGACATCTTCCCACTAGCTACAGTGAAGTCTATCGCGAGATACACCTCTAATCACCTTCCACTAGCCTTAGATTGTGGCGTTTGAACAACAATAAGGAGGCAGCCGTTCAGGTTTGAGAAGGCATGGACGATGTGTACAAATATCTGTAACATAATTGATGAATCATGGAAAGAAGACACCTTGGAGGCCTCAGAAGTAGGAGTGTGGATCGAAAAGACGAGAAGGCTCCGAAAGCATTTAAAGGAATGGGCTAAACTAGAATTTGGGGCTATCAAATGCAAGATGGATGAGTTGGGCAAAAGGGCGCAAGAACTAGAAATCATTCAGGAGAGTAGGGACCTTCTGGGCCCAGAGAGGGAGGAGTTTTCCAGATGTAGGATTGAAATACAACATATAACGGCCATGGAGGAGCAATATTGGAAACAACGTTCAAGGATACAGTGGCTCAAAGAAGGGGACTCGAATTCTAAATTCTTCAATAAAGTTGCTAACGGAAGAAGAAGATAAAATCATATTAATGGGCTTTATGTCGATGGAGTGTGGATCGAGAACGAGGGCCTGGTAAGGAAACACATTGATCATAGATATAAAGAGCTTCTAGGAAGAAGGAAAGCTTATAGAGGGAAGCTGACCCAAGACATATGGAGCTCGTCAAGGATTGACGGAAGCGACAGACTAGAGAACACGTTTACGGAAGAAGAGGTTCTGGACGCTGTAAAAAAACTAGGGCAGGATAAAGCACCCGGTCCGGATGGGTTCCCTATTTTCTTCTACAAAATCTACTGGAATATCATCAAGAAGGATCTTATGAATATCTTCTAGGAAGTCTACGACGGTTCAGCTAACTTGGATAGGATCAACTACGCTAATATCGTCTGTATTCCTAAAAAGAAGGAGGTAATTAGAGTGGAGGATTTTAGACTGATTAGTCTTCTCAACGGATCATTCAAGATCATCTCTAAGGTGTTAGCTCAAAGACTGTCTCTGCAGCTGGGCGAGGTGGTTAGAGAATCGCAGAGTGGCTTTATCAGAGGAAGAGACATTATGGACAGTATTGCATCGGCACACGAAATTGTTTATAGAGGAGGCAAAGAAAAAGCAAATTAAAATTAGATTTTGAAAAGTCATACGATTCGGTTGAATGGGAGTGCATGGACGAAGTACTACAACTCAAAGGCTTTGGATTGAGGTGGAGAATGTGGATGAAGATGTGCGTCCAATGAGGGAAATCATTTGTCCAGGTCAACGAACATCTCGAAAAAGAAATCAAATGTCGCAGAGGACTTCGGCAAGGAGACCCGCTATCTTCTCTTCTGTTTGCCGTGGTGGCTGATGGACTGGCTAAAATGATTAAGAGGGGCAGAGAGCAACATGTTATCCAAGGAGTAAATCTCAAAGGAATTCCTGATCCTATCTCTATCCTTCAGTACGCAGACGATACTCTTATGTTTGGTACGGCTAAAGATGATGAAATTATTGCTATTGGAATGGCGATACAATGCTTTCAAGCTTGGTCAGGATTGAAAGTGAATCTAAAGAAGAGCAGCGTCCTTCCGATCAACGAACAATTATCCATCCCTATCAACAATATCAAGAACTACTTCGGTTGCGAGGTTGGTCAGTTTTCGCTCATCATCTAGGAACCCCCATCAGACCAGGTCCTTTACGTCGAGAGGATTGGCAACCGCTAATTGATAAGATTGCTAAAAGACTGGCAGGCTAGAATGGACGTTTCTTGTCGTGGGGGGGGGGGGGGGGGGGGGAAGAATCACGCTACTTAACTCGGTGCTTAGTAGCTTGCCAATGTACTTAATATCTATCTATGAAATGTCTAAATGGGTCATCAGCAAAATTGATAAATGCATAAGAAGATTCTTGTGGAAGGGAGCGGACGAGTCCAATAAAGGTTTCCACTTGGTTAGATGGGGAAGAGTGTGCAAGAAGAAAGAATTCGGAGGGCTAGGAATAATAGACTTGAAAGATATGAACAAAGCTTTTCTGTGTAAGTGGTGGTGGAAAATGAGAAGGAGATGCAACGCTTGGTGGTGTAAATCATTTGTTGCTTATCGAAATAGGAAAAAATATCGATTCGGGGGGAGGAGCGCTTTCGAGAAGGCATCGTTTCTATGGAAAGGGTGTGGCTAAAGTAGGGGAAATTTTCCACACTTAATGGATACAGGATTGGGAACGGAAAGGATACCAGATTCTGGAAAGACAAGTGGTGCGGGAACAAATCTCTAAGCAGGATCTTTCCGGAAGCGGCTGCTACGACGATCAATATTGATACTCTAGTTGGTGATGTATGGCATAACAGAAGACTATCGCTAGAGGTATCAGAAAAACTGTCGCAGGAGAGTATGAACCAGCTGGCCAACCTTAACCTCTTCATCAGAGCAGAAGGACGTTATACTTGTAATGCCCCGCCCCAATGCTCAGACGAATTATAAATACTACGTGTTCCACCGCCCACCACAGGCTGCCTCACGAAAAGGTGGTTAACCGAATTGGTGACTCTTGATCCTCGGCAATAGTATTTATACTCGAATTATCTTCGCAAATTCCCGATATGGGACTATCTTTCACAATTCTCTCACAAATCACACGGACCAGTCGACTGTCCTCTATCAGTCGACTGCTGGCAGTACCAGTCGACTGATCTGGGGTATTACATACACCCCCCCTTAGGAATCAGCGTCCTCGCTGAGCACAGGGCACACCTCAGTGTAGGACCGCCCTTTCTAGCACCTGGCATGCTCCGTGAATAGGCCCCCCTCCTTCGGAGGCACCCTCGACACGCGAACATATGTACCCCCACGAATAGGCCCCCCTCCCTCGGAGGCACCCTCGACGTGCAGATACCCTACCCGGTGTGTCGAAAGTCGGCTCTGATACCATTTTGTAACGCCCCGCCCCAATGCTCAGACGAATTATAAATACTACGTGTTCCACCGCCCACCACAGGCTGCCTCACGAAAAGGTGGTTAACCGAATTGGTGACTCTTGATCCTCGGCAATAGTATTTATACTCGAATTATCTTCGCAAATTCCCGATATGGGACTATCTTTCACAATTCTCTCACAAATCACACGGACCAGTCGACTGCTGGCAGTACCAGTCGACTGTCCTCTATCAGTCGACTGCTGGCAGTACCAGTCGACTGATCTGGGGTATTACATACACCCCCCCTTAGGAATCAGCGTCCTCGCTGAGCACAGGACACACCTCAGTGTAGGACCGCCCTTTCTAGCACCTGGCATGCTCCGTGAATAGGCCCCCCTCCTTCGGAGGCACCCTCGACACGCGAACATATGTACCCCCACGAATCGGCCCCCCTCCCTCGGAGGCACCCTCGACGTGCAGATACCCTACCCGGTGTGTCGAAAGTCGGCTCTGATACCATTTTGTAACGCCCCGCCCCAATGCTCAGACGAATTATAAATACTACGTGTTCCACCGCCCACCACAGGCTGCCTCACGAAAAGGTGGTTAACCGAATTGGTGACTCTTGATCCTCGGCAATAGTATTTATACTCGAATTATCTTCGCAAATTCCCGATATGGGACTATCTTTCACAATTCTCTCACAAATCACACGGACCAGTCGACTGCTGGCAGTACCAGTCGACTGTCCTCTATCAGTCGACTGCTGGCAGTACCAGTCGACTGATCTGGGGTATTACAATACTTCCGACGTAGAGGACGATAGATGCTGGAACCTAGAAACATTGAATTCGTTCTCGGTAGCATCTATGTACAAATGGCTTAACGATGGAGGAACTCGAAGCATGGAGGCCAACATTATTTGGAGGATCAAGGCGCCTTTGAAAGTGAAAATATTTATTTGGCTGGTGCACAACGACGCCATTCTCTCTAAGATCAATCTGCGGAAAAGACACTTACAAATTGATGTTAGATGCTCAACGTGTAATAACGTTGATGAGGATACAAATCAAATCCTTTTTACCTGCTCTAAGGCAAGTCTTGCCTAGGAGGTGGTGACTTTAGGATTTGGTTGTCTAGAGAGTCCTCGGTCGAGTACAGAGGTTTGGGGTCACTGGAGGATAGACTTAGTTATGAAAGAGGATAGAATGGCCGGGGATATTGCGGCTGCTGCAACAATGTGGGGTTTATGGCTAGACCGTAATGACTTATGCTTCCGTAACATCAACAATAAATTTAATGTTCTGATGCAAAAAAAATTTCTTTTCATTCATGATTGGGCAGGTTATGCAGGATCTAGGAAGAAGCTACGTATGGATGAGGAGGAGTAGCTACTTCGATCGCGGAAAGTTGGATGGCATAGAATATTTTGGACCGTTGTATCTGTTTTTGTATCTTCTTTATGCAGTAGAGTCTCTAGTTTAGATTTTACATCTTCTATATATGTGGGTTTATTCCGAACTTGTAATCATTCTACTCTGTTTCGTTAATTTTTCATTAATGAAGCGATGACGACGTCATCTTTAAAATAAAAAGAAACAAGTAATTATATAATTAATAGACTCATTTTTTTGTAGCTAATTATAACTGTTGATCTTATAAATTGTCGGGTTTCTTCTTCTATATGTATTTTTTTAGATTTCCTGGAAAAAGATCGATCGTCGTAAAAAAAAATTCGTTATAATGTAGTATATATTAGATATGTACAAAATAGTTGCTTATGAATTGTTCAGTTTCCATGGAAAGAGACGGTAGAAGAAACAAACATCTCTCTCTATCGTTATAATGGAGCATAATTATGTACAGAATAGTTGTCAAAATTCGACTGACTTTACTCACACTTGTCGATCGCTTTTAGCGTGCTTCATCCGTTGGTTTGTTTTGTCCTTGCTTCTAAGATGCTTTAATTACTACGAAACTAAAAGCATTGCTGTCAACTCAACTAGGATTTATTGGTCTTAATTAATTTCGACTAAGAATAGGAATTAGGAATATTTTGCACATCGATATATATTTATTTTTTGGTTAAGAATTGTATGTGTAAGGTAATTTTTTTTTTAATTTAATAAGAGGTTAGATTTACAGTAAGAACTTCTTGTAAGAGACTTTTTTTGAGGTGTTCTTTTTATATAAAAATAACCTCTTAACCGATTTCTGTTTTTTTTTTCCACCTCTTACAATTGCATTTTCTCTACTTTTACACATTTTTGTTCTTACTATATAATTTCTCTATTTATACTTCGAGGTAATGTAGACTTTTTAAGTGATAGAAGGCTTATAAGAATTTGAAAGATGTTACTAGAAACCGTTTAGTCTTATAAGCGATTTTAGAGGAAATTGCTTATAAGGGGTAAAAAAAGAACGCTAAAAATTATGGAAAAAGAGGTAGACCACCTCTTATAAGAGATAAATCGCTTATCAGAGAAGAAAAAGAACAGTACCTACGTCTTTTTTTCATCTTTTCTTACTCTAATAAAATTAATTTATAAATAGTACGTACTGTAATGCTAATTAAACTATGGTGCTTAAATTAAGTCACGAGGAGCAAAAAAAAAAAAGGTTTTGAAAGATAGAAAATATATACATCAAAAAAGAAAGATAGAAAATATGCAAGTAAACAGGGTGTATAATTCTCCTATTCATATAGCCGTAATCCTAATCTTCCAGTTATAACAAGTTATAACAACAGAGAAATACTTGCTTTATTAAGTGCATATTATAATTTGGAGATTTGCATTGTGCAAAGTAGTATTATTTTAATTAATCATCGGTTTAAGCAGCTAGTGAAATTCAAATATGAGTTGTTTTAATATACTATTTCAAAAATCCTACAACTTGAACATGTAAGGGAATTGCCGAGTTTTGCGATAACCGATTAATGAATAAGTAAGCAATAGTAGATCAAACCAAAAACATAAAATGCACAATTTTGTCTCCGTTTGGACGAACCTAATCCATTGGAGAAATAACCGAGTTATTATTCATGAACTAGAGAAGATATAAGAACTACAATCACTCTCACAAAAAACTTGTCTATATTTCAAGTCTTACGTACTAGAAGTTACTCTGTTTTTTACAATGAAAACTTTCAGATGAAGTACTCACCCCTAGGTTGTAGTCTTGATGCAATCACTATCCGATATACACTAAAGAGAAAGTTACACGATAAGAGCCGAACAATATAACTTTGAGAAGAAGTTGGCTCAAAATAGATGACTCATATAAGATCGAAGATGTTGTTGCACCGCTGTCTGTCAACCTCTTCCTGAAGTCAAGTCCAAGCTCTGTCTAGTTGCAGTCAACCGCTAAATTAGCAGTCGACTATTAACCCCCTTTCAACCAGCAATAACAACTTTCTTCTACTACACATACGCTTTGAACTTCTTCTTGCTTTTTCTTCTATTCACATCGAACTTAGTATGTAAGACATAAATCCTACAACACAAAATTTTTAAATTATGATAAAATATGAGGATTTATTAGTCAAATTCTAACAATTTTGTATTTTTGTATTTTTTTATTTTTTCCTTGTGCATGAAGGTCTTGAAGTCAAACAAAGCAAAACCCTAAAGATGTCCCTATTATTTAAAGGAACATTTTATAACAAAGTTGGGTCAATATGAACTCTTAGTCATGTGGCGTCATTCATTGAACCTTCTTGGAAAATTCCACATTGATTTTTTTATGTTGAAGTTTCAACTATGGTCTTTACCTTGCTCACCAAGTATCCACATTTGTTTATTTATCTCTTCCATCCTTGGTCACCAAGCACTGAGTCCACTTCCTCATTTTTTCTTCCCTTGAAGGTGAATATTCCTTGTATCTCATTCTCACGAGTCACGACTTATTATATGCCACTACTTTTCTAATTAGTTTTGTCTTATTAGTAGATATTCTAATCTACTAATATGATGGAAAAGGCGATAAAAAGTTTTATCCAACACTTTTAGATAACGAAGTTTATTTGTATTAATCTATTTAATAAAACATGTACAAAGAAAGCTATCAAGCGGTTCATCTTCAATCTCCCAAAAAATTAAAAACTCAGATCCAACCTCATAAAACACATTTTTCCTTCCAAAATTTCAAATCGGAAAACAATTTTTTTTTTCCAAAAACTAAAAAAACTCATTAATTACTTTATTAATATCTCTCTTCTTCACTTTTCATATTTCTCTCCCCCCCCCCCTCCCCTCCCCCCCCCCCCCCCCCCCCCCCCCCCCTACTTTCTTTATTTACTTAAAATTTAGATTTTAAGATTTCAAGTTTGTAAAACTTTTAGAATTTTTATGTTTTTTTTATTACACATATTATATTGAAAATAACAAATATCTTTTCAGTAGTCTAATTTCATCATTTTTCACTCTTAAAGTTCTAAGAAGTTGGATTTTACATCTCCATTTATAATTATTTTTCAACATATACTAATAGAAATATGGACTTTTATTTACAACAAATTATTGTCATACTATTCAAACTTGAGCCACTAATTGTTGTTTTACTGTTTACAGCGCTTTTAGTGTGTTGTATCGTTCCGAAAATGTGCCGTAGGCATGTGCCCACGGGCAAATCTAGTTATCTAACAATCCGTAACAAGTATATGTTCTTATTCTAGTGCCCTGTCATTTTAGAATATACTTAAAGTTAGTTCAGTAGAGTCATGTGAAATTAACTTCCAGCTAAAGAGTTACATAACAGATAGGCTAAATATAAAAAAATACACAAAATTTTGAGCCAGTTTAAACAAAAGTACACTAAGTTTTTTTTGGTTAATAAAAGGGCACAATGTTTCAAAAAAACTCCATTGGGTTAGTTAGGATTAGGGTTAGGGTTAGGGTTGGGTTAGTGTAGGGTTTAAAAAAATCACTTTCATCTTTCATTTATGTTTAAAAAAACCACATTCATCTTTTATTTGTGTTTAAAAAAACATCACTTAACTAATCAGATATTTAAATAAACCCCCCGAACTATCCTAACCTTAACTCTAACCCTGACACTAACCTTAACTAACTCGGTGGAGTTTTTTGAAACATTGTGTCCTTTTTTTAAACAAATAAACCTTAGTGTATTTTTTTTAAACTGGCCCAAAACTTTGTATACTTTTTTATATTTAGCCTAACAAATATTCTGAAACACAATAAATATGTGTTAAGGATATATAGAAACTAAAGCTCCATACAAAGACTCGAATATTTATATAATAAAACACAAAGAAAGCTATCAAAGGGCTCTCATTCTTTTGGAAATAAGTCAATGGTCTAGATCCAACCTCACAAAAGACATCCCCCCCCCCCCACCCCCCATTTTCTCTTTTTTCATAATTATTTCTCTCTTTCTTCTCTCTTTTTTTTACCCAGATATGTCAAAAAAAATTCACTTCTATTCTGGTTATGCAATTTCGGATTATGCATTTTTTTATTATTTCAAAGTTTAAATTATATATTTTTTTCTGATTATGCTTTCGTAACTCAATAACATTCACTTCCATTTAAATATTTTTGAATTACCATATTTGATCTGATTGTAGAATGCTTCACTTAGCTATTGTTTTAGATTAGAATGCTTCACTGAGTTAATTTTGATTAGAATATTTTTTTTATAATGCAATTTCGAATTATGTTTTTTTTGAATATTTGGACATTTGCTGCTTTTAAAGATCGTTGCTTCTTTAATTGACTCGCTTGATCGTATTTTTATAGACAAATCCATGCTTAATTAATCCCTATATTTCGGGTTTTTAGTAGCCGCAAAATCGTATCTTGCTCTACTTTGCTGCAATTTCATTTCACATATATATCACAATAAATTTTTCTTTTTAAATTCATACATGGTTAACTACATAAAAAAACAAACAAGGGAAACCTAGCTCATGCAGTTTGAGACGTCAACCGTATTAGAAAATGAATTGTTACTTATGTCAAACTCTAAATCAAAAAAGAAATCTCTTATGCCCAAGTCACACATAGCAAGAAATTTCCGATCCACTACTTTTGTAGATTTACAGTACTATTTTTGAATCCCGAGCTGCTGACAAATGATCATGCAATATATAAATCAATAAACATCAATGTCACTCCATAATTCAACTTCAAAGTACATCAATACATCAACGTTTACTAGTAAATAAACATCTATATAAATCATCTCTTGCTGTTTATATGATTTTCCATATGTTGTATCGTTCCGAATACGTGGCATAGGCATGTGCATATGGGCATACCCAGTATATGTAAATGTTGGAGTGTTATATCCATCCATGAACCAAGATGGATGCCCTAGAATTGAAGTATATGTGTATATATAATATCTCGGGTACAAGTTGGCTCCAGATTTCAGTTTGGTTCAAATAAAAATGGGTTCAGATAAGACGGATTTTTGACATAAACCAAACCCAACCATGATTTTAAATGATTCATTGGAAATCCACCCTTTCGGGTTTGGGTGGGTTTTCAGGGTAAAAAAAAGTTCACCCATTCGGATCAGATTGGTGCAGGGTTGGGTCAAACCCTACCCATAGCACAACCCTACGTCCAACATAAAATGTACAAGTATAAAAGAGGTATTTTCAGAATTTATTAATTTAAAAGGTTTAATTCAAATTATTTATAAGTGCAATCTATCTCTAATAATATTATAATGGGAGAGTTGGAATTGTCATTTATAGACATTTAACCACACGTATCGCTCATACATAACTAATATAAAAGAGATCTCAGACTCGAGGTCAGATTACATCAGAATTTGTACTTTAAAAAATATATATTTTATTAAAATGTGCATCGCACATGTAAATTATTAGTTCCTTAGAGCATCCACCATGGTGTTTTTCATTTTTTAGAAAATGGCAGTTACAATAATAGAAAATAGGGTATTTGTCTGCAGTGGTTGTTTGTTAAAATTTGAGAAAGACGAGACATGTTGTTTCGTCTGGTTTCATTTTTTTTAAGAGTTATTTAATTAGTGATTAGATATTAAAATAGTTTAAATAAATAAATTAAATAATAAAATATTACTTAAACCTAATTAATGACACACTAAACTAGTTTATCACTAACCTAAAGTGTCGTGATTTGTTGGATTTGCTTGGACGGGACAACATGTCTCGTTTTAGCATTTTTTTTTATTTTTTTTTTCCAGACGGTACATGTTGTACCGTCTGATCATTTAAAAAAAAAAAAAAAAAATGGGACGGAACAAGTTGTATCGTCCGACGATCTTCAAAAAAAATAGGGACGAAATATGTTGTCTCCTTTCTTATAATATGAGAATCGCAATTTCGTTTCAAAAATGAAAAACGATTGTAACTATTTTATCAAAATATGACAAAATAGTAAACGACTGCAACATCTTGTTTGCTAAAAATATAAGAAATTAATAAATATGTTTGCTAAAAATATAAGAAATTAATAAATATAGCAAACGATTGTGGATGCTCTTATAATTGGAACTATTTTGAACTACAAAGTCAGAGCATATGCCACACTGTCACTACAGTTGATGGTCAATCGGAGCGAATTCCTACTCAACTGCAACTATTTAATTTGGACTACAAATTTAGAGCGTATGTATGCCATATTGGCACTACACTTGATGGTCCTCCACAAAGAATTTCGGAAATGGTCGATTTGGTTAGTGCTTTGATGCATGACATGACATGAAATGGTGGATTCCACTTTATTAATTTAATTATTTTCCCATTCTTTATAGCGATTTTTCCCAAGATCAACCCCATTTTGAAAGTATATTTTTTCCCAAATAGGCTTCTTTTTAAAACGAATTCCTCGGATAGATATATTTTGAAACTAATTTTAAAGATAGGTCTATCGTCACAGTCCGCAGTACTGAACTGTGGCATTTTCGATAACGAGATCGCAGTTTCATACATGTCATATAATACTAAACTCTGACACTTGGAAGAAGAAAAAATCCAAATGTAAAATGCGAAAAATACGAGGCCGCAGTTGGATACTACGGTTTCGATATACCATAAGCCACAATACCGAATTGCGGCCTCTTCGTTTTCGAGGCTGCAGTTCACAACTGTGGCCTAATTACATATTATAGCTAAAATGCTTCGAGACTTGGGGAAATAATTTCTAAGTGTAAAATGTGAAAAATACGACGCCGCAGTTGGAACTGTGTGCGGCCTTGATATAACATAGGCCGCAGTTCACAACTGCAGCCTTGGTTATATGCTTCGTATGACCCGATTTTTAGCATATAACTGAGGCTGCAGCTGTGGACAGATGCCTATGTTATATCGAGGTCACAATACCCAACTCTAACCTCATATTTTTTTACATTTTACATTTAGGAAAAAATAAATCTAAGTGTCGGAGTTTAGCCTTATATGGTATGTACGTAAGTCGCAATTCACAAACTGCTGTCTTAAAGTCGAAGATGCGGTACAAAGAGAGATGAGAGAGGAGAGAGGGTAGAGGAGAGGGTGCATGCATGGCTGCCTTGGAACAAGAGCAAATCTTTTGCGCAAGTTCTTATGTCTTCACGTCCTACCTCTCATCATTACCCTTCACACCCACTCCCTTGTTTCCCATGCCCTTCTCAATTTCCCCACAACAACTTCACTTCTCCATTGTCTCACCTCCCCCCACTCCTCAAAAATCCTACTTTTCCCCCCAAACCCATCTTCCCCCCGAACCCCTATCCCCAAAACCCTAGACCTCTTCGTCCAAAGCCTCGCCCTAGAAGGATGGAGAAACGATTCATGAAGTGCAGCGACTCCTGTAACACCCCGAATTCCAAAATACAACTGAATTCGAGATTCCACAGGATCTTTACACTTCATTTAGTACAATTTTACAAGGAAATAAAAACTTTTCTTACATCAGAGTTACATTTTCCCTTTGCATCATCACAGCAGAAGCAATATTACAATAAATTACATGAAATGACAGCGGAAGCAATTTACAACATACATACAAAGGTACAACAATGAATAATCTCTAAGCATCAGTTCTCCTTTAATCTTTATCAAGCCATTTACCCTGCATACAAAACTGTGGGTACGTCAGTTTATTCAACCGACAAAAATTATACACGGTCATCCTCTCTATGCCGGAAACAGTATAACGATTCTCATTTCTTAACAAATCACAATCTTGTTCACAAACAAAGCTAAAGGGACTATCATGTTGATGTCGTGTTGTGATTGTGCACTTAGTCCTTAATGCAGTTATTAAGTTATATGACACTAATGCGCACTTGTTCGGATTCTATGCATCCCCTACTACATAGGTCCGAGGACAAGCCCTTAATCGTACTTCATCTTATAGGATTCAATCCCTCGCCATGACTTAAACTACTACGGTAACTACGGTAAGTATCCTAAATGTTCTATGATCTACGAGCCCATGTTCAGGCAGTCTGGAGGAGAATCACACGCAATGACATGACGCATCAAGCAGGCAGACTATGGACAATTCAGCCTCCGCCATGGAACAATGGCACCACCCGTAGCCACCAAAACACCCCACAAACGTCGCCACCGGGACAATAATTCTGGAGTAGTTCTCACGCCATGTCATGACGCATCAAGCAGGCAGTCTGTGAATCACTCTCACACCGTCAATCCGATGGCCCTCATACTCGTGTTTTTCTTTTACTTTCATCACATCTTCACTATGTATCTGGTTCTTAGTATATTAGAATCATGAACAAAATCGGTTCTCTAGAGTTAGCCTTTCCACTATACCGGTCTTAATTCTTTATTCAACATGACCCAAATCTTAGTCTTTTCATTTTAAATTTCATTTCAATTCATTTCTTTCCAATGCCGGTATGAGGCTTAGCTACGCTCTAGTTCTCAATTTTAATTCACAATTACACAAGAATTGAACCCTTCAAGCTCATAAGTTCATTTTTCATGATTACATCAGATTTTCCTTGTCATGTTCAGAGCATTCATAATCGTAAAGCCTCCCATAAATTCAACAGAATATTTCACTTCACTTCACGTATAATTTCATGTAAAGACAATAACAATTCACATTTCTCATTTATTACATCCAATCTTCATTCTTTCCATTATCAATCTCTTTCTACATTATATGTACTTATTTTTATCATGAAGCAAATTTGGAAATCTGAGATGTTGAAAAAGAATCTGGACAATCGACTCTCAAACATAGCCGGTCGACTGTTCAGCAAAAGATTTAAAATACTCGAGAAAATAGCCGGAATAGTCAACTGGTAATCCTGACCAGTCGGCTGTTCTGAAAAGATTTAAAAATTCGAAAAAGATCAAGAGCAGTCGACTGTCATTTGGACCAGTCGGCTGTTCGCAAGGTTTTAAACTCGAAAATACACAGTACAGGGCAGTCGACTATTACTCAGATCAGTCGACTGTTCTGCGGGGTTTTTTAAACTCGAAAAATTTAATATTCAGGCCAATCGATTGTCTACATCTATTCGGTCGACTGATCAGCAACAAAAATTTGAATTATTGATTCCTTTCTTCTGTCCTTTCGATTAGCCCACAAAATTTAGTTTTAGACTACAATATGTTCATTTCTCGAAATTAACACGCGACTTTATTTAACAACCATCACAACATGCATAGTTTACTAAATAATGTAGGGATTCTTACAATTAGTATTTTTCCACACAACTACGACTTCTAAAAACAGTATTTTCCCATAATCATCACTTTTCTACAAAAATAAACATTTATTCCAATTTAGCATGCTATATTAAATCAAAAATATAATAACATCAATCACATCATTCAATCAAGTTCACCCATTCATTTCATGCAATTTCACTTGTGTTCCATTTTTACTTTAATCATGGTATTAACGAGAAGCAAAATAATGTTACTCATTTATTCTTGCACAATTAGCACAAAACCTAACATGATATCTAAATTAGAAGTCATGAGAAATACCCACCTTTTGAAGAAAACTAATGAGAAATCTCTTAGAGCCTCCTAGATTGTGATGCACGAACTTCTCCTCCTTGATCCTTGCCAAAAACGAAAGCTCCAAGTGTGGGGGAAATGGTAGCCGGCCTCCAAACGGAATACACTTAACTCCACTAATATGTATATCTCTTATAAAATTTTCTTTTCTTTCAATAGATTACTAGTGTACAATACAAATAAATGGGAGGGGTATTTATACTAGTTTTGAAGTAGATTGGAGGGCTAGGATTTAGTGGATGGTTATAGAATGGAGGGTTAGGATAGGAGTAGGAGTTATGGCAACCACCCACACACAAGATAACTACCCATGCACATTAAACCCACTCTCCATTCACCATGCATAACCGGCCCCAAAAGTGTGTGTAATGCACACTACGTGCATGCACGTACCACCTAGTACCCATATTTAAAAGTTGTACAATTTTAATAAATCAATTTGTTCACATTTTGTCTCTACATGACAAGTGTGGCCATTTAATTAATTTATTAAATTGGTGGGCTTCATAAATAGTGGGCTTAGGTTTGTGGGCCAAAGCAACAATTTAGTAATTAAATGAAGTGGGCTAAAATAGTTAATTAGTGTTTTAGTCTTTTAAAAAAATAAGTTTTTTAGAAAAGTAATTGTTCATACAAAATTTTATATATGGAAATAAATAAATGATATACGCATGAAATTTGCACGTGCACAACACGTGAGAAAAAAGAAATAGAAAAATAGTATTTTTATTAAAATGAAATTCGGGATATTACAACACTCCCTCCTTAGAATAGTTCCGTCCCCGGAACTACAATTTAAAGAGTGAGAAAATAAACACAATAAGAAAATACAATCAAGCAAAAAGCTCAGGATGGTCCTTCATCATCCTCTCTTCGGATTCCCAAGTAGCCTCTTCAACCAACTGGTTTCTCCAGACTACCTTGACCATCGGTATCGTCTTATTCCTCAAGACTTTCTCCCGATGATCAAAAATCTCAACTAGGAGCTCAATGTAACTCAGATCCAACTGCAAACCTTCTGGCACTTCGGACAAATGATGACTTGGATCAATGTTCCACTACTCCCCTTCCACTTGTGGAACCAAACTTCTCTGGAATAGCTGATTTAACCCTTTGGCAAATTCATCACCATGAGCGGCTACATGAAGAACGTGGTCTCCAGAGACCAGGCACTCATCCTCATTGAAGTTGACGATGTAAGCCTCATTCCTAAGAACACCCTAGTCAACTACAGAGTGCCTTGGACCCAAGAGCTTCAGATTCATGAGGTCCTCGTTCTTATTCTTGGCAGCCCTATTCCATCTAATGATGTTGCAAAAGGCAAAGTCCAGCTTTTCACCTCTGGTTCCGGCTCGTCCACCTCATTTTGGTGCCGTAGGGAATCGCCGGCGGAGAAACAAGACGGCAACAGTCAGCCGCAAAATCAGGCAATCGTTGGAGCTACTGAGGGAAAGGCGCCAATCTCGGATGCTAATCTTTCCGTTAGAGGATCTGCAACGCAATCATTGCTCCCTCCAAATCTTGCCACCCTTGATGGAAAATTTCTTAATATCTCAGGTATGGCTGAATCTACCGCAGAAGATTCGAAAATGGTCCCCCCCCCCCAAAAGCGGGATGTAGCTGATCCATTGGGGACCAACCTAGATGAGAATATTGTTTTCAACGCCCCACCCGTAATTGATATCCCCTCAGATTCCCCTAAGGGTAATTTGGGGATTACCTCTAGTTCTTCCAACAACAACCCTGATAACTCTTCAGCTCGCACGACATCTCCCCAGAAGAAGAGATTCGATAGATGGTTTGGAAGGGAAAAACAGTGCATATCCCCCTATCTCTATATAAGGAAATCCAACCTGTTGTTGACACGCCCTCGAGATCTCTGTGGCCAAGCACGTCGGTAAATCTGAAGCTCCCAAGACTATGCAATTTAGCGCTGGCACCAAGGGAATGCGCACTTCCAGCTTCCGCACTAAGTCTCTAATCCCAAGGTACCGGAGACCTATTTCTTCTTCTACCTCAAATTCAGCACCTTCAGGCTTTGACGAAGGCAATAACAAACGGAGCAAATGTTTTCGCTCAGCATCCAAAGTTTCCTCCACCAGACCCTTCATGCACCACCTCAGGGCTTCTGCCAAGTTAGCCTCCCACCGCAAGACCTAAGGTACCTCCTCTTCTATGCTTTCAGTTACCAACGCATGCAACGATCCTTTTGTTTTACTTTCTAGTGAGGACATTCTAAAGGTAGCTGAATCTATAGGAGTGGTGGCTTTTGGGGCACATTCAGTTGATAAGCTCAAGCAAATTGAAGCGGTTACTGTTGATCCTCCCGATCAACAGCAGTAGCTCAATTGAGTGCATGCGCTTATTGAACCCTGCTTTGTCATGTTTTTGCTGTGTGCTCTAATTGTTTCAATGAAGATTGGCAGCTGGAATGTTCGTGGGTTGGGCAACCCCAACAAATGTGCCCTGATCAAAGACGGTATTCATAATACTAAGATTTCTGTGGTCAGCCTTCAAGAATCCAAACTTTCTAAGCCCACCAACCGCAAGCTCTCATCTATTGGGGGGGAATCTTCTCACAAACTGGAAATCACTTGATGCTATTGACAGCTGTGGTGGTGTTCTCGTCGGTTGGAATGACAGCATTTTAGACTGCTTTTATTGTGCCGTAGATATCTTCTCCATATCCCTATCCTTCCGTACTAGATCATCTGGAGCCAAGTGGTCATTCACATCTATCTATGCACCATTTGAATTGGACGACAGAGAACTCTGCTTTCAGGAAATTACCCTCCAAAGAAGACTCTAATGTGATGCTTGGGTCATTTGTGGAGATTTCAATGCAACCATCTCTAACTCTGAAAGGAATGGTGGCCTAAGTTTGAGCAGAGATATAAAGGACTTCAGGAGCTGGATTCAACAGCTTCACCTCATCGACCTCCCCCTCGCTGGTAGGAAGTTCACTTGGTCTAATCTTAGAGCCAAGCCTGCACTTGCTAGATTGGACAGATTTCTCGTCACAAGCCAATTTGACCTACTATTCCCTAATTGCCTCCAACATTCTCTACCGCGCATTGCCTCCGACCACTGCCCCTTAATTCTTGATTCACAAGCTATTACTCCCAGGATTCATTACTTCAAATTTGAAAAGGCCTGGGCCTCACATTCAGGCTTCACTCCTGTTGTTGCTACTTGGTGGTCTACCTTCTCTTATTCAGGCTCTTCGGTTGACATCTTTTCCACCAAACTAACTCTTCTTAAGAGATGGATCAAACATTGGCGTAATAAGGAATTCGGCCACATTCCTATTCGCAAAAAGTCCTTCCTTGATAAAATTCACAGTCTGGATATCCTGGATGACTCACAACCACTTGATCATGCACAGGCAAGCGAGCTCTCTTCTGCCCATTGGGATTACCAGTCTCTAATACAGGCGGTGGTCACCTATTTGAGGCAACGTGCTAGAGTATCTTGGATCCAAGAGGGAGATGCCAACACCAAATTTTTCCACTCTATTGCTAATGGAAGAAGGCGAAAGAACTTTATTTATTCTCTAGTTCACAATGGAGATTTCATCACAGATCAACCCTCCATCAGATCATGCTTCGAGCAACATTTTAAAGAAATCTGTTGTTCTAGTTCCCCCCATATTTCAAGGTTGACTGGCCTGCTCTATACCCCAACCCTTCTTTTGATCTCTCTGAACATGATGCTCCATTCACTAAAGAAGAGATTCATATGGCAGTTTTCAACAAGAATGGGGACAAGGCTCCTGGCCCCGATGTTTTCTCTATGCACTTCTATCAACAACACTGGAAGACAGTTCAAGACGATCTATGTTGCATGCTTCTTGACATCCAGAATGGTAAGGCTGACATTAATAGACTGAACTACTCTACCATCGTCCTCATTCCTAAATGCGAAGGCGCTAACACCGTATCTGACTTCCGCCCAATTAGCCTTCTTAATCGCTCTATGAAGATCTTCACCAAAATCCTTGCCAACAGATTAAGCCCTCTCCTGCATACTCTTGTTTCTTCTTCACAAAGTGCTTTTCTCAAAGGAAAGTCCACGGTCGACTATTTTCTCGTTGCCCACGAAGCAATCAATCTTTGCTGCTCCAAAAAGTCTGACACACTTATGCTTAAGATTGACTTTAGGAAGGCCTTCGATACTCTAAGCTGGACTTTCATTGAGCAGATGCTTTTCGCACGGGGTTTTGGCCCACATTGGTGCAGCTGGATCAAAATAATTCTCCACTCAACCAAATCCTATGTTCTTGTTAACGGTGTTGCCGGTAAGACCATTTTATCCAAAAGAGGATTGAAGCAAGGTGACCCTTTATCTCCGATGCTATTCATCTTGGGGGTTGATGTACTCGCCCAAATGTTGAGAACGGGTAGAGATTATGGCACTTTTTCTCAGTTGAACCTTAGGGCTCACTAGAAGAGCTTTCCATACTGCAATTTGTTGATGACACACTCATCTTCGACAAAGGTGATGAACAAGATGTACTCCATCTAAAATTGCTCCTACACATATTTGCAGATGTATCTGGCCTCCACATTAATCTCTCCAAATCCTCCATTCTCTACTTTGGACATTCAAAGGCTAAGCTTCAAGCTTTCGCTCATATCCTGAGATGCAAACAGGATTCCCTTCCCACCAAGTATCTGGGTATGCCCCTCTCCAAAGGTAAACTTAAGAAGAGGAATTGGCAACCACTTATTCTAAAAACTGAGAGAAGACTTTCTACCTGGAAGGGACGACTATTATCTAGGGGGAAACTGATTCTCATAAACTATGTTCTCAGTGCACTGCCAACCTACTTCGCTTCCTTCTTCAAACTACCACAGTGGGTGATTGCTCGAATTGATCAGATACAGTGTAGATTCTTTTGGGTAGGAAGGGACACTAACGCTTCAGGTACCTCTTGTACAAACTGGAAGCGCATCTGTCAGCTCAAAAAGCAAGGAAGCCTAGGGATCTTAAACCTTAGCCAATTCAATAATGCAGTTCTCATGAAATGGTGGTGGAAATTCTATCTGAAGAATCCCTTTGCACTCAAGTTATTAAATCCCTCTACTTCAGGAGTGCAACCAATTCCCTTATCTGCAAATCCCAAGTCTCTAACTTTTGGAAGAATGTCTACAAGCTCAAAGAGCAATTCGAACAAGGAATCTCCTGGCAACTAGGAGATGGGTAACTGATTAAGTTCTGGACCTCCAAATGGATTGAAGGTAGCAACATTACCACTTTGTTCCCTGCTTTTTTTTGAAGAATCTTGGAACAGAGATGCCTCTTTGAACTCTCAAGGTTTCATGAATCATGGCGAATGGACTTGGAGACCAAGTCTCCACACTTCCACTTCCACCACAATCAGCCTTGAAAAAGGTCAACTTTTGCAACTTCTCTCCAATGTCCAATCTTTTACTGTTCCAGACACTGCGCATTGGAGACATTCTAGCACTGGGAACTTCACCGTCAAATCAGCATGTGAGTTCTACAGTATTTCAGGTCTTCTTTCTCCATTCTACCGTGCTTGTTGGGAGAATCTAGCACCGCTCAAATGCAAGATTTTTATTTGGATGTTAAGTTGGGAGATACTCAACTCCAAAGAGCGACTTCACTTTAAGGGATGGGATGGTGATCTGACATGCACAACTTGTGAATGTCCGATGGAAACCACCTTCCACATATTCTTCCAATGCCTCATGGTTGTTCAAACCTGGCAATACTTCACGCACCGCTTTAACATTCCTCATCTTTCCTCATCCATTGCTAACTGTTTCACACACTGGTGTTTTGATTATCACAAGCACAAGTTCACACACTCATGGCATTTGGCTATACTTGCTGCATGTTGGAGTATTTGGCAGGCTCGTAATGATAATACTTTTAACAAGAAATCTATTACCGTGGACAAGCTTATCTCTAACACCAAATTTTGGTTCTCTCATTGGTTAGATGCCAGCGGCGAATCAAAGAATAAGGCCAAGATTAGTCAGGAGCTTCTAGCTATCGGGGATAGTGACCTGATGAGACCAGGAGGCACTTACTCTTAGCGCGGTGTAGATAATTCCCAAGGATGATCTAGAACTTCGCATCTCAACTTGTTAGTTATTTTTTTTAGGACATTGTCGGTCCTAGACCTTGTAATTTGTTAACTTTATTATGCTCCTATATCTTTTGGAGGATTGGCTTTTTGAGTTTGGGCTAGTTGTGGTGTGTGTCTAGGAGATGAGATCATATCCTTGGGCTAGTTGAGGAGTACGACAGATGTCTAATGCCCTCTTTATGTCCCAATGATATGCTATCTCAAAGCTTAGACACACACACAAGAGCTCGATTGTCGCCAATCTACTCCACCTAGGGTATTTTGCAACTCTTGTTAACCCTTTACTCATCTATATATTTAGTTTTGTGAGGTAGGTTAATGTAACACCCCGAATTCCAAATCCAACTAAATTCGAAGTTCCACATGATCTTTACACTTCTCTTCGCACAATTTTACAAGGAAATTTAAACTTTACTTTACATCAGAGTTACATTTACATTTAAACTTAAACAGCGGAAGCAATTTACAATATTTACATAAATAGATGTACAACACTTGAAACATTCTTTAAGCTGCTTGCATACTTTAATCTTCGTCAATTCCTTTATCCTGGATAAAGACTGTGGGCACGTCAGTTCATTCAACTGACGAGATATTATACACGGCCATCATCTCTATATTGAAACAGTATAACGATTCTCAAATCTTAACAAACCACAAACTTGTTCACAAACAAAGTTAAGGGAACTATCCTATTGATGTCGTGTTGTGATTGCATGCCTAGTCTTTAATGCAATTTATTATTATTATTAGATAACACTAATGCGCACTTGTTCGGATTTTATACATCCCATACTACATAGGTCCGAGGGCAAGTACTTAATCGTTCTTCAACTTGTAGAGTTCGATCCCTCGACATAACTTAATCAACCACTGTAACTACGGTAAGTATCCTAGATGTCCTATGAGTTACGAGCCCATGTCCAGACAACCTGGAGGGGAATCCCACGTTGGTGACATGACGCATCATGCAAAGCCTATGGTCAATTTAGCCTTCGTCATAGACTATGGCATCACCCGTAATTAACAAAACACCCCACAAGCGTCTCCACGGTCCCGATAATTCCGGATTAGTGTCCACGCCAAGACTTGACGCATCAAGTAGGCAACCTATGAATCACTCTCACACCGTAGACCCGAGGCCCTCATATTTGTGTTTTTCTCTCACTTTCATCACATCTTCACTATGTATCTAGTCCTTAGTTTTACTTGAATCATGAATAAAAATCAATCTCCTAGAGTTAGCACTCCCACTATACCGGTCTTAATCATTTATACCACATGACCCAATCTTGATCTTTTCAATTCAACAACTTTCTTTCAATGTCGGTATGAGGCTTAGCTACACTCTAGTTCTCAATTTCACTTCAAAATCACAAAATTTTAGTTTTCATACTCACAAGTTCTTTTTCAAAATTAATATGATTTTCATTCTTTTCTATGAACCATTCTCATATATCAAGTTAGATTTCAATTCATGTATTTCATACTCAAAATTCTATTTCAATAATTCCATTAGATTCTCATACAATTGTTCATTTCCTTTACTTAATTCGAATCACAAAATTATATTTTTCATCAATCTTTAAAGTGCACACAAATTCAAACAAATGAATAAAAGTCCATAATCAACTCACTTAGATTTTTCTTCATTCAAAATAACTCTTTTATAACTGAATAAAATTTTCTTATGAAAGAAATAATCACTTTTTCATATTATCACTTTATGCAATTATACTCAATTCTCACCACTAATTCACTTTTATCTTAGTCAAAATAATGCTCTAATATTTTTTATAAGCTCTACGTAATTTTAGAATAATTAATATATTTTTCCCGGATTTTTTATAGGCCAAGAATCATTTTTTAAAATCCAAAAAAATCAAATATTTTAAACTTACCGAAGCCAGGTTTCGAACCCAAGACCTGAGCCACGTCAACCGCCACCGAATGCCAACTGGGCTAATGCGCCAATGCAATAAGTGAAGGGGTTTTATTAAGGTGAGTTTTAATTTCGGCTTTGGGATTTTTTATTCAAACATAGTAAAAAAAAGGGCAGGGCCTAAAGCTTCGAACCCGAGACCTCTAAGGTCACTCACACGTTACAGTAAACGCCCACACAACTCAACCACTTGGTCTAAGGGGCCAGGTTGTAAAGAAAAGAGTTTGATTTGTGTTTTAATCTAGTCTCTGTCCATTTCTAATTGTTTCACATAATTCTCAAAACGTTTTTAGTCTCTTTTCTTCTCCTTTTGAAACCCAACTTTCCAGAACGTAAAATATATAAAATTACAGTAAACTAATATTTTTATAATCATTATTTGACTTATAAAAATGCATTTTTGGTCTTATTTTATGTTCTATGCCCATAATTTTGACATTGAGAACGATCTATATTTCTACATAATTTAAGAATTAGATTTTTTCACAAGACAACTAATTTCTTTGTTCTTTTACTCATTAGTCAACCTACAACATTTTTAGGATACCAATTCTCATTTTTCTACATTAGTATAACTTTAATTCAAACAAACAATTATCCATGATGCATTTAATTAATTATTGTCTCACAAGCACAAAATCTCCATAAAGCATAACTCATAAACATATAGTATAGTAAGGTGATAATTTCTAACACTTTAATTCCCAATTTAGCAATCATTTATCAATCATTCTCTATTTTATCATTTCATCTCAAACAACTATAAGTCCAAATTACTTAGTTTTCTCTTAGTAGCAATTCATTCCTAGCATGGTAACTAGATTAGAAGCATGAAAAACACTCACCTTATTTGGAGAGAAAATCAAAGAACTCTTAAAGAATCTCCTACAATAAATGAACAAAGCATTCTCCTCCTATATCAAGCCACACGCCACCTCCTCCTTGATGCACTGCTAGAAACCGAGCCCTCCCTGTGCTTGATGATGATGGTCGGCCTCCTCTTGAATGGAACACACACAAACAAAGCACTCTCTAATCTTTTGCTTACTAATACCTCTCAATCTTTTACTCTCTTATCTTTTCTCTCTTAATGAATTATTTAGTGTGCTAATGAGAAGTAATAAAGGGGTATTTATACACATTTTTGGGGGTGAATGGAGGGCCAGGATTAGATCCAATGGTTAGAGATGAAGGGTTTAGATGAAATAGGGAGTTATATAAACTACCCATGATGAGAGTAACCAACCCTATCTCTCCCACTTTCTCCATCACAATCCGGCCACACCTAGAGTGTGCACATTGCACATGCTAGTGCATGCACGTGCCACTCTAGTGTCCCCCATTTACAAATTTAATTGTCCATGAAATAGTCTACACTACAGGTTAGACCATTTTAAAAGAGAATTAAAGTAAATGGGCTCACTAATGGCCCAAACTAACCATGGGCTCAAAATAATTAAATAATTAATAAATATAGTGGGCTTAAAAATGATAAATAGGCATAGATTTAAATTAGGCTTTTAAAGAAAATAATTTTAGAAAAATAAAGAGAACAATTACTATAAAAAATATTTTATACGAGAAATTTTACAAACAAAATCATACGTGCACAACACGTAAAATCATACAATCTTATAAATCAAATTTAGGGTGTTACAGTTAATCCTACTTTTACTAGTAAAAAAAAGTCGAAGATGCGGCGGTTCACAACTGCCACTTATGAGGACAGATTTATATTCGGAATTAGTTTCAAAATATATCTATTTCGTGAATTAGTTTCAAAAAGAGACCTGTTCGGGGAAAAAATCTTTTGAAAGTATATTCGTTTGAAGATCTTTTTTTTATAAAATATTTCCAAGTGAAAATTTTCCCGCGATGAACCTGCTTAGGTAAATACATAGCCGCATCTCATAAATACAGCTTCAGAATTTTATTTTAACAAAATATTTAAAAAAAGGGTTTTTAACATGTATGTCCCTAACAAATATGTTAATATCACATATACCCCTCACAAATGTGTATTTTCACATTTATCCCTAACAATGTGTATCCAACTTTTTAGTTACCCCTTAAGTTAAAACTACTAGTAATTTCCACGTGCGATGCACGTCTTAATAAATATGTTTTTATTAATAGTAAAAACTTCAATGTAGTCTAGCCTTAAATCTAATACTTCCTTTATATTAGATTAGATATGCACGGGCAACACGGATTTGTTTGTCTACAAATGTTTCTATTAATTGAATTTAATTTGGACGTATATTGCACGGGTTTGCTCATTTACAAATTTAGGGTTTGTTTGTTTACAACCCCAACTCTCCCATTAAAATAGTAGAGATTTTAAAAACATAAAAAATGTATGAAATATACAGTTATGTTTAATAAATTTTATGTAAAATAGCTGAAATACTCTTCCTCTGCTAGTTAAGCTTATTCCTCTTACTTTTTATGAACTAAATCGTCTTTAAAACCAATTGAAACACATCAATCATTTTTAATTTTTTTTCATTTTTTTTAATAAATGGATAAATTAACAGTACATCTTTATAATTTCATCTTTTTCATCATGTTTTCTAGCCAAATTTGTCATTAATCTTATAAGTTTTAAATACACGTAATTTGAGGCAACTTTTAGGGATAAATAAGAAATGAACTCATATTGTTAAGGGCATATACGAAAATACACAGTTTTGAAGGCATATTTGTTAGGAGTATATGTGTTAAAAACCCTTAAAAAAATCCCGCAATTTCGAAATGCGATGGGTGCAATTTGAAATGACGGCTTTATTATTGCTGAACCCACATTTCTGAAATGAAATTACGGCTTTATTATTGCTGAACCAACATTTCTGAACTGTGGCTATACTATCGTGTAATCCTCAACTCCAACTTGAAATTATTTTGATGAGGGACTTAAGTGGATATACTTTTAAAAAGGGGTTTATTTTATAAAATAACTCTCTACTGGCCCAAGCTAAACAAGATCACAAGTTAATGACACTAACCTTTATGAAATTCGTTCTAATAAGAAATACATCTCTCCCTGGCCGTCTGCCTGGGCCTATCCCCCTGACCGGCGCTTTCCTCCTTCCCCTCTTCTGCTATTTGGTTCTAGTGTGGTCTCGTTTCGTCAGACGGTGAAGGTCGCCCGCTCGTCCTCTGGCTTCCTGTCCGTTCTTCCTACTGTGGTCCGCGGTGGCTTTTGCTGTTGTATTGGCTTCGTTGCGTAATGGGCTCTATTGCCTGGATCCATCAACAGTTCTTTCCGTGCTTGTATGATGTGGTGTCTATCCTGTATGATGTTGTGACTCTCTTGTTGTCGTCATGTTTTTTCTCTTATTTTTACTGCGTGTAAAAATTACTGTACTTTTTATTGGCTATTTATTTATTGGGCTGAAGTCGTAAGATTATTTTCAAAAAAGAAAAAAAAATAACATCTCTCCCCAAACATATACTAATAAGAAACAATTTGAAAGGACGTTTTTATAATGGAATTTTGTCTGTACCATTCTTTGCTATCCTAAGAGCATCGACAGTCGTTTTTGCTAATTTGCTAATTTAGCAAAATAACCAGGGCCGGCACCGGTGTGGAGGCGGGTAAGGCGGCCGCCTCGGGCTCCCGTAAAATTTGCGATTTTTGGAGCTCCAAATTTTGAACTTTCTTTGTAAATATAGACACGTATTTCGCGTGTAAAAAAATATATATGTTATTAGGGGCCCATTTCGGAAGTTCGCCTAGGGCTCCCGAAAACTCAGTGCCGGTCCTGAAAATAACAAATGACAAAATGAATGTTTTGCTATAGTTTGAGAAACAATATTAAAAATGATCGGATGATATATCATACAACATTTTTTGTTTGATTGTAATTTTAATTTTTAAATTAAAATGTGAGACAGAACAATGTCTCACTCATTTTTTTTAAAAGCAAAAAAAAACTTATCGAACTGTACATGCTGTAACATGCAAGGCGAAATTTTTTTTTTAATGAGTGGGGCGTAAAATATTTGGAGGTTTTTTGGACTTTGATAAAATTTATAAAAACTATGAAAGACTAAGACTTGGACTTTTATGAAATATTTGGACAGATTTGGACTCTAATTAAATTTTACATTTTTTAAAAATGGAGAGAGGGAACATAATATTGTCTCGTGCCCTCCAATTTTTTCATTTAAATCGTCCTTTATTCATTTAAATTGTCCTTTAGTGAATGGACCGTAGATCATGTACCATCTATTTAAAATTAATCAAAACTATGAAAAATAAGACTTTGACTTTTATGAAATAACTAGATTTGCCCGTAGTTACATGCCTACGGCACGTTTTCGGAACGATACAACACACGAAAAGCCTGTAAACAGTAAAACAACAATTATGTAGTTCAAGTTTGAATATTATGATAATAATTAGTTGTAAATAAAAGTCCATGTTTCTATTATTATATGTTGAAAAATAATTTTAAATGAGGGTGTAAAATCCAACTTGATAGAACTTTAAGTGTGGAAAATGATGAAATTTAACTGTTGAAGAGATATTTGCTATTTTCAATATAACATGTGCAATAAAAAAAGCATTAAAATTCTAAAAAATTTACAAACCTGAAATTTTAAAATCTAAATTTATAAGTAAATAAAGAAATAATGGGAGAGAGAGGGAGAGAGAGAGAAAAGAATATGAAAAAAGTGAAAAGAGAAGAGACATATAGTAATAAAATAATGAGTTTTTTTTGTTTTGGGGGAAAATTTTAATTTTGGGGTTTTAAATTTTGGGCGGAAAAATATGTTTTGTGAGAATCAATCTATGCCATTGGTTTTAGGGGAGATTGAATGAGAGCCACTTGATAGCTTTCTTTGTACTTTATTATATAGATTGGAGAGATTTGAACTATAATTAAATTTTTTATTCTTTAAAAATGGAGGGACGGAACATGTTGTCCCGTGCCCTCCATTTTTTCAGTTTTTTTTGGTCTTTTTGTGAACAGACGGTACATCATGTACCATCTATTTAAAATTTTTGAATTTTAAAAAAATTAGGGAGTGATGGAACATATTGTCCTGTCTGGTAAAAAAAAGTTAGCAGACTGTACAACGTGTGTCGGCCAATCAATTTTTGGAATAACAAAAACACTTGGATGAAACAACATGTAACGTCCAATCCCCTTAAAAAATTAAAAATATATAAGGAACGGATCATCATGTTCCGTCCCCTATATTTGACAATTGTCAAATCCATTTTTCATATATGAAAAGCTATTGTTCCTCATTTGCTAAAATTTGGCAAAATAGCAAACAACTGCAACATTTTTTCTTTACTCATTTTGGCAAAATAACAAACGGCCGGTGGATGCTATAATCTTAGCATTCCATAATTCCACACAACTAAAAACTAGCCAAATCCTAAATAATTTTGTTTAAAAAGAAAATAAGGATGTAGCTATACACACATATGTTTTACCCCAAACATATATTAAGTGGAGATTTTTTGTGCAAAAGGAATTCGAACTTCCGATCTTATGCTCACTAGCGAAGAGGCTTAATAGTAGACCTCACTAATACTTGTCGATAACATTTTTCTATTTGAAGTAAGGTTGTAGTAATACACATTCATTCCAAAAATCTATATTCTCTAATCTTTAATAATATAATGGGAGAGTTGAGATTGTCGTTTGTAGACATTCAATCATCTAATCTCAATCATTTATTTTTAAGTGGTAGTTATATTAACCATTCATTTACTCAATTGTTGTTAGTTACCATAATACCCTCTAAGTTAAAATTTATTTACGACATAATTATTCACAAAAGTGTCACTCATATAAAATAAAAGTTTGTGCCACTAGAGATAATTTGTAAAGTATATGTAATGAGTAAAGGGATATCTCAGCTTCGATGCTAGATTACTCCCACATTGCTTTGTCAAAGGAATTTCAATTTCAAGTATAACAATTACACGCAATGATCACCAAATTTATTATTTTAAAACATAATACTTATTATCAGCCTCAACTCTTTAAAAGCCACCAATATTCCACATGAGTCCAACCACTGATACCTTTTTCCCATTATGTAGAAACTGGGAATTTACACGTGCGATGCACGTCTTAATAATAGAAAATTTAATAAAAACTCTTATGTAGGGAGAACTTGAACCTGAAATCTCTTACATATTAGTTATGTATGTACGTTACATGTGTTAATAGATTTACAAACGACACTAAGAAATTCGTCTATTATAATATTAGAGATTAGAAATATATAAAAAGCCGCATATTGATACACACCCATCTCCATTATATAACCCAAGGTTTACATCTTATAAACAAACAACATCATATGATACGAAAATATTAGTATCTTATTTTAAGTTAGGGTTTGAACTTGTTAGATATTCACCAAATTTATTATTTTAAAACATAATACTTATTATCAGTCTCAACTCTTTAAAAGCCACCAATATTCCACATGAGTCCAACCGCTGATACCTTTCTCCCATTATGTAGTAACTGGGAATTTACACGTGCGATGCCCGACAACCCTCAACTCTAATATCCTCCTTCAACAACAATTCCCCAAAACTCCTAACCCACAACTTCGATGACGACAGCGCCTCCACGATCTCGACGCCACCACGCCGCCAAATTCCCTTCCTCATCATCTTCAGCAACAACCCCACTCCAACAATTCCTGCCGCCAACATCTTCCTCGTCATCGTCCCTTTCCAAACCCCACTGCACCCACTCCGACTCCAGCAACCCCAAAATCCACCTCTTCTGCAAACCCTAGTCGCCAATGTTTTCTTTTCCAACCCTAAACTTCTACCGACTTTTCCTATACCCATATCCAAACCCTCAAACCCAACCCGCTTTAATATATACCCGACATATTTTCACAATCCAAAACCTAATGTACTCTCACCCGAAACCCTAATACTCTAAACCCTCACCTTAATAACAAAAAAATTAATAAAAACTCTGATGTAGGAAGAACTTGAACCTGAAATCTCTTTCATATTAGTTATGTACGTGCGTTACACGTGTTAATAGATTTACAAATGACACTAAGATCTTCTCCTATTATAATATTAGAGATTAGAGACATATAAAAAGCTGTATATTGATACACACCCATCTCCATTACATAACCCAAGGTTTACATCTTATAAACAAACAACAACATATGATACGAAAATATTAGTATCTTATTTTAAGTTAGGGTTTGAACTTGTTAGATATTATATTAGGTATTATATTATGAGAGAGAGATTAGTTTAGTCTCACACTGATTATGTTTCAATTAGTATTCCCTTCTCTCCTATATATAGAAGACACATTGTACTCAGTTTATTCAATAATTCAATAATCAATAATAAATCTAATAATTCTACCATGGTATCAGAGCCTATAATTCTATAAGGCTTATACTATTTTCTATCCTAGTTGTCAAGGTGGAGTGATTCTCGTATTCATCGGAATCACCCAACCTCCCAACATCTCTCTCTCAATCAAGATCCAAGACTCTAGCCGTCATCAAACAATAAGATCCAAAACCCTAGCTGTCATCAAATAACAAATCTCCAAAACCCTAACCCTAATACACAACAACACCAAGAGAGACTACAACAACAACTTCGGCGACCCAAATCCCCGACGTCGAAATCCTAGCCGTCAAAATCCTCACCATAAAAAACCTGCTGCATCTCTGACCAACAACAGCAACGAAAACACAGATCCAAGCCCCGACCTCCGTCGCCGTCAACTCCCGCCGCCGCCCGTGCTGCATCTCGTCACTACTACCTTCATCACCATTCCTGACTGCCATTGCCATCCTCTCCATCACTTCGCCATTAATGCCCATGTCTCTATCACCGACCGAATCCTGACAACCCTCAACTCTAATATCCTCCTTCAACAAAAATTCCCCAAAACTCCTAACCCACAACTTCGATGACGACAGCACCTCCACGATCTCGACGCCACCACGCTGCCAATCCCCTTCCTCCTCATCTTCAGCAACAACTCCACTCCAACAATTCCCGCCACCAACATCTCCCTCGTCATCGTCCCTTTCCAAACCCCACTGCACCCACTCCGACTCCAGCAACCCCCAAATCCACCTCTTCTGCAAACCCTAGTCGCCAATGTTTTCTTTTCCAACCCTAAACTTCTACCGACTTTTCTTATACCCATATCCAAACCCTCAAAACCCAACCCGCTCTAATATATTCCCGACATATTTTCACAATCCAAAACCTAATGTACTCCCACCCGAAACCCTAATACTCTAAACCCTCACCTTCCTACCTATTTCCCTATACCTATATATATATAGAAATGCTCCATTGAAAATTGGTTTATTTTCACGGATTGAAAAACACCAATCTGAGCCGTTGGATCACTTTTGATCGTTATCAGCGCCTCAGATCGCCTCCGCCCATTACTTAAAGTGGCAGAGGGTTATTTTGGGAATTTCGTCCCAAATAACTCACAATACAATGACTCTCAAAAATTAGTTAATTAATCAGGTGACTCTTGATCATAGGCTATATTATTTATACATTATATTTTTCTTTGAAATTTTCGATATGGGATATTTTACTTCACAATACTCCCGGTGAACAGTAGCAATAGCCACGTCACTATCCATTTGACTGAAGTCAAACCAAACCATTCAACCGGCACCACATTGCTGGTTTAAACCAACGTGGGCCCCCCCTTTTTAATACCAATCCTTTACCATTTTATATACACCATGCATTATATTTTCTTTGATATATCGGATAGAGCCAACAGGCTCCAGCCATCAAAAAATATATAAATCAATAATAATGTAAATTACAGACACATCATCAGAGGTTTTACAAGAAGTAAAACAGACAACATAAACAACAAATAGGAAAAAGAGAAAGATAATTACAAACTAATAAACCCAAAGAAAGCTGAAAAGCTCGCCCAAAAGTAAACTTCGAAACAACAGATGAAAACCACCGAACAGGGAGACGAAGCGAACAGCCCGTAAAAACAACGCACGAAAAGGCGCCAACACACCCTCCCTCACCCACATGTGGAAAGGAGACGAGAGACAGCGTCGAGCAAAAACGAAGGCTAAAAAATCATCCCCCCCCCCTCGCGAATAAGCCAGCTTCTCGAGGAGCCCAAGAGAGACAAAGCGGCACCAAAAGAAATCGCCGGGCTGCCATCGCGAAATCTCAACTGTGCACAAACTGAGGAGCTGACACAGAAACAGCTTTCCTAGCAAGAGGACGCGCACTCACACGAATCTGCACATTATTCCCGACTTTCTTAATGAATTTTCGCTTAACGGGGAGAGGGACCACCTTCACCACATGCATTATATTTTCAAACAGCATACTTTCAACTAGTATAATACACGTGCGATGCACGTCTATAAAAAAGTTCAGAAATTAATTGCCTTAGCACTATTCTTTGAGGCTCCAGAAGAGTTAATTGCCTTGCTTAGCTTTCTTATCTCTCCTTTCTAAAATCTTGCATTAGTGTTCTCCATTCAGGATTTTAACAGCAATTTGTTCAGGGAGCTCATCAGAATTTGAAAATCCTTCATTTCTTGTTGTGGTCTATTTGTCAGTAGTCTTCAATGTGGTTCGTGGCATTCAAAACATCTACACTGCTGCATTTTCAACGGTAGTGGAATAATTTTCTACATGCGCATGATTCAATAACCTTACTTCCTCCACAGTTACTATGCTTCCATTACACTTTTGCTGGTTGTGAATTAGTGGTAACTTGTAATAGGTTAGGTGACATTTACGTTTGCGGTTGTTCGTTGTTTTGGGTGCTATTTTATGAACACTTGTTCGTTATCAATCACATCGTCTTCATGAAAAAGAGAAAAAAGAGCAAGAACAGAATTTAAATATTTTTACTTAATTTATAACAACCTGAAACTAATTCTGGAAGTGAATCTCGATCTGTTTGTACCCGGCTGTAGCCAACCAATTGCCAAAAAAAAAAGTTTGTATCAAAGTGACAACAACTTAAACTTCCATCATTTAAAATAACTATTACTACCAGTTCAGATCTTCTCTACTTGTTCAGAGTTTGTATACTACAAAGATAACTAATCAACATCAGAAAAAATAACTTAGTACAATATTTTCTGTGTGGCTTCGATTTGCATTTCAATAGTTCAGAAATTTATCCAATCCAGTTCCTTGAGATGATGAACTTAATCTAAATCTCCTCTCTGACAAAAAATAAGAATCCAGTGTAGTGTGGTCTCAAAGCAAGCTTATATCTATAAATATCAGTGCCAATATGGTTTCATCAGGAAAACCATGATTATCAAGCATCACAATTTCCAAACTATATATGGCAGTAATTTCAGGTCAATTTCATGATCCTTACCTGCGTTCTTCATCCACTGTCAGCTCCAGTCAGTTTCCACCAAATCATTTATATATTTTTGCCTGCCGCCACGTAGTTCCAATCAAAATGGAAGCCCTCGATGATTTTGTGAGATCTTCCCTGTTGGCATCTCTGCATTGCCATCCGAAGAATTTCAGGGAGATGGCGCTTGATCATATCCAAAATACCTTGAGAGCTCAAGTTGGTGTCTTTTGCATAAGTGTCGATGAAATTCGCCAATAGAACCTTCTCTTCATTTCGTATACCAAAAGTTGCACATATATACTCTTCTTTTGCTGATTCCATTTGCTGAAATACTCTCTTGCAAGTATATATACGAACCTAAGGAGAATTAAATCGCAGTGAAGTAAAGGAAACATTGCACACCTTAATTTGAACTAATTATAAAGTTATACATAGTTCATAGCTTACCTCAGGGTCGGAATGGCTTCCTGAGAAAAGAGCGAAATGTAGAAGGGGTTCTGAGTACTCTATAGCATGCGCTTTCCATTCACCTCCAACTTTGAACCTCGTCCTTGGAGAAAGCAAGGATCGAAACCACTACAATCGCATAAACCACTACAATGGAGATTATAGAATTAGGTCAGATGAAATGGTCTTGTGTACATTTTTTTAGAATGGTCCAAAGCTCTTAAGTTACGTTTTCATATTGTGGTAACAAAAGCATATAAATCAAAGGCCATTATCCTTTTTAAATCGCTGGAAGCTTGTAAAATGTTATATATTACAATGTGAAGACCGCAGGTATTGTGGGAGAAATTTGAACATTTTTTAAGAAATGAGAATTGCTTACATAGTCTTTTGACTGCTAATCATATATAAGAATGTTTCTGAAATAGGTTTTTCAAAGGAATTAGGCATACTTGACAGGATAATGTGTGCGACATCCAAGAATATAACATTGTATTGCATATGCGCTTATGGAGCGACCACCTATGACACTTGCGGCCTGATCAAAGAAATACTATCAATGAAAATACAATATTTCTATATCATTATCGAAATGAATCCTTCAATAAGAAGTTTACTCGGATGAATAGTGATTCCTTCTTCGTATTCTTTTCTAGAATTCCATAAACTGAATATGCCTGCAAAATCAATATATAGATTCAGGTTATGGATTGTATTTCTGGTATCTATCCTAGCTATCAAAATGATAATACCTTCGAAGAAGTATCTCAGAGGAATGTAAGAAGCCGAAATAACCACACACTTCAGATAGAAACTAACCCATATGTTGTTTCTTATTCACCGAGAACTGTGTCATGACCAAGAAGCACAATCAACATTCTGACAATATGCTGACCAGTGAAGGCAGCAACGGTAGCAAGAAATATGAAGTAGCTGCATCAAGAATGTGTTCGAGATATTTAAAATAGTTACTGCATATGAAAAGAAGAAATTAAGTGATAGGGATATGAGATTCTCTGAAATTAGCCAGTGTGTTGCCCTCACGGTGAGAAATTTTTACCTTATACAACACCCATAGTAATCTCCTGTAAAAATATGTAATTACTCTTAACAAAATGGATAATTAATCTATCAAATTTTCTAGTATGTAATTACCTGAAAATCTAGTAGATCAATAATCTCTGACAATTTTTAATTAAATAACCTGAAATTGAGCGACTTTTTTTCCAATTTTTTTGACCCAACATTCATTCGTAACATCAATTCAGTTCAATTAGAAGACTACAAAGTGCAATAATTTCAAATCAAACACCAGAAATTACAAAAAACCAAAACACTAATTTTACAAAAATTTCTACAAAAACAGAAAATCAAACACTTACCGGGCATATTATTTAGACTCAAACGACTCACAGCTGTACTTCACCATTAGAATCACCGCAACTGCAACTGCATCCAATTCATCAAGCTTGTGTTCTTGCTGGAAATGAATAAATTAACACAATTAGAAACAAAACCCAATAATTTCCCCTATAAAAAAAACCCAAGGAATAAATTAACTGCAAATGAATAGCTTTGACAATTTGGCAACCCATACCAAACAACCTAACAAAAATAATTGACCTTTAACATAAATAATTGTGTTCCAATATTCAACATAAACAAATCATCATGATGCTCGTCTTTTCCAGATCTATCTTGTATTAGACACAATGTTCTATTATATCCTATTAGATATATGGCAATTCCCAAAAAGTAAAATTTTTTTTGAAAAAAGGGGCAAAAAAACCTAGATATGAACTGTGCATGATAATTGATTATTAAAGATTAATTATCATGTGATTATTTCTAATTACAAAAACAAATCAAAATAAATAAGACAAACTCTGCATGTAAAAATTGGATCATTGGCCTAACTAAACACAACAAATCAAGATCTATATCCAATAGACATGTAACATTAGAAATTTTGATCAAATTTAATAAATTTGACAAACTGTGTGTAAAAATTAAATCTTTGACCTAACTAATACGACAAATCGTGATTTATATCAAATAGAAGCATAAATTAGAAATCATGATCTAATTAATCGACGAAACCAAGGAAAAAGTGAACGGATTGAATAAGATATATTTCCAATTATATTAAAACCCCAAACCTAAAATCTTTAAATCATTAAAACGAAAAACCCAAAAATCTTACCTTGTTGGCTGTTGAGAATCTATTACAACTTGGAGGAATTTCTACCCTTGCTTATGAAGAAGTGAAGAAATTAATAAGTTAATAGCATTACTCCAAACTTGATGAAATACCTAACTAAATCCAGATCATCCAAACTCAAGAACTAAAAAGCACTTCAATCCAAAAATTACACCACACCCAGCAAAAATCGACATAACAACTAATGACAAAAACAAAAACCCACGGAAAAGAAGTTACCTTTCTTTTCTGATCTGCGCTCATCTTATCACCAAACTTCACATTCACATCACCTTCTCTGCACAAATGAAGATCCCAAACTTTCTCCCGAAATCCAAATCAAGATCCAAACGTTAATTACTCCCAATATTATTAAACTTACACCAAACAGATCTACTGCATAAAATTTATTGGGGTTTGAAGGGAAAAAAAGGACTGAGGGCGGATAGACCACAAAGCAAACACGACAAAGCAAAAAGCTGGAAAAACAACTACGGCGGTAGGAAGGTGAGGGTTTAATGGCGGACGAACGAAAACTGGAGGCGCGGTGGTGTGAGGGGGTCTTGGTCTTGGTTGCTGCAGTCGAGAGGGAAAGGGAACAGCGGAGGGCGTCGATGGGGCCGCACGACTGGGCGAGGAAGGGAGGACGGTGCTGGCGATGTTGGGGGGTGGCTGGAAGTTGGTCAGGAGAGATGAAGAATTTATCGCACGTGTAGATGAGGAGAGAGAGAGGCGGTGGGGATTTTGAGAGAGAGGGAGAGGAATCGATGGGAGTGGGTTTTTTTTTTGAGATAGAGAGAGTTTGATTTGAGTGAGAAAGATCGAAGTAAATGTGAAGTGAAAATTACGGTTGTGACCTTCTTTTGTGTATTGTTCAGGGATAAAATTTGTCAGATTTAACCCTACATTTTTTTAAGGTGTGTTATGTTTATGAGGGCATGATAGTAAAAAACCCGTCAAAATGAGGCTTTGCCTAATAATAGTATAGATATATTTATATACTATTTCATACTCTTTGAAAATTATCGGGGTGTTACAACATTGATTACGTATCAGCTTAATATTCATCTTTCATCTATATATAGAAGACACATTGTACTAAATTTATTTAATTTAATAATCAACAATAAACCCAATAATTATATGAGAACTAAATGTCACACTCCCTTGGTCACCAAGTAGCCGACTTTGACCACACAAAATCCCGAGATACCCATCTCATAGTTATATACTTATGTACACCTCCATTCTCTTGACACAAAAAACAGCACTAGGAAAAAATCAACCATAACAAGAACCCACCATTAATGGCATCCGTCACAACTGGTATGCATTTCTCCCACCTTCTTCTGTTTCAAATGCATGGCCTCCCCTTCAAACCCATCACCCTTCATGGGCTCTCCTTCTCATTCCACCTCCTCCTCTTTCTTACCATTTCCATTGCCTATCTCTTCAAAAGTTCCAATCTTGACACCAATAGCAACCCAAAACATGGGTTGAGAAGAACCAGTTACGAAAAACCAACCCTTTTGGCCTCCCTTGTTGTGGGACTGTTTTATTTGTGTTTATCAGTGCATTACTATTTCTGGGTTGTTCATGGGTTTTGGTCCAGTGATGGGGTTGTTACCCTGTTGGATTTGGGGATGAGAGGCTTTGTGTGGGTTGTGTTGTTTTTCTATCTGGGTTTTGTTTTTCATCAATCAGGAAGTCAGAAAGTTCCCACCTTTGTTAGGGTATGGTGGGGTCTCTTCTTGTTTGTGTCTTGTTCATTCCTTGTTGTGGACTATGTTTGGTATAAGGGAATGGGGGTTATGAAGACCCATTTGTGGGTTTTGGATTTGGGGTCTTGTGTTTTCGGGGTGGTAGTTAATTTGGCTGCGGTTCTCGGTATGGGGAGTGAGGAGGAAGAAGGGGGTGATGTGCTTAGTGAACCTCTTTTGAATGGTGGGAGTGTTGTTGTTGATGAAGGGGGGAGTGTGTCGCTTTTCGGGAGTGCTGGGTTTTTCAGCATTCTCACATTTTCTTGGATGGGTCCTTTGCTGTCTGTGGGGCACAGGAAGATATTAGACCTTAAGGATGTGCCTCAATTGGATCATAGCGATAGTGTCAATGGTGTGTTCCCCAAATTTAGAAACAAACTCGAGTCGTATGTGGGTAGTGGTGAGCGTTCTGTCAGTAGAATCACGTCATTCAAGATGGCGAAGTCGCTAGTGTATTCCATATGGCAGCAAGTCATGTTAACCGCTGTATATGCCCTATTGTATACACTAGCTACTTACGTTGGCCCTTACCTTATCAATTTCTTTGTTCAGTACCTTAATGGCAAGCAGACCTTTGCGAATGAAGGGGTTATCTTGGTATTGGCTTTCATAGTAGCAAAAATAGTTGAATGCATTGCGTTAAGGCATTGGTTTTTTAGATTACAACAAGCCGGGGTTAGGCTCAGAGCATCCCTTGTCGCTATGATTTATCAAAAGGGGCTTACCCTTTCAAGCCATTCCAAACAAGGCCGAACTAGTGGAGAGATCATTAACCTGATGAGTGTCGATGCCGAGAGGGTTGGGCTCTTCAGTTGGTACATGCATGATTTATGGATGGTACCAATTCAAGTTGGGCTAGCTCTAGGTATTTTGTATTCTAGTTTAGGCCTTGCTTCGTTGGCTGCTTTAGCCGCTACTGTACTTATTATGTTAGCCAATTTTCCCTTGGGGAAAATGCAAGAGAAGTACCAGGAGAAGTTGATGGAAGCAAAAGATGCAAGGATGAAGTCCACTTCCGAAATTTTGAGGAACATGAGAATTCTCAAGCTTCAAGCTTGGGAAATGAAGTTCTTGTCGAAGGTACTTGAATTGAGGAAAAAAGAGACAGTTTGGTTGAGGAAATATGTTTACACATCTGCAATGATAGTGTTCGCCTTTTGGGGTGCACCTACTTTTGTCGCTGTAGTTACATTTGGAGCTTGCATGCTAATGGGTATACCCTTAGAATCAGGGAAAGTCTTATCGGCTCTTGCAACTTTTAGGGTTTTACAGGAGCCTATCTATAATCTTCCTGATACAATTTCAATGACCATTCAAACCAAGGTCTCTCTTGATAGGATATCAGCATTCCTCTCCCTCGAGGACTTGCCTCATGATGTAGTGCAAAAGCTTCCTAGGGGTAGCTCACATGTTGCCATCGAAGCAAGTGATGTTAATTTCTCTTGGGACCCATCTTCCGCAACTCCTACATTGAGAGATTTAAACTTTCAAGTGTTAAAAGGCATGAGAGTTGCAGTTTGCGGGACTGTCGGTTCTGGTAAGTCAAGCTTGTTATCATGCATATTAGGTGAAATGCCGAAGATTTCTGGAAATGTGAAGTTGTGTGGAACTACGGCTTACGTTGCTCAATCACCTTGGATACAAAGTGGAAAGATTCAAGATAACATACTGTTTGGCAAGGAAATGGATAGAGAAAAGTATGAGAATGTTCTTGAAGCATGCTCTTTGAAGAAGGATTTGGAGATTCTTCCATTTGGGGATGAGACAGTAATAGGGGAAAGAGGTATCAACTTGAGTGGAGGGCAGAAGCAGCGAATCCAGATTGCTCGTGCTCTGTACCAAGATGCCGATATCTTTCTATTTGATGATCCGTTTAGTGCGGTTGATGCCCATACGGGCTCTCATCTCTTTAAGGTACTCAAATTCATCATTTTTGTTGTTGTTGTTGTTGTTGTTGTTGTTTTTTAAATGTATATATATTTTATTGAAGGATGGAATCCTACAGGTTCCGAGCCGGCAAAATATAAGATTCATCAATTGAGTTATAATTAGCTTTAGGTTGTTGAGCTCATCTGCACGAAATTACTTCCACTTGTTCAATTTGCAGGAATGCTTGATTAAACTTTTATCTTCAAAGACAGTTTTATATGTCACCCATCAAGTCGAGTTTCTGCCTTCAGCTGACCTTATTCTTGTGAGTCATCCCTTTAATTTTTGAAGTTCACAGTTTTTCGATTATTTTTTAGTGGTATGAAAACTAATATTTACCATTCTTTATAGGTTATGAAAGACGGAAAAATCATGCAAGCGGGTAAATATGATGACATACTTACTGCCGGAACTGACTTCATGGAACTGGTTGGTGCTCATGAAGACGCTTTGGCTTCACTTGGCTCTATGGATCTTCCTACGACTGCAAATGATACAGAAACTAGCCAAAAGCCTCCACATAAAGAGGGTGCAAAATCTGAAGAAAATGGCAAGGTTGATGAGATTGTTGCACAAAAGGGTCAACTAGTTCAAGAAGAAGAAAGGGAGAAAGGCAGAGTTGGATTTTGGGTCTACTGGCGATACATTACAACAGCATATAATGGAGCACTTGTTCCTTTGATATTGTTGGGCCAAATACTCTTTCAAATTCTTCAAATTGGTAGCAATTATTGGATGGCATGGGCTGCGCCAGTGTCGGAAGACATAAAACCTCCAGTAACTGGGTTCACACTGATCTATGTTTATGTTGTATTAGCACTGGGAAGCTCCCTTTTTGTCCTAGCAAGATCTTTGCTTACTGCAACAGCGGGATATAAGACTGCTACTATTTTGTTTGATAAGATGCACACATGCATCTTTCGCGCGCCCATGTCATTCTTTGATTCCACTCCTAGCGGGCGTATCTTGAACAGAGTAGGAGAAGCTCAATCATTTCCTTGCCTTATCAAATGATGCTTATATGTATATAACAAATTATCATTTACTGCAGGCATCAACTGATCAAAGCGAAATAGATACAAATTTTGCTCCCCAAATTACTTCATTTGCTTTTTCAGTCATACAGCTCATAGGTATCATTGCAGTCATGTCGCAAGTTGCATGGCAAGTTTTTGTCATCTTTATTCCTGTGATTTCCATCTGCATCTGGTATCAGGTATATGTCTTTCTCAGAAGGTGTTGTGCTAATTTCATTTTGGCATATTGAAGTAGTTAGTATGAGTTCTCTGTGTTATGTTTTTAAATTAGTATTAACCTGTTTATACGAGGGATGATTTATGTATAAATGTAGGGGCAAAAAACAGTAAATCACCAATTATGGTATAAGGTGACGTTATTTATATTGCTGCATTTAGCCCATTAAAGTAGTTTAGATAAATATATAATTGTAAATTAGGTATGTAATAATGCGGCTTTTTTCGCATATCTTTAATATTTTATACATGTTTATCTACTTATTTTGCTTCATTTGACATACAACCTATTAAATTTTTGTTTAACATCTCAAATAGAACATGACGATGCTTATGACATGGGACTTGTGATTTAGAGTTCTTAAGTTGTAAACATGCTACCTCACAACAATAATGAGAGGATTAAATTCCCTACATTTAGGAGAGAGCTCAGAGAAGAGTTTCCATCTTATATTTGTACTACGTTTAAGCCCTGTTTTGGCATGTGGGTGTTGAAGTGAAAAGTGGGGGAAGTGGGAGATACTCGAATTTGTTTATGGAGAGCTTATTTTGAATTTTTGAGATTCTGCTCTTTTTTTTGTATATAATTCACAATTTGTGTGCTCATTAGCATACTAATGTATCTTTTTCCATCAGCGATACTATATAGATACAGCACGGGAACTTGCAAGGTTGGTTGGGGTGTGCAAAGCTCCAATCATACAACATTTTGCTGAAACCATTTCAGGAATGATGACAATTCGAAGTTTCAACCAAGAATCCAGATTTGTCGACACGAATTTCCGTCTCTCCGATGAATACTCTCGGCCCAAGTTTCATAATGCTGCTGCAATGGAGTGGCTGTGTTTTCGATTGGATGTGCTGTCATCCCTCACTTTTGCCTTTTCTTTGATTTTCTTGATAACATTGCCAAGAGGACTCATTGATCCGGGTATGTAGAGTTTCCGTTTCTTTCCTTTTTGTCTTTTTTGTTATTATGCACTATGTAATGAGTATGTCTTACAGTATTACTATTTAAGACCATCAAAACGGGTAAACTGCAATAGTAGTATCCCTTAAAAGTTTCACTGTCTTCACACTTCTCTACCCTTTTGTATTTTTTTTGCATCTATAACCCCTTGAGTTTCTTGTTCTTGCATGTTTTTCCATTCTGTTACAGTTATACTCATATCTAAAAAGGCAAAAAGTGTTACAAACCTAGGAGAACTCACCTCGAAAAGCTAGCTGTTAAAGGGAGGGAACCCAAGTTTATAACTACCCAACTTTGGTTCCCCATATAACCGATGCGAGACTAAATTTGGATCACGACATTCCACCACACTTCCGTAATTCGACGCCCTGGTCAGTATTCACTCTAGCGACACTGGCCCAGGTAGGGGCTACCAGTAATTTTAATCCAACTTCTAGGTAGCCGTTTCCGATATCTTTGGTGGCTTTCACTCTAGCGACACCGGTCCGGCTCTGGGCTACAAGTAATTTTAATCCACAGCCTCTAAAGCGAATTTGAAAATATGGGATTGGCTCTGATACCATTGTTACAAACTTAGGAGAACTCACCTCTAAAAGCTAGCTGTTAAAGGGAGGGAACCCAAGTTTATATTTACCCAACATTGGTTCCTCATATAACCGATGTGGGACTAAATTTGGATCGTAACAAAAGGGCCCTTCTTGTCTTCTTTTCCTTGTTCCTTTCTCATAGCCCCGCTAAGATTCCTTTCCTTTTTTCTTCTTATTCTAATTAGGTTTCATTTTCTCTCTCTTTAATTTGAAATTATTTTTGCTTCCCTTCGGACTGAAATCTTTGAAGTACATGATACATTATTTGGGGTGTTGAGAGGCAGTGCCAAGACTAGAAGAAATCTTTTTGGAGTGTTTGGAGAAAGGTAGATGAAATCTTTTTTGTAATTAATTTCAAGAAAGAGGTAAACAGGTCTAAAGAAAGAAAAAAAAACATATTTCCCAGATATCCATGGAAAATTCTGTTGAAAAGTAGTGGGAGGCACAGTGCAGCAACAAGAACTTTAGGGGCTACAAAGTTATAAACATAACAAAATTGCAATTGAGTTGGAAAGAATAGTAGTAGTGAAACTGTGGGCAATTTTCTGCAATGCACCTGAGTTAACATAGCAAATAAGAGGAAGATTGCTCTGTAACTATTGTACTTGTATTTTTTCCCTTTCAGCAATTGCCGGGCTCTCAGTAACTTACGGACTAAATCTAAATATGCTACAAGCTTGGGTCATATGGAATCTTTGCAATCTTGAAAATAAAGTAATTTCAGTGGAGAGGATACTGCAGTATGCATCTATTCCTAGTGAGCCACCTCTTACTATAGAAGAGAGCAGACCAGATAGTAGCTGGCCATCAACTGGAGAAGTCGAGCTTCATGACCTGCAGGTAAATATGGCTATCTTTACTAATTATTATTACCTTTATTAGTTTAATAAACTCCTTTTTACTTGATGCATTAGATTTACCTGTCTTGCACTAATAACTAAGCACTTTGTTCTCATCAATTTTTTTCCTTTAACAGATACAATTGTATGAATATTGAGATCAGATCATGTGAAATTGTTAACTGAGTAATATATACTATTATTATAAATGTTCAAATTTTCAATATAAGTTTGTATGAGTCATGACTGTTACATGCTTTATAGTTTACTGTATTTTCATTTTTGGGCTGGAGTTTTAAGCTGTGATGAAAAGACTGATGATGATGAAATTCATGACATTATAGCCAACATTTAAGTAGATGGCATAAAATTTGCAAGCTAACGTTTATAATGATTTTCTTGTTTTTTCCCACTAGCAATGAAGATGCATGCTAGCCTTTGCCATTCCTTTGTTCATTTTATACCTTACCCCCATTACCCATATTGCTATACTTCTCACATGAAATTCGTTAAATCTTTTTTGTCCAAGATTGCTATAAATGTTACAATTTTCATTTGCACAATTCTCGCAATCTACAAAAGATAGAGAACATGTTTGTAGAAGTCTTTTGTTTCCATTCCTTCATAAAAAAACTTATATCCTTTATGTTGTAGATACAGAGGATTAATTCAGATCATGTTAGGTAGGAAAATGGTACTGAATAGTGACCAACTGGTGACCAACTCTCCATAGTCAGATTACAATGATTCATTGCCAAATTGTCGTCGATATTTGGTGTCACAACTCTAGCCAGAATAGTGAAATTCCTAATTTGTCAAAATTGGCCGAAATCAACCCACAAAATCTGCCCCAAAATAGTGAAATTCAAAATTCTCCAAAATCATCCAAAATCAATGGACCATTGGCCTTATGACCCATAGAGTATTCCAAAAACACTAAAATTTAAAATTTCCCAAAATTATCTAAAAACGTGGTATTGTCAACAAAATATAGCCAAAAGAGTGAATTTCACCAAATTGTCCAAAACCGATGGACTAACCAACGAAATTTGACCACAATATTAAATTTAGAATTTCTCAAAGTTGGCCAAAATGGGTAGACTGAAAACAACATATGGCCAAAATAGCTTAATTTAGAATTTCTCAAAGTTGACCGAAAACGATGGACTATAGCTAACAAAATATGGTTAAAATAGTGAAATATACATTTTCTCAAGATCGGTCGAAAATTGTGGACTATAACCTACAAATATGGCAAAAATATTGTAAATTTAGAACTTCTTAAAGTTGGTGGTGGAATATAGTGCACAAAATTTGGCCACTATAGTGAAATTCAAAATTTCTCAAAATCGGCAAAAACGATGGATATAGCCCACAACCAGGCAAGAATAGTAAAATTTAGAAATTTTCAAATTTACAAAAACTTTAGACTATGGCCAGAATAGTGAAATTTTGAATATTTCAGGATCGGCAAAAAATGATGGATTATGGCCCACAAAATCAGGAAAAAATACTGAAATTGGGAATCTCACAAAATCAGTCTGAAACGATGGATTATGGCCCACAAAATCAGGAAAAAATACTGAAATTGGGAATCTCACAAAATCGGTCTAAAACGATGGTCTCCGAAATCTTGCAAAAACAGTAAAATTCGGAATTTTTCAAAATCAACCGAAAATAGTGGACTATGAGTATAGACTAAATCCAACACTCGCCAAAGTAGTGAAATTTGAAAATGTTCAAAATCGTAAGAAAATGTAGCCCATAAAATTTTGGGGGAAATAGTGAAATTGAAATTTCTCAAAATATGTCAAAAATGGTGACTAGCCTACAAAATCTGGTTAAAAAGTGAGATTTAGATTTTATCAAAGATTGACTGAAAAGGAGCCTTACAGTGCACTAAATCTGCCCAAAATAGTGGTTGACCATTGCCAATAATATCTGGCCAAAACAGTAAATTAAATAGATGGAAAAAATAGTGAATTATAGAGATTCTTAAGATCGGGCGAAATCAATGGAGATTATTGGCCACAGTCTAGCTAAACCTAAACCTGTAAAATTCAGAATTTCTCAAAATTAGCCAAAATCGATGGAGTACCCACAAAATTTGGCTAAAATAGTAAAATTCGGAATTTCACTAAATCGGTCGGAATAACTCACAAAATCTGGCCAAAACCGTGGAATTCAGAATTTCACCCATTCTAAGAAAGAGAAGAATAAAAGAAAAGAAAAGAAAAGAAAAGGAAAAAGAAGAATAAAACACTAACCATTAGATGAAAGAGTTTCAGAGAATCCGATTCAGAGATGCAGTGCGTTGTAGATTTATCATGGCTTATTTTCTCTAAGAACTTATCAAGGTTTATAATCAATGCTCTTTTTTGTATTTATGTGGATGAAATGTTCTCAAGAGATAATATTGTGATAATTTGGGGATAGGGCAACTGTATTTCGGAAAAAGGGCAAAACCCCAGTTTTGAAGTATAGTTTTTGGCTAAACATACTTAATCTTGACAGGCACTTATGTAAGTGTAAAAGTTCCCTCAGATTAGCATAGAGGAGTTTACCTTCTTGAAAGATTTTCCAAAGTTATATACAGTACGTAATTTCTGTTCGCTGAATAGTTTGTTCTCATAAATGTTTTGTAACATGAATTCAGGTTCGCTATGCTCCACACATGCCCTTTGTATTAAAGGGTCTCACTTGTAATTTTCCGGGAGGGAAAAAGACTGGAATAGTTGGAAGAACAGGGAGCGGAAAATCTACCCTAATTCAAGCTCTTTTCCGTATTGTTGATCCTACAGTGGGCCGAATAATTATAGATGGCATAGACATCACAACCATTGGACTTCATGATTTGAGGTCCAGACTCAGCATTATTCCACAAGACCCCACCATGTTTGAAGGAACTGTGCGGACTAACCTTGATCCACTCGAAGAGTACACAGATGAACAAATATGGGAGGTAATACCCCTTTCGTGTGAATATTTCTGTTGTGTTATATTAGTTTTGCAGTTGTTTCGTATGTTTGTTTTTTGATGCTTCTATTTTCTTTAGGCCTTGGATTGTTGTCAGCTTGGTGATGAAGTAAGGAAGAAAGAACAGAAGCTGGACTCTCCAGGTATAATATTTTGTTGGTTCTGTTTAATGTATTAATTCTATAGCTACACCGAACTATTTTTTATATCAATTGTATTTTCTATGTTGTCTAGATCATTCTAGTTTATCAGCATTAATCTGAATTTGCGTGTTGCATAAGTAGATAGCCTTCAATGCGATTGCCCTCTCATTGAGGTGTATCGCATCCTTCAGTTGATAAATAACACAGCCTTTTTCTGAAACGTTTGGGTGCAGTTTTTTCCCCAACTACCAAATCCTCTGTAATTGCCACAATCCAAGTTTGTCTAGCCGTCTATGTCTAGCCTTATTCTTTTTTTCTGGGCCTCTGCCAGTACTTTCGGAATTCAAACTCACAGGAAGTGGGATGCATTCTGCTGCATTCAAGCAACTGCTTCAATAATATTCGAACTAAAGTTACGATGGTCAGCTTTATAGGTCCTCACATATTAGATGTTTATATCAGCTACATACCTACCACCCTTCCTAATCAACGTCATTATTAGTCCCCGTGAGGCATATCCAAAGCATATCATAGATATCTCGGATGTCCATCGTCACCAATAATCATCTATTAAGATTGAGTACTGAAAGGTGGATTCTTTGACACCTTCCATATATTCGATACTCTAAGTCAATCAGCGAGACGATCTAATTAATTATTCAATGAGAGAGCAGGCTACACAATATAGTAAAAAGTGATCTTGCCTCTGCTCTAATTTACTCCAGTATTGGACTAAGCAAATGTAGTAAATAAAGAAAACAATATGTTACTCTGATATACTCAATGTTTGTTTAACACCTATCAAAACGTGAAATGCAGTGACTGAAAATGGCGAAAATTGGAGCGTTGGCCAGCGCCAACTTGTCTGTTTGGGCCGAATAATTCTAAAAAAGAGCAAGGTATTGGTCCTTGACGAAGCAACTGCTTCAGTTGATACTGCCACCGACAGCTTAATCCAGAAAACTCTAAGACAGCAGTTCTCAGATTCGACAGTCATTACAATTGCTCATAGGATAACATCAGTTCTTGACAGCGACATGGTCTTGCTTCTTGATAATGGTCAGTAGTGATCGCTCACCTTGTTTTGAACATATCTTACTATTAGTTCATCATTTCTGATTTAAAAACCTTTTGTGATGAACAGGATTGATTGTGGAACACGACACACCATCTACTTTACTGGAGAATAAATCATCTTTATTTGCAAAGCTCGTCTCTGAATATACGATGAGATCAAGCTCTCAGTTTTGATTCTAAGATGAAATTGAACTGAACATGTAATCTGTTAAGAAAACCCACGTTTAAGATCAAGGTTTTAAATCTCGGATTTCGGAGTTATCTCGGCAAAAGGTGGTTCAGCTCGGGTCGGAGATATCATTGGAAATCTTGGGAAAATGTGATTATTTCGGATGTTCATTTCGAACAGTAATAAATATTTTTTTTTGTTACTAAATAATATATTAAATGTTTTGTCATTTATCATATAAAATATTGTATAATATAAATTATAATGTAACTAATTATATGAATAAATTATTGTAAATATGTGCAGAATTTAACAACAATATAAAAGAGAATGTAATATAAGTATTTTGTATTGATTAGAAAAAAAATGTATTAGTTAATATACTTTTTTTTGATGTAAGCGGATAGAGTCAAACGACTCCAGCCCGATCAAAAAATATATTAATAACGATAATAATGTTACAAACCAACAGCGGAAAGTTTTACAAGAGGTAAAACGGAGGCGCAGAACAAAAGAATCGCACCAAGCTAAATGAGGAAAGCAGAAATAAAACTAACTACCAAATTACAATAATTCTCTAGAGCAGTAAGCTGCGAGCTCAGCAAGAGATATGGCTGGGCCAGGAAACGAGAGCACGGCATCGGCATGAAGAGCGCTGGGGCCTTCTGCAGCGGGAGACAAAGAGGTGAAGGCTCAGTGCTCGATCTTGCCCAGCTGCAACACCGGAGAGGTAAGTTGGCTGATGTGGACTGCGAGAAACACCCCGACAGCAAATCCCAAGCGCTCCAAAAGGAAAATAGATGTACCTAAATAAAGCTAGCAAAATGGTCCCAAGGGAACATAGCTATAGAGAATGCAATACAGACAAATAAACAAGGGAGACAATGCATGCAAAGCGTCATAATCGCTCGCCTGCCTTGAGATACTGACGCGGCCCCAAAAGGCCAGCAGCACAGTCAAAATCAGCCAACACACAGGGAGCTAAGAACACCAGAGTAATAAAACACAATGAACAAACATAACTATAAACAGGTGATAGAAGGGTCATGGCCCAATCTAATCGAAACAGACGCAACAAAGAACATAGCTTAGAAACTTCGAAGAGAGCCAAACACAAAGTAAAGTGATACAAATCCAGGAGCTAGAACGCCAAAAGTAATTTAAAATGCGCTCACCCACATAACTTGATATCACCAGCAATATACAACTACAGGCCCAGACAGAACAAAACCCGCCAACAGGGGAGCATTAGTAGAGAGGATCCCCGGCCGACACCAAATCCAAGCCAAACAAAATGATGAGCCCCCGGCTCAAAACCAACACAAGCCAGCATCCGGTCGCAAAAGAGAACCACAAAAAGAGCTTCTAAGACGAGCTTCAAACCTGTAAGCCAGTCCCAAGCACAAGAGAACACAATAAGAGTGTGAAATGATGATACACAAAAGCCTCAATGATCAATAATAGAAATTATATACAAAACTAGATAAAGAACGTAGTTAATAACCAAAAAGACCAAATGCATAGAAAACAGTAATGGTCCGGCCTCCTTAGAGAGCGTTAAGAGTGGTAAGAACAGACCGAGATTCCTTTAAACGATTACAATAAAAATACTGACTCTTGTCCTCTTTAAGCTGGGAAATCCAGTGATTGAAAAAATATAGTAGATCATCAGTAAGGGACGAGATGGATGAAGTTTTGTGAACGAAAATTCTGCGGTTCCTCTCCCTCCAGACTATCCAAATAATAATATGAACCGAGAGATTCCATCCCTTGATATATTTAGGGAGGCTGGAAGGGGTTCTCCAGCAAGATTGAAGATCTGAAGGAGTAGCTGGGTTTCCCCAAGCGAGGGCAACAATTTTCCAGAGGGGACGTATGAACGAGCAGTGAACGAATAGATGATTAACATCTTCGGGGGATCCAGAGCATAAGGGGCAGCATTGTCCCCACGCCTGGTTTCTGTTGTTGAGCACCTGAACCGTGAGAAGCTTGTTTTGGATGGCTAACCAAGAGTTAATCTTAACCTTGAGGGGAGCACAGGATTTCCAGATAAAGTTGGCGGCGGGGGAAGCAATACCGCGGAAATTAAGAAAATTATAGAAGGATTTGACAGAGAACGATCCTGATGTATTCCAACGCCAAACTATATCTTCAGAGTGGTGCCAAACAATAAGATTGAGGGAATCAGTAAGCTGCTGAAAATCCAACAAGAGTAGGGGGGGTAACTGAATAGTAAAAGGGATATTCCAAGATCTTGTAGAACCGATCCAATTCATCGATTCCTCAACCGTAGCGTCCGGATAACCCGCGAACCTGAATAGTGAGGGGTAGGCAGTAGCTAAAGATGTATTGCCCATCCACAGATCGGTCCAAAATTTGGTCCTCGATCCGTCGGCACAAAGCCTAGAGATGCTAGCCTGGAAGGCCAAGGAAGTCTTCCAGACTCCCTTCCAAAAAGGAGATGCCCATCGATGGGTAGGGAGATTGAAACTCCACCAGGGGGAGGAAACAAAGTAAAATTCTTTGATACATTGAACCCATGATAACTGGGGGAATTTATGGAATCTCCACAACCATTTGCCTAACAGAGCCATGTTTTGTTGCCGGAGATTCAAAACTCCTAGGCCCCCTTGCTCTTTGGAAGCACAGATAGTGCTCCAGTTGCACAGATGAGAGCCCCTCTTATATGGGGCCTTACCAGTCCAAAAGAAATTGCAGCGAATTTGGTCAATTCTCTTGATGACCCATGATGGGAGGTAATAGAAGGACATCATGTAGAGAGGCATGGCAGAGAGAACCGAGTTCAGTAGTATTAATCTGCCACCTCGAGAGAGGATCTTACCAGACCATACATTAAGTCTGGATTCGATTTTATCGATGAATGGGACCCAGTCAGATCTATGTAGTTGGCCCCATCTCAGGGGGATACCAAGGTAAGAGATGGGGAAGGAGGCAATAGGGCAATTAAAAAATTGGGAGATTTGTAAGTGACGAGAGTCATCTCCGCCGAGCCAAAACACAGATGATTTGTTGAAGTTGATGGCCAGACCGGACGCTTCTTCGAAACAGTAAAGTAATAGTTTAAGATTACGCAGAGAAGCCTGATCTGGTTTGGCGAAAATAATGGTATCATCTGCATATTGCAAGTTGAGGATACCGTCAAAGTGACGGGAGCGGCCTAAGCCCTCAATGACATGAGCTTCCCGGGCATTGCGGAGTAATTTACTGAACACATCCGCAACCAACGAGAAAAGCAGGGAGGAAAGAGGGTCTCCCTGACGTAATCCTCGTTTGGTTTTGAATTTGTGACCTTCAGAGCCATTCATGAGAATCGAAGAGGTACCAGCATTGAGACTGGATTTAATCCACCCAATCCATTTGGGACCGAAACCTCGGTGGAGCAGGATATCAAGGAGAAAGTTCCAGTTAACGTTGTCGTACGCTTTTTGGAAGTCTAGTTTAAGAAGAATACCTTGTAAACGATGATGGTGACTAAGCGTAATGATTTCTTGAGCAGCGGCAACACTGTCCAGAATGAATCGATCCTTGATAAAACCCGATTGGGCTGGGTCGATGAGGGGGGGGATGACCGCACCGAGTCTAGATGCAAGAACTTTCATAATAATTTTGAAGGAGGTATTAATCAGACTAATGGGTCGAAAATCCGACACCGAATTGGCTCCCTGCCTCTTAGGGATAAGAACAATGTGGGCGTAATTGATGCGGTCAAAGGAAAGAGATCCTTGGAACAAATCATGGAAGAGATCGAAAAGATCGTCCTTCAGCCAAGCCCAGAATTTTTGGTAGAAAAAGGCCGGGAAACCATCCGGCCCAGGGGCTGAATCGCTTTTTAAAGCAAAAACCGCCGACTTGATCTCATCCATAGTGAAAGGGTTCTCTAGGGAAGAAAGATCAGTGGAGGGGGGGCCATAGAGTTGCTGCCAATCTAGAGCTAAGAGACTCGGTTTAGCGGAACCGATAAGATTTTTGTAGAATGAGAGAAAGGCTCGGTGAATATCCGGGTCAGAGGTTAACTCTGCACCCTGATCATGGATAACCGAAATATGGTTGCAACGCCTGCGGTGAGAAGCGAAGTGGTGAAAGTAAGCGGTGTTACCATCACCCTCTTTCAACCACTGAATTCTAGCTCTTTGAGCCCATTACGATTGCTCTTGGAGGAGGATTTCGGCATATTCGCGCTTGCACGCAAGACGCTCGTGAATAGCGTGAGACGAAAGGGGGGCTTGCTCTTCCATTAGGTCAAGAGCCTGAATGGATCCGAGCAAAACCTCTTTGAGAAAATTGGTGTTGGATTGACGTTCACGTCGCCAAATCTTACAGCCATATTTGATGGCGTGAAGCTTAAGAAGCAGATTGCCCAGGCCGTGAGATCCAGTTATAGCCGCGAGGCAATCCTCAACCAGCTTGATAAATAACTGATCTTTAATCCAGAACTTTTCAAAACGAAATTGGAGATGGTGGGGAAAATGGTAATTAGAGAAGAGAGCGATAGGCGTGTGATCCGACGATGGGTTGGGGAGGGCTTTCGCGTAGGAGTTGTGAAAGTGCGAAAACCACAAATTCGAAACCAGAAACCGATCAAGTTTGGCGAGAGAGGGCAAGAGTCGCTGATTCGACCAGGTAAAAGCCCTACCATTAATAGGGACATCGGATAACTGTAGGTCTCTGATACAATCGTTGAACATGCACGATTGGGAATCAGAGGAGGCTGAGGACCCAAAAGAAGATCTTTCTGAAGCGAATCGGGTAACATTGAAATCACCACAGAAGAAAACAAGACCCTGCACAAATGGGTCCAGAGAACGGAATTCTTGCCAGAAAAGGGGACGCCGATCCGGAGTTGATGGCCCGTAAACCGAGATAACCGTTAGGTTACAGTTGATCACCTGCCAATGCAGCTTCACAACCAGGAAGAAGTTCAGACGATGGAACTCTATTAATGAGAAGACCGAGTCTCGGAATCCCAATAGAATCCCACCACGGGAGCCTAAGGCATCCAAAGAGATCCAATTGGAGATCGATGAGCCTCCTAAAGAACGGAAAAGCTGAGGGGAGGGGGATTCAATCTTCGATTCTTGGATCGAGATAATATCACAGTGGGAGGAGGAGATAAGATCAAACACGGATCTTTGCTTAGCGGGGCAGTTGAGGCCCCGGATATTCCAAGAAACACTTAACATGATAACGATAGAAACTCCTGGACTCGGGCACTTTCTGAGTCTCTGATACAAGAGATCGGGATAAGAGGGTCGGAACCGAGGGAAAAGCCTAATGATTGGGACAGGGACAGCATCTCAGAGTCTGAAAACGCATCAAATTGCTGATGATAAATCGAGCCCAAAGGGGGGGGAGAGGGGTGGGAGGAGAGAGGACAAGCTATCGGTGAAGCGGAAAGCTTCGCCTTAATACGTGCACTCGATCGAATCAATCGAATAGGGCCACCAGCAGGGGCTGCAAGTAAAGAGCTACTAGGCAGCACCTGCGATGGACAGGGGGACTGCAATGAGTCTGCACGGGCCAACCCTGACCCAAGAGCAGTGCCTGTGGTCAGAGGGATTGGAGACGAAGAACGCCTAGTCAACGTATTATGATTGCCCTCCATAGAGACAACTTCGATAGGCCAAGCCTTACTAGTGTCTATGCGAGAGATCAATAATACAGGCTGACAATTGATGAGAGAAAGAGGGAGAGAGGAGATAGACCTTAAGTCAATCGGTAAACGAAAAGAGGCGGATTTAAAAGTCGGAAAATCAATTTCCAAATTATAAGAGACACTGCTTACAAACAACGTGAACAGATATGAATAATTGAAATTTAAGGGAGAAGAAGGAGAAAGTACCTGTTTGGATGCTTGGGCCTGATTCAGCTCATCAACTTCATCCCCCAGGAGATCATCCTTATCAGTCCAGTCTTTGCCTATAGTGCTTGACTGGGCCTTCGCGGGGGGAGAGGCAGTGCTCGGCCGCTTCGAGCTGGGGGAAGGGAAATGCGCCGATCGTTGAAAACGCTCCCAATCTGAAGCGAAAGAAGGGTTGACATCCCACTCAGGCCAATTCGCAGTTTTTGAGGGAGAAACAGCATTAATATGAGCATCAGGATCCGGCTCAATCACTTGAACAGTCTGAGGAGGGGGAGAGGGAATAGTGGGCTTCGAGAGAGTGATCGAAGGTCGATCGGGGTTGATCCACACCAAATTTGGGGACTTCACGGGAGAAATTTTGGGAGGAGCAGTTGAGTGCGAAGGCTTGCGCGGGACCGCAGTAAACTTTTGAGCCGGGGCGGACGGGGTATGAATCTTGGAGGAAGTTGAGGGTTTGTGGCCAAGGGAGGACCCCGGATGGAACTCAGGAGGGGGAGACAGAACAAAACCTGGTAGTGAAGTGCTTCGTTGAGGGGAATTCCCGTGGTACTGAACCGAAACATTGAACGAGGATATACCGTCATAAAGACAGAAAGCTTCTATACGCTCCTTAGGTGCGGGGCACCGAAAAAGAGCTTCCACTTGAATACTACCCGAAGCGAGACGAGCGCAAGAAGTGAAGCTGATAATTTCCCCAATGCATTTGGTAAACGAAGCCACCAACCTCAGCGAGTCGCAAAAGGGTGGAAGACCGACCAGAGAGACCTTAGTGGGAGAAAGGTCGAGAATAGAAGTGGTGGATGAGTTTGAAACCCATTTACGGATCGACATGGATATCGAACCAATAGCGAGCGACTGAGCCGCGCAAAGATCGCCTAGCACCTTTGATGACGGGCACTGGATGACCGCGTCGCCATTAGTGCAAGAATAGAGAACCCATTCCCAGTCTTTTACATTACAGAAGTTGCAGAGAAAAGCGTTGAGCGAGTAAAAAGGAATGGAACCACCCGTAAAAGAGATAGCCCCGAAATTACTGAACATCTTAAGTCGATCGGAGAGCTCAGAGTTAGGTAAAAAAACCTTAGTAACCAGTGGTTTGAGGGGAGCGGTGGCCTGAGACGGCACTAGCAGAGGGGCGTGAGCCTCAGCGGTGAGTCGACGTGGATCAGATGCGGGGGTTGGAAGGAGAGGAGAACGGGAGGGAGGTTTCGGTTTCTTAGCTTTAGAAGAAGGAATTTCCGCTAATTTCTTTTGCAGCGCAGGGAAGTCAAGGGCTTCTAACACGGAATCCGCTATAGGGACGCCCACCGAAAGCCCTAAAAGTTTTTGCAGAGAGAAACAACGGTGACGAGAGTGCCCGTCCTTGAGACAAAAAAGGCATTTCATCTTGGCTGAGCAAACAGCTTTCAGATGGCCTGACTGTAGACACCGAAAGCAGTAATAAACGGAGCGAGATGAGGAGTTTTGAGATGAAGAGGGAGATGAAAAGGTGGAGAGGTGAGAGGGGCGGGAAAAGAAGAAAGGAGAAGGATCTAGAGAGTGTGTACGAAGCCCATAATTGGGCTTTGGGCCAGCTAAAACTAGCCCCGAAATAGCATCAGGGCAGACTATTTTTTTATACTTATTCTTTTTAACAACTTCAACCCAAGTTTTGTCCATGGGCCAAAGACAAAAGCCCACAAAATAGGGAAAGAAAGAATGGCCTGGTCTGTGCCACAATGGAGGACCACCGATGAAGAGAATCAGAGAAACGGAAGGAGCTGAGAAGAACGTGGTTAAGGGAGGAGGGGAAGGAGGTTGAGGAAGAAAGAAAACAAAACACTGTGATAAAAACCAAATGCTCAACCCGAGCTCGACAGGCACTCAAGAGCATAACAAATACCCAGAGCAGCGCTCAGCAATGGAAAAGCTAGTACACAGTAAATCTAAACCAATAATGGCAAAACAATAATTCAAAACACAAAGAAAGTTGGAAAGGGGATACTTACAGTGATTGGAGTAAACTGATAACTGAAGAGAGCTCTAACTGCGGTACTTACAGTGGTCGGATCCTGCTTAGAGGAGAACACTGGTAGACGCCACCTGCTAAGAGGAGTAAACTGATAACTGGAGACGCCACCTGCTTAGAGGAGAACACTGGTAGAAACTCGGAGAGCCCAGTAAGGGAACACGGCTCGAGAGTCGGGAGGGGGAAGGGCCTTGAAACGAATGAGCTGATCACAAACTTGGGCCACGAAGGCGAAAGACAACCGAACGATGGACCACGCGGAGGCCACGCTGAGCTGGGGGAAAAGAAGAGTAAAGAAGAGGCGGATCTGACACAGGGATGGGGGGGGAGGGGAGGAGACGGGGAGACGCAGGCAAAGAGGGGGAAAAGAAACAAAAGAGAAGAGGTGAAAAGGGTTTGGAGAGGACGATAAGAGCACCAAGATTAGTGAAAGGGGAGGGGGTGGAGACGGCGCCGATCCGGCGGATCTGAGAGGGGAAGGGAGGAGAGAGAAAGAGGTTTTTTAGAGTTTTCGGAAACTTTTAAAACGATCTTAGATAGATATGTTGTCGTATTAGTTAATATACTTGACTTTGATATACACAAGCAATAGAGACAAAATACTCATATTATTTTAGTTTAAGGTCATTTTTTGAAAGATTTATATGTAAAAAGTAAAATTAAAAAAAAGTTATACGTTTACAATAACATTAGTATGTCTATTTCGGTCAATATTTTGATAATATTTTGGTCGGTATTTTGTCTATTTTGGCTGAAATTTATATATTTTGGTCAAAAGCGATATGAAGTATAAAATTTGTGATTTCGTATTGACAAGTTAGTCGAAACGAAATTTCGGCTGTCGGCTAAAATTTAAAACAGTGAAACAATGCTTAAGATGATGGCAAAAACGCAAGGGGCGAAAACGCAAGGGAATTAATCAAAGGTGTTTGGTTAAGCAAAGGCATAAGCATCTAAACTGTTCCCGAGTATTTTTTTTTCATTTCTTGCAAGTGAAGTCGAGAGAGAGAGAGGACTGATGAAGAAATTTTATTTTAGGGATAATCTTTTACTGTAGGTAGTATTTTGTTTCCAAATATTTTCTGAGAATTATGCCAAGGGAGTGTTTGGTTGGTTGTAAGAGCATCTGTAGTTCTTTGGTTATATATCCTTTTATGGATATTTTGGAAGAAAAAAAAAGGCTATGCAGTCGTCGTTTATATACACATTTTTTGGGTATATATAGGATGAAACGGTAGACATCTATATTTGGTAGACGAAATGACATTATGCATATTTTAGAAATTGGAAGATCATTTACCGTCTTAGTGTCGGACGGTATATGATCTGCCGTCTGAGAAAAATTTTTAATTGCAAAATCTTGGCACAGAATATGATATGCCGTTTGGAATTTTTTTTTTATATAAAAAGACAACGTCAACTTATAGATGCTGACATTTGAGGAAAAGAACAAAAAAAAAGTGCAAAGGGGTTGGACGGGTGATCTCCCGTCCTTCAATTTTTTTAAAATAATTTTTTTATTTTATTCTTCACACTGGAGGTTTGAGGAAAAAAATAGGAAAAAAATTACTTAGACGGCAATTGATATGCCGTTTGATTTAATTTTTTTTTTTAAAATTAATGTGTCGGGACTGCAGAACAACCGTTTAGAAATTTTTTTTCTTCCGCTTTGTACGAAAATTGTTCAGTTAGTATATCATCTTCCGTTTGATAAAAAAAAGCCATTTTTTGAGTATTGACGACTGCAGCGCTATCCCAAAAAAGCTATTTCTGTATATTCCATATACCCAATTTTTAGCAAAACAACTACAGATGCTCTAAATTGTATCAAATTCATGAAGATTACAGTAGGGAAAAAAAACTTTGGAAATAAGTTCTAAAAAAGTAGTTTGTTTGAATATAGTTTTATTGTAGTATGTAATTGAGAGGAGAGAGAAATTTTTAAAAAAAAAGCATCATTTTGTCTCTACAATGTACTTCGTGGCAACCAAACACTGCCTAAGAGCATCTATAGTCGTTCCCTATATTTCCAAAATTTTAAAAATATAGAGATTGAGCTGCTGTAGTAGTTCCCTATATTTCCAAAATTTGGAAAATATAAGAAATGAGCTGCTGTAGTCATTCCATATATTTCCAAATTTTGGAAAAATAAGAACAATACCCTTCTATATTTGAGAGATGATATAGGAATCGAAAAATCATTTTGTGTCTGTTCTAAAAAAAATATTCTCGGATGCAAGATGATCTTGCATATGATCAATTACAAAAAAAATAATTAAAAAAAATCTATGTAGGACGCAAGATGATCTTGCGTTCAATCAATTTTTTATAAAATGTTTGACGCAATATCATATTGAGTCTGACCAACCCCGACCCGCCCAACACTAGGCTGAACCGGGGTCAGCCCACCCAAACGTCGGGGGCCGGTTCGGTCCTTGAAAAACCCAAAAAAGCCCGCCCAAGGCCTGACCCGCTCAGACACGGGATCAGGTTGAACCGGCCCGTAAGCCGACTGTTACCCTATTTTTTTTTCAGATTTTTTTTAATTGTGTTTGTATAATTACTAAAATACCCCCCAATGGATCTATACTAGCTAGTTTTATTGTAGTATATGATTGAGAGGAGAGAGAAAAAGTAGTAAAAAATTAATGTAGAGGAGTATGTGGAATTGTTTTATTGGATAGTGTAAAAAGAGATGAGAAAGAAATAATTTTAAAAGCGTTACAGTGCTCTTCCATAGAAATCCAGGTGTTTTTCTTTTTTCTTTTTTCGAATTTCAGAGGAATCCAAATCCTACCAAAATTCAGTCAAACAAACCTGTGAACAGTGCTCATTCATGGATTTTTTGTCGCTACAGTGTACTTCGTGGCAACCAAATACTGCCTAAGAGCATCTACAGTCGTTCCCTATATTTTCAAAATTTTAAAAATATAGGGATTGAGCTGCTGTAGTCGTTCCTTATATTTCCAAAATTTGAAAAATATAAGAAATGAGCTGCTGTAGTCGTTCCATATATTTCCAAATTTAGGAAAAATAGGAACAATACCCTTCTATATTTGAAAGATGATATATGAATCAAAAAATCATTTTGTGTCTGTTCTAAAAAAAAATCTCGGATGCAAGATGATCTTGCGTATGATCAATTACAAAAAAAAATAAAAAAAAAATCTATGCGTCCGATCGATTTTTTTATAAAATGTTTGACGCAACATCATATTGCGTTTGACCAAATTAAGAAAAAATAATCAATGGCCCGGCCCGCCCAACCCTGGGCTAAACCGGGGTCAGCCCGCCCAAACGTCGTGGGCCGGTTCGGCCCTTGAAAAACCCAAAAAAGCCCGCCCCGCTAAGACCAGGGACCGGGTTGAACCGGCCCATAAGCCGACCGTTACCCTGTTTATTTTTTCAGATTTTTTATATTGTGTTTGTATAATTACTAAAATACCCCCAACGGATCTATACTAGCTAGTTTTTGGGGGTATTTTGGAAAATTCAAAATATACATATTCTATATATACAACCTCATTTCATTCAATTCTCTTCACAAAATCAACCAACTCTCTCTACTATCTCTTATCTTTCTCAACAAGTCAACAACAATCAACAACATTTAACTACTCTCCTGCAAGGATCAACATCAACAATATCAACAACATCCAACAACAATTAACAACATCAACAACAAGCTCTCAACTCTCTCTACCTTCATTCTTCAATCTACATTCTACACTCATAAACTTCTTGCGCTCCGTTGATAATCTCCGTTGAAGGTTAAAATTCTTGTGTGGTTAGCTCTCAACAATAAACTTCTTACAGTTGATAATCTCAATAAGAGAAATCTTACATGGGGGCAATTATGTCCCCTGTGCGACCCAGCTTCTGAGAATGTAAATCATTTATTTGTAGAATGCGAGTTCTCGTGTTCGCTCTGGAAAATTTCCGTGCTAGCTTGGGAAGCGTCTAACATTCCGGTCAGTCTGGTCGACTGCTGGATGAAGCGTCCTCCTAATCGTGCTTTCCATAAGTCGTGGACCCTCTCCGTCCAAATTATTTTATGGTTAATTTGGAGGGAAAGGAATCACAGAATATTCCGTCAGATTAATACTTCCCCTCGTTTGTTATCAGACGATTTCTTGTTTTTATTCAATTTTTGGTCTTCCTCGTTAAAATCGGAAGCTAGAGATGCCATGAAGTTTGAGAGACTAGAAAATGCTTTTCATTGCCTTATTAACCTCAATGCCATTTAATGTTCACTACACCTCACCTTCAGTGCTTCGAGCCCAGCTTTTGCATCTTTTGTTCACCTTGTTTCTGTTCGGCAGCTCGCTCTCTCCATATTATTGCTTCTCTATTGAGTATTGTGTATGGTTTAATGCCTTTTCCCTTGGTGTTTTTGGTTGCAGGATTAAAGGGTAGGAATGCCTACCCTTATAATGCTTTTGATTGCTGTTTTTAGGCATGTCTGCTTTTGGCTCTGTTATGTTGGATGTTCTGATTGTCTAAGGGACTGACATCTTCATACTCTCCTCCCAGGTGGCTCACCAGTTCTTCTGTGGTATTTTCTCTTGCGCATCGTCAACTCGGACTGATGTTTCTTTCTCTGATCTCTTGGACTATGATCTTTATGCTTTATATCGAAGTAGCTCTCCATCTTTTGTTTATTTTGTTGTTGTTTATTGCGAGAGGGTGACTATTGTGGTATCAGTCGTTTTGTTTCTTTTTGTTTGGGGGAGAGCTGTGATCTTGTTCTTTTGTGACTGCTAATGGCATATTGTCTTGTGGTTTATATTTATTTTCTCTCTATGGCTGTTATTCGTGTTCGGGCATTCTTGTCTACTGTTTTCTTTTTTGCTTCGTTTGTAGCCTTGTCTTAGTGAACTAAGGCGACTTTTTTCTCCGGTTAAGGCGGAGTTTCTCTGATTATGTGTTGTTAGTTCTGATCTGCATTATCGGCATCTTCTGATGTCGTCCGTGTTGTGGAGCCATGTTCACTGTGCTCGGAGGCGGAGTTACTGATTCACTCAGTTTCCTCTGGATCGATGGCTCGTGGCACCTTCCCTGTATCATCGATGGCAGGGTGTTGGGCGCAGAGTAGCATTCAGCATCCCGACTTTCTTTCCGATCGGAGCTGCTTTGGTGCTGCTCGTTTGTTCGGGTGCAGTTTCCTGACGCTGCCAGCAATCTTTATTTGGTAGTGGTTCTTGGGATGTTTCTCTTATTCTTGTTGTATTTAGGAGTAGTGATTTTGTGTTTCTTGTTTTACGCCTTGTAAGACCATTCTATTGTATTCAGTACGTTATTTAATGCATGGCTGGAGTCTTTTGACTCTATCCGTATCATCAAAAAATACATTCTACACTCATACGGTATTTTTGTATTTGTATAATTTTTAGAATTAGCATTGTTGTTTGTTCTCATTTATTTCTTTTAATAAGATTGAGTTTTCTTGTACTTCTTCTTCTTCTTCTTCTTTTTAGATTATTTTTTTTAAAATTTCGTAAACATACACTAGTTTATTCATTTAATTGTTGTTGTTTTATTCAAATATTTGTTCTTTTTTGTTTAGAATTTTTTTTATTAACATACACCGGTTTGTAGTAGAATTTTATTTAACTTTATTTGTTTTGTAAAATAACTTTCTATAACATACACTAGTTTATCTATCTTTACTTATTTTTTAGAATTAAATTTTAAAACATACACTACAATTATTTTTTAAAACATACACTAGAATTAATTTTTAGAACATACACTAGAATTTTTATAACATACACTAGTTTAGATGGCATCTAACCGATCACGAGGTAGACACAGTAGCCAAGAGTCCACTAGTAGTTGTCGCATTCCTTCCATTCCAATTCCATATGTAGAGAGTGAATAAACACTTATGAATTATGATATTATTCCCGATTTTCATGAAACACACACGGATAAAGTAGAAGTAGAAGACACATAACCACAACCATCGGAACAAGGCCCTTCTCAATCCCGTAAACAAGAGGTACCACATCCGAAGTACACAAATATTTTGACTATGTCCCTTCATAAAATGATAAGAGTGTGGGATTAAAAATTTGTAAGAAGTGTCAAATACCCTATAAGTTTAAAATAGGATCGGGAATGAGTACACTTCAACGACACTTAAATAAATGTCAACCCGAAATTTCTAAAGACAATCTCACACAACAAAAAATACACTCTAAAACTGGTGAAGTAGATAGTCATAGCTACGATCACGATATCGTTCGTAGAGAAATGACTAAGTTAGTAATTAGAGATGAATTACCTTATTCGTTTGGTGAAAGAAGGAATGTAGAGACTTTTGCACAAACCAGTAAACCCCCATTATAAAAAAATTGCTAGGAATGTAGTTAAGGGTGTTTGTAAATTAGTTTACAATGAGGCTAAGGATTTTTTAGTAGCAACACTAACATCACTAAACACTAGAGTTGAAAATTTGTTTACAATGAGGCTAAGGATTCTTTCACTACACAATTTGAGCATGTTTTGACTAGTTTATATGATAGTTATGATAGACTTTATTCATCTAACACTACACAAATACAAAATGTTAGTTCTTCTTCTTCTTCTTCTATATTATCAAAAGGAAAAGGTCTTGCTACTAGTAGTGTTTTAAATATCATAAAAAAAAAACAAGAACAAATTCACCAAATGAGTTGAATTGGTATAATGCACAACCTCCCATTGAAGATGTAGTAGATGTGTTTTCTTTTTGGAAAACTAATACAAATATTTTTAGTATTCTTTCTTGCATGGCTAAAGATTTGCTAACTGTATCGGTGTCAACTGTTGCATCAAAAAGTGCTTTTTCTCTTGGTGGCAGGTTATGAGCCCGAACAGGAATTGCTTGACATCAAAGAATTTGAAGATGTTAGTATGCGCCGATGATTGGATGAAAGGGAAGAGAGGACCCAAGATTTGCAAGAAGCACAAAACGGATCAACAAGTAGCGACGACTGAACATCTAGTAGAATGTAATTTGTATAATGTATTGTAAATAATTGAGAAAATTTAGCGCACTGGGCCGGGGGGGGGGGGGGGGGGGGGGGTAGAGATTCTATATTTAGGTTAAGTAGAAGTGCACAACAATAGTCCACTGACTTTTCTTCAATCTAAATAGAGGCTATCTCGATCTCTAAATACAATTGTTTCTCTCGTATTGTAATTTGAATATATTTGAATGAAATGAAATTTTACTAATTTATTTGATTACATATTAAACTTTGTAATTCATAAAAAAAAAATTTAGAATATATCTTTTATCGATATGTTTTTAACAATTGCGAACATATTTTCTCAAAAATTTTCTTTGTTTAAAAATATTTATAAAAAAAACCTCGGCCCCGGCCCAGGATCTTTGGTGGCCCGGCCCGCCAAAGCCCGAGCTCGGGTCAAGCCCACCAGGCTTCGGCTCGGACCGGCCTGGTAGGCCCGAATGCCACCCTTAGTTTTTGTAGACTATTACACAGTTTCGACAAAATTTGAGAAATTTCGAGTTTCACTGTTTTGAACCGAATTCATTTTATAATTCATTGTTTTCGTACAACTTTGTGAAATTATGAGTTGTACTATTTTGGGCAAATTTTAATAAACACATGCTTACATAATTTTTGCTAGATTTTGAGGTAGTTCACCGTTTTCTACATATTTTGAGAAGTATTAAATTTTCTTTTTCACAAGATCTAGTGGGCTATAACCACATATTTCGTCTGATTTAAGATATTTCTAATTTCACTTATTTTTTCCAAAATTCCTAGGCCATAATAATCCACCGTTTTCGGTCGATTTTGCAGTTATAATCAACTATTTTAAGCTGATTTTGAGAAAATATGATATCATTTGTTTTGGATTGATTTTGTGAGATATGATCGATTAGGGTTGTTCGCCGGTTGGGTTGGGTTGGGTGGGTTTTAAAGAATTTTTGAACCCGAACCCAATAGTGCTGGTGGAATTTTAAGACTCCCAAAACCCGTACGAAAATTATGATACTTAAAGTATTAAACCAAAACCCGAACCTGTGGGTTCGGGCGAGTTTTGGGTCCTGGTCGAGTTTTAAAAGCCAGGTTCTTCGTTTCGGGCGGGTGAACCTCATTTTCACAAATATTTGAACATTCTTTGTTGTAACATCAAGATATGAAAATATTGTTTAATATATAACTCAATAGTATCCATGTTCAACTTCAATGTATAACAATATATACTATCCCAAAATATACAACCTTCTTACATTTGTATATACAAAAATTACGAATGTTGTGCGGAATACAAATCAAACCAACAATCAAACCAACGCGGAAACAAAGAGAGAACCAGTGAGAAAACACAGAAAAGCAAGCAACACAAGAACACAAGATTTACGTGGTTCGGCAAAACGATGCCTACATCCACAAGGGGCGGTTGGGGTTTCTTTACTATGATCTCCAATGGGCAAACAAAGCCTTTACAAGAGATGACGGCTGCAAAATCCGAATTAGGTGTTACAATTTACAAAACCCTAACGGGTGTATTTATAGGGAAACTATTGGGCCTTTCGAATTGGGCCGAATCTGGATCCAAAACCCGCCGACAGTCGACTGGTCCAATTACCAGTCGACTGATTCCTTCGGGACGGTCGACTGACTCCCACATACAGTCGACTGCTGCTGCTGTATACTCAGTCTTCGAAAACTCCTCTCTGGACAGTCGACTGTCCTATACCACCAGTCGACTGAAGCTCTGAAACTTTCGAACACTGCAGATACCAAATACCAGAATCGAGCCATTATCCTACAATCTCCACCTTGGCGAGATCTTCCAAGTCAAGTATCCAACAATCTCCACCTTGGTGAAATCTTCCAAGTAGCCCAAGCAATCTCCACAAATACTCCAAAACAACTGCTCATCACCAAATGCAACAAACGAACCCAAACTCCACCTTAGTATGATATCACATACTAAACAAACCAATAGCAAAGTACTATCCCAATCGCCCATGCCAAATTATCAAACATGCAAAATATTAGCCAGGTTCATGCAATGCTTGAACTTGGCTGCCCCAACAACTTTGGTCAACATATCAGCAGGATTATCAGCTGTTCCAATCTTCACCAAATGAATATCACCATCCTTTATCAAATCACGCACAAAATGATAACGAACATCAATATGTTTGGTCCTCGAATGATGAACTTGGTTCTTCGCTAAATGAATAGCACTCTGACTGTCACAGTGTACCTCCACCTTCTCCCGATGAATTCCCAAGCTCTTCAAAAGTCCATGAATCCAAATGGCTTCCTTCATGGCCTCAGCAACCGCCATGTATTCAGCCTCAGTAGTAGACAACGCTACAGTGGACTGCAAATTTGACCTCCAACTTATAGGTGCCCTAGCCATAGTAAACAAATAGCCTGTAGTAGACCGCCTCTTATCTAGATCACCTGCATAGTCAGAATCAACATATCCAACCAATAACCTGCTAATATTGTCATCCCTTTCAAATTTCAAACCCACATCTGTGGTGCCACTTATGTACCTCAAAATCCATTTAGCTGCTTGCCAATGCTCTTTGCCTGGATCATGCATATATCTACTAACCATACTCACCGCCTGAGAGATGTCTGGTCGAGTACAAACCATGGCATACATCAAACTGCCAACCACACTAGTGTAAGGTACATTCGCCATATACTGTCTCTCTTCATCTGTACTTGGAGACTGAGAAGCACTAATTCTGAAATGACTGGCTAAGGGTATGCTAACTGGTTTAGTTTTCTCATCTATACCGAACCGTTTCAGCACCTTCAAAAGATATTGCTTCTGTGTCAAACTCACTATGCCCTTTGCTCTGTCTCTAGCTATCTCCATCCCAAGTATCTTCTTGGCTTCACCAAGATCCTTCATCTCGAATTCAGTACTCAACTGATTCTTCAAATTTTGAATCTCCTTAGCATTTTTAGAGGCAATCAACATGTCATCCACATATAATAACAGATATATGAAAGAACCATCCTGCAATTTCCTGAAGTAGACACAATGATCAAACTCACTTCTGGAATATCTCTGCACCTTCACAAACTGGTCAAACCTCAAATACCACTGCCTTGGAGATTGCTTCAACCCATAGAGAGACTTCTTCAACCTGCAAACACAACTTTCCTTCCCAGCTGTCTTAAACCCATCTGGCTGCAACATATAAATTTCTTCATCTAGATCCCCATGTAAGAACGCAGTCTTCACATCCATCTGTGTCAATTCAAGATCAAACTGTGCTACCAATGCCAACAAAATCCGAATAGAAGGATGCTTCACCACCAGAGAGAACACTTCATTGTAGTCAATTCCTTCCTTTTGAGCATACCCCTTTGCAACTAGTCTAGCCTTGAACCGAACACTGCCTTTTGGACCTTCTTTCTTCGTATACACCCACTTGCAACCAATTGCTTTCTTCCCCTTTGGTAGTTGCACTAGATCCCAAGTCTTATTCTTATGAAGAGAGTTCATCTCTTCATCCATAGCAACTTTCCAATCTGCATTTTCTGAACTTCTAGTGGCTTCTTTGAAGTTGGAGGGAACTTCATCATCCACAATGGGAAGAGCAAATGCAACTGTATCTGTAAAACGAGACGGTCGTTTGATATCTCTTCTTTGCCTTCTTACTGCAATTGATTCTTCCTGCTGGATAGGAACTTCTTCATCATTCTCAGTATCAACCACATCATCTTCATCTTGGACAGGAACAGGATTTTCAACTGACAACTTTTCTAACTCCACCTGTTGGAGAACTCTCCTACCAGTCGACTGGTTATTGCCAACAGTCGACTGTCCCGAGCTCCCACTCTTCTGCTGTTCTAGACCACCCTGTACTCCAGTCGACTGTCCCGAGATTCTGCTACTCACCTGTTGGAGAACTGTCCTACTCTTCTGCTGCTCACCAGTCGACTGTCCCATACCATCAGTCGACTGTCCCGAGCTCATCATGCTGGTCTCATCAAAAGTCACGTCCCTGCTGATTACTAACTTCTTCTGTTCTGGACACCACAACCTGTAACCTTTGACACCAGTACTAAAACCAACAAATATAGCCTTTTTGGCTCTTGCATCAAGTTTAGTTTCAGTTACATGAAAATAAGCAGGACAACCAAATATATGCAAAAAACTATAATCAGATGCAGGTTTACCACTCCATACCTCAACAGGCGTTTTGCCTTCAAGTGCTGCTGATGGTAAACGGTTGACAATGTGGCTTGCATATATAACAGCTTCTGCCCAAAATGTCTTCTTCAATCCAGACTGTGCTAACATACATCTCACCTTCTCAAGTAAGGTTCTGTTCATCCTTTCTGCAACCCCATTTTGCTGTGGAGTCTTCCTAACTGTGAAGTGCCTCTGGATCCCTTCATCTTCACACAATTTTAGAAACGGATCGTTCTTGTATTCCCCTCCATTATCTGACCTCAGAACCTTAATCTTCCTACCAGTCTGATTTTCAACTTTCTTCTTCCAACTTGTGAACAATGTCAAAACTTCATCTTTGTGCTTCATGGTATATACCCAAACTCGTCTGGAGTAATCATCAACAAAAGTAACAAACCAGTGTCTACCACTCATAGAAGGTGTCTGAGTAGGGCCCCAAACGTCTGTGTGCACATAATCGAGGATACCCTTTGTCTGATGTACAGCTGTGCCAAATTTCACCCTAGTTTGCTTACCCAAAACACAATGTTCACAAAATTCCAACTTGCACCCTTTAGCATCTTTAAGCAACCCTTGCTTCACAAGCCCCTGCAAGGCCTTTTCTCCTGCATGTCCGAGTCGCATATGCCACAACCTAGTAGAGTCGGGAACAACCTGTTTAGGCCTCTCAGTTACACTGGCAGCCTCACCCAAATATGTTTTTCCCTGCAAGAAAAACAAGTTCCTTTTTCTTTGCCCTTTCATCACCACGAGTGATCCGCTAGTCACCTTCAGAATGCCACCTTCACTAGCAAATTTCAATCCACTGGCCTCCAAAGCACCAAGTGAAATCAAATTCTTTTTCAAATCTGGAACATACCATACATCTAAAAGCTCCCTAATAAGACCATCGTGCATTAGCAATTCAATCTTCCCGATTCCTACCTTCTTACAAGGTGCATCATTTCCCATCAAAACTACACCACCATCCATATACTCCAAAGAAGTAAACCACTCCTTTTTCCAAGACATATGATAGGAGGCTGCTGTATCAAGAAACCATACTTCTTGATAAAGTGAGGGACTAGAAGCAAGTGCAAAAGAAAAATCCTCGCCACTTTCTAAATTATCAACAGTCACATTTGCAGTCGAATTTCCCTTATTTCGTAGCTTTGGACAATCCTTTTTCCAATGCCCCCTTTCATGACAGAAAGCACATTCATCTTTGGCCGGTATTTTCCTGTCCTTCGAAACTCCTCTCGATTTGGAACGAGATTTGTTTCCCTTTTTCCCAGATTTGGACTCAGATCTGGTCTCAGTCCTGCCCCTTACAATTAAAGCTTCAGAAGTTTCTCTATCAACCATTTTATCCCTTCTCCTAGTTTCATTATTCAACAGAGCATTTGCAACATCTTCATATTTCACAGTATCTTTTCCATATAATAAAGTAGTTGCTAAATGATCATAACTTTCAGGTAATGAATTCAACAGAATTAGGGCTTTATCTTCATCCTTAATTTGCTCATCCAAATTTAACAAATCAGCCAATAATTTATTAAATGATTCAACATGAGCATTCATAGACATACCTTCCGTATAGGTGAAGCGAAAAAGTCTCTTCTTCAAATACAGCCGATTCTCCAAACTTTTCCTCATGTATTTGTCTTCGAGCTTCTTCCACAACACCGCAGCAATGGTATCCCTCATCAAATCATACTTCTGAGCCTTCTCAATAAAGAGCCGAATAGTCCCACACGCAACTCGATTCAACTTCTTCCAATCTGCTTCGGACATATCCTTAGGTTTTTCTACCTCCAAAGCAACATCTTGTTCTTGTTGAACAAGAACATCCAACACCTCACATTGCCACATCCCGAAATTGTTTGTCCCATCAAATTTTTCAACTTCAAATTTTGCGTTGTGAATCGTTGTTCTTGACGAACTTGATCCCACAACATCCTTGGTTGCATCTGCATCACCCGCCATCTCCCTCTAGGTCGAACCAACAGCTCTGATACCACTTGTTGTGCGGAATACAAATCAAACCAACAATCAAACCAACGCGAAAACAAAGAGAGAACCAGTGAGAAAACACAGAAAAGCAAGCAACACAAGAACACAAGATTTACGTGGTTCGGCAAAACGATGCCTACATCCACAAGGGGCGGTTGGGGTTTCTTTACTATGATCTCCAATGGGCAAACAAAGCCTTTACAAGAGATGACGGCTGCAAAATCCGAATTAGGTGTTACAATTTACAAAACCCTAACGGGTGTATTTATAGGGAAACTATTGGGCCTTTCGAATTGGGCCGAATCTGGATCCAAAACCCGCCGACAGTCGACTGGTCCAATTACCAGTCGACTGATTCCTTCGGGACGGTCGACTGACTCCCACATACAGTCGACTGCTGCTGCTGTATACTCAGTCTTCGAAAACTCCTCTCTGGACAGTCGACTGTCCCATACCACCAGTCGACTGAAGCTCTGAAACTTTCGAACACTACAGATACCAAATACCAGAATCGAGCCATTATCCTACAACGAACACCTTTAATACATACATGAATACTAGTATGCTTGTAGCAGTTCAAGTTGGAGGTGGACCTAGGGTTTAGGGATATCATCTTACTATAAAGAGGATGGGGTAAAAAATTTAGCCACTCATCTTCTTAAATAAATGACTGTGATAAAATAAAATTGAAGGATATATTACATAGTGCATATTTTGTATATACATACCTTATTTTTTATTAGAAAAAAAGAAAATAACCTTATAAATATTATACACTCATGCAATTTAATTTATTATCTTATATTTTGGATGGGCGGCTCAGGAGGGTTAGGGTCTGGGTTCAGTCTAGTACAGGTTCAAGTTCAGGTTCGGGTTCAGGTTCGGGTTCGGGTTCGGGTTTAGATCCGGGTTTAGGTCCGGGTTCAGGTTCGGGTTCAGATGGGTTTAAGGAGTTCTTAACGATTTATTTGCGGGTTGGATGCAGGCAAGTTCAGGTCAAACTCGGCCAAACGAACAATCCTATAATCCTTTGTCTTCGGCCAATTTAAAGAAATTTTGAATTTGCACTATTCTGGCTGTAACACCCCGTAATTTTTAAAGCATAATATATATATATATATATATATATATATATATATATAGGGAAAGTTTCCGTTGCACACTAGCCCAGTGTTCAATAGCGTGAGCACTGGTTCTAGACCGTCCGATCGTAAACATCCATCTTGATCCCCATCCAATGGAAGGCATTCACTCCCGCTCATCTGTTAATGGGGGGGGGGGGGGGGGGTATAATCGGAATTCCCTCCCCCCCCCCAAATACATCTGTCTCCTTCCCTCTCAACCCTATCTCCTTTCCCCCTCTCTCCCGCTCATCTCCTTCCTCCCCTTCGACTGGAAAAAACCCTAGCCCCCCAAATCATCTCCTTCCTCCTCTTCATCGTTATCTGGACAAATTTTCCATCTACTCCCTCTCCAATGCTCCCTTGAATCTTCATCGATTGGAAAAAACCCTAGCCCCAAAATCGATCGGAACCCACAACCCATCCTTCGACGCCGTCCTCTCCTCCTCGTGACGCGATCAAGATCAGCACGCTCATTTCAATTTCTCATCTCTTTCTCCTCCATTCCCCCATCGTTATTGAAGGTATCCATTTTTTTTATATACTTGATATTGTTGATAAAAAACCAAATTTTCTTAACTCACTTTCAAAATTAATTTGTTATTGTCGAAAAAAAATCCGAAATTACACTTGTCCATCGTTATTGAAGGTATGTTTGTCAAGTATTTCATATGAGTAGTTAGTTTAATAAGTTGAAAAGAAACTTGTCCATCTGGATTACAATTACACCACTACTCGCACTAAGAAGATAGAGTATCAAATGACGCAGCATCTATATTTCATCACTGCCTATCAATTCATCCCGTACCCAAAAATAAAAATAGGGTATCAATATTTACCAAATTGATTGTGAATGAAATATTTCCCCCAGTTGACACTATCGTGAGAATCCTCAGAACTATTGTCAGTAGATGAATCCACATCATCTTCGGCGAATGCACGCTTGCCACTGAAAAGGAAAAAACCACCGAAAAGTCATTATCGAGCTAACTATATAATAATTAATAAGAAAGTGCACACGTAATGCAAGCTTTTCATAATTACACAAATAGCATTAAATACCTTTCATTTTTCTTTGGGCAAGTTCGCGCATCATGGCCTTGCCCACGCAAACCGCATCAATTGCACTTCCTAAGTTTGCCTCTTAATTTCTCCCGCATCGGTTTCAACCTTTTCCCACTTGGTCTTCCCTTCGTATTACATTGACGAGGTTCTTCCACCGAGACTTGAGACAAGACCAATTGCTTCCCATGTACCCGTGTTCCACTACCTTTAGCCCCAGCACTACACCCTTCGGGGGCTATTATATTGAAGCCTTCAAGTGACTTGATCATAGCTTCACGCATGAACACATACCCTTCATCGCAAGACAGTCCGATCTCAACTTGTTGCTTGGACAAATTATTTAACTCACAATAGCGGGACGCAAAATTCTCGCTATTATTGCCATCTTCTTTACCAAAATTTGTGGGGGTGTAGCTTCTTCTAATTACCTCACGGTTCCATCTTCTCATCATATATTGTTTGGAAAGTTCATTACAATTTGAATATTTAAGGAAGGCCAAGAGATGCCTACAAGGGAGTCAAACAAATTCGAACATAAAGCATGACAACACCCATACTGAGTCTCTTTGGAATAAGTAATCATGGTCTCTTTTTCCGACCTACCAATGAATGTCACTGTGTAATAAGTGTTAGTAGTATTCACGTCACCTTCCAATAAATTCACATTATACAGTAGGCTTGCCTTGAGTTCTTTTTGAAACTTTAAAAACATTGCTAAAGTGTATACTTGGGCCATTTGTTCCTCCATATACCACCCGGTTTTCAATTTGGGATTCCTATCTAGTGTACGGTGGTTCTCTTTAACTTCTTCTTCTCTTTGCCTACAAATAACTCTTTCAAATATCAAAGCAAACTCATGAAGTGAATACTTCTTTTGGGTGTGCTTTTTAAAAAGGAATTCATTCCCCCGCTTCTTTGGCTACTAGACATACCCGCCCAAAAATGAGACCTATGGTATATGCATGGGGGCCCATTTATCACAAATTTGAAAAATATCGTTCAACCATTTGTTGTTTTCTGTCCCAAATTCCACAACCAAAGCCTTCCATTGTTCTTCAAAAGAGACACAGTCATACGAATTCCAAATGTTTTCTTTAAAAGCTTCCATGAACTTAGAATTTTGAACCAATTGAGGCACCTCGGAAGGAATTTTATCTAAAATATGCCATATGCAATATCTATGGCGAATATGTGGAAAAACTTGTTGAATTGCAGCACCAATACCCCGGTCTTGGTCCGTTACAATGCCAACGGAAGCTTTTTTCATGACTCCTAGCCATGTTTGGAATAACCACACAAAAGATGAAGCCGTTTCATTTGGGATGAAACCACAACCAAGAAAAAGAGACTGCCAATGATGGTTAATCCCAACAAATGGAATGAATAGCATACCATAACGGTTAGTACTATGTGTAGCATCAAAAGAAACTACATCACCAAATACCTCATAATTCAAACGAGCAATCACATCAACCCAAAAACAATGAGACAGTCTACCGGACTCATCTTGCTCGAATGCATAAAAGAAAGAAGGATCTTTTTCCTTTTGCCATTTAAAAAAGTCTACCAACATTTGACCATCATGACCTTTTAATGACTCCCTTAAATCTCTTTCATGGTTTCTAGCGTCTCTTAGAGTAAATCCAACCATATCGTATCCCCCACTTGAACCTTAAAAAAAAGCATTTGTTTGCATGTGGGAATATTTGCACCCGCAAGTTGCTCCATTATGATTTTATCTGAACTTGACACAACACAATTACGCGGCAACAAATGCCTTCTACCGGGTGTGGTGAATGCATGATTGTGCACCTCATGGAAAGAATAAACAGACCATGAATTCGTTTCTTTGTTTAATCTCACCCGAACCAATGCATTGCAAGATGTCCTGGATGTAGTGCCTATTCTAATTTCATTATTCTTGCTTTTCGACACCCTCGCTTTATTACATAAAAATGTTTTTTTCACCACATCACCATCCTTCAATTTAGTACCTCCTTTACGCATTTGAAAACCCGAATATTTCACATAGCTATCATAGTATTTTTCTACTAGCTCAAGGGTCTCAAATATCATACCTATCTTTGGGATTAGATGCTCCTCAACAGTGGGGGTAAATTCACCTTCTTCAACATACAAAAAATTGTCACCCAATTTTGAGCAACCTTCACCTAACTCCATACCTGTAAAAAGTTCGAAAATATAATCAAGATCAAAATTTCAGATTTTTTTCGACAATAACAAATTAATTTTGAAAGTGAGTTAAGAAAATTTGGTTTTTTATCAACAATATCAAGTAAAACAAAAAAACAAAAATAAAATTGGATACCTTCAATAACGATGGGGGAATGGAGGAGAAAGAGATGAGAAATTGAAATGAGCATACTGATCTTGATCGCGTCCCGAGGAGGAGAGGACGGCGTCGAAGGATGGGTTGTGGGTTCCGATCGATTTTGGGGCTAGGGTTTTTTCCAATCGATGAAGATTCCAGAGGGAGCTCAAGGGAGCGTTGGAGAGGGAGTAGATGGAAAATTTGTCCAGATAACGATGAAGAGGAGGAAGGAGATGATTTGGGGGGCTAGGGTTTTTTCCAGTCGAAGAGGAGGAAGGAGATGAGCGGGAGAGAGAGGGAAAGGAGACAGGGTTGAGAGGGAAGGAGACAGGTGTATTTGGGGGGGGGGGGGGAATTCCGATTATACCCCCCCCCCCCCCCCGCATTAACAGATGAGCGGGAGTGAATGCCTTCCGTTGGATGAGGATCAAGATGGATGTTTATGATCGGACGGTCTAGCACCAGTGCTCACGCTATTGAACACTGGCCTAGTGTGCAACGGAAACTTTTCCTATATATATATATAATATGTTCAAAAGTATTAAAAAAAGGAGGTGTTGTTTGTATAGAAATGTATGCATGATGGTTTGGTAATATGTTAAAATGGGGTGTGGAGGGGCCCACTAAGAAAGCAAACAGCAGATTAATGCTATGGCGTCACTTGGGAAGTGACGTGGCCAAAGGTGGGGGGCCCACCCGTTGTGCAGTGCCTTTGTTCTCTGCCGATGACGTGGCTTCACGAGTGGGGTATGCACGTGAGAGAAGAGAACAGGTAAGTGAGTTGAATAAGTCCCATATCGGATTTGAAAAGAAATAAAATAATATATAAATATAGGTGGGGGGCCCACCCGTTTTGCAGTGCCTTTGTTTTCTGCCGATGACGTGGCTTCACGAGTGGGGTCTGCACGTGGGAGAAGAGAACAAGTAAGTGAGGTGAGTTGAATAAGTCCCATATCGGATTTGAAAAGGAATAAAATTATATATAAATATAAATGCCTATGATCAAGAGTCACATAATCGGTTAACCACCTTTTGAAAGGCAGCCTGTGGTGAACAGTTGTACTACATAGTATCTAATTTGTCTTATAAATTGTATAAATTGTCTGAGGTAGGGGCAGGGGCGTTACAAATGGTATCAGAGCCGACTTTCGACACCGAGTGTGGAGCATGTATTCGGGCGGTGTACTCCGGGACTATAGACCAAGTCGGGCGGTGTACTCCGGGACTGTACACCCAGTCGGGCGGTGTAATCCGGGACTGTGGTGTGCCCTCAATTAAATCCGGGACTGTTATTGATCGGGCGGTGGATTTCAGGATCATAATAGTCGGGCGGATAGGAGGGCAGTTCAATTAAATCCGGGATTATGATTTATTGGGCAGTGGATTCCGGGATAATCAAACAGCAGATTAATGCTGTGTCGTCACTTGGGAAGTGACGTGGCCAAAGGTGGGGGGCCCACCCGTTGTGCAGTGCCTTTGTTCTCTACCGATGACGTGGCTTCGCGAGTGGGGTCTGCATGTGGGAGAAGAGAACAAGTGAGTTGAATAAGTCCCATATCGGATTTGAAAAGGAATAAAATAATATATAAATATAAATGCCTATGATCAAGAGTCACATAATCGGTTAACCACCTTTTGGTAGGCAGCCTGTGGTGGGCAGTTGTACTACATAGTATCTACTTTGTCTTATAAATTGTATAAATTGTCTGAGCTAGGGGCATGGGCATTACAAATGGTATCAGAGCTGACTTTCGACACCAAGTGTGGAGCATGTAGTCGAGCGGTGTACTCCGGGACTATAGACCCATTTGGGCGGTGTACTCCGGGACTGTGGTGTGCCCCCAGTTAAATCCGGGACTGTTATTGATCGGGCGGTGGATTTCGGGATCATAATAGTCAAGCGGATAGGAGGGCTGCTCAATTAAATCCAGGATTATGATTGATTGGGCGGTGGATTTCGGGATCATGAATAATCCTGCACTAGATTGTGCATGCCCGTGCTCAGCGAGGACACTGATTTCTGAAGGGGGTGTCTGTAACCGATAGGAGGGCTGCTCAATTAAATCCGGGATTATGATTGATCGGGCGGTGAATTTCGGGATCATGAATAATCCTGCACTAGATTGTGCATGCCCGTGCTCAGCGAGGACACTGATTTCTGAAGGGGGTGTCTGTAACCCCCCGTGTTAATATATATATATATATTTATATATATATATATATATATATATATAGAGTTAGTCTATTATGAGATGGTGAGATGGGCTCCTTATCTTGAGCGGGAGCTAACAGCCATCTGATCTAGTTTGATTCAGATCGAATGGCTAAGATCAGATCCCGTTCTCCAGGTTTTTTGTTGAGGGTAAAATGGTCATTTACTCCCTCAATCTCTCCTCTCCTTCTATCTCCCCGCTCACTCTCTCTTCTCTGCTCTCTCTCTCTCCCCACTCCCCAAATCGCCCCAAACCCTAGCTCCAAATCCGACGATCTCTACTTCGAAATCGAAACCCTAAATCCGACGCTCTCTCTCTTTAATCTCTTGCTAATCGATCCCGGCGCTCCTCCTCTCATTTCTTCCACTCTCGAAATTCCCCCAAATCTGAAACCCTAGCTGCACTTAAAGTTTACAATGTGATTAAAGTTTCCTCTCTCGCCCCCTTCGACTTTCGAAACCCATCAACTTTCGTCATCTCTCTACCTCTCTCAATCGTCATCTCTCTTCCTCTCTCAATCTCATCTCTCTCCCTATCTCTCCAGACCCCTGACCCCAAATCCGTCGCCTCTCTCTCGCCCCCTTCGACTTTCGAAACCCTAGACGGGTTCGAAATCCCCTTAAGCCCCCATCGACCTTCGTCATCTCTCTCCCTCTCTCTCCAGACCCCTAAATCCAAATCCCTCGCCTCTCTCTCTCCCCCTTCGACTTTCGAAACCCTAAACGGTTTTGAAATAACCTTAAGCGGGCGGAATGAAAAAAAGTTTTGCATGATTCGAGAAATTTCCCAAAAAGAGTAGAAAGGTTATTTATCAACCAGTTTTATTGTCAACCAATTTTATGTTCTCATTCGTTGTCATTTGTTTTAAATATTGATCTGGACTAATTTAAGCTTTTTTGTTATTTGTTTAGTTCATCTTATGCTCAAGAGGTGGATTGCTCCACTAGAGACAGTGAGGATGATACGTTCGATAATATAAATTGAGGGAAGTATTTGGTTATTGTCTAAATTTTTTGAGTTTTGCGTCCCTTTGAAAGAGGTGGGGGTTCATTCATTAGTTTAGGTCTAAATTTTTTGACTGAATCTAGCTGAAGATGAACTTCTTTTAATGCTCATGTTTTGTTTCAACTCAATATTTTTTGTTATGGCTGAAGATGAACTTCTATTAATGCTCATGAAATGAACACAATTCTTTGGTTATGGCTGTGATGATATTCACATTATTATGCTTTGAGTTCAATATTAAGATATTCACACTATTATGGATGTGATGATATTCACATTCAATCTGGTACAGATTAACTCATTCATATTTTAGTGATTGAATAGTTTCTAAAACTAGGCAATGATGAACTTAATTTGGGAATATATATTTATAGCCAACTTCTCCCATAGCTGTTGGATCTGCAATTTGATCATGGGAGTGATCCAGTTGCCTGCAATTCTTCTGCTCATCTCACTTAAACATTGGGGGTGGTTAAGTCATTTAACTTCTATTTCATCTCTCTCAATCTATGATGCATTCATTATGCTTCCTCGGAGAATTTTCAAAAATTCATGAAATGTGATATTCCAAAAGTTCTGAGCCTAGACAGTGAAGAAATTTGGTTAGTAGATAGTATTTCATTTTGTTATTTCATGCTTCGAAGATGTAGAAGCAGTTTTGGAGCTTCACATCTTTTTCTAATCAAATCAGCAAAGAGCCTAGTTGTGGACATAATGGAGCAAAGGGGCTAGTTATGAACAAAAATGGATTTGATATGAAGAATAAATGGTTGTTAATTTGATGTAAAAACCAACCTTACTTGAGCTGAGGAAGGAAAAAAGATTATTGACTCCTAAATATTTGTTATTAAAGGCTTTGTTGTTGTATTGGTAGATTTGCATTATATATGGTGTACGTCTTATTTGTTAAATGTTTCCTGTGACCCTGTCAAAAAATAGCTTTTATTATTATCCTTGACTTAAATCTCTGCATAAACACTTTGGAACATTTTCCTAAATTGTATCATAATCTGGAACATTGTTTATATGCCGTGGTAGATTCTAAACCAACAGTTCAATGTTCTGATTTTCCTGCAGGTATCTTCACTTAATGACTTGTTAGCATGTGACACTGATGTTTCTTCAGAACCCTTGGTCATCACAAGAAGAGCTCGCCGATCTATATTGCATATATTTGAAGAGGAAGAGTTTGTCTTTTAGGGCCACGTCTGCCAAAATTTTGTAGTTCTTATGTCAGTGTAATAGTCGAGACTCGAGAGCAGTAGATTGTTTTTCTTTTTTGTGGAGTATTTTATAGCTAAATTGTTTTATAGGATCCATAGTAATGATTTGCTACAAATTGCATTCTCTATTATTGAAGGAGGCTTTTGTAGATATTATGTGTAATTGGTACAGGGAAATGACTGGAAATAGATGTCCATCTTAACCAATTTTGGAGTTCAATAATATGTCTGAGTTAAATTGTATTTGGGGTCTTCATTGTATTTGTGGTCCACAGCAATTGTTCTTGCCATTTTCGTTTCCACCTGTATGGGTTCTTGCCATTTTCACTTCATATTTCTGTTCCTTGGGGCATTTGGTGGGCATTGACTAGCAGCAAAATACTGAGGTACTACTAAGTTTACATTCGGAGTTATATGCTCAAATGAAACCCGACACCTATGCTCCACAACTGCCATAAGCCTAGGCTACACATCTCAACTGCCAATTTAGTTACCATATATACAGTGAAGAGGAACATTGTAATTCTAATACATTCATAGACAGACATTATAAAAATTCCCATACATGTCTTACTCATCTTTGGACTTCTCATCTTTAGACTTTTTATCTTTATACAAAATGCTAAAGATCATACAAAAAAATTAAACAAAATTCTATAACACTGTAGGCTCAGAACAACAAGAATGCAAGTCTTGTAACTGTCTGTTGATGATGCTGATGATGCTCTGCCTCTTCTCACTTGCTCTTGCACATCTTAAAATCATCAAAAGTTTCTTCTGAAGCTAAAACTCAAAAAACTTTTTAGCAGTGAAATTGCTCAAAATTGCTCAGTACACAAATAATTCCTTCATCATAAGGGCTAAGATAACACTGAAACAAATGAACATAATTATGAATACAACTGTATGGCTCAACATCACACTAATTTTCTTCATTATCTAGGCTCAGAACTTTTTGAATATCACATTTCATGAACTTAGAAAATTTCATTCAGCAAATCATAAAGTAGACTAAATCAATGCAGTAAAAAAACCCGATGGAAGCATAATGAATGCATCACAAAAATATAGCACCATGCAATAACTTCTTTCCATGAATTGAAGGATAAAGCCCCAGAAACACCTCAGATTCAGAGAACCAGCAGAAGTGTAATGCACCATGTCAAAACAAAGTACAAAACTATATATGTAGAGAACTGATAAGGTGCGAACTGGCAGTGCGAATTGGTTCGCACCTAATCAGTAGCGAACTTCTCCCATAGCTGTTGGAACTTTTTCCATGCATTGAAGGATAGAGCCTCAGAAACACATCTCATATTCAGAGAAGCAGCAAAAGTGTAATGCACCATGTCACAACAAAGTGGAAAAACTAAAAGAAGCCCAAATTAAGTTCATCATTGCCCAAATTCAGAAAATCTTCAATCCCTAAAATATGAAGGAAGCATAACAGTGTAATATCATCCCAGTCATAACCAAATTAAGTGCATTAGTGTAATATAATCACATTGTAAACTCATAACGAAGCATAATAGTGTGATCTCATCCTTGCCATAGCCAAAATATTGACATCAAAGCATGAACATAAAAAGCAGCAGTCATCTTAGCCCTAATTCACGAAAAAAAAACATCAGAACACTTCCAAACTTGCCCAGTTTCAAGAAAACTGACAGCAACATCAATCTCATTCCCAAAAATGTCGATAATGGGTCATAAAGATGTAAACTTTATTGATTTTGGATGTATATAAACAATTAAATAAAACTACATATTGAAATTTTACCTCTATCCAAATTAGAGATGGAGATGGAGATCATTTATGGTTTCGAAGATCGAGTGGGGGTCGAGAGAACAAGCGGTGGAAGGGGGCTGACGAAGGTCGATGGGGGCTTAAGGGGATTTCGAACCCGTCTAGGGTTTCGAAAGTCGAAGGGGGCGAGAGAGAGGCGACGGATTTGGGGTCAGGGGTCTGGAGAGATAGGGAGAGAGATGAGATTGAGAGAGGGAGAGAGATGACGATTGAGAGAGGTAGAGAGATGACGAAAGTTGATGGGTTTCGAAAGTCGAAGGGGGCGAGAGAGGAAACTTTAATCACATTGTAAACTTTAAGTACAGCTAGGGTTTCAGATTTGGGGGAATTTCGAGAGCAGACGAAATGAGAGGAGGAGCGCCGGGATCGATTAGCAAGAGATTAAAGAGAGAGCGTCGGATTTAGGGTTTCAATTTCGAAGTAGAGATCGTCGGATTTGGAGCTAGGGTTTGGGGCGATTTGGGGAGTGGGGAGAGTGAGAGAGCAGAGAAGAGAGAGTGAGCGGGGAGATAGAAGGAGAGGAGAGATTAAGGGAGTAAATGACCATTTTACCCTCAACAAAAAACCTGGAGAACGGGATCTGATCTCAGCCATTCGATCTGAATCAAACTAGATCAGATGGCTGTTAGCTCCCGCTCAAGATAAGGAGCCCATCTCACCATCTCATAATAGACTAACTCTCTATATATATAATATGAAAAAGGAGGTGGCTGTTTGTATAGAAATGTATGCATGATGGTTTGGTAAATATGTTAAAATGGGGTGTGGAGGGGCCCACTGAGAAAGCAAACAACAGACTAATGCTGTGGCGTCACTTGGGAAGTGACATGGCGAAAGGTGGGGGGCCCACCCGTTGTGCAGTCCCTTTGTTCTCTGCCGATGACGTGGCTTCACGAGTGGGGTCTGCACATGGAGAAGAGAACATGTAAGTGAGTTGAATAAGTCCCATATCGGATTTGAAAAAGAATAAAACAATATATAAATATAAATGCCTATGATCAAGAGTCACCTAATCGGTTAACCACCTTTTGAGAGGCAGCCTAAGTGAGTTATTCAGTCATTCAGTCATTCAGTAATTGTAGGGAAAACACGAGCTCCATTCCGATTACAGTCTCTATATTGTCCATTACTTAGGTCAACCCTTAAACCTCGGCTTGTTAACAATTTTTATCGACGTAACAATACAATACAATATGCAATCTACAGACATTAAATGGACAATAGTAACAATAGGGGAAAAATATGACGATAACTTAGAATATGGCGTGCTAGATGTCCAAGCAACAAAGTATAGGGTATTGTACAAGTATTCGACAAGTATAACACGAACAACACATCAAACACAGATATATCAAGATAGCATGAATATATACATCAAAAGTGTTCAACCCTAGGTTAATTCATGTCATATATGTCATGAGGCAACTATGGTCAAATCATCACAATAGAGACAATATCAATAAGGGGTTTCACACACGAATTGTCTCTAGAACCCAACTGCACTACAGGCAGTATTTTGTACTTGTATATGCAAAGGAATTTAATACAAGTTACTTGCCTTATAAACGGTGAGTTTGAATACCAAGAATAACGGGATGAGAATCCCGAAGCAACGAACCCACAAACCAACAATTCTACAAAATAGCACATGCGATATACGTGCAACTCAACAACCCAACAGTAGAGGGCTTCGGGCAGCGGCGCGACAGCAAGGTCGTCGACGGTGTCACGAAGGAGGGCAAAATAGGGAAGCAGCGATGGATGCTTGGGTTCTATTGGGTGGTCGAGGGCAGAAGAGGGTTGCCGGAGTGGCTCAACGGGCTGGGAGAGGGCGTCGCTCGAAGGGGGTGGCGCGGGGGTTGCCGGAATTTGGCCGAAGAAGAAAGTGCAGGAGATGGGTTCAAAAATGGGGAGAGAGAAATTGGGAGGAGAGAGAAAGAGGAGAGATGAGAGAGATTAAATAGCTATGGTTTCGAAAAATGTGCAATTTTTATGGTTTGCATTAGGGTTGTATTTATATAGTACAATTAGGGTACTGGGTTGGTGAATTAGGGTCCACTAAGAGCGAATTTGGGTCAAGAACAAATGGAATTGGGTTTTTGGGTTCAATAAGAGATAGATCCAAATCAATAGGGTTCAAATAAAAAATACCAACAATAAAAAAAGAAAAATAGGATTAACAAGAAAATAATTCATCAAGAAGATCAAAGAGTTTCATGAACAAGAATTTAAATCCATAATAAATAAATAATACAAATGAATTGAATATAAACTAGGCTTGAAAATAAGTTGGAATTCGCCAAGAAAACTAGGTCTAATACAATAACAAAATAATTCAATAAATAAATTTTAATTAAATAATCAAGAAATGATAATTAATTATTATAATAATAAAATCATACAATAAAATAATATTCGGGTTTAACAATTTACTAAAATGACCCTATATATATATATATATATATATATATATATATATATAATTTGGACTCAAATACAAATAGTTGATCAATAAGATCTAGAAAATAAGATCAAAACACATCGTTATCGAAATGAATAAATTTTCGATTAGAAAAATACTTTAATATAAAATTCAAAACGACTTTAACAAATAATGAATTTATAATATCGAAATACAGAAAACAGTCGAAAAATACGTATTTACAGGAATGAGGGTTACAACCGGGTCCGGGTCCTATTAAAATATTCCTACCCGTTCAGGTAGGAACGGGAGTGTGAGTGGCGAGCAGAGGTGGCGAGTGGAGGATTTAGAATAGAGGGGAGAAGAAAAAGGCATGAGTTTTGAGTTTGGAAGAAGAAGATTTAGAATTGAGGATGATGGAGGAAAGGGATGATGATCAAATATATATTTTAATGTTGATTTTTTGGGTTTTTTTAACGGGTCCCGGTCCGGGTTCGGGTTCGGGTTCGGGTCCGGGTCGGGTCTTTTTTGAGCGGACCCAGACCTGATAGTACAACGGGGGACCCGGACCCGGACCCGGACCCGGATAGGCCGGGTCGGTTCCGGTCCAATGCCGGGTCTGGGTCGGGTCCGGGTCGGATCCGGGTTTCGGGTATTTATACCAATGCTAACTTAGACCATATTGTATGGGATACAATTCATCATTTTCAGTTAATTTTGAGGGGGGGAATCTGAATTTTACTTTTTTTTGCTAGAATTGTGGGTCGTACTCCACTGTTTTCGAGATGTTTTGAATTTCCCTGTTTTTTAATCACTTTATGGGCTATAGTCCACTGAAGGAAATCCATTAAGTAGGAAATATCGACTTGTTGCGCTATAATCCACCACCGTTTTTGGTTGATTTTGATAATTTATAAATTTAACTACCTCACTTAGATTTTTTGGGCTGTAGTTCACTCACCACTTTTAGCCAATTTGAAAAAATTTCTTAATTTTACTATTTTTGACACATTTGATGGATTATAGTCTACCATTTTTGAACGATTTAGAGAAATTACGAGATTAACTATGTTTGGCCAAATTTCATATGTTATAATTCACTATTTTCAACATATTTCGAAAATTTCTAAATTTCAATGGTTAGAACATATTTTGTTTTCTGGTCAATTGTTTTTTGGTTGATTTTGATCATCTAAATTTCACGTTTTCTTCAAGATTTTATGGGCTATAAAACACCATTTTCTGTCGAGTTTGTGAAACTCTGAATTTCACTGTTATTAGATTTCGTGGGTGCACACCATTTTCGACTGATTTTAAGAAATTCTGAATTTCACCGTGTTTGCCAGATTTCATGGGCTATATAATCCACCCCTATTTGGTTGACTTTTTGAAATTCTAAATTTCACTATTTTAGCTAGATTTTGTGGGTTATAGTCCCACTATTTCGGCTGATTTCACCTGATTCCAAATTTCGCTGTTTTAGCAAGATATGGGCTATAGTCCACCATTTGTTTACGCATTTTAAAATTTTTAAATTTCACTATTTTTGTCAGGTTTTTTTTCGTTATGGTCCACCGTCACCTTTTTTTTATACCAATTTAGGAAAATTCAAAATTTCACTTTTTGAGTTCCAAATTTCACAGCTTTCGACTGATTTTAAGAAAATTCCAAATTTTGTGGGCTAATCCTCTGTTTTTGGTCGATTTTGTGAAATTCGAATTTTACTTCTTTTGATATATTTTGTGGGCCCCAGTCCAACGTTTACAACCAACTTTGTGAAATTCATAATTTTATCATTTTGGCCAAATTTCGTTGGCTACAGTACATTTTTTTCGACATATTTTAATAAATTCATAATTTCACTATTGTTGCCTAATTTCAAAAGCCATATAGTCCACTTATTTGAGAAGTTCATAATTTAGCTCTTTTTGCCTGATTTAGAAAGCTATATAGTCTGCTGATTTTGAGAAATTCCTAATTTCACTATTGTTGCCTGATTTTGAAAGCTATATCCACAGATTTTGAGAAATGTCGAATTTCAAAGTCCCCCAAAATTTTATAGTATATATTCTACCCTTTTTGTTGATTTTTTGAATTTTTGAAATTTATTATTTTTTCCATATTTGTGTGGACTTTTATTTAAAAAAATAATTTTATAATACACTTTTTTGACACATTTTTTGAAATTCTGAATTTGAATGTTTTCTTTTTCTTCAGATTTTGTGATATAGTCCACTATTTTAGGCCGATTTTGAGAAATTTGAACTTGTATTGCCAGATTTTTTGGCCAGTCTATCATTTTTGACATATTTTGAGAAATTTTAAATTTCATTATTGCCAGTTTTGATATGCTATAGTCCACCGTTTTCGATCAATATTGAGAAATTTTGAATTTCATTGTTTTTGCTAGATTTTATATGCTATAATGTACCACCTTCATGGATGGATTTTTTAAAAAATTAAATTATGAATTTTACTGGTTTGTTAAAATTTTGTGAAATAGTCCACCGTTTTCAGATGATCTTGAGAAATTTTGAATGTTTGTTCATAGGGTTTGGTTTGACCTGATACCGCCCGAACCTAATCTGCAAATAAATGGTTAAAAAACTCCTTTGAAATTCACCCAAATCTGACTTTGAAAAACCCGCCCAAACCCCTTTTTTGGGGGGGGGGGGGGGGGGGGTCACTTCATATGTTTGATAAACCTGCCCGAGCTCGAACCCAAACCCGCCCGACTCACCCATCCTAAATCTAAGGTAATAAATTAAATAGCACGGGTGTATTCTATATACAAGTTTATTTTCATTTGCTAATAATATATATGGTATAAATATACAAAATATATTTTGTAAAATATATAATGTATCGTGCCTTAATTTATTTTTTTATCTCAACCATTAACTAAGGAGATGAGTAGCTAAAAAAATGTACCCCTGTTCTCTATAATATGATGATGGCCTAAAAGTTCCAAACTCTAAGCCCACCCCAAATTGAACAGCTACAAGCCCCAAATTTTTTTTTATTAATGCATGTATAAATTATGGTGTTTGGAATTTTTGTATATATAAATGTATGGAGGTTGTATATTTTGGGATAATACAAACTTTTGTGCGCTAATGTTGAACATGTATATTTTTGAGTTAAATACTAAATAAAATTGACATATTTTAACCACAGAGTTTTAGCTCAAATGGTAAGAGTCTGGGATGGATAAAGAGAGCTCTCAGATTTGAGGCTAGACTACGTCGTAGTCTTTACTCGGAAATATATATATACATACATATATATATATATTGTATTTTGATGTTACAACTAGAAACATGTTGAAGGCTAAAGGGATGCCCGATATCTTTTGGGCTAAAGCAATTGCATGCATTATCTCTTAAACTGTACTTCATCAAAAAGTGTGCAAGGTATGACCCCTCAAGAAGCTTGGAGTGGTTTTAAACTATGTGTTTCCCATTTTCGTGTCTTTGTAAGCATTGCTTATGCTCATCTGCCCGACTAGAAGAGGAGCAAGTTGGATGAAAAGTCCAAGAAGTGCATATTTGTTGGATATAGTGAGCATTCAAAGGCCTACAAGCAGGGTCGGCCCTGAGTTCCAAGGGGGCCCAAGGCGAACGGCCCAAATAATTATTTTTGGGCCCCTAATTACAATATAATTTTTTTACGCACAAAATGGTGCCTATATTTACAAGGGGAATACAAAAAATCGGGGGCCTAAGGCGGCCGCCTCACCGGCCTCAAGGTGGGGGCTGGCCCTGCCTACAAGCTTCACAGTCCCATCACCTAGAAGACCATCATTAGCCGAAATGTGTTGTCCAATGAAACAGAGTTGGGATTGGACTCCAAATGAGAAGAAGGAATCTATTATTGTTCAAGTTGAGTCAAGCATTTGATGATGTTGTGGTCAACAAGGAGAGAAATCTTCCTACTCCATCTTTGGGATCCTCACCGTCGTCATCTCCATTATCATCTCCGAAATCTTTTCTTTCACTCCCAAGGAAAATGGGAAACCTCCAAGTTGTGTATGCCGATTCTCAAAATGTTGATTTTGTAGACTTTGCCTTATTTGCAGATGCAGATCGTGTTCACTTTGATGAATCCGTTCGTAATGAAAAATGGAAAAAGGCTATGGACTAAGAGATCCATTCTATTGAGAAGAACATGACTTGGAAGCTCCGTAAGCTTCAAAATGGGCACAAGTCAATTGGTGTGAAATGAGTCTATAATACAAAGTTGAATGAAAGGGGCAAAGTCGATAAGCATAAAGCTCACATTGTTGTTAAAAGCTACAAGCAAAAGTATGGGCACGATTACGATGGAATGTTCTCTCATGTCTTTCGCCTTGTGACTATTCGTGTTGTCTTATCTTTGGCTGAATGGGTGGCATGTTCATCAAACGGATGTCAAATTGGAATTCTTGAATGGATTTCTTGAAGAAGAGGTGTATGTTGATCAACCTCACGATTACATCAAGAAGGGTGAAGAACACAAAGTATGTTGTTTGCAGAAAGCATTATATGGCCTAAAACAAGCACCTAATGTAACGCCCCGGATCCCCGTTATCGGACATCCGTGACACAACCAGAATCTTTGCCTTCAAATGCATCTCAAAATAGTAAGTAACACAAAAATTAAACACTTTTATTGCCATCAGAGTTATCACATCAAAAATTACAAATATCAATCTGTCATATCAAACTGTAATGCCTCCCCCCTTTTCTTTTGACTTCAAAATTCAATTCTTTCAATTTCTATATCACTTTAAACATAAACTAAGATAGTTATATTTCAAATAAAATTTTGGTAGAGTTTTCCCTGAAATATCTACCCCGAAACACAAAAAGCTTACGGAATCCTGCTCTAAATTCCGTAGCTCACATCACAGACAATAATTTCACGGGCTCCCCAGGCCAAAATGAGCAGAGACATACAAGCAATCAATATATATGCTCTGGGGGCCAAACACATTATAGAATATCAAATATCAAATAAAAATCATGAATTTCTTTGAAAACGTAGTAAGGTTTTTTAGAAAATAAATTATAAAACATACCAAAGGGCCCGGTACTCCACAACAAGATGGGTACAGGTCAACAACATAACATGCCACTCCACACTATACTCATCATCGTCATCCACATACTTATACATCAAAAATACAATTTAAATCGTAAATTTCACTATTCACATAATTAAACTTAACCAACAATTTTAAAAATAGAGCTCCACTCCACAGAAGCTACACCTCACCTCTGCACTGCTGAAGACCAGTAACAGTAGGGGTCTAGGATAGTCCAGAGACTCCCTAACCCTCCAAACACTAAGGAGTTAGCCATTTCTGGTGTGAGTATAATCTACTAATTAATCAAATAAATTAACTGTACGAGTAAAAACAGAACGAACTTACGAATACCAAGATAATCAAACTTTACTTGAAACCTGAACATGTAAACATTATAAATGGGATTTCGCATCAAATACTCACTGAGTCATCACCTGTATGTATATCCATACCCGTTCACAACATACTTATCTTTACTTTGGAAATCATTCCCAAATTAGTCGCTTAACGCCCATCACTTTATGCTTTACACAAATATTCCTATAGCTTTATTTTTCCATAAAGCTTTACATTCACAATTAACTCTACTTTCACATAACTCACCTCATTTACCATTCATTTGCATTTACAGACTCACGACTTATATTCTTTCCCAATCACATATCACATAACATCGCATTCATTCATTTCTTACAACATATATCATCACGTCTCGCAATACATCACTTTCACACTCATAATTTATCTCGAATGGAAAATAAATGTGTATCCTGATTTCCTAGTGTTCGTGTATGCCATGACTTGAGACTAATGCAAAAATACAGAGTATAGAACAGATGTACTTAATCTAATGTCAACAAGACTCTAGACACACATGCATCCCATACTACTTGTGGCCCAGATCAAGCCGTTTCTCTAGTTCAGGGATTTGAACCCTCGCTATGCAATGCATTCTAATTTGGTCTACTTCCTGTTCCTGATAGTTTGACATGGTTGAGGAGATATAAATAACAGAAATAGTTCGGGACGCTACCCCGTTGTCACCAATAATTGTTGCATCAGACCCTCCTCGAAAGCTGTGACGAACTTACAGATGTACACGCAGCATATCCATTGCGCAGAAGATCCTTTATGATCTGTTCGTGTCCACTAACATAGAACATGACGGCCTCGAAGGTCTAAAAACCCCATATCCGCCAGGATATCGGCATCCCGTTCTTACCATGGTACTTCAGGAATCAATAGTGCAAGATACGCACACGCAGCACGTATCCCTAATGACAGTAAGAGACAACCCCATAGTATCACCACCTAGTGCTAACTCTCAGAACGAGTTAGCTTATAGGGAATCACCCCTAACACCAATTCGGACTTCAAGCGAAACAATAAAGAAAACCCAATCAATGCAGTTTACTGAAAACAAGTTGTTACCCAAATCACACTCGGTGTCGATCAATAATGTCAAGCCTATCTGGTCTGTCAAACAACAATCATCACGGGAATCACTTCCACTGATTCCAATACCTTCACCGATCAGCGACCAAATAATCCCGAGCTGGGACCCTCAGCGAGTGGTCCAACGATGCCCCAAGGATGCAATATAATTCAATAAAGGTAAGCATGCACATAACCATCAATTCTTGACCATTGACAGACTAGGGCATCGAGACACCCAACACAAACCGACCAGAGCTATATCCCAACTCACTCATGTCTACCATGAGTATTAAGCACATGAACTTATCCAAGTTCCAAATAAAATGCTAAAATATCATTAAAAACTCGATAGCTCATGATCACCACACTGCGGTATGCAGAGAGTTCCTCACCAATTTTCCGATGAAATGGTTCAAGAAATAGCAGTAGCTGTGACCCAAGCTATACTCAACGGAATTCAACACAATCAAACTTCTAGAAGGGTAGGGAGATCCACAGCAATCCCCTAGTGGGAGACTCCCTCAAATATTTAAGAGCTCAAGTCACCGAGTCAACTTAAACTTGAAGTTTAGTCTAAACAACTGGTTGCTAACTTGCAACGTCTATAACTTCCAATACACAATACGGAATTGCTTGATACTATCATTTCTGGAAAGATAAAACCCTAGTCTACAACTCTCCAGCTAACTATTTCCTCGAATTCAATCATCTTGATACTATAAAATCTCATATACTCTTAATAGTATATTCTTCTTGCACTCGCTGCACCTTTTCAATATCATAAAAGTTTGCTTACTCATCAGAAATTCTCAATTTCGGGTCCTATGGGAAGGTGGAAGTGTCTACTTCAACTTCCTAGTTGAACACCTCTTTCAGACTCTATCATTTGAGTTCTCGAAAACACAAGTTTCATCAGGTGTACAAACAGGGAGAAACTGGTTTACTTAGCCAATAATGCTTTAACTAAGACTGGATCCGTTCCATCTTTGGAAAATCATAATTTTCAACCTATGAACTGGAATTACACAATTTCAAATGGTTTAGAAAGCTATGACTCCCTACTACGACTCTCTAGTTGGTTAATCTCCCAAATTCTTAACAATAGTTCCCAATTTCTCATCTACACAACTAATCAACTTGTACTAGGCTGAACATAGCCCACTTTGAAATTCAATAATAAATCAACCTTAAATCCAATGCTTATGAAATTTGAGATTATCAATCTACTCATATACCATTTCATTGTATCCAAAATTTACATTTAGATTCATCTCACACAATGAGCTACGACTCCTCAAACATAGCAGACAATTTCAGCCACTCTTTCACAGGGTTTTTTCCACTGTATACGGCTTATTGTTGGAACCTCATCAAACGTCCTTAAAAATTCTAAAACTTGATAATCATCAAATAGACTCATACCGGAAACTACCCCCAAAATTTCATAGCAAGATCATACCTATACAATTGGTTATGACCTTTTGGACTTCCGCCCAAAAGCAATCAGCTTCAGCTCTGTTCTTTCAGACCAGCTGCACTCCACAAACTTTTGAGGTATCAAACGGCCTAGAAAATTTATGAAATTTAGACTATAGTTGTAGACATATACAAGAGTGTCCACACAATTCTTAGCTCAAAACAACCAGGCTACACTGAGATACGAAATCAGGAATACACAGCAAATCGTAATTTAAAATTTTCATAACACACGATGTATATAAAATAAAAGAGATCGTACTCACATAGTATCCCGCAAAGACTCGAAGCGCCAGCACGCCATCCCGTATCCAAAATCGCTAATATATCCTATCATCAAAATTCAAAGCAATCAAGGCTCAAGTATCCAAACCAGTCTCGGGAAAATAATAATACTAACCCCAATACCACACAGGCATTTTATTGAACGTCTGGGATACACAACTGCTTTGCACGTAACATTTGAATTCCGACAAGATTCTTATTTTCAAGCAATTACCAAAAGCACTCCCAAATTATTCTAATAGTCTAACTACAATTTCTACTACCATACGAGAACTAATTCATACACATATAGTTCTCTTTTACAAACCCCAAAACCCTAATTTATTAACTTGCAAACTCTCTAAGAATCTGCTAATTTCTCACATCTACCCTTCCCAACATCTCTTAATCTTCCTACCATAATACTCCTACTCAATAGAAATTAACCACACTCAATTTTATACAATAAAATAATCTAGGGTTTACCTTCCCGAAATCCTTTCGAAAATCCGATGCCACCACGATGTAGAGGACCCTTCACTTAGTCTATCCCTCGATTTAATTTGAAAACCACGGAGAAATGAGGTGGATTTGAGCGGGGAGAGAGATCGCCGAATGGGTTCGGCTTGGGGGGGGGGATTTCTTTCGGCTGGGAAAGAAATGGGAGAAAGAAAGAAGGAGAAAGGAAGGAGAAGAGGGGGGGGGGGGTTATAAAATAAAAATAAATAAATAATTAGGTAAATAAATAATAAGGGAATATTACATATAAGCCCCTAAGTCTCAATATATTTTAAATAAACCCCAACTCTCACTCTTTAAAATACTAACAATCTAAAATACATAAAATTGTCTCATAATAACCCTCCAAAGTATAAAATAAAGTAAACAATATATCTGATATTTCTCAATAATAATTAATTTTTATTAGAAAAATACATAATCGCGTGCGATTCTCAATTGCGCACAGATTACGATGCAAAATAGCAATATGCTATTTTTGCGGGGTATTACACCACTCCCTCCTTAGAATCGTTCTGTCCTCAGAATGCTGCTAGTGGAGAGGGAAAAAAAACACAAACATAAATGGTTCACGAGAAATTTTTCTGAACCATCTCCAGTTCTTCGAGTGATATTCTCGAAAAACTGGTCTTCTACGAAGTTGAACTGTTGTCATTCAGCCTTCTGGATAGAGCCACCATGAATTTGATGCTGACATTCTTCTGCTCCTGCTCTAGAGTAGCCAATGGCTGTATTACCTTGCTCTATTCTTGTCTACACGTGATGTAGTTTTACTCCTTGATTACGACTCATGTTGGTTGGTGACCACTCCCTCCTTAAAAAGGACGAAGTCACTCATTGCCGCTTCAGCCCCTAAGCAGCTCCTCTTAGTGACCTTGCTGAATTGTTAACATGATTGCCCTTTATCTGAGCAAGATTTCCTCCTTGGCGTGCTCCTGGTGGCTTCTTAATCATAGGCTAATCTTGGAGAACTCTGCCACTTCTGAGAATGATTGGGTTGATCGTTGACAGATCCTTCCTCGAGCTCAGTCTTGATTAGTTCCTGGTGATGGCGTCTGGTTTATGCTAATTTCTACCAGGGCCTTCCTTGGTATGACGCGAATTCTAGCCTCGGTATTGAGCTTGTCAGTGTGGCATTATCGTTCTTTTTCAACTTTTGTGATACCATTCGCCCTTACTTGTCATTTGATTGCAGACTTGTTACCTGCACATCAGGTTACGAATTGGCTTTTTCGACATCCGGCTGCAAATTTGCCTTCTGGACATTCGGTTGCAGATTTGCCTTCCGATATCCTGTTGCAGGTTTGCCTCCATTGATGTCTGGTTACCGACTAGCCGCTACTGAGCACGACTGCAGCAAGCTCATTAGTAAAATGAAGTACACTGAGACTGGTTCAGATATAGGGAAGATCATAATCATAAGTTGTAAAGCGCTACCATATGATTTATGATCATCAAATCTGCCGATACTATGATTTAATTAGAAGAAAAGTTATTCATCCAGGAAGTAGCATACCGAAAAGTCTTCATGGGGTCCCCTGCAATGGTCCTGTAAGCGTGTCACATATGATGGAAGTTGCTTTTGCTCTTCCTTCAGGTGTGCAATCTGTTGCGTCACGGGAATCTGTTGCTCCACCTGCAACACCATTTCTCTCCTTTAGTAACAACTTACTACACCACTGTCACCCAACCTTCCTCAACCCCTTCTCAGCCTCACATCCTACCCTTTCCGGTAGTCATGAAAAACTGTCATGTCAAACAACCTTTAGAAGATAAACCTATTAGAGCCCTTGGCCCTCTTCGGATCCACAAGGATGTTCAAAGTGATGAGAGGAGTAAGGAGGCCACTTTATTCCCTCGAGAGCAACATCTGACTGTGTCTGCTAGTATGGATCAGTCTTCGGAAGAACTTGGTCATCAAGAGAGGAAGACCATTTCCATTTCGAGCGACAGATCACCCCGTCATTCTTCTCAGGGAGGCACAGGGGATGGGAAGGCAAGCTGTCTTGTATCGGAGGCCGCCAAGAGTAACTCCACTACGGAGGTGGACAGCCCTCCGGCGAAGAGCTCTAAAGCTAAAGGTAAGCTTGTATACGTGGAGAAAGACGGGTGGAAAACTCAGACTCGAGTTATTAGTCTGAAGCGCAAGGTGGAGCTGTCGGAGAACCACCAGGTGCTGAAGGGATTTCGACGTAAGGTAAACGGGGAGCTAGAACCAAACTGTTACAACTGCGGGAGGTGGAGCCATTGGAAAGCTGATTGTAAGGAGGTTATCATGTGCTTCTTTTGTAAACGGAAGAAGCCATTTGTCGACTGAATGCGACCGTCGTCCGGCTAAGTTCGTAGAGGAAGGTTCCCAAGGTAGTGAAATCGGGTCGGGCTCTCTTCTTGGACAGCGTGGACCTAAGGTAGGGACGTTAGAGTGTGAGAAGAGGGTTCAGACAACTGGGATGGTTGATTGGGCTAAGAGAGCAGTCGGGAAGTCCGAGAGTATGGTGGTCGGCGATAGGCTGAGCACTTCCATCATGGATGTCGAAGAGGTTGTGAGGGCTGTTATCACACCTTCTGTGGAGATGGAAAATAAGGGTAATCGCCTACACTACAGTGTGATAGCGTCGGTGACGTTTGGTAACCCGAATGAGGGTACTATCAGAAATGAACTTGTGTCGAGGTGGCTGAAAAATCCAGAGTAAGACTGGACCATTAAGAGATTTAGAGATGATGCGTTTATTATTCCATGTTTGACGGGGTCGAGGGTTCAAATGGTGTTGAGCAAGAAATCCTTGTCGGGAGCAGGGTTCGTCGTCGTCCTATCGCGATGGAGCCTCGAAGTCGGGGAGTTCAGGCCGGAGGGTCGCAGCTCGAAATGGCTGTTAGTCTCTAATTTTCTTGCTGAGTGCTAGAGCAAGGAGGGGTTCCAAGGTTTGATACAATCTTTCAGATGGGTTGAAGAGCTCGACCAGGCCACCAAATTCCTCAACATGCTAGATTTGGTGCGAATTCGAGTTACTTTGCTCAACGGTACGGATACTCCGTCGTCGATACTCACCATTTACAAAGAGAAGTCTTACTTGGTCGGTATTCGGGCGGAGGTGAAGAGGTTCGTGCCAGTTATACGGTCGACGGAAGAAGAGATAATTGCAGCTCACATGTTCGAAAGTTCGAAAGGTTCGAAGGTGGCAGAGGTTGAAGATGAACATTCTCCTTTGGATGGGAGTCCAGCAACGATCGAGATCAAAGATGATTCAAACAGTGTTTTTTTGGGAGCTTCTGACGTGGAGGAGAGAGAAAAACCTGGTTCTAAATCTCTGATCCCATTGAGCCACGTGCCGAGTCGAGGGAAATAAGGGATGGGTGACTTGGCTAGAGGTAAGGAACGTCTGAGCAGAGTGGTCCTACTCAGTGTGAGTTGACTCTCAAGCGGCAGGTCCCTTCCAAGGTACGGAGGTACGCTGACGTGATGGAGGGTGTGGGTTCTAACAGGGGGGAAGCTTCGATTTCTGTGTAGGTGTAGAAGTCCATGTAAGAGGCATTTGTAAATTTTTTTAGGGGAGATGTTAGTTCACTCTCTAGAGACCAAATTAATTCTTGGGCTTGTCTGTTTAGGGCTTATTCTCATGGGCCACCCAGGGCCATCATAGAGAATCCTAATTGTGGCGGGTCTAATTTGTATAGGGATGTCAATTCTACAGAGAAGGAAATGGAGCATGAGACTGATCCTGTTTGAAGAAGGATTCTCCAATGAACCTACCTTATCCCATTCGGTTAGGAAGGCGAATTCAGGGGAGTTTTTGACATCTCAGTCTAGAAAGAGGAATTATGAGAGTGAAGAGGAAAGAGCTAGTGATGAAGCTGATCGAGATTCGGTTAGCGAGACGGTCAAAGTGAGTTTTGATTCCCCTAATGATGATGACTTGATCGATGCGCTTAAAAATATTGAAGAGGAGTCTCCCCTTACTACCGTGGCTAGAGCTTGGGACATCGAGAAAGAGGATAAAGTGGAGGCTTCCCATCCTTTCAAAAAAGAAACCTCTGGTAAAGGGAAAGGGAAAGAAAATGCGGTAGAGGACCTCAGGCGCAGTTCATGTCAAAGGGAAAATCATGGGGACCGCCCGATCTCCAAAGATGATCTGATTGCCTCAGTAGTCAAACTTAAAGTGCCCAGTTCAGCATTGGCAGGTGAGTCAACTTATAATTGTGCAATTATTGATTTCATTCCTGATTCCATGCTAATTAGTTTAGCCAAGGTTTGTAGAGTTGATTTGGGTAGTGACTTTTCGTCACAACTAGATTGCGCGAAGAGCGTTAGAGAATTGGTGAAATGCCCTAGCAACTAGAGTTAGGCATACCTACCAAGAGTCCCTTGTCCTGTTGTCCAATGGAATACATCTTTTGGAATGTTAGGGGGTTAAATTGTAGCAAGAAATGTATGATTGTGAGAGAGACAATGTCTTATCACCACCCCTCAGTGATAGGATTGTGCGAGACTAAGTTGGCTGACCTAGACCCAAATTTACTTGACAGGCTTATCACTAATGGGAACTGGGAATGGTGTAGTAAACCATCTCGGGGTCAAACAGGAGGGATCTCTGTGGGGTACAATGATGATCTCTTTCAGTGCCTAGATGTCTTCATCGGAGAATTCTCTGTATCTCTGAGACTTAGAGCTAAGAGTGATGATTTTGTCCAAATCATCTATATGGTCTATGGGCCTAATGGGGGCAGTTGAGCGGTCAACGTTTTGGGCTGAACTTGAGCATATTCGCAATAAGTGGGGAGATGCGTGGATTATTTGGGGGGGCTTCAATATCATATGATTCGCAGAAGAACACTTAGGTAGAGGGTGTAGTCAGTCTGAGAGAGCCATCTTCAACAGGGTCATTGACCTCCTAGAGTTACGCGAGATCCATTTTCCCGACCGTAAATTCACGTGGTCGAATATGCACGACTGTCCCATTTTGGCCAAACTTGATCGGATTTTTGTATCACATGATTGGGAAGTTCAGTTCCCCCTAGCTACGGCTAGGACGACCCGTAGATATACTTTTGATCATGTACCTTTGATTCTCTCCTCTGGTGGGGAGAACTGTACCAAAGTCAGATTGTTCCGATTTGAAAAAGCCTGGCTCCATAACGTTCAACTTCGTACCATTGTTGAGAATTCATCGAGTGAACCTACTAAGAGTAGAGAGGGTGGTGGTAGAGGTGTTGTTGCATCATGGAACGTTAAAAGCGGTAGACTTAGGGGTACGCTTAGACGGTGGGCGGGTGAAGAGAGAAGGAAAGATAAGAGGGATAAGGAAAGCCTTTTAGGGCAGATTCATGCTCTAGAGCTTATAGAAGAGGATAGTGGATTATCCGCTAGGGAGATAGAGGTTATTCACAAGGCCAGAGAAGACCTAGACACTCTTTTCCAAAAAGAGGACGACTACTGGAGGCAAAGATCACGAGACCAATGGCTACAAGATGGGGATGCCAATACGGCATACTTCCATAGGATAGCAAACGGACGGAGAAGATCGAACTTTATCTCTGGGCTTAACATTAACAATAGGTGGGTTTCAGACCAAAGCACGGTATGCTCCTATATAGAGGATCATTTTAGAGGCCTCCTAGGGCGGTCTAGAGAGTGTTTGTGTCATCTTCATGAGTCCTTCTGGTCCTGACCAAACATCGTCGGGCTAGTGGAGATAGAGAGACCTTTTGAGATAACTGAGATTCTCAGTGCGATTAAAGACTTAGGCCAGGATAAATCTCCGGGACCTGATGGCTTCCCTATAATCTTTTACTATACTTTTTAGGATATTATCAAGATGGACCTTCTTTGCATTTTTGACGAACTCTTTGAGAGCAACGCTCAGATTGATCGGCTCAATTATGCGTATATTCTCTTAATTCACAAAAATGACGTGGTAAGGGGTTGGCAACCTCAGACCCATCAGCCTCCTGAATTGCTCCTTTAAAATCATCACTAATGTTTTGGCTAAAAGGCTGAAACCGTGGCTTAGTGCGATCATACACCCGTCCCAAAGTGGATTCATTCAAGGAAAATACATCTTAGATAGTATTGCCCATGAGACCATCTTTCAGTGCGATAGGGACAAAGTAAAGGGCTTTATGCTAAAACTTAACTTTGAGAAGGCCTATGATACGGTGGAATGGGATAGTGTTATAGAGGTGCTCGAGTCTAGAGGTTTTGGTCCCAAATGGATCAGTTAGATTAACAAGTGCATTAGGGGCGGTAAATGTTGTGCAATCCAAGCTATCTAAATAAATAGATAAACTAGACACAAATTAAAACCTCGCAAGTGTACGAATCGTTTATAGAAGCGTAGTGACAAGCAAGGGTCGATCCCACAGAGATTGTAGAAATTAACTTACTAACCAATAAAACAGAATTAAGAATCTTTAAGTGTTGTTCTGAAAGAAATGACAAGATTAAAACTAGATCAAGTAGTTCTGAATCACAAATATCTATTAAGTAGTTGGGCTTTGATTTCCACCTATAGTCAATAATGCTAAATCACCTTCTTCACTACTCTAATTACTCATGTTCTTTCCTTTAAAGGCATGGTATCTACTCCTTAAAGTTATTGTTTCCCTAAGCCAAGAATTAGGCATGGTATCTACTCTAATTCGTTTCTTTCCTTAAGTATTTAGCATGGTATCTACTAAGTTGCACTTAAAGAAAACATAGGAACAATGGAAACGAACAAACACTCGAAGTTCCAGAAATTGGTATCAGATCTAGATCCTTCAAGTTGATTAAACCAAGAACCCCTAAAGATTCCTGTGTTACAAGTTATGAGCACAAGATACGGGTCGTCTCTATGCTCATATAACAGATTCAGATTTATAATACGCAAACTTGATAAACTCAGGTTCTGCATGGCAGTCGACTTGCTGTCACTCTCAGTCGGCTGCTCTTAGAACTTCTGAACAAGTTTGATTCTTATTATAAATCTATACCAATTCAATCAGGTTTAATCAATAAGTAATAGAGTATCATTCAGAAGAATATAGCATTACATGACTACGATTTCAATCTACCCAACTATGAAATTAGTTCCACATAATAAGACTTTTATTGACTAACAGTTTCGGATACATGAATAAAATAAAAACTAGAAAGAGAAGAAATAAACTGATGATGTTCGGTCTGAGAAGTTGACTTGCTGTCACTCAGTCGACTGGCTCGTCCCTTTCAGTGTACTTGATCTCCTTCTTTCTTTGATGCTGAGAGAACAATGCCTGGGGTTGATGATTGATGATTCAGAGATTAAGTGATTTTTTTTTCACTCCGTACTCCAGCCTTTTTATAATTTCCTTGTGCCAATATCTGCCGATTTCAACTCTATCTCTTCACACATTGGATATAGATTTGAGTCGATCTTCTTACTTGCCAATCCTGGTCTCTAACTTGATTAATGAAGAGTTGTTATTCGCAGACAACCTGGTTTGGATAACTTAATCTTGCTTCGGATTTGGATGAGGATGCATCTTCAACTGTTCTTATCTTCTAACTCGGCTGAATACCAGTCGACTGGTTTTGTCATCAGTCGACTGTGTCAAGACATCTGTAGATTCATAATTAATCAGTCCAGTCGACTGTCTTTGGAGTAAGTCGACTGTGCCGAGCAGCTTCATCCTCTCTGTCCAGTCGACTGTTGGAAGCACCAGTCGACTTATGCCCTGCAGTTTCTGTGTGTCATCCTCAAAATCCTGAATCTGCTTCGTTTTGCTGTTTTAGGCTGTTTCTTGTGGAAAAGAGAAAATAAGAGTAAAATACCACATATAGAGCATTTAAATGTCCAATTGCATTAAGATTATTGCTCCTAAATGTGACTATTATTGGGTTCATCAAATACCCCCAAACTTAGCTTTTGCTTGTCCTCAAGTAAAATTAAACTACACGCATCTCTTGAATATCTTGACCCTTCCAACATTTACCTCAGAGAACTTGCTACATTAGGTGTCAAGGTTAGAATAAGCATTAAGATAGGTCTAAACAAGTTTTGATTCAAATGTTAATCACTTATTCACACGAATACTTAACTTGAATATCAAATAATAGTATGGCCAATACCTCTGCAACATAATCATGATTAAGGCTAGCAAGCTCAACTATATTTCAACTCCAAATTCTCACCATGGCATACACTCACAAAGAAAATATAGCTCTCATTGACATGGGATATTCAAGTTAGATCTCGTGACACTTTCATTACTTGGATGAAACCATATGCTTGATCTTGCTACTACATCTTCACACCATTGATTAGCATGTTACTTGGATCAAAAGGTCTTATATAGGTTGTAATGGGGCCTTGGGTGAGGGTTTAAACAATGAAGGGAAAAGGGAATACAAAATTTCTAAAGAATTAGCAGAGCAACTTACATTATTCTAAGAGATTTTTTTTTTTTTTTTTTTTTTTCACAGGCCATATATCACGGGCCTATCTTTATTTCTACCAACACCTTTCTCCCATCCATAACTCAGCAATTTACAACTTTTCACTTCAAATCCTCCAACTTCTCTTTATATTTTCTTCCCCTTCATCTTGACATACCACATCTCTTTTACAATTCTTGCTCTACTAACTCAATAGATATAGGTAAGGTGACCTATTCATCTAGTCTTTGGTTAAGGATAATGTGTCTTACAAAGATAAGACTTTTATAAGCTTCAACAGGGGTAACTAGTGGATAATTAATGTTGGGTAGGCTATTTGTCTTTGGTGATAGAATCTTAGGTGCCTTAATCATTTCCAAGTTTTTATGCAAAAATCAAACAAGTTTCGAAAAGTAGCAAAAACAAGTTCTAGTTTTCATCAAGAATGCAGTCAACTGAGATCTTCAAGTGTGTGGCTCTCTCAAAAGAAAATAAATAAGGCTCAAAAACTCACAATTTGTGTAGTTAAGTTTACTCACAGTTGAACTTGCTATTATCTTTCACAATTCGTTAAATTGACATAGCCAAATGAATGAAAGTTTCAAGTATGATCCATATGATAAGTTATTAATATTTTTAAAGATAAAGACCACACTTAATACTAGTTCTCCACTTTCTACCTATAGTAACTGAGCTCATTTCTCATCATTATTGTTAGAAAAGACTCAACATCAAGAGACTCCAAACGTGAATAACTACCTCCAAACTTATATGTAACATTGTCCTCAATGTTTGAAATAAAAATTTTAAAGATAGGCCTATGTTACCATCCGGTTTGAAGGAATAAAAAAAAACTAATAAAGAAATAAAAAGAAAATAAGAGAAAGTGTAAGTACTCCCCTGAAAATTGGGTTGCCTCCCAATAAGCGTTGTGTTTCCCGTCTTCAGCTAGACTTGATGAGTTCATGCAATGTATTGAATGGTTTGAAGATTCACATCTTCCTCTTGCAGTTCAAGACTCATCTCAATATAAGGCTTCGCCCTATGCCCGTTCACCTTGAATGTTTGATATTTCTCTTTGCCATGAACCTCCAATACTCCATGTGAAAAGACTTTTGTAACAATGTATGAGCCATACCATCGTGACATAAGCTTGCCTGGAAAGAGTCTTAATCTTAAGTTGTATATCAATACCTTCTGTCCTTCATAAAACTCCTTCCTTGTTAGCTGTTTATCATGGTACATCTTGGTCCTTTCTTTGTACAACTTTGCATTTTCATATGCGTCATGCCTCAATTCTTCAAGCTCGTTCAGTTGCAATCTTCTTTTGTCACCTGCTTGTTTCATATCAAAGTTAAACTTTTTAATGGCCCAATAAGCTTTGTCTTCCAACTCTACCGGAAGATGACATGCTTTTCCAAAGACCAAACGGTATGGTGACATGCCAATGGGTGTTTTGTATGCAGTTCTGTAGGCCCATAATGCATAATTCAAGCGTAGCGACCAATCCCTTCTACTTGTATTTACTGTTTTTTCCAGAATACTCTTGATCTCTCTGTTGCTAATCTCCACTTGCCCACTGGTTTGAGGATGATATGGAGTACCTACTCTATGTGTAATCCCATATTTCTTCATCAAAGAAGCAAATGGAAAATTATTGAAGTGGCTTCCTCCATCACTAATTATTGCTCGTGGTGTACCAAACCTGGTGAAGATGTTTTCCTGTAAAAACTTGACAACAACTTTGTGATCATTAGTTTTTGAGGGGACAGCCTCGACCCATTTAGACACGTAATCCACACCAACCAGAATATATAAATAACCAAATGAGTTAGGAAAGGGACCCATGAAGTCGATTCCCCACACATCAAAAAGCTCAATTATTTGAATGTTTTGCAGTGGCATTTGATTTCTAGAAGAGATGTTGCCTGTCCTTTGGCACTTATCACAAGTCCTGCAAAAAGAAAAAGCATCTTTGAATACATTAGGCCAATAAAAACCAGATTGTAATACTTTAAGTGCTGTTCTTTTTGGTCCAAAGTGTCATCCACATGCATATTGGTGGCAGTGTTGTAGAATACTCATTTGCTCTTCTTCTGCCACACATCTTCTTATAATTTGATCAGGGCAGATTTTGAACAAATAAGGATCATCCCAATAATAGTGCTTGCACATGGCCACCAACCTCTTTATTTCTTGACTTGTCATACCTGGAGGGAAAACATGAGCAGTAAGATAATTTACAATATCTGCAAACCATGAAAGTTGTATATTTATTTCAAATAAATGTTCATCTGGGAAATTTTGATCCAGTGGGGGCACAATTCTCTCTTCATCATGCAGTAATCCGGACAAGTGGTCTGCAACAACATTGTCACTTCCTTTCTTGTCTCTAATCTCAAGATCGAGTTCTTGAAGCAACAACACCCATCTGATCAACCTAGGCTTAGCATCCTTTTTAGCAAACAAATATCTCAAAGCAGCATGGTCAGTGAAAACAATAACTCTAGATCCAATCAAATATGATCTAAACTTCTCTACAGCAAAAATAACAACTAACATTTCTTTTTCAGTAGTGGAATAATTAAGCCGTGCATCATTTAAAGTTCGAGAAGCATAGTAAATAGCATGGGGTACCTTATTGATTCTCTGACCTAAAAAAGCTCCCAAAGCATAATCACTTGCATCACACATAAGCTCGAAAGGATGGTTCCAATCTGGTGCCATGATGATAGGTGCAGAAATGAGAAGATTTTTCAATGTAATGAAAGCATTTGTGCACTCTTCTGTCCATGCAAACTCAACATCCTTAGCCAACAATCCACAAAGGGGTCTGGAGATTTTGGAAAAATCTTTTATAAATCTTCTATAGAACCCTGCATGTCCACGAAAACTCCTTACACCCTTGACTGTAGTAGGAGGGGGTAGCTTTGGTATGATGTCAATTTTTGCCTTATCCACCTCTATGCCCCTTTTTGACACCACATGTCCTAACACAATACCTTGTTGTACCATAAAATGGCACTTTTTCCAATTCAGCACTAAATTGCATTCTTCACATCTCTTAAGTACAAGCTGCAAATGGTTAAGCCATTCATCAAAAAAAGATCCAAAAACACTGAAATCATCCATAAATACCTCGATGAACCTTTCCACCATGTCTGAAAATATACTCATCATGCATCTCTGAAATGTAGCCGGTGCGTTGCACAATCCAAAAGGCATCCTCCTGTATGCAAAAGTACCAGAAGGGCATGTAAAAGTGGTCTTTTCTTGATCTTCTAGAGCAATAGCAATTTGATTATATCCACTATAACTATCTAAAAAACAATAATGACTATATCCTGCTAATCTTTCTAACATTTGATCAATAAAAGGAAGAGCGAAGTGATCTTTCCTGCTTTCATTATTCAGCTTCCTGTAGTCAATGCATACCCTCCATCCTGTGGTCATTCTCGTCGGGATAAGTTCATTCTCTTCATTCTTCACCACTGTGACTCCACTTTTCTTAGGCACTACATGTATAGGACTCACCCATTTGCTATCTGAGATAGGGTAGATGATGCCAACATCTAGTAGCTTCAGAATCTCCGCTCTTACCACTTTCTTCATGTTTGGATTAAGCCTTCTCTGTGCTTCCCTGCTAGGTTTTGCATTGTCTTCAAGAAGTATTTTATGCATGCATTTGGATGGACTTATTCCCTTGATGTCTGCAATGGTCCATCCTATTGCACTCTTGTGTTCTCGTAATACCCTCAGCAGCTTATCTTCTTCCTGCGCACTCAAGTTCGCAGCAACTATCACAGGTAGTGTCTGGTTTTCACCCAAATATGCATACTTCAAATGTTCAGGTAGTTGCTTTAGCTCCATGTCTGGTTTTCTGGTCACAGAAGAAACAAAAGTGTTATCAGACACAAGATTTTCAAATGTAGGTGCAAGCTTACCTGAATATGATTTTGGAGTTTCGAGGTGATGTACTGTCTCTACAATCCTCCATTCATCGTATTCCTGTTCAACATGAGACAATGTTAGAGATTGTGTAATTGCGGCTTGTAGTGGTTCAATACTATGTACCTGAAATGTTTGATCGACAATCTCCTGTACCACATCAATATTATAACATTCATGATCATCATGTGGTAATTTTAGTGCATCAAACATTTTAAATTCAACTTTTTCTCCATTTATTTTCATGCTTATAGTACCCTTTTTAACACAAATTTTTATATCAGCCGTACTCATAAAGGGCCTACCTAAAATGATCGGTAAAGAAGATGGCATTGAAGAATCCTCCATATCCAACACAACAAAATCTGCAGGCAAAATGAAATCGTTTACCTGAACTAGGACATCTTCCAAAATACCTCTAGGTCTCCTGATGCTGCGATCAGCCAACTGCAAAGTGATGGATGTTGGTTTGAGTTCCCCCAATCCTAGCTTTTCGTAAACAGAGTATGGAAAAAGGTTTATGCTTGCCCCCAAGTCTAGCAGTGCCTTTTCAAAGAAGTGCTCACCAACCCTGCAAGGAATGGTAAAACTACCTGGGTCCTTCAATTTAGGAGGTAATTTCCTTAAAAATACGGCGCTCACTTCCTCCGTCAAAGCCACATCCTCCCTAACCTGGAATGTTCTTTTGTGAGTACAACATTCTTTCAAAAATTTGGCGTAAGAAGGAATTTGTTTAATAGCATCAAGTAGGAGAATATTAATTTCTACCTTTCTGAGAGTTTCAAAGATATCAAATAAATATTGTTCCTTCTTTTGCTTGACTAACCTTTGAGGGAATGGTGGCAATACTGCCCTTTCTTTTTCACTTACCTTGTTGGAACCCAAAGCTTTTGATGGTTGTGTATCTGATTCGTCTGTGTGTGTTCCAACCTTGCTGTCAATTGTCTTACCATTTCTCAGGGTTGTCACTGATTTGTGCTGTTCTTGGCCTCTAGGGTTTGGTATAGTTTGTGATGGAAGTTCTCCTGCCTTTCTTTCACTCAACTCCTTCGCGATTTGACCGATTTGGGTTTCCAATTTCTGAATTGTCTGCCCTTGTTGGTTGCTTGTTTGATGTTGTTGTTGGAGCAATTGAAGAACGGTGGATTCGAAATCCAACTTCTTCTGTTCTTGTACTGGCCGATCAAACCCACTTCCTATCTGGAAGTTCCGTGCATGTCCTTGCAAAGATTGAGTGCCTTGATTGTTGCTCCATGAGAAATTTGGATGGTTCCTCCACCCTGGGTTGTATGTGTTCGAGAAGGGGTTGTTCTTTGGTGGAAACACTCCTTGTCCCACATAGTTTGCATGCTCCTGATCCGTGAAAGAAGACATGGGACACGTATCAGTCGTATGATCAAAATGAGAACAAATTGCACAAATTTTTTTTGTTTGATTTTTTACACCGCCCATCGTCGTCATTGCATTAACAAGCATATCAATTTTTTTGTTCATGTTTACTATTTCTAATTGTATGTTATTACTACTAGAAATTTCGTAAACTCCCTATTTTTTTCGAATTGCCTCTTCCCCTTATTGAGAATTACTGTGAGTTCTCGCTGAGTTCTTCAAATAGTTCGATGGCCTCCTCACCACTTTTCCTCATCAAGATTACGTTGCAAGCTGAATCCACAATTGCCTTGTTAGTATCATTTAAACCCTCATAAAATGCTTGTACCTGATCATCTTTAGGCATGTTGTGCGTAGGACACTTGAGAAGCTTGTTCTTGAAATCCTTCCATGCTTCGAAGAATAAATCTCCATCTTTTTGTTGGAAGAGTTGAATCTCCCTTTTTAGTTGTTTGGTTTTCTGGGCTGGAAAGAATTCTTTCAAGAACTTTGTCGCCAATTGCTCCCATGATTGAATTGATCCTGGTTCCAAAGAATTATACCACAATTTAGCACTGAGTTTTAAAGAAAATGGAAACAAGATTAACCTGATTTGTTCAGGGGTAAGCCCTTGGACGCTTTGTGTTCTGCAAAGATCAAAGAAGTCTTGCAGATGGAGGTGAGGCTCCTCGTCTGGTTTGCCACTAAAGTGGGGAACCATACTAAGTAATTGGGGAGATAGATGCATATTCCCTGTGACATTAGGTTGATAAGCAATGCAGGAAGGTAGCTCAATATTCTTAGGTGTGAATTTATCCTGCATTGGTACTCGATTTGGTACTTCCTCAACCATTGTTGCTCGTGAATTGGGTCTCTGTGCAGTCGACTTGTTCCGTGCACCAGTCGACCGGTTTGTTGCAGACAGCCGACCTAGTCTATGCAGAGTGCGTTCTGTTTCTGTGTCAATAGGTAGTAGCTCTGGACGAAGTGATCGTCTCCCGTGCATTCACCAAAATCCTGTAACCTAAAAGAAAAAATATTTATTAATAAAAGAAAAGAAAAATGAAAAAGATTTTACTGATTTGTAAGTTAAAATACTAAACAATCCCCGGCAGCGGCGCCAAAAACTTGTTGTGCAATCCAAGCTATCTAAATAAATAGATAAACTAGACACAAATTAAAACATCGCAAGTGTACGAATCGTTTGTAGAAGCGTAGTGACAAGCAAGGGTCGATCCCACAGAGATTGTAGAAATTAACTTACTAACCAATAAAACAGAATTAAGAATCTTTAAGTGTTGTTCTGAAAGAAATGACAAGATTAAAACTAGATCAAGTAGTTCTGAATCACAAATATCTATTAAGTAGTTGGGCTTTGATTTCCACCTATAGTCAATAATGCTAAATCACCTTCTTCACTACTCTAATTACTCATGTTCGTTCCTTTAAGGGCATGGTATCTACTCCTTAAAGTTATTGTTTCTCTAAGCCAAGAATTAGGCATGGTATCTACTCTAATTCGTTTCTTTCCTTAAGTATTTAGCATGGTATTTACTAAGTTGCACTTAAAGAAAACATAGGAACAATGGAAACGAACAAACACTCGAAGTTCCAGAAATTGGTATCAGATCTAGATCCTTCAAGTTGATTAAACCAAGAACCCCTCAAGATTCCTGTGTTACAAGTTATGAGCACAAGATACGGGTCGTCTCTATGCTCATATAACAGATTCAGATTTATAATACGCAAACTTGATAAACTCAGGTTCTGCATGGCAGTCGACTTGCTGTCACTCTCAGTCGACTGCTCTTAGAACTTCTGAACAAGTTTGATTCTTATTATAAATCTATACCAATTCAATCAGGTTTAATCAATAAGTAATAGAGTAGCATTCAGAAGAATATAGCATTACATGACTACGATTTCAATCTACCCAACTATGAAATTAGTTCCACATAATAAGACTTTTATTGACTAACAGTTTCGAATACATGAATAAAATAAAAACTAGAAAGAGAAGAAATAAACTGATGATGTTCGGTCTGAGAAGTCGACTTGCTGTCACTCAGTCGACTGGCTCGTCCCTTTCAGTGTACTTGATCTCCTTCTTTCTTCAATGCTGAGAGAACAATGCCTGGGGTTGATGATTGATGATTCAGAGATTAAGTGATTTTTTTTTCACTCCGTACTCCAGCCTTTTTATAATTTCCTTGTGCCAATATCTGCTAATTTCAACTCTATCTCTTCACACATCGGATATAGATTTGAGTCGATCTTCTTACTTGCCAATCCTAGTCTCTAACTTGATTAATGAAGAGTTGTTATTCGCAGACAACCTGGTTTGGATAACTTAATCTTGCTTCGGATTTGGATGAGGATGCATCTTCAACTGTTCTTATCTTCTAACTCGGCTGAATACCAGTCGACTGGTTTTGTCATCAGTCGACTGTGTCGAGACATCTGTAGATTCATAATTAATCAGTCCAGTCGACTGTCTTTGGAGTAAGTTGACTGTGCCGAGCAGCTTCATCCTCTCTGTCCAGTCGACTGTTAGAAGCACCAGTCGACTTATGCCCTGCAGTTTCTGTGTGTCATCCTCAAAATCCTGAATCTGCTTCATTTTGCTGTTTTAGGCTGTTTCCTGTGGAAAAGAGAAAATAAGAGTAAAATACCACATATAGAGCATTTAAATGTCCAATTGCATTAAGATTATTGCTCCTAAATGTGACTATTATTGGGTTCATCAGTAAATCGTCAGTGTTGGTGAACGGTAATGTCAGAAACCTTATCGCTTGCAAAAGAGGCCTTAGACAGGGTGATCCTTTGTCCCCTATATTATTCACTTTGGTGGCCGATGTACTATCCGAAATGACGCTGCATTGCTCCAACCAAAATCTCCTTCAAGGTATTGGTTGTCTGGACGACAATCTTGGAATACCAATTCTCTAGTACGCTGATGATACTCTTATTTTTAGGAGAAATGATATTAGCGAGGTTATCATATTCAAAGGAATTTTGGTCTTCTTTGAGGCATGGTGTGAACTCAAAGTCAATTACGATAAGAGCTACCGTATTGGTCTAGGTAGATGTGATGAGGTGGCTACGATTTTTCTGGCTAGTGTTCTGGATTGTAAAGTCGGGAAATTTCCCATTAAGTACTTAGGAGTCCCCTTGCGCCCCGGTAAACTCAAGTGGAATGATCGGATGATCCTTATTGAGAGAATTTAGAAACGGCTTCCCGGATGGAAGAGGAAACATCTTTCGCTTGGGGGCAGAATCTCACTGATTAACACTGTTCTCTATAATCTCCCGATATATTGGATGTCAATATATGAATTCCCCTCTTGGGTTATCAATGAGATTGACAGAATTCGTAGAGATTTCTTATGGAAGGGTAGTCGAGAGGATGTTAAGGGCCTTCCACTAGTCAGGTGGAGCGTAGTTTGCCGGAAAAAAGAGTTTGGTGGTTTGGGAATTTTAAATCTCCGTCAAATGAACAAAGAACTTTTATGCAAATGGTGGTGGAAAATTTATTCCCGCCATACCCCTGCCTAGGGCAACATCTGGCTTCGATATAGAAGGCATAGACGATTCAAATTTGGGGGTGGGGGAGGGCATCAACATCGTAGAGGTATTTCCCTAATTTTGAGGGGAATTGACAGGGTGGGATATCTGTTCCATTGTCACTCCCCGAGTAGGGTGGGGAATGGGGAAAACACGAGATTTTGGCTCCATGCGTGGGCTGATCCCAATACATTGGCATCGTTATTTCCCGAGATTTTTGCGAGGTCCGTCAATAAATCGGCGTTGGTGGCAGACTATTGGGCTTGATCCTCGTGGCACATTAGGTTATTACCAATGAGCAATGGCAACATCCAAATCAGTCTTTTCCCAATCTATACCTGGCTTGGGAATAACTCTACTGTTTTAGGTAACCAACAGGATGAGAGGGGTTGGCACTCTGAACCAAACTGCAATTGTTTTGTAATAGTCATTTACTCAGTTCTCTGTGATGGGGGGATTATATGTGTTGTGAATAGAGTAATTTAGAATACGTGTGTTCCTCACAAAGTTCGGGCTTTCCTTTGGTTGGTATCTAAGGATGCGATTTTAACTAGAGAAAACCTTACTAAGAGACGGTTAATCACCGTGGTCGCATGTCCGAGATGCGGGGGCAGGATTGCGACTATTTGCCACCTTTTTCTCGAGTGTGTACATAGTAAAAGTATTTGGGATTTCCTTCTCTTAGGCTTTGGCATGTCCGGTTTTTCCTTGGGTGTGTCTTATCTTTGGGATGAGTTTAGAGATTTGGTGTTGGGACGTCGAAGGGAGTGGGATTGTATAGTCGCTGCTTGTTTATGGGTCATTTGGCTGGATAGGAACGATGTCTGCTTTAGAAATCATTCTTCTAATTTTTCTCAAATGATGTATAAAATTCTCTCTCTCACGTCTTCTTGGTTGTCCTTACCAGGGGTGAGGAAGAAAGCATGCACGGGTGCTCTGTTCTCCAATACTGATGCGAGGCATGGATTCGGCAACAACCGAAGGGATCACCTGTTAACATCTTACTATTGGTTAAGTCAAGAGAACTTTTGGCTTTTGGAGTAATTATGTTGTGAATCTTATTTAGCAGTTGTTTGTGAGACTTTTGAGTAGTTTCAATTTATGCATATCTGTTGTATTTTTCATGTAATGGACTGGACTTATTTATGAGAATCTGGGGCAACTCTCTTGCCTTTTATTTCAACCAAAAAAAAAACAAACCATTGCTCATGGTATTCACTAGCTATGGGAAAGTTGAAGTTCCAAGTTTCATTGGCCTTAGCAACAATGATTGGGGTAGAAGCTTTGATGATAGAAAAAGCAAATTAGGATTAATTTTGAGCCTTAATTCAGGTGCTATCTCTTAGCAATCAAAGAAGCAAGCCGTACGATGGCACTTTCAACAACGAAAGCGTAATATATTTCTCTATCTCTTGCAGGGTGCCAAGCTATATGGTTGCACTAAATTTTGGAAGAGATCAAGTTTCCTCAAGTTGGCGCACCAAGTTATTTTGTGTTAATCTTTCCACAACTGATCTAACAAAGAATGTCATGCTCCGCTTCCCAAAAGAAATACAGAATACGAGTACATGACAAAGCCCAGCGAATGATTTTCATCATTCATAAGCTGTAAGGATCGACTCAACCAGCATAACAGGAGATACAACATAATATACTCAACTACACATGCATGAACAAATTACTAATGTAACCCCTGTTTTTCATTTTATGTATTTTTGGGTGTATTTTTTCTTTTTGTATTTTTTCTCATTGTATCTCTTTTGGACAGCGTATTGGATCTTCATTTTCTATATATATTCATCTATTTGTTTTTTGCCTTTATTTGATCTTCTTGATCTGATTGTCAGTCTATTGTTTCGTCTCTGTTTGATCGATCTCTTATTTTTTTTTATCCCCTTTATTTTATATTGTTCATGCCCTATTTTATTTATCCATTTTTGTACTCATCTCATTATTTGGGATCATCTCATTTCTATTTGGATTTATTTAGACCCAATACCCATTATCTACTCCAACCCAATAAACCACTATCTTATTCCTTATTGAACCCATTTAGAACCCTATAACCCCACACCCGTTACCACACCTAACCCTAATATCTTCTACTCTGTATATATAATATCCCTATACCTCTAAACCCTAACTCCTTCAGCCGCCCCTACCTCTCCTGCTCTTCGATCCCCCTAATCCCATTCTCTCCCGACCTCCCGTTACCTGCGGTGCTTGACTCGATCATCGGTGTCAGCCCCTTGCTCCTCCTCCGTCGTGTCGCGGACCCCAGCAGCCCCGACACCCTTGTGCTTCTTCCGACTGCAGCGCCAGCCAGCAACCACAACGCCCTTCCCCTCCTCCTGTCGCACCTCCATGACGTAGCAGTGCCACACCTGATCCCCGACAGAGCACCCCCCGGTGCAGTGTCCCTGCCGCCTGCAGCCAGCGCACCGTCGCTCCCCCTGGCTGCCGTCGTCTTCTTATCCAGCCCCCTCGTCAACTCTTCTCCCTCTCTCTTGTGTGTGTGTGTGCATGTGATCTCGAGTTTTGGTTCGTGGGTTCGTTGTGATTCGTGATTCGTTGTTCGCTGAGTTCTTTGCCCGGGAATCCGTTCCCGCTATTCTTGCTCTTGCTTCGTCATTTTCGTCGTCGGCTATAAGGCAAGTAACTTGTATTCTTTTTGTTGTGTAGTACAAGTACTAAATACCGCATGTAGTGTAGGTTTGTTCTAGAGACAATTCTTGTGCAAAACCCCTGTTATATCTTGTCTCTATTGTGTTGACCCATCCGTAGTCATCTCTAATTACACACCCGACATGAAGTTTAACTTAGATATAATTAATCCATGTTACATATGTGTATGTTGGTTATGATCCAGTAGTTGTTTTGTGAACCTTGCATGATTGACGTGTTACTAGTACTATATCTTGTTGTTGATCTGTTAAATACCCTATACCATGTTGCTTGGACATCTAGTATACCATATTTCACGTTCGTTATGATTTGGATGAGTTTCATATGATCTATGTTGATTTTATACATGAAGAAGATTTCAGTTTTTATTGTACCCCATTTTTATTTAGTATTTTAGACCCTATTAAGGTCAGTATATGAAAATTATTTGTGAATATGAATTATAGAGAATTCTGTCTACTTTTCAGATTTTCTGACAGATCATAATTTCGATTTATGAGTTGCAAGTTATGGCTATTTTACTACAGATGTGTTTAAAATTCCAGATCTAATTTTATATGAATTCTGTATGGTAATTTGTTTTTCTACTGATGTTAAGATAATATTTTGATCCAATATTTTGCTGAGTATATCTAGAACTTGATGGGATCAACCCCCTAATTTTTGTGGATTTAATTGATAACTTTTATACACTATTCTATGCGTGCAAACAACTACTATACTTGCAGAATTTTCATGCTGTCCAGTAAAGAACCTTAATTTCAACCTGATTCTACTTGCTGTCTTTAAATTTTTTTTGAATATGAATTGTAGTCTACCTTATATATTTTATCGTCCTTTTGACGGATCTGGATTCCGATTTATATTTTGTAAGATCTTCCTGTTTTAGTACTGCTGTGTTTATGATTCCAGATTTACAAAACTGCTGTATCTTGCCGCTTTCTGATTTTAATTGAGTATAGTATCTATGTTGGAAAATTATGAATCTTTATTTTCTGTTACCAAACATACTAGGGAATACCCCAGAGTTTTCGTGGATTTGATTAGTAAGTTTTTATGCTGTTTCCTTGTTTATGAATACAAACTTCTGATTTCTGGCTGAACATGTTTTCTGGATACAAATCTGTTTTGAGTCTTATTTTTGTGAAATACCATATGAGTTATATATATTTACTGGATTCGGCTGAGAGTCTATTTTCATATTTTCTGACGAAACCAGATTTGCACATTTGTAGCAACGGAAATTCCAGATTTAGTGTAGTATTGTCTTACTGTCCTAAACTAGAATTTTAGTTGTTCTATCTTTTTATGAATTGTCTTTCACATGTAAATGTTTATCTTTCAACCTGAACCTGTTACTTATTCATGCCATATTATTCTTGCTCTGTTTGTGATACATGCATGCCTGTTTAATAATAATAACAAATAACCAAGCCGGTGTTAAGGGAAAGATCTAGTAGTGGAAAATATAGAAATCTGTACTTGGAAGGGGGCCCGTGTTTCCCACTTGATTATCTGATATCTATTACCTATGATATGATTACCTGACAAGTGATTCTATTATCTGATTCCTGTTTACATACTTCCTTATGATAGGATATACTCAGAAGGGGGCACGTGTTTCCCACCTGTTACCCAACTACATACTTCCTATGGGAGAGTGTACTTGGAGGGGACGTAGTCCTACCTGATACATGATTACCTGATGCATGATTACCTATTACATGATACCTGTACCTGTACCTTTTTACCTAGTACCTGAGTACATGGCCATATAGACTCCACTACGAAATCAAAATACAAACTTATTTGAATGTAGCAACCATGTGGTAAAAACCTGGGACACATGAAGTGCTACCTAGATAGTAATAAATACATGACTTGACATGACATAACATAATATCTGTTACATGCTTACTTGTACATATTACATGTTTACCTGTTTATCTGCTTGTTTGACATCTATTACATATCACATGTACCTGTTAGCACACCATGTTACTTGATTATGTTTTCTGATTCAAGTTAGACATTTTGTTTTTCTCTGTCATATCTATTCCATGCTATGTTGCTTCTGCTGTTATTTTATATTTTTTTATCTTTTCCTGTATTTGTTGTCTGCACTACAAGCGGCCCATAACTTGCATTGACGGTCATTTTGTTTTCTTTCCCTCTTCCTGCAATTTTGTTAAATTGCAGATTATGGAGATCAGCTGCCCGATAGAGTAGGTGATCTGAGATTTTAGATGCTGGAGTTCTTTCTATTATCATTATTATTTCATTTTGCTTATTTGAATAATTATATCTGTTACTTGGATTATTTTGTATTGGGCAATGTGACCCAAAATTATTGACTTATGTCCAGATCTGGTTTATTTGAGATTATTACATTTTGCTTCAATTAAACTCATGTTGGTATATTGATTTATTTATACATGCGTGGTTGACTTCTCTTGCTTCCTACTCTGATTATTTCTGTGAAATGTTGTAAAGATCCTGACAGCTTATGGATGATAAAAATCATTCGCTGGGCTTAGTCACGTATCCGTATTCTGTATTCTCTTTTTGGGAAGCGGGGTGTGGTAATTAACCAACATAAATTATTTGAAACAAATATAAATATCCCAAATAAATTCAAGATCTGGATCAAAGGTAAAAACTTCGGGACTACAAGCCCATTAAAAGTTTCAAGTAGTAACAATGATTAAATAAACTCAAACACAAATAATTAAAGCAAAAGATTTCTCATGTGAAGCCTAAAATGTTTGCTCATCAACTCCTCTAGGTAGCTCATCTCCAAAACTTGTATATTTATTAATTGACAAAGAAATAGAGAAACAAGAAACAGTACGCCCGTTAGTGCAAGTTACGGGCCGCAAGTAGTACAAGCAAGGGGTATAGGAATAAGTGCAAGAAAGCATGAAACAAGATTTGGAATCAAGAGTATACAATATGATACGACATGGATGCAACAAGTAGTGAAGTTCAAGAGACTAACTAGCATGTAAAACGAATCAAGTAACTTGATCAGGTAAAAAGTAACAAGTAACAGGAACAGGTAACAAGTGAGCATGTATTTTGTATCAAATATCAAGTAACAAGTATCAAGTAGCATACGAGACAGGTGATAAGTGTGTACAAGTAACATATTATTCTTAAGTCTATTGTTTAATTCTATCTAGGTAGCACTTCATGCGTCACAATTATCTACCACATGGTTGCTGCATACAAACAAGTTACGTTTAGGCCTAGTGGTGGATTTTATAGGACTGTGTACTCAGGCATCATGTAACCAGAACATGCACGAATCACGTAATCGTGAAATTGTGGCATCATATAATCAAGAACTGGCATGAATCATGTAATCACGAAATCATGACATCATATAGTCATATACTGGTAACAGGCATGAATCATGTAATCACGAATCATGGCATCATATAATTATATACTAGTAACAGGCATGAATCATGTAATTACGAATCATGACATCATATAATCAGGTAGTTAATAACAAACATGGATCGTGTAAACACGAAATCATGGCATCAAGTAATGGGAAACACGAGCCCCCTTCTGAGTACACTTACCTATATTGTCCACTACTACGGTCCTTCCCTTAAACCCCGGCTTATTATTTATTATTATTATCAAGACAAGCATGAAAGTGTGAAAAATATGGCAAGTAAACATGATCAAGAATAGGGAACAATTTTAGGCTAGGTAGGAAGTATATTCGAGTATCAAACAAATTATAATTATCAAAACGACGAGAATTCCAAATCTGGACAACAGGACGTTGCTGTACAAAAACTCAGATTCCCGCCACCACAGGAATGCAAATATGGATCCGTCAGAAAATATAGAAACTAGACTCTCTTCCAGTTCCAGCGCATATAGACAAATACATAAAAGTTGTAGCAACTATTGTCAAAACAGCAAACTACACAGAATTCGTGTCCAGCCTGAACTTGTAAAGTTATGTTTAGAAACATGAAACAGGTTTGAAACTTCATCAATTAATTCCGGGAAAAATTGGGAAGCTTCTTTAGTGTGTCTAGTCTCAGCATGCAAAATTTCAAGTCATTATATTATATATAGCATAGTCAAATTAAATAGGAAAATAGAGTGATATGATGAAACTATGAATCTGGAAGTCTAGACCCAGCAGCACTAAAATAGTTGTAACTCACACATCATAAATCAAATTTGAGATCCGTCGAAAGTTCTGAAAAATAGACATATAGGCCTATGTTTCATATTCAGAAAGTTTTAACAGATTCAAAGTGTAACTGGGTCAAAATCAGGCTACAAGTCAGAACATACGGCGGGGCAGAAATACACAATTGGTGTTTATGATCTTTTATGATTACGGAAATGATAGAAATGAATCAAAACGGATATAGTGAAGATTATCAACGAGTAAGAACATGAAAACCAAGTTTTATTTTTGAAAGAAAATGTGGAGTATGGCCACCCTGTTTCATTAATAAGGAGTTAATAAAACAAACTTAGAGTACTGAGCCAGATACAAGGTCCTACAAACATGAAGAACAAGTTATAACGGAGATCTACTTACGGTTTTATGCTTGTATGAGGAACAAGAAAATTCATACAAGTACTTACCTTGGAGGAGACGATTCCGAAGAGAAAAGAATAACGGGAATGGATCCTGGCACACGGTGACGATTGCGAACCAAACGAGTCTTGATGAGATGATCACGATCGAGCATGAATCTTGATGTTAATGATCAAACAACGATCGGCACGGATCTTGATGATGATCAAGATCAAGATGATCAAATGTAGATCGAACGGCTAAGATCGAAGATCAAGATCAAGATCAATATGTGATGATCAAGATCAAAAGTGATGGACAGCTCAGATCTGATGATGAAGGTGATGATGATGAGCATCATGATGATCGGATGGTGGAGATCACTGGAGCAATGTTGGCTGATCAAAAATAGAGGAGCGAGAGGAAGAGGCACGACAGGATGGCAGCGGTGGTCGACGGCGCTCAGGGCGAGGCTTGCGGCGACGAACAGAGGCAGGGTCGATGGCGACTAGAGGTGGACGTGGAGGCTGACTGCGACGGGAGGCCTAAGGAAGAGGATGAGCGGTGCTTCGGGGACGAGCAGGAGGGATGGGTTCGTGATAAGGTGGAGAGGTTCGGAGCCATGGCAGAGGCTCGACGTCGGGTGGAGGTAAGGAGTCGGGGGCGCGATGGCGCGACTGAGGGGTTGCGGATGGGCAGCGCTTGTGGATTCGAGCGGAAGGCGAGGGGGTGCAGTGAGAGATGAGCGGAAGGTAGAAGACGGGGTAAGGTTAATTAGGCTAGGGTTAGGTTATATTAGGGTATATATATAGGGTGAGAGTTTGGGTTAATGGGTTGAAATTCAATAAGATAATGGGTATAAGGTTTTTGGCTTTAAATCCAATAGAAAATGGGTTTTAGATTAAAATAATAAGTAATATATCAATAAATAAATCAATACTCATATAGTAGTACGATTAAATCAATTGGTATACAAAATCCATACTCCAATAATCATAACATATAGATGGAGATCAATAGACTTCCACAATTTAATAAATAATGAAAGATGAATTTTAATAAGCATTCGAAAGTAATAATAATAGCAATAATGATAATATACATACATATCAAAATGAGATTTGAGTTTAACAATTTTATTAAAATCCAAATTGCAATAATATAATTTGTTTGGGCTAAAATGTAAATAGTCGATCAATTAGGAATATAAAATAAAATTAAAATACATTGTTATTAGAAATAAATATAATTTTCGAATAATAAACTGAAATAGAAAATTTCTTATAAACCAGAATAATATTTTGTTAAAATTCGATCTATTGAAAATGTAATTATTAAAAAAAGAATTTAAAAACGAGAAGAAAGTTATAAAAATTTTAAATACAGAAGATACACGAAAAAATACATATATATACGGGAAAAGGGGTTACAAAGAATCTGGTGTTTCAAGACAATAGCAAGGTCATTCGGATCAACATTTTATTCGAGAGCTTGCCAACTGTGGTGAAGTTAAAGTTCTTTTTTGCAGAACAAGTTATGTTTAAAGCCCTCGAGGTTTGAGATTTAAACAAAATGAAGAGGAAGCTTGGTGTCATGCAATCTAGCTTAAGGAGCAATATTGGAAGTTTAAATTATCCTTGCATGAAGAGTACAAATTTGTACTCAATAAATTGATGGAACTGAGATGATTCCCAGGACTATGGATTTGTGTGCGTATCGATTGTTAAAAATTTAACAGATTAAATACGTGATCTAACCCTATATAGCGGAATCTAGGGTTCACAAATTATACCTGCAATGAGAAGAAGACGAAAGCGACCCCAAGATCTTCTGCACGTATTCCTTCCTCGGGTTGGACGTCGTGTGGGCGACGATCTCCCAACCTTTCTTCTCCTTGGCTGACCTCTCTTTCTCTCCTTACGTGAATCACGAATTTTGAGAAAAAATTTTATATTTTATATTATTAATGACGGCCAGATAATAGAGGATATATATAAGGCTACGGCAGGGACCATGAGGAGAAATTAGGGTTAGGTCTCCTAACGAATCTGGGTATCCCGTGTTCAGCCCGAACACACAATCCAGGCCCATTAACAATAACTCGGTCCACTAAGGAGCTATTGTTGCACTACCTTCCTAATCCCAAATTATATTTATGGGCTCCTTTTATTATATGCTCGTTCAACTCCCCATGTTAAGATATCGAATGTCCGTCGATCAAATTAAGTTACTGACAACTATATTGATCAACATCTTTTATCCTTAAGTAGTACCACTCAACTTTATTTGCCATGTCGGATGTAATCCACCTGCAGGGTTTACATGACAATCCTTATGAGCTCCTTAAGGGGACATCATCAACCCGACGTATCGGGACATGGATTCCTTTTACAATCAACAGCCCATCATACATACAATTCTATTACCCAATTCATAGAGGTTGTTGATCCATATTGAATCTCACTCTTTTATGAGTCAAAGTAATGCACACTGCATATACATGTCTGTTATTATATCTGGATTAAGAGCATAAGCATCCATAATAACAGAGGTGTTTGTTCTTTTGTAGTCAGTACAAAGAGAACAACCTCAAGTGGTCCTGTTCAATACACACAAAGTGTACTAGTGTAAACCTATAGTCAAGACAGACTAATACCAGATTACACTACAACCTTTCCAATGGATTGTCCAAGTCCGTCTAGGTTGTGAACTATTTATATATTCCATAGGGAACTGATAATATGATCTTCTGTGTGTCACCTCACACCATATTATCAACCTTAAAGAATATCAGACACATGCATTAATATTATAATAAACACAATATGCAAACATATGCCCATATGATTTTCATTCAAAAAAAAAATAAGGAAATAAAGTTAATACAAAAGTGATGCTTTCAGTATATAACCCTAACAATCTCCCACTTATACTCAAAGCATTGCTTTTCAGTATACTGTTACAAATCTCCCACTTATACTTAAAGCCATGCTGCTACGCATCTGACTCCCATTCCCTCAACATGACTATCAAAAGCCTTAGCTGGTAAGCTCTTAGTGAAGGGATCAGCTAGGTTGTCTGCTGATGCTATCTTGATCACAGCAACTTTTCCTTTCTTTACGAAATCTCGTATCAGGTGGTACTTGCGCTCAATGTGTTTACTTGCCTTATGGGCTCGTGGTTCCTTCGAATTTGCAACTGCACCACTATTATCACAATAAAGTGTAATAGCCTTAGGCAAATTAGGTACCACATCCAAGTCCAATAGGAAGTTTCTGAGCCAAACCGCTTCTTTGGCTGCCTCAGAGGCTGCCACATACTCGGCTTCCATGGTAGAATCAGCAATACATTTTTGCTTGATACTCCTCTATATAGTGGCTCCACCTCCCAAAGTAAATACATAACCTGAGGTTGATTTTCTGGAATCCCTATCTGACTAAAAATCTGAGTCTGTATACCCCAAGGCAACTAAACTATCTGCCTGGTAAACTAGCATGTAATCTTTAGTCCTTTTCAGGTACTTCAAAATATGCTTTACGGCAGTCCAGTGCTCTTGTCCCGGGTTAGACTGATATCTGCTAACCATGCCAACGGCAAAACAGATATCTGGTCTCGTACATAGCATTGCATACATTAAGCTTCCTACTGCTGAAGCATAAGGAACTGCTTTCATGTTCTCTATCTCTTTAGGTGTCCTCGGACACTGCTCCTTTGATAGGGCAATTCCATGCCTAAAAGGTAAGAAACTTTTCTTAGAATTTTGCATGCTAAAACGAGTTAGTATAGTATCGATATAGGAAGCTTGAGACAAGCCCAACATCCTTTTCTTGCGATCTCGTAGAACTTTGATCCCAAGGATGTGACCTACTTCTCCCAAGTCCTTCATATCAAACTGTTTGGATAACCATACCCTTACGTTAGATAATACCTTCACATTGTTTCCAATGAGCAAGATGTCATCCACGTAAAGTACTAGGAATACCACTACGTTTCCGTCACACTTTTTGTATACACACGATTCATCTTGACATTGACCAAATCCATAGGATTTTATCACCTGATCAAAACATATGTTCCAAGATCTGGAAGCTTGCTTAAGTCCATAAATGGACTTCTTGAGCTTACAAATAAGATTCTCTTGGCCCTTTTCAATGAACCCATCTGGTTGCTTCATATAGATGTCTTCCTCAAAACTTCCATTAAGAAAAGCTGTCTTGACATCCATTTGCCAAATCTCATAATCAAGATGAGCTGCAATAGATAAAAGAATCCGGATAGACTTACGCATGGCTACTGGCGAAAAGGTTTCCTCATAATCGATACCCTCTCTTTGAGTAAAACCTTTTGCAACAAGCCGAGCTTTAAAGGTTTCAACCTTACCGTCTGATCCTCTTTTTCTCTTATAGACCCACTTGCATCCAATGGCTTTTACACCAATAGGTGGTTCTACAAGCTCCCAGACTTGATTAGAATCCATAGATTCTATTTCAGATATCATTGCATTTTGCCAAGACTCTGCATCTTTATCTTGGAGTGCTTCCTTGTAGGTACAGGGATCATAATCTTGTTCCTCAGGGACAAAGTCTGACGACTCTCCCAAGAACATATATCTATCAGGTTGTATCACAACCCTCCCACTACGACGAGGCACTATCGGTTGTGGTGCAACATTTGTGACACGTTGTGCAGTTACTGGTGGTACATCCTGTTGTACTGTTGGTACTGAAGTATTTGGCGTCTCACCTCTCAATTCTTCTAGAACAGCTCTACTTATGGGTTTATGGTTCATCACATAGTCTTCCTCTAAGAATCGAGCATTGGTGCTAACAATGACCTTCTAATCCTTAGGACTATAAAATAAACCTCCTTTCGTTCCTCTTGGATAGCCTACAAACAAGCGTACTTCTATACGAGATTCCAACTTATCGGCTTTCCCATTCAGCACGTGTGCTGGACTACCCCAAATCCGAACATGTTTCAGACTAGGCTTACGCCCAGTCCACAGTTCTGTGGGAGTGATTGGTACTGATTTAGAAGGAACCAAGTTCAAAATATAAGCTGCAGTTTCTAAGGCATATCCCCAAAACGAATCTGGTAAATCTGAATAACTCATCATTGATCTAACCATCTCCATAAGAGTCCTATTCCTTCTTTCTGCTACACCATTCTGTTGGGGTGTTCCAGGTGCTGATAATTGGGATGTAATCCCAGCCTCTGACAAATAGTCCCTAAACTCCCCAAAGAGATACTCGCCACCACGATCTGAACGTAATGACTCGATACATTTTCCATGATGTTTCTCTGTTTCTGCCTTGTACTCTTTGAATTTCTCAAAGCACTCAGACTTACGGCGCATCAAATAAATATTTCCATACCTTGAATAATCGTCAGTAAATGTGACAAAATATTCAAAGCCACCTCTAGCCTGGACAGTCATGGGCCCACACAAATCAGAATGAACCAATTCCAACACATCTTTGGCCCTATACCCCTTTGCCTTGAAAGGCCTTTTGGTCATTTTACCTACCAAGCAGGATTCACAGACTGGTAGTGCCTCCACTTCCAATGAACTCAAAGGTCCATCTTTAACCAGTCTTTGAATCCTTCTTAGGTTAACATGCCCCAATCGCAAGTGCCAAAGATATGTTTGGTTCATACAAGAAGGTTCTTTTCTCTTATTTATGTTAGAAGACATATTATTCATTTCCATAAGTTGCATCGTGGGCGAAATAGGATTAATGACATATAGATTATCAACCAATGCACCAGAACAGATAAAATGCTTATTTTTTCTAATAACAATATTGTCATTAAAATAAACTGAATATCCATCCTTAACTAGCATGGAAACAGAAATTAAATTCCTTCTAAGTGAAGGTGCATAAAGACAATCTCTCAATGTCAAAGACTTATTTCTACCAAAAGATAAAATAACATCTCCTATTGCAACGGCCGCTACTCTTGTAGCGTCACCCATAAACAAGCATATCTCTCCATCACTGAGCCATCTGGTTTCCTGGAACCCCTGCAATGTATTGCAGACATGATTAGTGGCTCCTGTATCTACACACCAGGTGCCGGTAAATAACACCGCTAAACATGTTTCAACAACTAGTAAATGAGATATACCTTCTTTGTTCTTTTGTGTGAGAAGTGGACAGTCAGTCTTCCAATGTCCTGACCCTTTGCACTTGAAACACTTGCCTTTTGGCTTTTTCACAGCGCCTTGAGGTCCCATGCCCTTCTTTGCTGAGTTTACCTGTTTCTGAACTTTCTTCTTCTTACCACCTTTCGGCTTAGATGTAGAGTCCTTTTCAGTCACATAAACATGGACATTCTGCTTGAAGAGAGCTTCAGCATCCTATAGTTCTTTTGCAAGTTCTGCCAAAGTATAAGTGGGAGATTTGTAACAGTATACTGAAAAGCAATACTTTGAGTATAAGTGGGAGATTGTTAGGGTTATATACTGAAAGCATCACTTTTGTATTAACTTTATTTCCTTATTTTTTTTTAATGAGAATCATATGCCCATATGATTCTCATTCAAAAAAAAAAAAAGGAAATAAAGTTAATACAAAAGTGATGCTTTCAGTATATAACCCTAACAATATTATTAATGTGATCCTAGTTTTTCAAAAAAAATCACAAAATAAAGTTAATACAAAAGTGATGCTTTCAGTATATAACCCTAACAATGTATGGACTTTTAGTTTTCCCATGGTGGGTGCATAAAGTATTAGAGCCCGTTTGGATAGTTGTTTTGGGCCTGTTTTGTGAAAAATATTTTTTGAAAATGCGTTTGGTTAGGCGTTCTTTTGGGGCCTCTTTTCAGAAGAAAAAAACCCAACCCCTCTTTTGCTCTCTCTTTTTGGCTTTTCCCTTTCCTCTCTTTTCTTTGACGCCGACTTCAGGAAGAAAACCCTACACCCTCTTTACTCCCATTTACTCCCATCTTCGGTATCCTTTACTTCCTCTTTACTCTAATAAAGAGTCGATACTTTCTTCTACGATTCGCTCTATTTCCCCCCTTCTCAACCCCCTCGACGGTCGATTCATGGTCTGTGAGACTAGATCTGCTTTTACAAGAAGGTGTCTTCGAGAACGTTGTAGTAGAATCACACGCCGGTTGAGGGAATCTGTCGGAGACAACTTCTTGAGCTTTGAAAGCAAGAAAACCAAGGTATGTTTAAAATTGATTTAATTTTTTTGCTTGTGTTTAGTTTTGGGTCGTTAATTCCAGATCTGTTTATATAAAAAAATTCCCCTTTTTTGGTGTTATTTTTTTGTCGGTGTACCAATTTGAGGGACAATTTTTTTTTATGCTGGGATTTGGAGATGATGAGTACTGATCCTCAAGTTCGACGTCGATGTGTTAATTCCAGATCTGAATCAAAAAAAATATTTTTTTTATTTTTGGACCTATACTGAATTGAAGGATAAAGATTTTTACTGAACTGAAATTGGAAATGATGTGTTCTGATCCTACGGTCGACGTCGCTATTGTTACTTGTGGAAATTGGATATTTCAATTGTACTGGATTAAAGATGGTGGCTGAACTGGAATTGGAGATTTTTTTTGAAATGTGATTTCGATTGAACTGGAACTGGATAGTAGACATCATCTACAATTGCTATAGTAACCTCAAATTACTTTTTCCCGTTCACTGTTAATGTTGAGCAATTGATGATTTTTATTTTATATTGATCGTTTCTGTGGCTAATGAAGATGGCTAGTAAGGGAAAGGAGATAGAGGTGGAGAGTGATATTTTCATTTGGCCAGCATGTAATGTACGTATATTTGTGGAATTGATGGAGGCGGAGGTCGATCGAAATAGTTTGAAAAGTTCGACCTTTGAAGCGAAAGTTTGGCAACAATTAGTAGGAAGTTTGAATCACATGTGTAACCGTACATACACGGTTAAACAATTAAAAGAAAAACATTCCCGACTTAGGCTGCAGTTGAGGGAGTTTCACAATTTGAAGAAACAAAGTGGTATGGGATGGGATGAAGACAACCATACAGTCACTTGCGAGCCCATTGTTTGGGAAGCATATGTCAAGGTTCACATATAACTTATTTTTTTATGCAGTGTGTGATTATCATCGTAATATACTTATTAATGACTTTAGTACTTGTAAACTAACAACACAATAATTTATGAATAGGCACACCCTAAAGCTAGTCAATTCAAATCGAGGGGTTTAACCAATTATGATGCTTTGACCAAAATTTTTTGTAAGTCTACTGCCCAGGGCTTACTTTCTAGGGCTTCAACTCAAAGGGTGTATGACTCCGATGAGGAACGAAGGGTCAACTTTGAGTTCACCCACCCCACTCCCCCCAATGCACCACATGTAAATTTGGTTGATGATGATGATTAAGAACCAATACATTCAGGGTCTCACAAGAGACGCTCTGGTGGGTCTAGCGGTCGAGCAATAAAAAGCTTGAGAATGGATATTTGTCATGATGCCAATACCGAATCGCATATTGCAAGAACTGAATATTATAGGAAGAAAATGGGCGATCGAAGTGATCGCTCGGATGCAGAAGATCAGTTCTCCATTGATAAGTGCATGGAAATTGTTACCGCTGATTTCGGTGTGGGGGTAAACAAATAGAATTTGTGAGTCCGAGAAAAACCTGAACAGTTGACTCAAGCCTTCTTGCTCCTGGCGCAACCTGCAAGGAAGTGCGAGACACCGGGGTTGATTCCGGCGACGCACACTCCGACGCTCTTGTCAGTAATCAGAAGAGATTAAGAAAGAGCTCAAGGTGGTGAAAAAGTGATTAACCTGGTCATGGTGGTAGAGGGGTGGTATTTATAGTCGCCAGCGGAGCGGTTAGGGGCCTGATTTCCTGCGTAACAGTCAGGAGGAAAATCCTCCTATTCTGTTTTGGAAAATCAGCCCCTGATTTCCGGTGGGAGCAAATCAGGCCTGTTGAATTGATTTAGTCAAATCAATGGCCCTGATTCTCCTCTTGGTGATCTGGGTTTGTATCGGGTCGGGACCCGTGCCCAGTTAAGGTGGATCTGTTCGCGGGTTATTGGATCTGTGAGGAGGAGATTCAATACCCGCCTTGGATTCACTTGTATGTGAAATTACCATTTTACCCCCGAGCATCAAGATTCGCGCCCAATCTGGACGGTTCCGATTTAACCCCATTTTTAGCCATATCACGAGCCCCCCACTCCTAAAGGTTGAGTGTGATCAGCCTTTGAGGAGTAGTTTAACTGTTTCGGTGGCTAGTGGAGTTGTATCGGAGTCCAAATGGAGGGTTTTGAATCTCGAAGGGGGTAGTGAGGTAATTTTTGATGCTGCGTGCTGTTCTCTAGCCATATCGTGTATCTGACGGTCTTTTATCTATTTTTTCGAAGTATTTATTTAATTTTGCAATGTATTTGCTAATCGTTTGGGGGTCTTAACAGTACATTCTAGGTAATAATTGTTCGTTTAGGGGTTCAAAAATGTGCTCCCGAATTTTCAATTATTTTCCAGAATTTTTAGTTAATTTTCCCGAATTTTTAGCAATTTTTTCGCAATTTTTAAATAAATAAAACGATTTAAATAAATAATAAACGATTTAAATACCGATTAATGACGTGGCTCGATCTGAGCCGTTGATCATGGACGAGCACGAATTTCGGAGAGATCTGACGGCTGTTATCGCTCGGTAGTTTTTTTCTCCGTTTGCGAGCTCGGAAAGGCTCCTGCTCGGCTGCCGACCGGAGGTAAAGGGGTTCGGCAGGCCGAGCGACGTGGCTCCATCTGAGCCGTCGGATGATGGCGCGCCTCCCAAGAAAACGCTATCTTGTCTTTTAGCGCACGTGGCACAATCTGGGCCGTTCATCATTAGGAGCGCGAATTTCTGAGAGATCCAACGGTCTTAGTGGCTCGGTGTCTTTTTTCTCCGTTTGCGAGCTCGGAAAGGCACTTGCTCGGCAGCCGACCGAAGGTTTGGGCTCTCGGTAGTCCGACCGAGGACGGGGGGCGGAAGGAAGAGCACCTGCTCGGTGGCCGACCGAGGAAGTGTGGCTTCGGTCGTCCGAGCGACGTGGCGCTATCTGATCCGTCGGATGGTGGCGTGCATCTCGAGACGGGCGCATTTCCCAAGAAAACACTATCTTGTCGTTTAGTGTCTTCGGAGAGATCTGGGCCGTCTGATTGAGATCCGATGCGAAAATTGAGGAGAAAGTGAGTTTTCTCCATTTACAGGCTCGGGAAGGCACTTGCTCGGTGGCCGACCGAAGGCCTGTAGCTTCGGCAGTCCGGTCGGCGTGGCGCAATCTGGGCTGTCGGATGGTGGCGCGCATCTCGAGACGGGCGCATTTCCCAAGAAAACACTATCTTGTCGTTTAGTGTCTTCGGAGAGATTTGGGCCATCTGATTGAGATCTGGCGCGAAAGTTGAGGAGAAAGTGAGTTTTCTCCGTTTGCAAGCTCGGGAAGGCACTTGCTCGGATACCGACCGGACTCTGTTGCAGGCTGGTTCGGATTGCGTGTAGTTCGGATTCAGATCCCCTGGCGCCGAGCTAGTTGACTTGGCGAAGAAGACAGTTGTATTGGGCCTTCGCGACGTTTCGAGAGCAGCCCAAAAGTCGCATTCTTTCGTTTGGAAGTCCAAGGGACGTTCCTTTTTACTATAAATCTTCACCCCCCCTTAGACCAAGTCTCATTTTTTACTTTTACTCTCTCTCTCTTCAGTTTTCACTTTGCCTTCGAAGTTTTCAGCTCTCTGGTGGCGGTGCTAGCTGTCGCGGTAGCGTTCCTTGTCTCCGGTGAACTTTCCGACCGTACCTATCACTTCAAGGTCAGTCTCTTTCCCTTCTCTTTTAGAAAAAATGGTTAAGATCACGGATGAGACCCCCGCCTGGGAGCAAGCCGTTGGCCGAGGGGATAAAGGGAAGGAGGTAGTGGAGCCGAGTGATCAGATCGTCGTACGTCCGGATAGGGAGGGCGAAGTGGCCGAGCTGCCTAAGGAGGTCGTGGCGGAGTCCCAGAAGGGAAAAGCCGTGGTCACGATCGTGGAAACGCCGAAGAGAGCGGGGGCGTTCGGTCGGAAACCCATTGCTCTGTCGAGCATGGGAGGCGTACGGGACTATGCCGAGGACACCTTGGAGAGAGTGACCCAAGGCACGGCTAAGCTGGTGGAGGAGAACGAGCCGAGGGAGCTGTCCGAGGTGGACCATACCATCTCGTCTCTTACCGAGACCGACCTTCGTCTGATCCGAGAGGGTTTCCGGATCCCTGCCGACTACGGACTGCTCCTCCCTGGGCCGGGTTTCCGAGCCAATACAAAGTCCTCGTCGGACGTGTGCGTCTTTCCGGTCGACTCCCTAATTGCCGGACTCCGTTTTCCCCTCCACCCGTTCGTTGTCGAGGTCTTGACGTGGTATGGTTTGAGCCCCGCCCAGCTGATGCCGAACACATGGAGGCACGTCATGGCATTCGTCCTCCGATGCCAAGAGGTCGGCGCCAAGCCGAGTATGTTCCTCTTTCGGAGTCTCTACCGACCCTGTCAGCCAAGGTGAGACGAACAAAGGTTCTATCTTTCGCCCCGGACGGGCGTGAAGCTGATCGAGAATCCGGACTCTATCAAACATTGGAAGGAGAAATATTTCCTCATCCGAGCCCCTGCGCCGTGGGTGATACCGACGGTTTGGGCAAAGGATGGTCTGCCCAAGAGGACCAAGAAGGAGGCGGCGCTGAGTGATGAGGAGGCGGAGGCCCAGAAGAAGCTCCTCGCCCTACCAGCGCTATGCTGGAAGGAAATTACCGAGGAGGATCTGTTCCGAGGGGGTCTCAGTCCGATCGATCCTAGTATGCTTCTGGTATTTATGCTCTCTGCTTAAAATTTATGAAAATTTTTCTAAGTTTTTTCATTTGGCTTGTGCAGAGACAATGAAGTTGGATTACAAGGCTCTGGTGGCGAAGGGCAGGTCGGAGCAGGAGGCGAAGAAGAAGAGGCCTTCGGTGGGGCCTCAGGACAGCCGAGCCTCGAAGAAGCCTTCGGTCGAGAAGGCTGCCGACCAACCGAAGGTCGTGGCCCCCGAGCAGGGGGGAGTCGTGGTCCCCGACCCTCCTGCTTCGGATGCACCGACACCGACCTCGAAGGGGGATGCTTCCGGTTCGTCGAGCGAGGCGTTCGGCGTGAAGGAGGTGTTGTCCCTCCAAGTTCCGCCCCTCACTGCCGAGGCGGAGAAGATCTTGACCGAGCGCCACAAGCAGATCTTCGTCCCTGACTAGCAGGTGATGAACGTCGACGGCTTCTTGGGCGACGGCAACATTTGCATGGAGGCGGTGAGGCACCTGCCGACCCCAAAGGATCGAGCGACCCTGAAGGCCGGGCTAGCAGGGGACGCCGTGATGCAGATTGCTCGGAATACTATGTCGGTAAGTAGGCCGAGCTCTCCCTCATCAAAATTTCTTTCTTAGGATTTTTCTAAGTCTTTGGGTTCGGATTTTAATCTGCTGTTCTTTTTCAGACCCTCTACCACTTCAATTTCCTGGTCGAGGAGCTGGCGAACAAGGAGCGGGAGAACGAACGGGAGAGGGCGGAGCGCGTCAAGGTCGCGCAGCAGCTTGATGCCGAGCAGCTTCTCTCGGCGAAGAGGGCTGCTGCAGTGGGGGGGCTGGAGAAGCAGCTGGCCGACTCCATTCAGCTGTCGAAGGATGCGGCAACCAAGCTTGAGGCAAAGGAGAAGGAGGTTGCCGAGCTGAAGGAGGCGCTGGCCAATGCTTAGTCGGAAGCGGAGAAGGCTCGGAAGAGGGCCGAGAAAATCATGGCCAAGCACCAGAAGAAGGTGAAGAAGGTGAGGAAGGCCGTACAGGAGGAGGCTGCGCAGCACATGCTCCAGAACATGGAGGATGCCTACGGTCGAGCCCTGCTTCACGTGGTCGCTAAGAACCCGGGCTTCGATACGTCTTCCTACCGCTTCTACGACCCCGTGGAAGGGGAGGAGGAGGTTCCCGAGGGGATGCTTAACCCCGAGGGAGAGACGGAATTCGTCGAAGGCCCGGGGGAGGGCGAGGCCGAGGGTGAGGAGGAAGACGACTCCGAGGAGGAGAGCGGGAGCGAAGGCGAAGACGGGGGCCATGGCGAGGACGAAGCTGGGGGGTCGACGGACCCAAACGAAAAAAAGGTCGACCCCTGACTCGGTTGTCTCTCTTTTTAGTCTTTTTTTTGTAAGCCTAACTGTTGACTGGCCACCGCTTTTGTAAAACTTTCTCCTCGGTTTTGAATGAAAACATTTTGTTTGGCCAAAATTTGTCCAAGTGTTGAGCCTCAAATTTGCGTGTGACTAGTTGTAGATGTTTCCGTGTATTGTCCCATCGGATTTATCTCCGCTTTTCAGGTGAAGTTCGGTCCGATCACGGAGGTTGTATACCTTCGGAAGGATCTGGCGAAAACGAAGGGCGAGCTCTTTCAGAGCCGACAGAATCGGTTTCTCCTGCTCGGCAGGCTGGAGGAGACGAAGGCAGCTGTGCGGAGGTATTGTCGCAAGCTGTGGCAACTGCGGAAGTACCCCCAAGCTCCTTGTCCCGAAGGGGAAGTCGAGCGGCTCTGTAGATAGCTCACTGCCGCCGAGCAGAAGAATGACGACCTTTTGGCTGAGGTCCAACACTTGGAATTATTGGAGAAAGAACGCTCGGTGGCGGAGGAGAAGCTGACTTCCGAGCTGGAGAAGGTGTCGGCCGAGCGCAAGAGGCTATCGACCGAAGTCGACAGGCTCAGAAGGATCACGATAGACAGGGGGATCGAGGTCACCCACTTCCGACGGCTCGCGACCGATGGTTCCAACGCCTCTGGCTCGTCGAGGCCTTCTCGTCCGAGGAAGTTGGCGAAGGACGACGCTCTGAGAGACAGAATCATTGAACTGGAGGAAGAGATCGCGTCGCTCAAGTCTGTGCCGGAGAGGGCTAACGTCCGCAGTACGTCGTGCACTCGCGAAGAGAGCGAGAGGGGGATTTCTTTTTACGAAATCGCGACACGTTCACCTGCGGCTAGGCGGAGCCCTGCCGACGCTCAGAGTAGCGCAGCCGTCTCGTCGAGCGGTGCCTCGGTCGGCGCCACAATTAGGGTCGGCAGCGAAGGGGGTTCACGCTTCGTTGGTTTAGGATCGAGTTCGGAGGGCAGGCCTCGTCGTCCTCGCATTTCCCTAAACCGAAGCGTTCCCCTTCCGAGGAGGCCCTGATCATGTTGTTTTATGTTCCTTCTGATTTGTTGTAAAACTTTGTAGTAGAGTCGGTCTTGATGTATGTGAAGACAATATATATGAGTTTGTAAGTTTGATTGGATAATTCTTCAAGTCTTGTGCCTCGGAAGCGTATTAAAAACTTGCAATTCATTCTCCTTTCTTTTCAGCTCGAGGCGGCCGACCCGTATGCTGATTTCCACGGTTCGGATGACGAATCTGAATCCGAGGCCACTTCTGGGATGGAGGCTCGGAGTCCCAGGAGCATCGAGCTGGAGTTACGCCGAGCTGAGAGTGAGCGGGCCCATCTTTCGTCCGTCCTCGACCTTCGGGAAGCCGAGATCCAACGCCTGGAGGATAGGATCGCCGAGTTGAGCCCTGCAGGAGGGGATGAAGATTCGCAAACTGCTTTCAGCAACGCTTTTCGGGTCAAGTGTATTCGGCACAATCAGTCGAAGATCATAGCCGAGCGGGACGATTTGCTCTCGGAGATTCGACACTTGCAGACTGTGGTGGCGAAGCTCCGGAAAGATGCGGGGGAGCCATCAGCCGAGGAGGACGGATAGTCGACCGAACGGTCTAGTGAAGATATTTCCATATGAAGACCAAGTATAGTGGGTCGGCGTCGTGTATTTTGTTTGCGAACGCTTTGTAACTTTGGAAAAGAAGTGCTTTGTATTGTGGCCTGGTTGTTTAGTAAAATATATTTCACTGCTCTGCGTATTTGTCTTGTTTATAATTGTGTTGGTCGCACCAAGGTCCTCGAACCGAGCGTGTTAGTTCCGACGGCGAGAGTGTTGAGCCGAACGGGTTCCTATGAGTACGGTATTTTGTCGTTTAGTGACTCTGACAAGGTACGACGCGAATTCTTGGGCGGCTCTATCCCCAAGAAAGCGCTATCTTGTCGTTTAGCGCAGGTGGCAAGATCTGAGTCGTTAAACGCAGGCACGAATCTCGAGGCGGCTCAGTTCCCAAGAAAACGTTATCTTGCCGTTTAGCGCAGGTGGTAAGATCTTAGCCGTCTGATCGAGATCATGCACGAAAGTTGAGGAGAAAGTGAGTTTTCTCCGTTTGCGAGCTCGGGAAGGCACTTGCTCGGTGGCCGACCGAAGGCGTAGGACTTCGGTCTTCGGCAGCTGGGCAAGATTGCTCGGATTATGTGGCCGAACGAAGCTCCGGCATCGATCCACTGGGGAAGCCTGAAAGGACTGGGGGCCAAGTGTTGGACTCCGGGACCATCGGTGTAGCTCGACGGTTGTGGGAGCAATTCCGAACGGCGATCTACCCCTGGCTAGTCCGGAGGCGAGCCGAGGAGGTAAAGTCGAGCCGAGTGTTGGACTCCGAACCATAGGTGTAGTTCAACGGTTGTGGGAGCAATTCCGAACGGCGATCTACCCCTGGCTCGTCCGGAGGCGAGCCGAGGAGGTAGAGTCGAGCCGAGTGTTGGACTCCGAACCATCGGTGAAGTTCAACGGTTGTGGGAGCAATTCCGAACGGCGATCTACCCCTGGCTCGCCCGGAGGCGAGCCGAGGGGGTAGAGTCGAGCCGAGTGTTGGACTCCGAACCATCGGTTTAGTTCAACGGTTGTGGGAGCAATTCCGAACGGCGATCTACCCCTGGCTTGCCCGGAGGCGAGCCGAGGGGGTAGAGTCGAGCCGAGTGTTGGACTCCGAACCATCGGTGAAGTTCAACTGTTGTGGGAGCAATTCCGAACGGCGATCTACCCCTGGCTCGCCCGGAGGCGAGCCGAGGGGGTAGAGTCGAGCCGAGTGTTGGACTCCGAACCATCGGTTTAGTTCAACGGTTGTGGGAGCAGTTCTGAACGACGGTCTACCCCTGGGTCGTCCAGGGACGAGCCGAGGAGGTGAGGTCGAGCCGAACGTGGACTCCGAACCATTGGTTGAAATCACAATTTAAAAAGCAGGTGGTATGAGGGGAGAGAAACATACGAATTCAAAAACATGAAAGAGCTTTCTTTATTAATAATCGACAGCGAACCGTTTTACATTGTACAATTTATGAAAATAGGTTACAAGTTGGAGGACTGGAATGGCTCGATACCCTATGATACTTAGAGTGGCGCCGGAGCGCTTTCTTGGTATTTTAGGAGGTGGTCGGCATTCCAAGTCCTCGGAAGCTCTCTGCCCTCTAGGTCTTCAAGACGGTATGCCCCGGGCCGAACTACTCTCGTGATCCTGTACGGCCCTTCCCAGTTCGGAGCCAGTTTGCCCTTCTGATTGGGGAAGGATATGGCTAGCTTTCTCAAGACCAAATCCCCTTGCTTAAGGTTGGCGGGTCGGACCTTTTTGTTGTACGCTAGTTCAACCCTTCTTCGGTAAGTCTACTGCCGAATTGACGCCCTTTCCCTCAGTTCATCTATCAGGTCTAAGTCTGCTCTGAGGTCCCTGGCATTCTGTGCTTCGTCATAGGCTGTGAGCCGAGGGGAAGGTATTCCGACCTCGAGAGGTATCACGGCCTCGGACCCATAGGTGAGGTTGAAAGGGGACTCGCCTGTGGGGGTCCGCTTGCTCGTGCGATAGTTCCATAGGACGTTGGGGAGTTGGTCGACCCATAAGCCCTTGGAACTTTTGTCTAGCCTTTTCTTGATGCCTGCGAGGATCTGCCGATTAGCATTTTCTGCCTGTCCGTTCGACTGAGGGTGGGAGACGGACGAGAAGCGCTGCTGGATGGCCAGGTCGTCGCATAGAGCTCGGAATGCTGCGCCATTGAACTGAGTCCCGTTGTCCGTCACGAGGATGCGGGGGACACCGAACCTACAAATGATGCTCTTCCAGAAGAACTGTACCACCTTGCTCTCGGTTATAGTGGCGAGGGGCTTGGCCTCGACCCACTTCGAGAAGTAGTCGATGGCCACGACCAAGAACTTGAACTGACCCGGAGCCGGAGGGAAAGGTCCTAGTAAATCCATCCCCCACATTGCGAAGGGGATAGGACTTGATAGGGAGGCGAGGTTGGCCTGAGGGCGGCGACGGATGCTGGAGTGTCTCTGACAAGAGCTGCATTGCCGAACGTGTCGCTCGGCGTCTTGAAGGAGGGTCGGCCAGAAGTATCCATAATTTAAAGCTTTTCGGGCCAAGGACCTAAACCCTGAGTGTGCCCCCCCAATGCCCTCGTGGAGTTCTTGTAGGGCATATTCGGCCTGCTCCGGAGAGAGGCACCTTAGGTATGGTCAGCCGTCTATTTGAGAGAAAGAGCATTTGTATAGGATGCCCTCGATCAAGACATACCGCTCGGCCCGAGTTCTGACTCGGCGCGCCTCTTTGGGGTCTTCGGGTAGGAGCCCGTCCCTTAAGAACTCCACCAAAGGCTTCATCCAATTATCTTGTAACATGACCGGCAACGATTCCACCGAGCCCGGTATCTCGTCTTCGATGCTCGGCTTAGTGAGGACTTCGATCAGTACGGTTTGTTCGAGACCTTGCAGGGAGGACGAGGCCAATTTGGAGAGGGCATCGGCCTGTGAGTTCTCTTCACGAGGGACCTGCTGGATGAGCGCCTCCTCGAACCGGCTCATGAGGGTCCGAACCTTAGCGAGGTACTTTGCCATCCGCTCGTCTCGGGCCTCGTACTCGCCCAAGACTTGGTTCACGACGAGTTGGGAATCGCTGTGGATTCGGAGGCGCTGCGCCCCAGCACTTCGTGCAAGTCCGAGTCCAGCAATGAGTGCTTCGTACTCTGCCTCATTGTTCGAGGCCTTGAAGTTCATGCAGATCGCATACTGGAGGACGAAGTCGTCAGGACCATTCAGGATGATGCCGGCGCCGCTTCCCTCATTACAGGAGGATCCGTCCACGAAGACTGTCCAAATGGGGGGTTCATTCGGGATGTGGCCGACCTCAGGGATAGTGGACTCCACGATGAAGTCAGCGAGTGCCTGCGCCTTAATTGCCGTCCGAGGCTGGTAAGAGATGTCATGCTGACTCAGCTCTATGGACCACTTCATCAGCCGGCCCGAGGTCTCAGGCTTGTAGAGGATCTGCTTTAGGGGTTGGTCGGTGAGGACGACGATCGAGTGGGACTGAAAGTATGGCCGAAGCTTCCTTGCCGCCGTGACCAGGGCGTAGGCCATCTTCTCTATCTTCGGATAGCGGAGCTCGGCGTCCCGAAGCACTTTGCTCACGTAGTAGATGGGTCTTTGGGACCAGTCCTCCTCTCTTACCAAGACAGCGCTCAAGGTCTGCTCGGAAGCAGCCAAGTAGACGAAGAGAGTCTCGCCCGGGACCGGTTTGCTGAGCAGAGGGGGGTTCACCAAGTAGGCCTTCAGTTGGTCGAACGACTCCTGTTGTGGTTGGCCCCATTCAAAACCCTTAGCCCCCCTGAGTGCTTTGAAGAAGGGGAGGCACTTTTCCCCCGACTTCGAGAGGAACCGTCCGATGGCGGCGAGCCGACCGGTAAGCTTCTGCACCTCTTTGATGTTTCGAGGCGGGGCCATGTCTAATATGGCCTTAATCTTCTCGGGATTAGCTTCAATTCCTCGTTGGCTCACCATGAAGCCGAGGAACTTTCCCGAAGAGACCCCGAACGCACACTTGTTCGGGTTCAGCCGCATGCTGTGCCTTCTCAACACGTCGAAGGCCTCCTGGAGGTCGGCCACATGATCAGTGCCTCGGATGCTTTTGACGAGCATGTCGTCAACGTACACCTCCATGTTCCGGCCTATCTGGTTCTGGAAGACCTTGTTGACGAGGTGCTGGTAGGTTGCGCCCGCGTTCTTCAAGCCGAACGGCATGACCCGGTAGCAGTAGAGGCCTTGGTCGGTGACGAAGGAGGTCTTCGGAATGTCCGGAGGGAACATTCGGATTTGATTATAGCTGGAGAAGGCATCCATGAAGCTGAGGAGCTCATGGCCCGAGGTGGCGTCAATAAGGGTGTCGATGTTTGGAAGAGGGAATGGGTCCTTCGGACACGCCTTATTCAGGTCGGTGAAGTCAATGCATATTCTCCAGGAGCCGTTCGACTTCTTGACCATTACGACATTGGAGAGCCACTCAGGGTAATTTACCTCCTGTATGAACTTGGCCTTCAGCAGTTTATCCACCTCCTCCTTGATGGCCTGCTGTCGCTCGGGAGCGAACTTTCGCCTCTTCTGCTGAACCGGTTTGCACCCCGGTTCGACACTTAGGCGATGGACGAGCAGTTCCTCGGAGATGCCGGGCATGTCCGCGGCCGACCATGCAAACAAGTCACGGTTATCCCGGATGCATTTAATTAGGTCCGAGCACAATGCGGTCGGCAAGGATTTGCTGATGAGGAACTTCCGGCTCGGGTCCTCGTCCGAGAAGAGCACTTCTTCTAACTCGTCCGCCGGCTCGGACGTTGGCCGAGCTTTTGGCTCGGGGATTTCTAGTGTCTCGAGCGAGAGCACTGGTCCCCCGGTGGAAGTCATGTAGCACTTTCGGGCTGTTTCTTGGCTTCCCCTGACTTCCCCTACTCCCGACCGAGTGGGGAACTTCATTTTCAAATGGTACGCCGAGGGAACAGCTTCCAAGGCGGCTAGGCCGGGTCGACCTAGAATGACATTATACGCTGTCGGGACGTCGACGACCATGAAGTCCATCGGCTCAGTCCGGGTAGTAGGGGCGCTTCCCGCAGTTACGTCCAGGGTTATCACCCCCTCGACAGTTACCGGGACCCCCGTGAACCCGTGGAGTGTGTAACCGGCCGGCTTGAGACGGTCCCGGGACAGCTGCAGGCCTCGGAAGGCCGAGAGGAAAAGAATATTGACCGAACTCCCATTGTCTACTAAAATCCTCTGCACCTTGAAGTTGGCCATCCGAAGGTCGATGACGAGGGCATCACAGTGTGGGGTTCGGACCCCTTCGAGGTCTGCGTCGGAGAAAGACACAGGGACGCCGAGACCTTTGGGGGGAGGGGCACTGTGAACCGAGTTGACCTCTCGGACGAAGGCCTTTCGGGAGGAATTAGAGGAGCCCCCCATGGGGCCTCCGTGGATCAGGTGCAGAATCCGTTCCTCCTCGAACTCGGGTGTCTCTTCGCGTCGCTCTGAGCGCTTGTTAGCCCCCCGAGGCGGAGGAGTGTTGCGATCCGCCCGATCGTTAGTCTTTACGAACTTGGCCAACTGCCCCCTCCGGATGAGGGCTTCTATCTCGTCTCTCAGTGCCCGGCAGTCGTTCGTGTCGTGGCCGTGATCCCGATGGTAACGACACCATTTATCTTTGTTCCTCCTCTTTGCCGGGGTGTGCATCCTCGGAGCTGGAGGGATGACTCCCTCCTTCTCCACTTCCATCAGGATGGTGGAGACGTTAGTGGTGAGGGGAGTGAACTTCTCGAACCTAGGGGGAGGGCGACGCTGACCGCCGTTGTCCTTCTGAGCTTTCTTGGACCCCTCTTCCCCCGTCGCCTTCCTCTTCGACCCCGAGGAGGACCCTCCGAAGCTCGGGAGGGCTTCAGCCTCCTCTGCTCGGATATACTTCTCACACCTCAGGAGGAGGTCGGCGAAGTCATGCGGGGGCTTCTTGGCTAGGGACGATCGGAGGTTGGCGTTGAGGACGTTCGACTGGAACGCCACTGTCTGGTCTAAGGAGGCGATAGACCGGACCTCTGCGGTGAATCTTTTCACATAGTCCCGCGGTTTCTCCCCCCTTTCCTGCCGCAGGTTCAGTAGGGAGAGGCTTGTCTTCTCAGCCCGCCTGCTACTCACGAAGTGAGTTATGAACAGTGTTTCAAACTGCTCGAACGAGAAGATGGAGGAGGAGGCGAGTCTGGAATACCATTCCCGAGCCGACCCCCTGAGGGTGGCGGGGAAGGTCCTGCAGAGCACGGCGTCGGAAGCTTGATGGATCAGCATCAGGGTCTTGAAGCTTTCGACGTGATCAACTGGGTCGGATTCCCCTGAGTACGTTTCAAACTGCGGTGGTTTGAAACCCCTCGGTATGTGGGCCTCCATGATCGACCGAGAGAAAGGGGGTCTGCTAGGGCGGACTGTTCCTGCCCGGGACTCCTCCTCCCTGTCCATGCGGCCAATACACCTTTCCACCTCATGGAGTCGGCGGATGAGGGCGTCGTCCCTCCGCTGGTGATCATATGACCCCCCGGACTCCTCTTCATAGGAAGGGGAGCACGGACTGCGGCGCCGGTAGTCCTGGGATCGGCGAGGACTGTAGTGCTGCTGCTGGCGGCTGGGAGCCGAGGAAGGACTTCGGGTTCGGCGACGAGGACTGGGATCCCTCGGGGGCGTTGGAGCCCTCTGAGCATTTTGGACGTTCTGCCGAAGGTTGAGAGCCTGCAGAACGGTGTCTTGGAATTGTAGGAACTCGGCACGGGTGATGGGTGCGTCATTGTTCCTGCGATGATGCCGATCCGCGGGGGACTGTGGCCTCCTCCTTCGGCGGTCGGGCGATGCCGCTCGGCCCCTTCGGTCCGGAGACCGTCTGCCCTCTCGGTGGTGAGGCGACCACTCACCACGATGCTGGAGGGAGGCTCCCTCTCAGGCCCGCCTCTCATCAAGGTGAGTGCGGAGGTCCTCCTCTTTCTGGCGGTTCAGGAGTGTGTTGCGGAGGTCGGGATGATGAGAAGCCATTGAGTCCGAGGACCCATTATGGACCGAGACATGGTCCAGGTTGAGGGGCTGCTTCTGCTTCTGACCGTTATGGCCAGAAGGGCCATTGTTGGGTTGTTGCTTGGGATGAGGAGGTTGGGCCTGCTGGGCCGGTGGAGGAAGATCGGGCTGCGGAATAGGATTGACGGGGGCTTCCTCCGTAGGGTCGGCGGGATTGGCCACCCGGTTGGACCCTCTAGATCTGACCTTCTTTGGAGGCATGGTCGGAGAGGACGACAAGGAAGGGGCTGAGGCTGTTCGTGTGGTTTTTCCCACAGACGGCGCCAATCTGTTACCGCTGATTTCAGTGTGGGGGTAAACAGATAGAATTTGTGAGTCCGAGAAAAACCTGAACAGTTGACTCAAGCCTTCTTGTTCCTGGCGCAACCTGCAAGGAAGTGCGAGACACCAGGGTTGATTCCGGCGACGCACCCTCCGACGCTCTTGTCAGTAATCCGAAGAGATTAAGAAAGAGCTCAAGGTGGTGAAAAAGTGATTAACCTGGTCATGGTGGTAGAGGGGTGGTATTTATAGTCGCCAGCGGAGCGGTTAGGGGCCTGATTTCCTGCGTAACAGTCAGGAGGAAAATCCTCCTATTCTGTTTTGGGAAATCAGCCCCTGATTCCCGGTGGGAGCAAATCAGGCCTGTTGAATTGATTTAGTCAAATCAATGGCCCTGATTCTCCTCTTGGTGATCTGGGTTTGTATCGGGTCGGGACCCATGCCCAGTTAAGGTGGATCCGTTCGCGGGTTATTGGATCTGTGAGGAGGAGATTCAGTACCCGCCTTGGATTCACTTGTATGTGAAATTACCATTTTACCCCCGAGCATCAAGATTCGCGCCCAATCTGGACGGTTCCGATTTAACCCCATTTTTAGCCATATCAGAAATAATTAATGAGATGGAGGGGCTTGATGAAACAAAGCTCGGTGTGGCAATGGACAACATAGTTGCAAGCCATAGCTGGCGTCGTGGCTTCATTCTGATGAAACCAGAACTTAGACCCATGTGGTTAGCCAATCTTGCGAAAAAGTACTACTAATTTGTTAAAGTTGGCTCAAACGCAATGTATTGTTTAAATGTCTTACCAATTTATTGAAATATTTATGTATTATTAGTAAGGTGAATATGTACTGGCACAATGTGTTGGATTTTCTGTGGTAACGGTTTAATTTTAGATGCATTTGCCTTCACTGGCTGTTGTTGTTTCTGTGATTTTATATTTAACTTTGCTAGATAAGATAAAATGTTGGTGTTATTGTTTATATGACCTCAACTATTTTGATAAAGTATTTAAAATTCGAATATTCTTTATGCAAATGTATTCTACTTTTTTCAGAGTTCAGTACTATTGCACTTGCTACCATACTGATGGACTTGTAATGTAATACCCCGTATTTCTGAAATATATATATGGTTTGAAATATATATAATAAAATGAATTTGAGACTTGGTCCTATAGAATATTTCTATGGGAGGGATTTATAAAGAATATTTGATTTGAAATGGGATTTAATTGATCCGGTTTGTGTGTGTATTGGGGGGGCCCACCGGTTTGATGAATGAACAGATTGTTCATAGTTGGTTTCTCCATGTGTGTGACGTGGAGAGAAGGGATGGTGGGGCCCGCCAAAGGTAAAAACACTATTCGGTTTGGCTTTGAGAAAGAATGAGAAAGGGAGATAATCCCATATCGTTAATTAGATTGAATAAAATATTATATATATAATAAATGCCAAGGATCAAGAGTCACCAATTCGGTTAACCACCTTTTGAGAGGCAACCTGTGGTGGGCAGTTGTACTACATAGTATCTAATTTGTCTTATAAATTGTATAAATTGTCCGAGCCCGGGGCAGGGGTGTTACAAATGGTATCAGAGCCGACTTTCGACACCGAGTGTGTGAGAGCAGGCGGAGAGAGACAGACAATCCCCAGTAGTCTGGGACGATGGATAGAGAATCCACAGAATGATCCGCAGAGTGGGATTGGTCTCCAGAATTCCAAAGACGAGAGTGACGCTCACAGAAATGCTCTACATCGGCTAGAAAGTAGATCCTGCACTAGATTGTGCATGTCCCGTGCTCATCAGCGAGGACGCTGATTTCTGAAGGGGTTTGAAATATATATAATAAAATGAATTTGAGACTTGGTCCTATAGAATATTTCTATGGGAGGGATTTATAAAGAATATTTGATTTGAAATGGGATTTAATTGATCCGGTTTGTGTGTGTATTGGGGGGGCCCACCGGTTTGATGAATGAACAGATTGTTCATAGTTGGTTTCTCCATGTGTGTGACGTGGAGAGAAGGGATGGTGGGGCCCACCAAAGGTAAAAACACTATTCGGTTTGGCTTTGAGAAAGAATGAGAAAGGGAGATAATCCCATATCGTTAATTAGATTGAATAAAATATTATATATATAATAAATGCCAAGGATCAAGAGTCACCAATTCGGTTAACCACCTTTTGAGAGGCAGCCTGTGGTGGGCAGTTGTACTACATAGTATCTAATTTGTCTTATAAATTGTATAAATTGTCCGAGCCCGGGGCAGGGGTGTTACATGTAAAGTGACACGTCAAGTTCTGATAGTGACGGGCTTGATGACTTGTTGTTTCTTCAGTCGCTAGAAAAGATGTATAATAAAAGTCCCCATTTCACTTTTAAACTATCAGGCCGTGAATATCTACAATAAATCTTAGACGGTCCACCGGATAAATGTATTCGCATTTTTCGCATGAATCAGGATTGTTTTCTGGCTTTGTGTCAATTTATAAAAATGGCAACTACCTTGAGGAAACGCCCGAGGAAATACAACATAGGCATGTATCTCATGAGGAAAATGTTGCCATTTTTTTGTACATTGTCGGTCACAGTCATAGAATGAGAGGGGCTGCTGATCGGTTTCAGCATTCATTGGAAACAATCGAATGACACTTTACTGATGTGTTGAAAGGTTTGGCAAGAGTACCAACAGTTCTTATTACTCCCCCAAACACGACACATGTACATGAAAGGATCAGTAGTTCCACAGACTTTTATCCATGATTTAAGGTATTTTGTTACCTTCATGTTTAACACCATATTATTCTAATAATTCAAATGTGTTCAATAAAGTAGTATGTTTCTTTTTCAATAATGTAGGGAGCTATTGGTGCTGTTGATGGTACCTTAATAAATGATTGCGTACCCGCTAGCCGACAAAACACTTGTCGTGGTCGCAAAGGCGATATATGTCAAAATGTGTTGGCCGTTTGTGATTTTGACATGATGTTCACTTTTGTTTATGCGGGTTGGGAAGGAAGTGCTAATGACTCCCGAGTAATACAAAGTGCATTAACAGAAGGATTGTTGTCAATCCCTCCCGATGATAAATACTACATAGTAGATTGTGGTTACACAAACTTGCCAGGGTTTTTAGCTCCCTACCGCGGGGAGCCATATCACTTGCAAGATTTCGAAGGACCTAACCATGCACTCACCCAATATAGGCAACTTTTCAACAAACAGCATGCTAGGCTACGAAATGTCATAGAACGAACCTTTGGTGTATTCAAAAAAAAGGTTTCCCATATTCAAGTATATGAACAACTACTTCTTCACAAGGCAAGTTCTAATGGTAACAGCCAATTGTGTAGTTCATAATTTTATACGTAGATATTCAGCGGACAATGCATTCTTTTCTGATTTAGAAGATGAACAAATTACTCATCTACACAATTAAGATAATGCGTCAACATCTCAACCTTTGGATATGTCATCTTCTCAATTGAATCGCATGAATACTAAAAGAGATCAAATTGCTATGGCAATGTGGAAAGCAAGACATTAATGTAATTTTAAGGCTCAATGTACTTGTTCATAGCTTCATTATGGTATTCTAATATATGGTTGTAAATGCTTTTCTTTCATTTGAAGCTCATCTATTTGATAATCGCATCTAAATTTGATTTAAGTATGTTGGCTATGATGAAATTCAAACATTGTATTTAGAGGTATGTGTGTCCCCCACCCCCTTCACAAACCTACTAGTTTTGTATAGTTCTGAATATGAAATTAACACCCGCAGTGAATATCCATAAAAATGAACATAATTGGGGGGGATTTGTATTGACCCTTATGGTTTATGTTAAGCAAGATGGGTTATTATGTGGACTATTCATGCTAAATTGATTGAATGCTTTTCATACTTAACTATAGGTGGTGGAGAGGGTGGACAGTTGATTAGATATAGTTGGCATGGCATAATAATGCAGCCCTATACTAAGTTTGATGCTTCATTTGAACAAATGTTCTATACAAATGTGTTCTGAGCCTACGACTAATTCAATCCTCTAAGAACACATGATTGGTTCATGTGGGATGTGATGCATACATACAAAATCAAATATCTTATACGCCTTTACCCTTACCCCGTTTTGGATTTTTATGAGACGAGAAGCAAAAATTTCCTTCCAGAAGTCGGTAACCAAACGCTTTTCATGTCAAAAGTTTTCATCTTATCATGATAGTTAAATAGTTGTTTATAATGCATCTTCAATCTTGTATGATTTCGTCCCTTTATTTTCATTCGGATATGTCACGGGTATTGATGTTTTGTTTCCATGGTGTACTGATGTATTTGCAGGTTGTACTTGGACGTTAATGTAGTGCAGCTGGATGCATGCAGTGTTTTTTTATGCAGTGCACTGTGATACTTTAAATGAATGAATGGAGTTTTCTCCTAACATGAAGTACCTCTCGTTTAAATATATTTAAAAGAAATTTTAACATATATGTCGTTCTAGGCAATGATGAAATATACTATCAATGAAAAGGTTCTGTGTCCACCCCCACCTACCATCATGTGCCACTGATCAATCTGGATATGATGGATATGGTATATTCTGATCCAGATTTTTTTTATATTAACGTAAACAGACAATACTTTTATGATGATATATTCCCATTATACTGACCCCATGAATGATGTATTCAATTATGGGTGACGGATGGGGTGAGCACATAATTAGTAGTAGTTGGCATGGCATTTTAAAAAATGCAGCTCTACACTAATCATGATGATTTGGTAGAACAATTGTTCTATGATAATGTGTTTTGAGCCTACGACTAATTAGGGAGATGATGAAGATATATTCTGATCCTATATAACCTTGTTTTGTATTGACATTTTATTTTATACACAGTTCTAAATAAAATACATACAAGGTATTTTGTTGCCTTCTACAAGCATTAGAAGCCATCATCATTCGATTCATGTCAGGCGCATGTGAGAATTTTGTGATTGTTTACTAGTATTTCAAAATATGGATATGATGATGCTTTATTCTGATCCTATATACTTTCTGGAGTAATAACAATTTTGATGTTGCTCATGATATCTTGTATGTGCACTCATAGATTGTTTAAGGTATTTTTTTTACTTTATAAGAGACTAAGGAATGAGTTTCACAAGGTCTCAAATTTCCATACTGTACACACAAATCTTCGTGTGATGGGTTTTGATGCTGATATTACTAGCTGATGTCGCATGAATGCTTGTGATGGCTTCTTCTACCTGTATGAAACAGTAAGGTATTATTTTAACCATACAAAATTTCCATACTATAGACAAGAGGCTGTAGTCATGGGTTTTGATGCTGCTTATGGTAGGAGGTGATAGACTACTGATGAATTGTGGTGGGTTTTTTTCGCTTTATAAGGGGTTAAGGTTTGAGTTAGGAAACTATGAAAATATCCATATTACATACTGTGTAGCTTACTGTGATGGGAACTGATGCTGCTCATGGCAAATGATGCCTTCTCAATGCTTATATATATTCCACAGTACTACCTGGTTTATAAGGAAGTAATGTATGATTTTCAATTTGGATAATTTCCATCTTGTACACAATATAATGCATATGATGGGTTTTGATGCTGCTCATGGCTATTGATGGGTTCTAATCAAATGATGAGGAGGTTTTCTTCTAACTTTATAAGGAATTAAGGTATGATTTTCAAATTTATAAAATTTAATTGTTGTTACTATGTTACACAAAGTGAATGTATACAATTTTCTGTTTCCTCATGAATGTGGACATGATGGCCTCTGATCCAATTTACCTAAATCATTGAATTCTTCCTTGATTAGAGTTTCATATTGTATACAATATCTTCCTATCATGGGAACTGATGCAGTTCAGGATTGTTTTTTTAGGGTTGTTGATGGATTGTGATGGCTTCAACTGATGGTATTATTTTTGGTTACATTCCTTTGTGCCGTTGATGCATACTGATGCATGTTTTATGCTTGTCATGGGTTTTGATGTTGCTCATAACACCTGATGGATACTAATGAGAAAGTGAAGCCCAGTGCTTCTTCTTGCCTTGTAGAATTGAGTTTAAATTTACGGTTTGCAAGATACGACCGTGTATCGCTTTTGGTCAAGAAATATCAAAATAATGCGATACACGGTCGTATCTCGCAAACCGTGAGGCGAAACTCAACTCTAGAAGTTGTGTTGGCATCTGTTACATGAGTCCGACCAACTCGCATAGTCTCGGATTTTTTTGGATGTCGTTTGTGCGGTTTTACGTATCTTGAACAACAATAACTAACCTGTGAAATTTGTTAGTACGGTTACACTAGAAAACCCTACAAACGACATCCAAAAATTATGAAACTTTGCGAGTAGGTTGGACTCACATAACACAAGCCAAAGACAACTTGTAGAAGTGAGTTTCGACTCATGGTTTGCGAGATACGGCCGTGTATCGCTTTTGGTCAAGAAAAACCAAAATAAAGAGATATACGGTCGTATCTCGCAAACTGTGAGACGAAACTCAACTCTAAAAGTTGCGTTGGCTTGTGTTATGTGTGTCCGACCAACTCACAAATTTTTGGAACTTTTTTATGCCGTTTGTGCGGTTTCTCAAGTATCTTGAACCACAACAACTAACATCTGAAATTTATTAGTACGCTTACACTAGAAAATCCTACAAACGACATCAAAAACTTACGAAACTTTGCAAATAGGTTGGACACACGTAACACAAGCCAACGCAGCTTGTAGAAGCAAGTTTCGACTCGTGGTTTGCGAGATACGGCAGTGTATCGCTTTTGGTCAAGAAAAACCAAAATAAAGGGGTACACGACCGTATCTTGCAAACCGTGAGACAAAACTCAACTCTAGAAGTTGTGTTGGCTTGTGTTATGTGAGTCCGACCAACTTGCAATGTTTCAGAATTTTTTAATGTTTGTGCTTTTTCTCACGTATCTTGAACAACAACAACTAACCTCTGAAATTTGTTAGTACGGTTACACTAGAGAACCCTACAAACGACATTCAAAATTTACAAAACTTTGCGAGTAGTTTGGACTCACGTAACACAAGCCAAAGCAACTTGTAGAAGTGTATTTTGACTCGCAGTTTGCGAGATACGACCGTGTATTAGTCACATTTCGTAGTTGGCGGTGTGATTTATTTGCAAGTGTATAAAATCACAACAAGTAGTATAGTTAAGTGAAAAAAAGTGTCGAACCCACAAGGACTAACTATTTTATCGAGTACCGAAATTACTAGATTAATTACTATTTGGAAGATAAAAAAGATGATAACAAATAGCAACTAAATTAAATTAATCTAAATTAAAGAATTAAACTAATTAAAAGGAGTAGAATCTGAAATTTTGTTGTTTATTAATTGCAAAATTAATTCTAGGGTTTTTTTTATTTCACCTAGTTAATCCCACACAATTGATAACTCCATGTGAATAAAAATATTATTTTTCCAAGTTGTAGACCAAAATCCTCAAATTATTTAATATTCTTTATCAAGCAATATCAAAAATATTCTCAACTAATTATTTGTCATAGTTCATGCACAAATTACTAATTGAAAATTCATTAAGATCTATGGATTTCTTAACGGTCACAATAACAGTGGTTCGCTCTTGTAATGGTGTTTAATTTTATTAATTCGAAATCACAAATTACCACTTCGGTCTCTCCTTGATTTAATAAATCATACAAAAGTTGGTCAAACAATTGTAAGCATTAAAAATGAGAATCAAACACACAACCATGGAAAAATATAAAAATAATATGAAATTAAAATTGTGTTCTCAAAACTAGGCTACATCGAAGCCCTAGAAAAATAAAATTAGTTCATAATAAATTTGAAACTAACAAACATGATCATGGATTGCATATTAAAAATTAAAGGAGGAGAAGAAAAACTCGTATTTGTCGAAAATCCAAGCCTCGAATTTCGCGCTCCTACTTTCTCTTTCTTTCTTTCTTTCTTTCTCCTCCCGTTCTCCAGTTCTTCTCTGTTTCTCGCTTTTTTTTCCTCTCTTCCTAGTGCACGCCGCCCAAGTCCACCGAGCCCTCTCTGATTGCTGCTTCTTCTTTCTTATATAGGGATTAGGGGTAGGTGTAGATTAATTAGGTTAGTTAAATAATTAGGATTAGGGTTAGTTAAATTATAATTAGATAATTAGTTAATTAATTTAAAAAATCTATAGATTAAAACTAATCTATTAAATTTTAAACTAATCAACTAACTATAACCCTAATTGAAATCCACTTAACTTTAAATTTTATTACAAAATTTTATTCCACCCCCTAGTTGACCAAAATATTTTTTATTGATTCTTTCATCGGCCAATTTGTAAACACGCTCATTTGAGTGCTCAAATTTTGAAATCTTCAACCTGTTTTCTTCCAAGATTTCACCCAAAATGCCCACCTTTTGCACTTATCCATGTCATTCCTACAAAAACAAACAAATAAATAATATTGAGTAGAGATAAGATAAATGTTAAAGAAATCAACGAGAACTTGTAATTTTAATGCATAAAAGAGTAATAAAAATTATGTATAAATTGTATTCATTAGTTGGTTTGCGAGATACGGCCGTGTATTAGTCACATTTCATAGTTCATTAACAACAATTACAATTCAATTCAAGTTCCAACATTTTGTGAATTACAACATAAATTTAAATTCAAATTCAAGCTTTGGAGGGGTACAAACCGTCTTCTATCACATGACCTTCAATTATCTACAAAATTGATCATGTTAGAAAAGAAAAAAATGTATTAGTCATTTAAGAGAAACAACAATAAACGACTGACAAAATTGAACTTAGCAACAATATAAGGAATCATAAATTCAACTTAAGACATAAATACATGCAATTACAAGGTATTATCTACTACCTCTTCCGACCACGCGATTTGCGTCTACTTGGTGTGTACTAATCCGGCTTGTTCCTCTTTCGTTGGGAATTTTTGCGTCTACCTTGTGTCTTGGGGGATAAGGGTTCATCCGACCTTGCTCCTCTTCACCTACATTCACCGGTTCTTGCTGTTGCGGTTGTTGTGGCTCGGCGATATGAATTCCTCCCCTTGTCACGCTCTTTTGCCGAGAACTACTCAAGTTAATTAGCATTTAAGTACAAATCAAGTTTGACCTCTTCACCTACATCTTCAAGAGTGCGGCGGCACGACTTAAGGATCTCCTGCATTATCTCCTTCACACTCTCGGGTACCGTATTTTTCAACATACGAGCAGATGTCTTATCCCATGTGTTTTCAATCTACAACGAGTTAAAATATATAAATTTAACAACATTGTAAACAACATTATCTATATAAATATCAAGTGTTCACAAAACAATATATGCATACGAAATATATAAAAATATGTAAAGTTAGACTAACCATATTTCGATACGTTGGTGCCTTCGATTGATACATTGGTTGTGAAGAGGAATATGCCGATGGTGGTTCCTCCTCGGTTGAGGGAATTGATATCTGGACTCCGACTGGAACAACGGTATGCAGAGATACATACAATCTGGTAAAGTACTTGTACCACGTCATATACACTTCTTAAAAAGAGCCATCGTAAGGTATTCCAATTTACCACATAGCGGGTCTCATTTGATATCGTAAGGTATTCCAATTTGCCACATGTACCCGATGGTAATCTACCCAGTCGAAATTGGGCACGCGACCCATTCCTTTCACCTCATGCAATTTCTTTTCATAGGAGCAGGCTTCGGGAATTTTTTGCTGATATCCGAATTGACGCATTACTCTATCCGGATATTGGAACTCCACAATAGAGAAGTTGACGAGTGGGACAGTCGTCAGCCAAAGCTCGCTAGCCAAATACATTGGTGGAACTTGTTGCAACCTATCGGGGGTGTACGAAACCCAATTGATGACCTCGTCACGCAAAGCATCCAACTCAGCTCTGTAGTACGCGAGAGATATGTATGGGTTATCGACCCACGTGTGCCGTCCTGCCCAGTACACTCCTAAAGGAGGCAATATCTCTGCATTCGGTACTTCGACCAACCAATCCAGTGTTGCCTCAATAATACGAAGAAGAACGATGTTGATGCGCTCCTAACTCCAAATTTGCAACAAAACCATCGGCCCACCCATCTGTACGAAACTCAATGCATAAGCGCACAAGTTCCTATACAAAGACGCTAAGTTCGCACTCTGTAACACTCCGTAATTTCTATAAAAAAAGAATTATATATATATATATATATATATATATATATATATATATAGAGAGAGAGAGAGAGAGAGAGAGAGCAGCCTTCAGTTGCGCACTCATTTCCTGCGCACTCCCGTGCGCACTCTCCCCTAGCCGTCTGATCTCTAGATGGATCATGATCTTAATCGGGTGGCTGTCTATCCTCCCGCTCTCTCCATTACTTTCAGGGGATAATTTGGTCATTTAATGGGTATCATACCCATCTCTCTCCCCATCTCTCTCTCAAACCTGACCTTCGAAATCCCCTCACAAGTCGTCGAAACCCTACCTCCTGAGCTTCTTCGTCCCCCAAATCCTCCAAATCTCCCGAGCTCTTTCCAAAAGCCACGACGCCCCTCTCAAGCCCTCCACTGCCACCGCTCTCCCCTGACTCCCTCGACGCCCCCGACGCTCCTTCTCTGACATCCTAAGCTCCATCTCCACCTCCCAACGGCTGCCAATTCGACACCAACCACTTTGTATGTCTATGATCTATTTGGATTAGAGTTTTATTTGTTGTTCGATTGGAATAGGAATGCCCTTGATTTAATAGTTATTTTTGTTGAAGGTGAGATTGTTGTTTCATCTTATATTTATTATTGGTGAATGGGTCACTCGAATAGAATGGGGAGAAGAAGAAGAAGAAGAAGAAGAAGAAGAAGACTCCTTTAACAGCTGGGCACTTTCTTAATTATGCTCCTATTCAGTTGGGTTACACTAATGTTAAGGTGTTTGTTTTTCAACAAAATATTTTAACAATATGGGTACGAGGAGAAATGCTTTTTTGATCAAACTGCTGCTGCTGGATTCTCCACCTTAATCTCTCGATCTTCTCCAGTGATTCCTCTTCAACTAAACGGAATGTCGATCGCCTATTTTGGAGTTATACTAGTATATATATAATCTTGATTTGAATCGATTGTTTGGTTTGTATCTAGAATTTGGTTCTTACTGGTTTGTAATGGAATTTGATTTGTTTTGATATAATAGAACTGGATTTGTTTGTAATAGAAATGTATTTGTTTGTAATGTAATGGAATTGGATTTGTTTTGGTTCTTACTTGTTGTTACTGGTTTGTAACGGAATTGGAATTTGTTTCATATTGGTTTTGATTTAATTTGGTCCATTGTGCTTATTCTAAACATGTTTTCTAGTCATTTACTTGATGTAGTGTTTGAAGTTCAGGATGCTTCAGATCCGTCTCAAGTAAGTCATGAAGCTGGTGGTTGCATGACACATGAAAGCGCTGACACATATGATGGATTAGATCTTGCAATGAAGGAGCAACTTGACAGGTGAATGTCCTTATTTCTTAAGCTTGTGTATTGCATAATATCTATATTTATTGAATTACTTCTGCTTTGCCATGTGAAAGATTTTTTCCAGAAACATGTTTGGATTGTTGAAAAGTTAACAACTAAAATCTTACAAACCTACTCATAAAGCTTTACTAGATCATTTAGTACCAGATATAGCAAGTACCATATTATCGTTAGATCATTTAGTACCAGATTTTGGTAATGTGATGTCTCTTTTACTTTCACATTATTGTCACTTTTGCCACTTGCTAATTTGTTTGCATTACTGCTGCAGGGAAGTTGCAGAGTTTGAAAGGAGATTGAATAGTCATTGGGAGGAAAGACGGAAATGTAGCCTATCTTTAGGTCAAGGGCGAAAACACACAGGTCTGTACTAGATCATTTTTTCAGTCTCTCTTTACTTTTCCAAAGCTCTGTAATGTGAACCGTACCTCGCCATTCTCTTTAACATCACTGCTCCTCCATTCTTGATGCAGGGAATGACGGAAATAAGTAATCAGGGAGACAGACTTGTACATGACTGGCAGAAGATGATCCATCCATCTACTTGGCTGGAGATGAAAGCCATGTCTGCGCAAAGAGTCTCATCCTTTTGGCAAACTATACTGTGTTTTGTCCATGCTTTTTGTAGTATGTCAATGTTTCTTGTAGCATGTGGAACATTTACATTGTTCAGGAGCATTTGTTTTTAGCTGCATTTGCTCTTCGTTGTGCCCAACGTTGGAAACTGGTTCATTTCAAATTTTTTGTAGGTTAGCAACAGTAATGAAATATAAAAAAACACATAATAATTGTTTAGTGGTTCTTATTCTGTTTCCTTGATCAGTGCAGAGAAGGGCTGGAATTTGAATGTTCTGGATTGAATGTTGCGGTGATTTACTTCCTGCAGAATACACAAACCAATATTTGTTATGGCAAACCTAGGTTTCTGTAATAAAATTCTCTTATGTTTTCTATTTATTTGCGACATTTCAGATCCAATTTATTTCATGACCTTCTGAAGCTTTTGTTTCTGTTTTGCTCAGGAACATAATCATTTAAATTTCATTGCTGCAGCTTAAATTTTCACCACTAATGTGTGCTTAATTTGGATGGTTTAAGAGTTTTCTTAAAAATACTACGATAGAAAACTAATAAATAAAATGACCGATGAACACTTTCTTGATTTATCAATTAACCCAAAAACAAGATAAACAACATCACCATCGTTTCAATTATTCATCATACAAACACAATGACAAAAGATAAGGACAATAAACTTGAACTAAATTAACTATAGGAAACCTTGTACGGTGTAAATGGATCAATATTATCAAAAACAGATATCTTCCTCCCAAAGATTGCAAAGTTCACCTCTTTTTCTTCCCAATGCCATGAATGTTCCTGCACATAGTTTGTCAAAAATTCAAATCCTTCCTAGATAATTACAGTTACAAATGGGTTATTACACAACACTCTTCATTAATTCCATCCCTTTCTCTTTCTCCAATCAACCAAACTTGAACTCCAATCAACAGGAAACAATCATGTATATTCACTGTCACGCCCCGCTTCCCAAAAATATGGAATACGAGCACGTGACGAAGCCCAGCGGATGATTTTTACATCCTCCATAAGCTGTAGGATCGACTCAGCATCATAACAAGCATATAACCAGATTTATATATAACCAAGCATGCATGAATAATTTATTAAGCAACAGAAAACAATTTAAACAAATAATAATATTCAAATAGTTCTCATGTCAGGATCAAGTGTAAACTCGGAAACAAGTCTTAAACAACAGAAGAAATAAATACCTTGAGGAAAGCAACTATTTAAACAGATCCTTGCTCCAAGCAAAACCTGAAATGTCTGCTCACCAATTCCGGCAGGTAGTTTGTCTCCCAAGTCTGCTTAATAAACATAAACAGGAAAACAAGGGAAAACAAGAGAAAATGCCCTTAGTGCAAGCTAGGGCCACAAATAGTGAAAGCAAGTACAAGTATGGGGAACAGGAACTGGAATCAAGAATGTAACAGGATTATAATAAGTAGTGGGAACAACCAGGGACTAGCTAGCAAAAGGGGACTTCCTAGTAAACAGGCTAGTTAACAACTGCTAATGGTAAAACATATGTCAGGTGAACCTGTAGGGGTAACTAACCTCAAGTATCACGTTTCATGTGTCAGGTTTCACGTATCATGTTTCATATTTCAAGTTACAGGTGTCATGTTCAAGTTTCATGTATCAGATATCAGGTAATCAGGTAATCAGGTAACAGGATAATCAGGTAACAGGATAATCATGTATCAGGATAATCAGGTAACAGGATAATCATGTATCAGGTGTTAAGTTCAAGTCTTGTGTGATTACTATCTAGGTAGCACGACATGCATCCATACTTTTACTACATGGTTGCTACAGTCAAATCAATTGCGTTTAGACCTAGTAATGGAGTCTATAGGGCGGTGTACTCAGGTATCAAGTAATCAAGCAGGCACGGTTCATGAATACGAATTAAATAACAGGTTCACGAAGCAAGTTCGTGAATACTAACAGGTTCAAGGACCACACAGTGGTTCCATGAATACAACAGGTTCATGAGTCAAGTATCTGACTCCATGAATACATCACGTGCAACAGGTTCATGAGCCAAGTAACTGACTCCATGAATACATCACGTGTAACAGGTTCATGAGCCAAGTAACTGACTCCATGAATACATCACGTGCAACAGGTTCATGAGCCAAGTAACTGACTCCATGAATACATCACGTGTAACAGGTTCATGAACCGAGTACTGGGAAACACGGGCCCCCTTCTGAGTACACTTATCTATATTATCCATTCTATAGTCTTTCCCTTCAACCCCGGCTTGTTACTTTGATTAGTTCTTATCAAGCAAACATACATGTGTGCGAAACAGGTCAAGAAATCAGGGTCATGTACATGGAATGGCATAATGGAGGGTCGACATGAATAAATTATCCAGCTAAAGTGTTCAGGCAGAATTTGTGTACATGCATTCTTACATATGAAATAGTGTTTAGATAATGTAAATTAATTCTAAGAAAAATTGGGGATGCCCTATAGGGTGTCCAGCAACTACATATGAAATTTCGTGTCAAACGCTCGCTGTTTACATAGCTAAAATAATTTGCAAGGCAAATATATACAGCAGTTTTGCAAAACTGCGTCTACTGACACAGCTGCAGTATAACTGCCATAACTCCTAGACCGTAACTCCAAATTTGATCATTCTGGAGTCGATCGACATCTACACATCCTGATCTACGTTTCATATTCAGGGCTCGGGTCCAAATTCCAAAGATAAGAGGGTCGAAACCGCAAAAGAAAATCCAGACAGCAACATAGGAAAATAATTCACTAATGTAGATTTCATAGAATTATGTAATTTGGTGTCTAAAATCATTATGTGGCACAAATACATGGTAATGGGAATCAAACAGCGAATAATAGTATTTTCCAAGTCATAATAATCACAATTTGCCAAAACACTAAATTTATATGCGTCTACAGTTTCTAGGGGTCCTTAATTCATATGTCTATGTGTTCAAGGGCAAAAGAGTCCAATAATTATAAATTAAATACGAGGAAATTTTGTGACTCTTAGAATTGTCAATTTGGAGGTTCAATATTGATCTACAACGATATTTCAAAGAGGAGTCACAATCTAACTATTTGTAGTATTTCAAGGAAACTTGTACTAGAACAATAAATTGTACAAGGGTACTTGCCTTAGTTCGACGACGACCGATCCACTTGTTGTAGAAAATTTGGTAGAAAAATCCCGGAGGAAGTCCTCAAAAAGCGCGTCCGAAAAATAGCCAAAGATCGAGTTTTCCCTGCGCCGGATCCCAGCCCAAACAGCAAACAGCGAACCCCGGATCTGCTGCGCCAATACACGAAACAGCGGATCCCACCAATCAGATTTCTCCCGCACACCAGATCCACGCCCAGAACAGCGAACAGCGAGGTGGATCCGATGCGGCAAAACACGGGACAGCGATCACAGGGCGCGGATCTTGACGCGATCGGATGGTCGTGATCGAATCCCGCCCAGGCGCTGATCTTCTTCTTCTTCGTTTTCTTCTTCGACCGGCGGAGAGCGAGGGAGCGACGGCGACGCTGGCGATGGCTTCGACGGCGAGGTGGGGTGACTGCGACACTGGTGGCGGCGTGAGTGTGACGGAATCTGTCGCGCGGCGGCGACTCTGTTCCTTGGGTGCGAACAGGGGATGAGAGTGGGAGAGGAGTTCGGCGGTGTGGGGTGTTGGCGAAGCGTCGGAGGTGGAGAGGAGGTCAAGGGGACGAACGAAGGGGCGAAGGTGATCGGATGGGGCGACGGCGTAGCTATTGGGTAATGGTGGAGGTGGAGAAGAAGACGGGGAAAAGAAGAGAGGCGGCGGGGTTTAGGTCAGAACAGTAGATAGGGGTAGGGTTTCGTAGGTTTATATAGGGTAGGGTTTAGATAACGGGTTTTGGGTATCCATTTCAAAAAGAAACCAACAAGAGAATTGGTTAAAATACACTAAAATAGAGATTAAGGATATCAATGAGAAGAATTGGTCAATTTCATGAAGAACAATACAAATGGCATACAAATGAATTAGATAGAAAGACCGAAAATTTGAGTTGAGACAAGAATAATAATTTTATTCAATCAGAACAAATTACATGATCTCAAATAGACGAGAGAGTACAATGAGGCACAGAACAGTACAAAAATATAAATACGGGGAAACAGGAGTTACATTCACGATCATATATCATCCACAGCTGCCCAGGCTTCACAAACTTGTTCACCTTGCAGTGTTGACTCCCATGAGATGCCCTTGGAGCTGCATTCACCAACAGAAGGAATGTTTTATGGAACTTAAATCTTGCTTGACAGTGAAAACGTATCATTTTGTAACTTTACATGTTCAACTTACGAATAAAAATGTAGTAAAAAAAATGGTGGGAAATGGAGTTAGATTTCAGATAGTTTCTTTGTGGGTTTGAGGAAGCCAAGATTTCAAAAATACAACGCATGTTTGAGAGGATCTTAATTACTCAAAATAAAAAAATAAAAAAAATTTCAAACTACTGAAGTAAGGAAAGATCCAAACATGCATAACAGTAAATGTGCTTCATACATGTTAGGACATCATGGCAACAATTATTTCCAGTTACTTTGAAAGAATTGAACGAGGAACCGTATGAGGTGAAAATCTCATGTACGGTTCGACGCTTTGATAAAGCAGAAAATTCTAAATGGAATAATTTTGAATATAGATTTATTACTAAAAAAACTTTCACCCATTTTTGAACAGTAAGAACAGACACAGATAGTGTGAATATGATATCACACCAGTGACACCACAATACAATCCTTTACAGTTGGACTCTGGACTCTTCAAACACTCAGAACTGATATAACTATGTTGCAACATTCAACAACACCGCTACTAAAGCTATTATCCCAATCCTCTAGGGTCATTAGAGATAACTTATCAATTCATCTATGTTAGGGTCTCTGATACATTAATATTTATAATATCCTTATTAAATACCTTATTCAAACAGTATATCCTTTTAATCTATGGACTAAAGTAGAATACACATCACATTGTTTGACACTTAGAAGATGATCTTAATTACTCAAAATATAAAAAAAAAATGGAAACTACTGAATTAAGTAAAGATTCAGTAGAACTAACTTGTGCCCGATCAAGATGGAAGTCAAAATCAATGAAGTTGGAGATTGACAGGGTGGGCATTTTGAAGCATGTAACTTTCGGGTGTGGATGCTAAATTTACGACCATCAATTCTTGTCTGATATGGGGTTTAAATTTCTAGTTAAATTTTAAATTGAGATAAGTTCTATATAAACAAGTCCATGAAGGGCTTACTTTGATGAACATCGGTCGTCATCCCTCTTTGCTCGATCAACAAGAAGAATGATCAGAAAAACCACATAGAAATAGGGCAGAAACTGAAAAGAGGGAAATTACAGTCAAATTAGACATTAAATCAAGGGCATTCCTATTCCAATCGAACAACAAATAAAACTCTAATCCAAATAGATCATAGACATACAAAGTGGTTGGTGTCGAATTGGCAGCCGTTGGGAGGTGGAGATGGAGCTTAGGATGTCGGAGAAGGAGTGTCGGGGGCATCGAGGGGCGTCGGGGGAGTCAGGGGAGAGCGGTGGCAGTGGAGGGCTTGAGAGGGGCGTCGTGGCTTTTGGAAAGAGCTCGAGAGATTTGGAGGATTTGGGGGACGAAGAAGCTCAGGAGGTAGGGTTTCGACGACTTGTGAGGGGATTTCGAAGGTCAGGTTTGAGAGAGAGATGGGTATGATACCCATTAAATGACCAAATTATCCCCTGAAAGTAATGGAGAGAGCGGGAGGATAGACAGCCACCCGATTAAGATCATGATCCATCTAGAGATCGGACGGCTAGGGGAGAGTGCGCATGGGAGTGCGCAGGAAATGAGTGCGCAACCGAAGGATGCTCTCTCTCTCTCTCTCTCTCTATATATATATATATATATATATATATATATATATATATATATATATGCTCCATTGAAAACGGGTTTGTTTTCACGGGTTGGAAAACATCAATCTGAGCCATTGGATCGTTCTTGATCGTGATCAACGACTCATATCTGAGCCGCCCATCACCCGTTCTCACTTAAGTGGCTAAGGGTTAATTTGGGAATTTCGTTCTAAATAACTCTTCGCCTCATTCGCTCTAAAAAAATGAATGAACCTAGGCTGTTGTTTATAAAAATTGAGAACATAGGCCGTTGTTTGGAATAATGGCCTTGTTCTCAATTTTTATAATTTATGCCATTGTTCCCAACAACGGCCTAGGCTATAAAATTTTATTTGAAACAACAAAATTTTATAGCCTAGGCCTAGGTTATAAAAATTGAGAACATAGGTCGTTGTTTGGAGCCGTTGTTTCTAACAACGGCCTAGGTTCATTCATTTTTTTAGAATCTGTGAGGCGAAGAGTTATTTGGGACGAAATTCCCAACTTAACCCTCCGCCACTTAAGTGGGATGGGTGATGGGCGGCTCAGATCTGAGCCGTTGATCACGATCAAGAGCGATCCAACGACTCAGATCGCTGTTTTCCCCCGTTGAAAACAAACTCGTTTTCAATGGAGAATTACTCATATATATATATATATATATATATATATATATATATATATATATATATATATATATATATATATATATATATATATATATATATATAGTCCCCTTCGGTTGCACACTACTTTTGGTGAGCATTCTGTGAGCACTCATAAAATAAAGACCCTATGAAAAATCCGAACTGCTCATATTGTTCTATATGCCTAAGATAGCCTAACAATAAAAAATCAAGTAATTTGAAGTTCATTTGCCCATCCATCATGCTATTAGAATTTTCAGCCATACAATTTTGTGATGATGTAAATCATGGGCAAATGAACTTCAAATTAATTGATTTTTTATTGTTAGGCTATCTTAGGCATATAGAACAATATGAGCGGTTCAGATTTTTTATAGGTGCTCTATTTCGTGAGGGCTCACGGAGTGCTCACCAAAGTAGTGTGCAACCGAAGATCTCTCTCTCTCTCTCTCTCTCTCTCTCTCTCTCTCTCTCTCTCTCTCTCTCTCTCTATATATATATATATATATATATATATATATATATATATATATATATATATATTAAAGTAGTTGATGGCATTATATGGTAATATAATGTAAATATGTGTATAATATGGGGGACCCACATGGGTGAATTAAAAGCATGAGAATGTTGTTCTCCTTCTGATAGCTGATGTCACATGGAGTGACGTGGCATAAAGTGGGGGTTGTTGGATCCTGTAGGCAAGCCAAGAAACACTAGAGGGGGGTGAATAGTGTTGTATAAAAATTAATACCGAAATTGAACTTTTTCTTCTGTCCAGTCAACTTGAAAAGATAAATAATTCGACTGAGGCGTCAGATTAGAAGAGTATTTTAGACAAGTCTGATCAGTCGACTTATAGCGGAAAAATAGTCGACTTGCTAAATAAATTTTCGAAGAGTATGTTATATGAGTCTGACCAGTCGACTTAAAGAGGAGACGCAGTCGACTGTCCAGGCAAGTTTTCAAATAAGAATTAAATGCAAGTAAAGAAAATGCAAGTTCAGAGAAATACAACCACAGAGTACACACGATGTATCCTGGTTCGGTCATCCCGACCTACATCCAGTCCCTAAGCAACCCACTTGAGATTTTCCACTATTCTTGAAAAAATACAAGAATACCCTATGATGTTTAGACAACAACCTTGTCCAACCCGTAGACCTCTCTCACCACTAAAGAGAGCAAACCCTCTCTTCAACCAAGAGTGAAAACCTGACTCTACAACCTAGGTTGTGTTTGGCCTAGCTTTTTTTGGACTTTAAAGCTACTTCAGAAGGAGAAGTCAGAAAGTAGAGCTTTGAAATTAAAAGCTGAAGCTGTTTGGATAGTCAGCTTTTTTTAACTTTAAAACTACTTTTATATATGCCATCTTTTCTTCCAAACTCCAATTGTCCATCGCTATGTTATTATGCAATTCCCTTTTTAAGTACAAACATACACAAGATGGATCATTAGTAAAAGGTTGGCAGACCATAATCAGAGCAGAACTAGATAGTTAACTTGGAGTAAGCAAAACTGATCAACAATCAAACCGGCACAATTTATTAAAGTCACAAGGAGGGGAGATTCTTATTGCAGTTGGAGTTCCCACAAATTTGGGTGTAGCTCCTGTGTCGAACTCTCCTGCAACTCCAATTACTCTAATTGTTGTAACTTGCCAAAACATCTGTCAGCAATACATGTTAGCTGAAATTGGAGCTACACAAACACAACCGCCAAGATTATTGTTCCAACTTTCAACTGTAAACCCTACCTTTTGCTGTTAATATTCTCAGACAAGAGTAGGCCCAAGTCAAAACCCATTCACTGTCATGAAAATTGCCATTTCATCTTGCCGAAAACCCTTGCCACTGGAACATCAATGGGAAACCCATTCACAATCATGTGGGTGCAGCAATGAGAAATTGAAAGTCTAAAATCTTTCAAATGGAGCAAGATATAGTACTACAAGCAACCATTAACAAACCACGGTGAGCGTGCGACTGTTCGACGACGACCCTTCGACGTCGTTCGACGGCGGGGTTCCCTGGTCATGAGTGTTCGGCGAGGAAGGGAAAGGAGGAAAATTTTTGTTGTTAGGGTTTGATATGTGGTAAGGGCCAAAAAAAGAGAAAATGTCAAAAAAAGAGAGAAGGAGAAGCCAGAAGTTGCTCTTGAGGGCTTTTTTTGAAGCTCATTTTCTTCATTAAAAATAAGCTACTTCTTCTTTTGTAGAGCTTTTCAAAATATGCGTTTGGCCCAACTTCTCCTTCTAAAGGAGAAGAAAAGCTAATTTTAAGCTGGGCCAAACGCTACCCTAGTGTCCTACTCTCCAACCGAGAGGACCACTCTCACAACCCGAGAGTGAAGGAAAACAATAAAAATATACAATCAACCTATAGCCTTGTTTTGTGATTGTGATTTTTGTATAGTGGCTAATAGGTCACTTCTGAAATCAGTCCAAAACGAAATCAATGTTATATTGGACTGAGATTCAGAGAACCTAGACTTAGAAGATTAGAGTGCTTGTTTGAATACTAGTTCTCTTTCAAAAGCAAAAAATTTAAACTTTTTATCAAAATGCTTGGAACCTTTCAATGGTGATTTCTAGGCTCTATTTATAGAGAGGGATCATTAGGACGTTGTAAATCAGTTAATAAAACTGATTTAAAACGGATATAAAAAAATTTGAATTTAAAAAAATAAGTTTTAAATTCTGAAATCTATCGAAACGACTTGAACAGTCGACCGGATTGCCATGATGAGTCGACTGGCCAGAGTTTGAAAGAGTGCTGACAGTTTTGAACTGGTACAGTCGACTGGTGCCATAAGGCATTCGATTGCTACTTAACAGCTGATCTAATTCAAACTGTTTTGACCTTTAATCTTTTGAAAAACACTTAATTATAAAGATGTGTGAGTGTGTGTGTGTGACATGGCTGTTACATCAGTCTAAGACTCGAAAAAAATAAGATTACAATTTGTTTTACAAGACATTTAATAACACATTGAAGCACGGGTCTTGTCTTGAGTCTTGAGTCTTGAATAAGAGCTTGAGCATTTATTGCTTAATCAATTTTCTTTTAGAGCTTCATTGAAGCACTTTGCACTTGTGTATCATACATAGTATGGACCTTGATACATCCTGCATTATATAATAAGTAGCACAACTTTGCATTGCGTTGTAGTCATCAAAACCAAGAATCAACATTCTCCCCCTTTTTGATGATGACAACACAATAGCTTACAATAATAGAAATATTACACATGCCAATGCTCCCCCTAATGAATGTACAAAATGCATATGTTAAAAAACATGCACAAAGATATGCATAAAATTACACACACATAGATTTTTCTCCCCCTTTGGCATCAACAAAAAAATTAAAGGAAAATAAATAGTAGATATAAAAAAACATTGTAAGAGAACAAACACATATCAAAACCAAAGCAAAGGTATACATAGAAATTAGAAATACATTGTTCAAATTATGACATAAACTAGGAAATACATAAGAAGTAAAAAAACATAGAAAAAAGAACTAATCAGCCTTTGTCATCTTCGTCTTGGGCACCCTGAGAGGGAGGAGGTGGAGGTGAAAACTGAGAAGTGCACAAGTGAGTAAGATGGGAAAGACTGACCTCAAGAATGTCTTGACGATCCATGATATAATTGACAGAATTGTAAAAAACTCCTAGGATCATCATAATCAGCTCTAGGATGAGACGAACTAGAAGCAGAAGACTGACGAGCGGTAGAAGCTAAGGGAATAGGAGGTGTATTCCTACGAGGTGACCTAGGTGGAGAGGTGAGAAGCTTCATACGTGCTAGACTTGCACGATCAAAGGAATCATAGTGTTTTACAACACTCGTCTCAGAATCGAGATCAACTTCATAAGCAGACAAGATGTGAGTGAGTAAATCACCAAAAAGAAGAAGTGAAGAATGATTCTTATGAAGCCGATTAAAGATGACTTAACCCCAATTTATTTTTATATTGCCAAAAATTGCATAAACGACTTATTGCAACTCATGGGAATACTGGTCATAACTCCATGTTTTGGGAATAATGTTATATGACAGTATGCGTGCAACTAGCTTAGCAAAAGGAGTAATTGATCGATTGGTCATAGGAGTGCCTCGATTTGGCAAATAACTTCTTGACAATATGGTGTCATCATCCATCTCAACATCTCCTATATCAATCCCTTCATCAGACAGACCCAAAATAAGTCCTAATCTAGCAGGGGTGATTTTCATGCGGATATTTTTACTGAAGATAGTATAAATATCTCGCTACCATCCTCCGATGTGACAACCTTCATCTTTGTGTAAAACAAATATATAAGTTGAGGGTAGTAAGAGGGTTGGTTCACCAAGGACAACAAATCAAATAATCCACATTGTTCAAACAATGGGACTAAATGAAACCTATCAAGATCCGGAAAATTAATGAATCTTCCCGGAAAAATGACAATGAAACAAATGATATACCATTTATCAATAAGACTTGGACTTCTTAAATACTGGAGATAAGCCTTTGTGGATTGTCCCTCCTCATAATTACAACTTCGGGATCTTTTAGGAGGCATAAGGGAAAACTCTAGAAAATAAACAAAGAAAGGAATCAAGAGATTATACCAACAATGAGAGGTAAAGAGAAGCACAATAGCTTCAAGTGACCTTGGAAAACCACTTGAAATTGGAAAGAAAGCTTCGAAAACTGGAATCGCCAGCCGACTTCTAGAGCTCGGTTCAGTTTGGAAAGCAGCCGACTTCAGTGAAAGAGAAAGTGAAAAAGAGGGGAAGTAAAAATTAGGGTTTTTACTAAGAGTTAATGGCTGAGATTGAGGATGGAGGAAATCAAAGGTGCATATCGGTCAAAGGGTAACAAAAGGTAAAAGATTCGCCTCAAAAGAAGTGCCAATTTCGAATATGAAAGAAGAGCTGATTCACGACAGTCGACTGAAGTGTAGGATCAGTCGGACTTAGTCGAGAGCAAAATAGATAAACGAAAATAGCAATAATACAACGGGCAGTCGACTTAGTACTGTTCACAGTCGACTTTCCAGAGCGTGAATTTCATATATAGATAGGTAAAAATATAGAGTCAGTCGACCGAAAAGAAGTTTTAAGTCGACTTACCAGAGTTAAAATTTCAAGAAACATCATGAAAACTACAAATTCCTTCTTCTCTTCTAAAAGTGATAAAATTGTCTTTCTTAAGTGGTTTAGTAAAGATATCTGCTACTTGTTTATCAGTAGAAATAAAGTCTAAAGAAATATCTCCCTTTAAAATATGATCACTGTAACATCCCGTAATATGAAATAATATATATACATATATGTATATAATATATATGGGAAAAAAATATAGTTTGAAAGGTAAATACATGTTGGCTGATTAATTCTGATTGGTAAAAACAAATGAAATGGTATTAAAAAGTGTTGAATTGGTAAGGTGGGGGCCCACGGCAAATTGAAGGCAGAGGCTTGCTACTGTTTCAATGGTTGATAATGTGGCTTCATGAGGGACCCACCCTGTTGCTTCTTCTACTGTTTGAAACCGGAAGAAATGGGGAGGGGGGGACTTAATCATATATCAGATATAATATAAAATATAATATAATATAATATAAATACTAAATGCCAAGGATCAAGAGTCACCTAATCGGTTAAACCAACTTTTGAGAGGCAGCTTGTGGTGGGCAGTTATACTACATAGTATCTAATTTGTCTTATAAATTGTATAAATTGTCTGAGCTGGGGGCATGGGCAGTACAAAATGGTATCAGAGTTGACTTTCGACACCGATTGTGGGTAAGAGTGGGCAAGATGTATGTCTGAGATGGAGCTAGCAGATGTACGTCGGGGAGATGTACATCGGATGTACGTCGGGGAGATGTACATCGGGTATGCCTGAGAGGGAGCATATTACAGAATCAGGGTACACTAGCAGAATCAGGGTACTCCACTCCACAACGGACGGCTAGAAAGGAGATCCTGCACTAGGTTGTGCATGCCCGTGCTCAGGGGTATCTGTAACATCTCGTAATTTGAAATAATATATATACGTACTAGATTTGCCCGTGGGCACGTGCCTATGGCATGTCTTCGGAACGATACAAAACATGAAAGGCCTGTAAACAGTAAAACAACAATTATGTAGCTCAAGTTTGAATAGTATGACAATAATATTAGTTGTAAATAAAAGTCAATATTTCCATTAGTATATGTTGAAAAATAATTATAAATGGGGATATAAAATCTAAATGGGGGTATAAAATAATAATACCCCCATTGATGAAATCTAAATGGGTGTATAAAATAAGAATTTAGATTTTATACCCCCATTTATAATTATATTTTGGCGGTATAAAATCTAAATTCTTAGAACTTTAAGTGTGGAGTTGAAGAGATATTTACTATTTTCAATATATAACATGTGCAAAAAAAACATTAAAATTCTGAAAATCTAAATTTCTAAGTAAATATAGAAAGAATGGGAGAGAGATAGGGAGAGAGAGAAAGAGAGAAATTTGAAAAAGTGAAGAGAGAAGAGAGGGATAGTAATAAAGTAATAAGTTTTTTTAGTTTTGGGGGGGAAATTTTGGTTTTGGGGTTTGAAATTTGGGAGGAAAAATATATTTTGTAAGGTTTGATCTAGGCCTTTGATTTTAGGTGGGATTGATTGTGAGCCACTTGATAGCTTTCTTTGTAATTTATTATATAGATATGTATATAATATATATGGAAAAAAATTTATAGTTTGAAAGGTAAATATATGTTGGCTGATTACTTCTGATTGGTAAAACAAATGAAATGGTATTAAAAAGTGTTGAATTGGTAAGGTGGGGGCCCACAGCAAATGGAAGGCAGAGGCTTGCTACTGTCTTCAATGGTTGATAACGTGGCTTCATGAGGGGCCCACCCGGTTGCTTCTTCTACTGTTTGAAACCGGAAGAAATGGGTGGGGGGACTTAATCCCATATAGGATATAATATAAAATATAATATAATATAAATACTAAATGCCAAGGATCAAGAGTCACCTACTCGGTTAACCAACTTTTAAGAGGCAGTCTGTGGTGGGCAGTTGTACTACATAGTATCTAATTTGTCTTATAAATTGTATAAATTGTCTGAGCTGGGGACAGGGGCGTTAAAATCTCGTAGAAAATGATTTTTATCAATGTGTTTCGTACGTGAATGTTGAACCGGTTTTTTAGATAAGTTAATGGCACTAGTATTATCACACATTATAACGGATTTTGAAAATGAAATACTATAGTCTAATAGGGTTTGTTTCATCCACAAAATTTGGGCACAAGCCAAACTTGCAGCGATATATTCAGCTTCTGTAGTAGATAGGGATACCAAATTTTTTTTCTTACTTCACCAAGATACTAGGAAGTGTCCCAAAAAGCGACACGTTCCACTAGTACTTTTTCGGTCAGTTTTACTACCAGCAAAATCCGCCCCACTATATGACAAAGTTGAAAATTATCGGTGCGTGGATAAAATAAACCATACTCAGACGTGCCTTTAATGTATCTTAAAATACGTTTCACAACTTTTAAGTAAGAGTCTTTAGGCTTTGACTGGTATCTAACACATAAACATACACTAAACATAATGTCTGGTCTACTAGCAGTTATATATAAGAGTGAGACAATCATACCTCGATGGAGTTTTTGATTGACACTCTAACCTAATTCATCTTTGTCAAGGGTAGTGGTAGTAGCCATAGGTGTGGTCTTACTACTTGTGCTATCCATGGCAAATCGTTTGAGTAATTCCTTAGCATATTTTCCTTGATTAATAAATATGTCATTTGGTGACTATTTGATTTGTAGTCCAAGAAAATAATTGAGTTCACACATGTGACTCATCTCAAACTCATTTTTCATGGTATTAGCAAACTCTTAACATAGATTACTATTAGTAGAATCAAAAATTATGTCATCTACATATATTTGTATGATCAAAATATCGGTCTCAGTTCTCCTATTAAACAAAGTAGTATCTACTTTACCTATTTCAAAATCCGTTTCTAAAAGAAAATTCTTCAATCGATCATACCAAGCACAAGGTGCTTGTTTAAGACCATATAAAGCCGTTTTCAATTTAAAAACATGGTTTGGGAATTTTTCATGTTCGAAACCAGGTGGTTGCTTAACATAAACATCTTCCTTTATAAACCCATTAAGGAAAGCACTTTTAACATCCATTTGGAAAAGTTTAAAGTTCATCAAACAAGCAAAAGATAATAAAATACTAATTGATTATAGTCTAGCAACAGGAGCATATATTTCATCAAAATCTATGCCTTCTTCTTGATTATACCCTTTAGCAACTAGTCTAGATTTGTTCCTAACGACTTGTCCTGATTTATCTAACTTATTCTTGAATACCCATTTGGTACCAATTATAGTATAATCAGGAGGTCATGGAACTAAATCCTATACATCATTCCTTATAAATTGGTTTAACTCATCTTGCATGGCATTCAACCAAAACTTATTCTCACAAGCTTCTTGTATATTCTTTGGTTCAAAATCCGACAAGAAAGCCGTGTGAGAAATCATGTTAACATGAGATCTTGTCTGAATACCACGTGAAATGTCACCAATTATTAAGTCATGAGGATGATCTCTAACTTCAACAAAAGATTTTGGTAAAGTTGGAGACATCACAACAGGATCAATCGACTTGATTAGTCTATCAGCCGACTGATTCACATCAGTCGACTTGACTTCCTTAGCAGTCCATCTATCCGCAAGGGTAGTTTGCTTTAAAGATGTAATAACCTTATTTAAAGGTGATGAATCAGTTTTATCATCTTTAATTAAAGTTGATGAAGGCAGAGATTCATCAAATGCAACATGCATGGATTCTTTGATAGTCAATGTTGGCTTGTTAAAGATCTTATATGCCTTACTCCTATTTGAGTATCCTATAAATATACCCTCATTAGATCTAGGATCAAACTTATCTAGATTATCTTTAGTATTTAAAATGAAACACTTACATCCAAATATTTTGAAATAAGATACTTTTGGAATTCTATCAAAAAATAGCTCATAACATGTTTTCTTAAGCTTAGGCCGAATCAATATTCTATTTAAAACATAACAAGCTGTAGCAACGGCTTCAGCCCAAAAGTACTTAGGTAAATTGCTTTCAACAAGCATGGTACGTGCACACTTTTGCAAAGTCCTATTCTTTCTTTCGACCACTCCATTTTGTGGTGAAGCTTTAGGAAATGCAAATGAATGAGTTATACTATTCTTGTTGCAAATTCTGCAAACATTTCATTCTCAAATTCTCCACCATGATAACTTCTAATAGTGACTATGGTTAGAGATTTTTGATTTTGAATCCGTTTACAAAAATTTGCAAATTCATCAAAAGAATCATTCTTATGTTTTAAAAAGAAAGTCCAAGTGAATCGTGAAAAATCATGTACTAAAACAAATACATACCTACTTTTATTTAAAGAAGCAACTCTAGTAGGGCCAAATAAATCCATGTGGATTAATTCGAGAGGCCTACTAGTAGAAATTACTTCTTTTTTAAAAGTAGATTTAATTTGATTACCTAGTTGACATGCATCACATAACTTATCCTTTTTATAGGATAGTCTTGGCAGCCCTTTAACTAGGTTGTTCTTAGAAAATTTAGCAAGAGTTTTCATATTCACATGGCCAAACCGCTTATGCCATAGCCAAGAATCATTATTAGAAGCTACTAAGCAAAAATCATTCGAAACATCATATTACTTTAAACACAATTCATAAATGTTATTCTTCCTAAATCCTTGAAAAAATATATTTTGCATGGTAGAGTCGTAAATTAAACATGCATTTTTTTAAAAAACTATTTTATATCCCTTATCACACAATTGGCTAATACTCAACAAATTATGCTTAAGTCCACTAACTAGAAAAACATCTTCTATTAAAGAGTTAGTGTGCTTACCGACCATGCCTATTCCAATGACCTTCCCTTTGTTGTTGTCACCGAATGTGACTGTTCCTCCATCAATTTCTTGTATGGAAGATAGGAGATTGGCATGGCCAGTCATGTGCTTTGAGCATCCGCTATCAAGAGTCGCTTTCATCCCAAGTTGCTTGGTACGCCTTTTTGTTCTTCATGAACTTGTTCTTTATGTACTTGTCCTTCTTGAAGTTGGACGCCTTTCCTTTAGATTTCGCATTCTCTAGTAGGCAATCATTCTTCATGTGTCCTGTCTTGTTACACTTGAAACAAGTTGGAAGTTTATTAGTATCCTTAGATTTTGAATTAAATTTACCTTTCCTTAGGAACTTTTCAAACTTTCTTGTGAACATGGCTTCTCTTCCTCATCTTCTTCTTCATCCTCGGAGTCCGACATGGCCTTGAATGCTAGTATCTTCTTCTTTGATTGTTGAGGTTCTAGATCCTTCTTGCGTTCTTCAAGTTGTACCTCATACGCCATGAGGTTTCCCACAAGATTCTAAAGAGAAAGTTGTGTTAAATCGTTGGCCTCTTCTATGGCGGTGGTCTTCTTCTCCCATTCGAGGGTTAGTGCACGAAGAACCTTCCTCACCATTTCAGATTGAGTGTATGTCTTTCCAAGTGCCACAAGAGAATTTGTAATATCCGTGAACCTTGTGATCATTTCAGACACATTCTCATTTTCCTTCATGCGGAACATCTCGAACCTGTGAACAAGAACAGATATTTTAGATTCTTTTACTTTATTAGTTCCTTCATAAGTTACCTCGAGTGTGTGCCAAATTTGATGTGCGGTTGTTGCATTGGACACACGGTTGAATTCCTCCTTGGTAAGAGCACAAAATAGCGCGTTCATCGCCTTTGCATTGTTCATTGTTTGGCTCTTCATGTCGTCGTTCCATTGTGCATATGGAATGGTAGGAGCGGTTTACTCGGTCTCCGTCATGTTCCATATCTCATAGTTGATGGAATGGACTGAAGGTAGATTTTCATTCTACACTTTCAATAGTTGTAATTGGTTCCATCGAAGAGGGATGACCTTTGTGTGGATTGGCCTTCAGGGTATTGGTTTGGATTAGAAGTAGTTGTCATTGCCCTCAACCAGGCTTTGATACCAAGTGTTGGATCCTGTAGGCAAGGCAAGAAACACTAGAGGGGGGTGAATAGTGTTGTATAAAAATTAATACCAAAATTGAACTTTTTATTATGTCCAGTCGACTTGGAAAGAGAAATAAGTGACTGAGGCGTTAGATTAGAAGATTATTTTAGACAAGTCTGATCAGTCGACTTATAGCGGAAAACAATCGACTTCCCAGACAAGTTTTCGAAGAGTATGTTATACGAGTCTGACCAGTCGACTTAAAGAGGAGACGCAGTCGACTGTCCAGACAAGTTTTCAAATAAGAATTAAATGCAAGTAAAGAAAATGCAAGTTCAGAGAAATACAACCACGGAGTACACACGATGTATCCTGGTTCGGTCCTCCCGACCTACATTCAGTCCCTAAGCAACCCACTTGAGATTTTTCACTATTCTTGAAAAAATACAAGAATACCCTACGACCTTTAGACAACAACCTTGTCCAACCCGTAGACCTCTCTCACCACTAAAGAGAGCAAACCCACTCTTCAACCAAGAGTGAAAACCTGACTCTACAACCTACTGTCCTACTCTCCAACCGAGAGGACTACTCTCACAACCCGAGAGTGAAGGAAAACAATAAAAATATACAATCAACCTATAGCCTTGTTTTGTGATTGTGATTTTTGTATAGTGGCTAATAGGTCACTTCTGAAATCAGTCCAAAACGAAATCAATGTTATATTGGACTGAGATTTAGAGAACCAAGACTTAGAAGATTAGAGTGCTTGTTTGAATACTAGTTCTCTTTCAAAACCAAAAAACTTAAACTTTTTATCAAAATGCTTGGAACCTTTCAATGGTGATTCCTAGGCTCTATTTATAGAGAGGGATCACTAGGACGTTGTAAATCAGTTAATAAAACTGATTTAAAATGGATATAAAAACTTTTGAATTCGAAAAATAAGTTTTAAATTCTGAAATCTGTCGAAACGACTTGAATAGTTGACTGGGTTGCCATGATGAGTCGACTGGCCAGAGTTTGAAAGAGTTCAGACAGTTTCGTACTGGTACAGTCGACTGGTGCCATAAGGCAGTCGACTGGTACTTAACAGCTGATCTAATTCAAACTGTTTTGACCTTTAATCTTTTGAAATACACTTAATTATAAAGATGTGTGAGTGTGTGCATGTGACAAGGCTGTTACATCAATCTAAGACTCAAAAAAATAAGATTACAATTTGTTTTACAAGACATTTAATAATACATTGAAGCACGGGTCTTGTCTTGAGTCTTGAGCCTTGAGTCTTGAATAAGAGCTTGAACCTTTGTAGCTTGATCAATTTTCTTTGAGAGCTTCATTGGAGCACTTTGCACTTGTGTATCATACATAGTATGAACCTTGATACATCCTGCATTATATAAGAAGTTGCACAACTTTGCATTGTGTTATAGTCATCAAAACCAAGAATCAACATGGGCCACCCGGTTTGAATTGTAGGCAAAAGGTGTTGTTTCCTCTGTGCCACGTGGCACTGGGTCCCACCTACATTTTTTGTTGGGTGTTCTCAAGAGAGAGAATGAGGAGGGTGAGTGTAAATAATCCCATATCGAGAGTGTAATAGAAATAAATATTAAAATAATAATGCTTATGATCAAGAGTCACCAATTCGGTTAACCACCTTTTGAGAGGCAGCCTGTGGTGGGCAGTTGTACTATACTATAAATAATTTATCTTCTAAATGGTATAAATTGACTAAGCTAGGGGCAGGGGCGTTGTCACGCCTCACTTCCCAAAAATACGAAATGCAAGCACGTGACACGGTCCAGCGAATGACTTGTGTCATCTATAGGCTGTTATTGATCCAACTCAGTAATATCAACAAGAAGTAAAATAACCACGCATGCAATGAAAGAATAATTACATAAATAACAACATTGGAATTTAAGCATAAAAAAATAACCAACATAAAAATAACCCAACATCTGGAATAACAACAATATTCGGGTCAAAGCCCACAATACAAAGAAAACAACATTGTTCAATTTATTAAGTTCAAAAGGAGAAACAATATTTATTCAACCGCACAGCAACACAAGTCTTTCACCAATGTTGTTCTCCTAGTCCATCAGGAAAATCTCCTTGATTACCTGTAAGCTGTTCATCTAAGGAGAGGGAAAATGTCCTTAGAGCAAGTCGTAGACAGCAAGTATAGAAACAAAGAACAATGAGAATATCGGTATAACGATGAATTCAATAAACAATGAAATCAATAGTGTTGAACAGTGACAAAATGATAACAGTACAATATGCAATAATGATGATTTATCACGATAACGATGATTTATCACGATAACGATAAACAATAACAATAATGGTAACAATAACGATAACATTGTTCAATAAAGATGACAATATGCAATGACAATGTGATGAAAGTCTTAAGTCTATTATTCATTTTTAATCCTAGCTAATGCACGTACTACTGCATCCAATACTACAGGCTCCATGCATACAATCAATTTCTTTTAGACCATGGTGCTAGATTCTATAGTTCATGTACTGGGTACGATGACGATAACGATAACATCGGACATGTGTAATTTCTTACACGATGCCGATAACAATAAAAACACTGGACATGTGTAATTTCTTACACGATACCGATAACGATAAAAACACTGGACATGCGTAATTTCTTACAAGATGCCGATAACGATAATAATCACTGACCATCATCCGAGTACACTCACTATATTATCAACTACCCTAGTCAACCCTTAACCCCGGCTTGATTAGCATTCTTTATTCAATTAACATACAATAATGCGATTAATAAGGAACACTAGAAATATGAAAAAACAACCCTAAAATCATGCAATATACTCTATACAATTAAATGCACAAAATATAACATTATAGATTCAATTATATATTATTAAACATAGGAACCCAATTCTGGACAGCAGTAGGTTGCTGTAGCAAAATTAGAATTTCCGTTGCTACAAGATAGCAAATGTGGATCCGTCAGAAGGTCTAGAAACTACACTCCTGCCCGTTTCCAACACATATAATTAAGGTACATAAAAGTTGTGGTAACATGTGTCAAAAAAGCAAACTATACAGGATTTGTGTTCAGCCAGAATTTATAAAATTGTGTTTATACATATGGAACAGGACTGAAACAACATTAATTAATTCCAGAAAAATTAGGGAATGTTCTCTAATGTGTCTAGTATCAGCATGCAAAGTTTTGAGTCATTATCTTACAGTTAGCATGGTTAAATAAATTGTGAAACAAAGTGTGGCAGCAGTTTTTAGGATCTGAAATTGTACTACACAACAGCAGTAAAACTGCGATATCTCTCAAATCGTAACACGGAATTCAAAAATTCTGCATGTTATTGGCAACTAGACACTTGGGGATACATTTCATATTCAGAAAGGTATTGATTTTAATGATATTATCTAGGTTGAAACAACACGATAATATTCAGGTTGGCAGTAAATTCAGGGGTTCAATATAATTTTTCATGCATAAAAATAATCAAGATGTTATGAATGGTGAGTTAGAGGTTAATAATCATAAATCACAACAAGTTACCCCTATGTGAACATAGTATTATGATATATAATGTCCATAACCCTACTAATTATAATCATCTAATTTATCATTATCAATTACATGAACAATCAACCCTAATATACCATCTACAATAGTTTGTATAATGTCATGAGATGAAATGCAACAATAATTCCCTATTCTTATATTCAATAACTAACTACATGAATGCATGTAAGATCTCTATACATTATAGGAAGAAAGATGACACGATGTCAAGACTACTATTTGGGTTTGCTCGTATAAATCCGTAGTATCCCAACGATAGATGACAATAACAATATACGATATTCAATATGGATCTACTTGTGGGATTCAATAAATAATCTCGAATACAGTACAATACAATTCGAGAGTAAGATGACTTGCCTTTAGATGACGATTAGATCCGATAATTTGAGAATAACGAGATCGGAATCCCGGCGACGAGCAAAGAGTCACGATGATCACGATCAGGCACGGATCTCGTTGATCAAGATGGTGATCAAGATGAAGAGTAAGCGAATCCAACGGTCGAGATCGAACATAAAATATTTATGAATTAGAAGAGTACTAAAAGAGTAAATATATCATGATTGACAATTTGATGAATGAGAACAAAAGTGGATCAAATGTTTAAATCACCAAGTAGAAGACGAACGAGATGCTGCGGTCGACGAGGTGCAAATGGGAACTTGAGGACGAAGAATAGGGGGCTGCACTGGAGTGGGGCGGCGTCGAGGTTGGAGGAGGACGACGAGATAGCAGGAGGCTGGCATCGATGGGTTCGCCTGGCTGACTATTGTCGCTGTTGTGCAACGTTCGGGCGAAGACTGCACGGGGATGATGGGCTATCGACTGGTGGAGGGGAAGAGAGGCGGAGAGGCAGGTGGATGATCATAGGGAGTAAGTGATCGGGAGAGTATATGGCGGCTGTATAAGTAATTAGGGTTTCATATGGTTAAACAAGAGATGGATTATATATGGGATGGTTTGGGTTTTTAGGGTTAAGGGGTAGGGTACAATGGGTAATGGGTAGTTGGGTTGTGGGTTTAGGTGGTAATGCTATTGGGTTTGGGTATAGATAAAAGATCCAATAAGGTTTTGAATAGGATTTATAAATATAAATAAAAATAGGATTTTTAATATACAATGAAAATGTAATAATAATAAAAATAATAATACTAATAATAGTAAAAATAACAACAATAATAATAATAGCAGAAACAATAATAGTAATAATAACAAGAATAATAGGGTTTGAATTAAAATATAATTTCATTGGAAAATAGGTACAAATAAAATCATCGATTCAAAATAGACTTTAATAGAAGATCCAACAACACATTTTAACAAAAGAATTTGAAAGCGGAAAAATAATTTACAAAAATTTTAACTACGGAAAATACACAGAAAATACGTTTTTACGAAAACATGGGTTACAGGCGTTACACACTCACCCAACTGTAACGGCCTGTCTTACTGACGTTTTCTAACAACCTTAAATATGTATGCACAGGCATAGTATGGATGACTTCTTCATCCGAATTATCCTTTTCACTTTTTGCTTGCTCTACGACATCTTCATCATGATTTGACGGAATATCTCTTAACATTTATTATTCAACTTCCTCTTTCCTTGCATCCAACATCTCTAAATCAATACCAAGGAGATCGCGTACAATTTACACTCAGTCGAAGTCCATGTTCCCCATCACGGCCACCCCATATATAGGAAACCCAGTAATCATTCCTACATTTTGGAGAGTGACAGTCATCTCTCCTACTGGTAGATGGAATGTGTGGGTCTCCGGTCTCCATCGCTCCACAAGAGTTATAAGTAAATGACGATCAAGCTTCACACCCCCTATAAATCTGCTCCGTAAAAATCGACTTGGACCAAGTACAAAGCAATACGGGGGTCCATGAGAAGAACCGCGTGCTTCCGAAAGTTACACTTCTTTGCAGACTCATCCCACATGGCTTGGGATCTATGTATAGGTTGCAACGCGAGTACGCTTGAGTCCATCGGTCCTGGAGATGCAAGTCCAACCGAAGACGATGGACCGACTTCAGCGGATCAAGAATGACAGCCACCAATCTACATGAACAAATACAAATCATGGTATTATTGATAAAATATTACATATTCGTATTTAAACTAATAATAATAATCAATCTTACTTCTGTAAATGGTTCGCCACTAGTGCTACCTGAAGGGCTTCTCGCTTGCCTCGTTCTAGCTATTTTCTGTATCAACAATAAACATAAGGTTAATTGATACGTGTTTTAGCAATTTCTCTATCAAGAATAAACAAAGCGAAAATGTGGAAAAATGCACAAACGGTAACGAAAAATTTTGAAACTTTGTAAGTGGGTCGGACTAACGTAACACAAGCCAACGCAACTTATAGAAATGTGTCCAAACTCAAGGTTTGTAAGATATGATCGAGTATCACTTTATTTCTAGAAAATCCAAAATAAAGCCGTTTGTGAGGTTTTCTACGTTTATGCACTCAAAATATAAAAAAATAGTTGTTTTAGTTGTTTTTTGTACGAAAACGTATAAAATCGCACAAACGACAACGAAATATTCCTAAACTTTGCGAGTAGGTCGAGCTCACCCCACACAAGCCAACGCAACTTGTAAAATTGAGTTTCGACTCACTGTTTGCAAGTTACGGCCATGTATCGCTTTCATTCACGAATAAGAATGAAATGCGATACACGACCGTAACTCGCAAACCATGAGTTGAAACTCAACTATAGAAGTTGTGTTGGCTTGTGTGGGGTGAGTCAGACCAACTCGCATAGTTTCGTAATTTTTGGATACTGTTTGTGCAGTTTTCTCAGGTAACCATACTCAAATTGTTTGAAGTTATAATTGTTGTTGTTCGAGATACGTGAGAAAATCACACAAATGGCAACCAAAAATTACGAAACTTTGCAAGTTGGTCAGACTCACGTAACATAACCCAATGCAACTTCTAGAGTTGAGTTTCACCACACGGTTTGTGAGATACAGCCGTGTATCACTTTATTTTGGTTTTTCTTGACCAAAAGCGGTACACAACCGTATCTTGCAAACCGTGAGTCGAAACTCAATTCTACAAGTTGCGTTGGCTTCTGTGTCGTGATTCCAACCCACTCGCAAAGTTTCAAAATTTATTTTGACCGTTTGCACAATTTTCTCACGTAAACTTACTCAATTTTTTGGAAGTTCAAATTGTTGATGTCTGACCTACGTGAGAAACGCGCGCAAACGATATCCAAAAATTCTGAAACTTTACGAGTTGTTCGGACTCACATAACACAAGCCAACACAACTTGTAGAGTTGAGTTTCGCCTTACGGTTTGCGAGATACGACCATGTATCGCTTTATTTTGGTTTTTCTTGACCAAGAACGATACACGGCTGTATCTTGCAAACCGTGAGTTGAAACTCAATTCTACAAGTTGCGTTGGCTTGTGTGTCGTGATTCCAACCCTCTCGCAAAATTTCGGAATTTTTTTGTCGGTTTACGCAGTTTTACTAATATCGAACAATAAAAAATACGGCTCAATCTACAATTTGAGCGAACAACAACAACTACGTCTGTAGTTCCACTGTCTAAATTCATCAAATATCTACATAAAAACTACTACATCTATAAAATTACGCATCACAATAATCAATTCATGTAATTAGAAAACATTAAAAAAATTAAAAAAAACCATAAATACAACTACAAAGCCAAAGATTTAGTCAATACCTTGCACAACTACGAATTTCCCCAATATAGGTGTTGTCGCCGAACTAGGGTTTCCACTTCCCGATTTGTATTTGAAGATTGGAGGAGGAGGGATTTCGAAGATGGGGGGGTCCGAAGATTGGAACTGAGATTGGGAGTAAGAAAGAGATTCTGAGAACGGAGCAGCGACAGTAGCCGGTGGCAGAGGAGGAGTTTGGTAGACCATTGGGGTTAGGGTTTCGACGGGTTTCGGAGGGTGCTTCGGAAGAGGGGGGGGGGGAGAATTGCATTTGTATGGTGATAAAATATACTTTGAAGACCACAAATCTGCAACTTTAATTTGTTAAATGCTCATTTTAATTGCTTCTGCATTCTCCTTTAGGAAGACCATATCTAGTTCTATATGTTGGCTCCATTTTAAATCCTGTAAAAATGAAATTGTTAGTTTCTTGATAAAAAATCTATTAGAATGTTATCATTTACTTTTGTATTTTCTATTAAGACATCATAATGTGCTAACTCCATTTGCCATCTTATCAATCTTTTATTTGCTATAGTTGGGTCTATTATTTTGTTAATCCAACTCTTTGCTTGTATATTATCTGTTCTTACTGTGAATTTTGTATGTATTATGAATAATTCAAACTTTTTTATAGCTTTTAAAATTGCTAATAGTTCTTTTTTATTTATGTGGTAATTTTGTTGGGTTTGTGTGAATGAACCACTAGTATATCGACTAGTCTTTTATCTTTTTCACCTATATCAATAAATTCTAATACTGCTCCCTAATTATCTTTACATGCATCTATTTTAATTATCCATAAACATTCTTTAACATGTAGTCATAGATTATTTAGTTTTGAAGTTTGTTGTTTTAATATTTAAAAAATTTTCTTCATCCTCTGGGGTCCATTCTTATTTCTTAAACTTTTTTAGTTTTTGTTGTAACCAATTTTTTTATGCTGATAAATTCGGTATGTATCATTTTATTTGATTTAGTAGTTTAATTATGACTTATACTTCTCTTTTTTCTTTTAGGACATTAAGAAATGTCTTTATTTTTTTTTTGCAATATGTGGTTGTAGTTCTATCCCTTCATGTGATAATTTTGTTCCTAAGAATTCGATCTCAACTTTGAACAATTCCATTTTCTTTTTTGATAGTATAATACCTGCATTTTTTACTATTTCTATGAATTTTAGTAAATGCTCTTTATGTTGTTCTTCATTTTCGGAAACTATTAGAATATCATCTACATATACTATATTGTATTTCTCAAATATCTTATCCATATATTCTTGAAATACTCCTGGACTGTTTTTATATCCAAATGGTAATACGTTCCGTTCATAAAATTCTTGTGGCGTACTAAATGTTGTTAACTGTTTTGACTATTCTGTTAGTTTACGTGGTAAAATCCTGATTTGTAATCAAATTTGGAATATATTTTTTCTTGTTCTTACTGTGTTTAGTAGTATCTGCATATGTAGTAGTGGATATCCAAATCTTTTAGTATTTTTATTTAATTCCTTATAATTTACTACCATTCGAGATTTTCCTCTTTTTCTGAATGTTTTTCTTACTATGAATGCTCGTGATGAATGTAGATTTTGTGATTTTCTTATGTAATCGTTTTCCACTAGTTCCCTTATATGTATTTTAAATTCTTCTATATCTGTTGGAGTATGTCTAATGGGTTTAACTTGTATTATTTTGGTCTTATCTATTAGTTCTATATGAGCTGTGGGTTTACTTAAGTGCCATTTTGGTAAAGGGTCGTCTCCACAGAGATCTTCTAGTTGTTTTTTGTAAAATTTCTTGTGTAATTGTTACTTGTACTTGTTTTATTCTAGTTTTATTTGGTAAATATTGGTATTCACCACGCTGGGCTGAAGAAACTTTGATATGTGGTAGGTCTGTTATAGAATAAGGTTGTGTTTTTCTAATTACTATTGCTTGGTGTTGACAAGGTGTTTTAAAAATAACCGATTTATGTGATATAGTTATAGGATAGTATTGTTGAAAAAAAGTCATTTCCTAATAGTACATCATTATTCATGTCATCAAACTGGTATATTATTGGTATTTTTAGTATGTAATTTCCTATTTGTATAGTAACATTTTGTTGGTACTTATCAAGTATGACAGTTTGTCCAGTTAATCCGATTATCATTTGTTTATTATATCCATCTTATTTTCATCTTGGTAGTATATTTTCACGACATAAGCTAGTGCATGCTCCAGTGTCTATTAGAATTTGATATTTTCTTGATTTTTATCCTTCGCAGACAAACTCTGTTAATATGTATAATGTATTTTTTGTTACTCTTAATGGATTCATTTACATAATATTATATTTATTATTATCCTTTCATTGTTTACTGTTATTGTAATTTCTTCTTCTTGAATTGAGTAAGTTGTACTGATGTTAGGAAGTCAGTATCTAATAACATTTCATTAACATTGTGTTCTGGATCTATGTGTAAATGTAATAGCATTTCATTTCTATCATTTATCCTCAGTGGCAGTATTTTTTTATGCACAATTGAATGTCTATTATTATAATAGTCTATGTAGCGCCCCGAATTTCTAATATAATATCTTAGAAAATACGTGGCACAATATCAGCATCAACTTCAATGTAACATTAAACACAACCAACACCAATAAAATTTTCAACTTTTATTACAATAATCTTTTACATAGCACAGCGGAATACGAAACATCTCAAATCATAACTTTCTTTTAATCACAACACTGTCTTTTTACAACACTGCTTTTACAATTTTACACCAAAACTCTACTATATCAATTTATCTCAAAACTATCTCAAGCATCCAAACCTCCAAGCTCTAAGCAACAACCTGTATCACATGAGGCTAGAGATGATCCCTAACCCTCAAAACTAAAGGGGTCAGCCATAAATGGTGTGAGTGACATAAAAGCAAACAACATCAATAAACATTAAGCATGGATTCATAAACAACATGTAATAAACAAGAATACATAAAATGTGACATAGCAAGGAAACATGTAAACAACAAGTGAAGCTAAACTAATTGTCAAGTGTAGGAAACAGGAAACCACATGCGTAAAACCAAGTCAAGAAAACACAATTTCTATATGCGGACTCTCTAATGCATACTTGTCGAAGTCTATGCACCTCACTCTACATAGGTTCGGTGCAAGCCCTTAACGTCTCCATATAATAGGGTTCAATCCCCGCTATGCAACTAATCCTAACACGATGATTACTACGAGATAAAGATAAACTGTGAGTATTAGCCCATGCACAATAATTCCGGAGATAAATCCCACACCACAAGTAATTTACCTGGATAATTCTGGAGATCATCCCACACCGAAACATGACACATCATCACATGAATACCACATGTGCGTCGTCTCGACCCCGATAATTTCGGAGATCAATCCTACTCCACAAGTAATTACCTGGATAATTCCGGAGAAAAATCCCACACCACAGGTAATTTACCTGGATAATTCCGGAGATATATCCCACACCACAAGTAAGTTACTTGGATAATTCCGGAGATTAAATCCCACACCGAAAGCCATACTGAGGTACATAACTCATGTTACCGTTCATCATATCACCACTAGTGCCTGTCCTTATCATTTTTGGGTTATTTAATTACTTAACGAATCTCCTAGAGTTGATGCACCCTACCGGACTTAACTCAACAACTGAACAACTAAAATGCCTCAACAGGCCCAAACATAATTAACTCAAACGCCGGTAAACTAGGGTTACACACATCCTCTAGAGACTCAACTCAAATATCTCAACCAAACTCACATCTTAAACTACTCAACTTAACATCTTGAAATCATATGTTTAACAGAAGATAAAGTATAGCTTAAAACATTTGAAGAATAAATCATTTAAAGGACATTCAAGTTTATGGGAACACATCAGCACCAGTCGACTAATACAGGAGTAAGTCGACTGTCCAGAGGGAAAATTCCACGATTTTAAGAAAATAAGTTAAGTATTATAAGTCGACTTAAAAAGGTCATAGGTCGACTTAACAGAGAGAAATTTTAGTAGTTTTTCAAGAAAATATTCTAAGTGTTATAAGTCGACTTAAAATATCATAGGTCGACTGTCCAGAAAGGAATCTACAATAAAATTTGAAAAATAATACGAAATGTACCAGTCGACTGAAAAAGTCCTAAGTCGACTGTCCAGAACGGATTTTCAAGGAAACTAAAGATCACAGCAGCCGGGTCGTACCAGTCGACTGAAAGGTCTGCCAGTCGACTGTCGGCCTACAGACTGCATAGTTTTGGTTGTACATGATAATCAAAATTAGAGTTTTCTAAAAGAAATCATTGTTTACTAAAATAATTTGTATTCAGATAAAAACGTCGATTTCAAAGAATCCCCGGTTTGGGTATATTTCCTCAATTCAATTAATTTCTCAAAACTTAAATTTTCATGTCAAGATTCTCTTGATTCATAATTCTTCCACTCAAAATTCTCAAAACTGAATTTCTTCCACAACTCATAACCAAAATTCTGATTTGTAATCACAAGATTCAATTGTTCATCCAATCCCTTATTTTCACAACCATACTCAAATCCTAAACATGCTTTCTAGCAATAAGAATTTATCAATCAAGATCTATTAAGCATTCATAGATTTCACATACATAATACAAACAACAACCATTGCATCACTCACATACAAAATACACTAAATAAACAAATATGTCAAAACAAACAACAAAACAATCACGCACCTAATTCAAAACAACAAACCAATTTACATCACTCACCTTAGAAATGAAGAGATCCAACAAGATATCCTCTTTTTCTGCGAGATCCAAATTCCTCCTCTTGATCCTCCCAAAATCACAAAATTCTATATTGTGCAGCGAATGACGGCTGCAAATTTCTTTTAAATATCCGGAATAAGGAGTTTAGGGTTTTCCAAACACTTTTACAAAATAACCCCCTTGAAATACAACTTTACATTAATGGATCCCTTATGTTGGAAACTAGATAAAATCATTTAAATTAGGATTTAAAGGTAAAACATACTCATTAATCTCAACCGGCACTGTTCAAAACGTCCAGAAAGTAAATTTTGTATTTTAACCACTAAAAATGACAAATTTGCAAAAAGATCCTTCTTTTCTCAAAATTTGCAAATAGATCCAATTAATTTCAGAAAAATCTGGAAAAATTATAAATAAATCCCAAATAATGATTTTCCATAAAGAAAATTTGACTTTTGAACTTCTCAAGAAAATATTTGCACGTGTTTTGCACGTGTAAAAAGATATATTTTCAGAAAATATTTATAAATTCTCCAAAAATCAATTTAATCATTTATATGGATTTTCTAATGGTATTAATTATGTTATTTTTATATTTGTTTGTTTAATATATGAATTAGTAGCTCCTGTATCTACAAGAGCTACTTGTTTATTCCATTTTCCACTGTCATAATATTTATTTCTATTTTAAATTTGGTATTATTTTGATTGTCTAATGTATTTATTATTGGTATTAATTTCAATACTTGTTGTTTGTTTCTTATTGATAGTGATATCTTTCCGAACATTATTTGTGGTGATTTTCCTTTTGCAATTTATTTTGCTTTATTAAATTCAAATTATATATAGTTTGGTATAGTCATTTCAGGTTTTTCTCTAGCTGGTTTGTATCTTCTCTGAACAACGGTTCTATCTTAGAATTATCTGTATTTCTATTTTTTACTTCATGCTTACTAGTGAAAGCATAAATATTTCTTATTTGTATACTCATAACTTTGCTTTTTTGTATCATTTCTATTCCTGATAACCTGTAGTACATGGCTAAACTTTTGTCCTTATTTTCTTCTATCATACTTATAGAGAAATTAGGTATTATTGTAAATTTTATCTTTTGATACATTAGGTTTCCTTGTACTATTCCTATTAAGGCATCTTGTGTACTTGATATTATTCTATCATCCATTAGGTATATTTCTAGGGGTGTATTTAATCATTCCTTAAAATAAGCTTTTTTTAATATTTGTACTGCTCCTAAATGTATGTGTCATAATATTTTTTTGATTTTCTCACTTATTTTTTTCATTTCTTGTCTTATTATTTTTTCTGTTATTAATGAAATTATGATTTTTCCTTGGGCTTGTTCAATGTCTATACATTGTTCATTATTTTTGGCTATTATGATGGTATTATTTTTCCTTTCAAATATTGGAAGTTTAAATATCTCTTTTGGGTTTATGTCTAATTTGGTTGCTCTTATTTTATCGTATTTCTGTATATCAAAACTCATTCTTTCCCTTAGTTCTTCATTATTTTCTTATCATTGTAATTGTTCTCATATTTATGTTATTTCTGTATCATATTTATTTCACATTCTTCTGTTTCATCTTTACTACTTCCATTATCTTCTTCCAGTACCATTATTTTTTCATCTTCACTAATTCTTGACCAGTCTTCCTCATATTCTATGGGTTCAGAGTTTGTGTTATTCATCTCTTCAATTTCTTCTATGTTTTTTATATTTTCTTTTTTTCATTCTCTTAGGGTAATTTTGTGATATATGTCATATTTCTTCATATATATAACAATTACATTTCTTTGGGTTTTTCGGATATTGCCTATTTTTATTTATTCTTTTGAATTATTTTTTATAGGGTTTATTTATATCTCTTAAAAGTTTTTCTATATTTTTGAAACTTGTGTTTACGTTTCTTTGTATAATTATAGTTATTATTACATACCCAATTATTTGATCTTGCATCTTCACAACAAATTCTTTGTTTATATGTTCTACAGTATTTTATAGTTGCTTTAGCTTCTCGACACACTTTATCCCTATAATCTTTTACAAATTATATTCTATACCCTAAAGTATCTACTTCTGGTTTTACTTTCTCACCTATGTATGCACTATAAATGTTTATACTCCATGGATCAGGTAGTTTTAGAAAAAAAATTAATCTAAGATTGCACTACTTTTTTCTTTTGTATAATAACTATCTTGAATATATTCTTGGAATTCACAAGCATAGTTGTCAAAATAATACATATCGCATATTTCTAAATTGCTTAATCTCCATCTTGCTTGGTTCTTTTTGTATATAATGTGTTTTTCTCCTTTATCGTAGACACTAAGTTCTGTTCTTATTGCTATCTCGTAATTTGTAATTACTTCTTTTAGTCCTAAAGTTCGTTGTGCTAGTTTTCTTCTGTTCCTTTATCATCAATTGGTCTTGATTTTTTGATACTATTTCTTTCTTCTTTCTTTAGTTCATTTCACTATTTTGCTACTACTCCTATAAAGGTTGCTTCTATAAATTTCACAAATGAATTTCCTAAAAGGTTTTGCCTAAATCCTACTATTACTGAAGTTTTTACCCATTCTTCTATTGTCCTATCTACGTCTTTTACCCAGTCTAGATCTAGCCATTCTCAATTTTCTGCTATTCCTTTTTTGTAATGTTCTGCAGGTTCATATTTTGGGATTTCTTTTTCTTTATCTTTTCATAACTTATTTTTTTTGTGTCTTGCCATTTCCATGGTAGGTGATAAGGTCTTTTGTTAGGCGGTGGCCTTAAGATTTCGTATGTATTAATTAAATTTTCTGTAGGTTTTGTTCAAATTTTGTCATCTTCTTGATCCATTTTTACTTCTTCATTTGGTATGTCTAAATGTAACGCCCCGAATTTCCAATATGATATCTCAGAAATACGTGGCACAATTCCCAGCATAAACCTCAATTCTAATAGTAAACATAGCTAAAACACAGAGAATTTTTTTAAACTTTTATTACATTAATTCTTTACAAAGCACAGCGGAAAACAAACACCTTGAATTACAAATTCTTTCTTTTACAACACATCTTTTACAATTTACATACGCCATAACATCATTCTATCTCAAGCATCCAAATCCCAAGATATAGATACCTACCTGTAAAACATGAGGCTAGAGATAATCCTGACCCCTAAAACTACAGGGGTCAGCCATAACGGTGTGAGTGACATAAAAATAAATGCTACATAAATAAAATATAAGGCATAGAGTCATGAACAACATGTATCAACAGTAAGAATAAATAAATAAGAAATAACAATAATAAAACATGAAAACATCAAGTGAAACTAGAATAAGTGCAAGTGTAGAAAAATAGGAAACAACATGCAAAAAACCAAGTCAAGAAAACATCAATGCTATATGCTGACCCCCTAATGCATACTTGTCAGATTCTACGCATCCCACTCTACATAGGTCTGGTGCAAGCCCTATCATTCTCCACTTGATAGGGTTTAATCCCCTGTTATGCAACTAATCCTACTATGATGACTACTATGAGATTTAGATAAATTGTGGGTATTAGCCCATGCCCCGATAATTTCGGAGGTCAATCTCTATCCACAGATAATTCCGGAGACTATTTCACTCACACCTGGGAATCTTCGAGAATACCCCACACCGCAAGCTATGGCACCTCATTACACGAATACCCGATGAGTGTCGCCTCGACCTTAATAATTCCGGAGATCAATCCCACACCGCATGTAATTCCTGAGACTATTTCACTCACACATCGATAATTTTGGGGATTATCTCACACCGCAGGCCATACTGAGGTCCATAACCCATGTTCTTGTTTCATCATATCACCATCTAGTTCATGTCCTTATCTTGTTAAGTTAATTAATTATTTATTAGACTGTGAATCTCTTAGGGTTTGTGTACCCTTCCAGGCTTAACTCAACTGAACAATAATCAAAAGCTCAACCACCGCTAGTTAGGGCCACACTCAATCTCTAAAGACTCATAACTCAACCATCAATACTAAAAACTTTCAATAAAACTCATACATTCATCATCAAAATTTTTATATAAAGAAAACTTCTAAAATCAACAAAATTCAAATCTATATAATGTACTCATAAAATTCCAGAATTCAAATAAAATATTAAATCCATTAAATAATAGAAAACCATATTTTGAAGTCGTAGAATATCCCAAAACACCAATTCCTTTGAAAAACCAAAATAGTTAACTTAATAGGGTCATAAGAATACATTTAAAACTTTATTAGAATTAAAATATAACTCTTTGTAAAATACTGTAATCTGTAGTAAAAACATCATCTAAAACAGTAGAGCAATAATCTATAATATCGAGGAAATAACCGTTTAAAGAAAACATGAGAAAACTCGAGAAACCCATCAGTCAGGACAGTGACAGCCAACTTTCAAAAATGGACGGTCAACTGTCCTGAGAAAATTCGAAACTCAAGAAAACCATCAGCCAGGACAGTGACAGTCGACTGTCGAAAATGGCCAGTCGACTGTCCTGCGAAAATTCGAACTCAAGAAAACGACACGACTGTCGACTTCAGTTCAAAGACAAAGCAGTCGACTGTTATTGCAAACAAAATTCGAAATTCAATAACTGGCAGTTGACTGTCGACTTCAGTTCGGTCGACTGTCAATTATAACAGGTTGCAGTTTTGAAATTATGTACATGTTTTAAACTGATACGTCGATATATCTTTGTAAAATCAAAATTAAACTTCCTGAGATGATAAAATATAACTTGTATGACATATAGGAGGTTATAAAACACATCAAAACATATCAAGATCTCAAAAGAGTAAACCTTTCACAAAATTCTTCAAAATCAGTAAAAGTGTATATATGTGTATTTGTGCATCAGTTTGGCATCAAGATCTCTTCAATTAGAGGTGGTATAATGTTCAAAACTACCTCAGTACCAAACAACTCAAATCCAACTCGAAAACATCACAAATTCACAAAAAAAGTCAATTTCGGCCATAAACCTCCAGACCAGAAAAACCAATACCCCTATTTCAATTCAAAACTGATCTTTTTAAACTCGAAAGCTCCTCCTGTAATTCATTTAACTCATATGCAATCACTCACAATAGTTTACTTATGAATATATGTGAACACGACATGTATTTGTCAAGTTTTACTTCTTAAAAAAATGTCAAAACAGTGCATAGACATACACAACAGTAAAGGGGGTTCATCTTAATTCAATTTTGTGCATCTCAACATATAATTTCAATAAAACATTCAAAATAGCAAGTATATGATAGAAAATAACATACCCATGATTTCTATTAGGTTCTTTAACTATCTCAAATCATCTATATAAAGTTTTAATCATCAAGCATATGTTTCATGAAAAGATTCAATTTTTAATTCATCCATCCATCAAAATTCATTATATCTACATACCATCATCTAACAACTTTCTAATAGATAAATCATCACATACAACATTATTAGAACAATAAGAAAATAAACATATGTCACTCACCTTATTGAAGAATCAACCGAAGATATTAAAGAAATAAGAAAATCTCTTTTTTCGCAAGAAAAACAAGATCCTCACTTTGAAACTCCAAGAAAATAACAATAAGGAAATTCTTTTGTGTTGTGCAGAAAAGAAACGGCTACACCTCACCTTATATAAGCCGGAAATAGGATATCTAGGGTTTTTGAATAGATTTGTAAAATACCCCTTTTAAATATACCTTTACATATGATACTACATCATATCAACCGAACAAAAATCCTTCTCGAAAAGCATCTGATTAGGCGATTCAAAATAGGCAATTCAAAATCCCCCAGATCTACACTCTAAATTCCCCAGATCTCTTCTCCCCAACCCCCTGCGCCGTCTTATCCTCTCAGATTCCGTCATCCCTCCTGTTCTCTAGCTTTTCCCCTTCTTTCGGTTTGCTAGCTAGAGTTTCCCCTTCAGCCTCCCCGCTTCCTCCCTCTGCTCTCTCTGGTGGCCTAGCCTTCCGCATCAGCGTGCGTTCCTGTTCAGCTTCGGTGGACTCGACAAGTTGGAGTGCAGTGCCTCTCCTTTTTGCTCCTTTCAGTTTGAGTCCTTCGAGGACGTGTGCCCCGAGCTTGGAGGTGTTTCGCTCGGAGCTGCGTAGGCATCCCTCTCACGCCTCTAGACTTTTGGGGTTGGTACTGCTTCCCAGCCTAGGTCCCAGCAGCCCCCGTATTTCTTGGATCCTAGCAGCGTTCCCTTTGCTAGCCTATCACTGTCAGTAGTTGTGCACTTGTTATTCATTTTTTGGCTGTTTTCGCTCGCGTTTATGAGCGCGCTCAGATTCGTTTTATTTCGAGATCATCTTTGATCTCGTTCCTCTTCTCCCTTTATTTCGTTCTTTCTTCGTTCTTGCACTCAATCTCTTTGAGATCCGTTTGAGCGTTAGTGGTTATTGGTTTGATTGATTGATTGTTTGTGGTGGGTTGAGCTTGGTTAGATCTTACGACCCCCTCGGTAAGATCTAGCGCTTCATCGTTCATTCTTTTGGTTGAGCTCGTAGAGCTCAGGTGTTTAATATTTTCAACATTTTTGGAAGTTGTTTTTTCTCCCTTTTCGATCTTCAGGATGATCGCTACAGTGTCGGTTTGTTAACCCTTCTAATCTTTAATTTTTCCTCCTTTCCTTCTCCCTTTTTTTGTTGTGGGCCTGGGCCATTATGGGCCCCTCATGGGTAGATATTGTTAATTTTTTTTATAATAAATTCAATAATAAGGTCGATATTAATGAGCCTTCTCAGTGTAGCCCAGACTCGCTGAGTACTCATTTCGTTCGGCCTAATCCGAAGAAGATTCTAGGGCGATTGTCTTTGTCCCTTTACTGCCCTTTCACCTCTCCCTTCAGTTCCCATTCAAAGTGTTCCTCGTCTTCCTCTTTCCCCCAAGCATTGGTTTGTTACCGCTGTCTCCAAGCTAGTCACATTAAGGCATTCTACACCGACAACATGAAGTGCTTTTTCTGCTTGAAATCTGGCCACTCCCGAAACCGCTGCTTTTCTTCACAGAAAATTTTGGGGTTGAACATGGGAGTTCCCATTTCCGATCAAGTAATAACCGCGCTTGACTTACCCTCTCTTCAGTCCAAGCTAGCGGATCTTCAAGCCCACAAGCCTAAAAAGGACAAGTTATCGTCCTTTTCTCCCCTCCTCCCTACCCCTCCTATCTCGCAGAGTATTATCGCGGCGGAACATTCCACTTCCCAAGTGAGTTATAAACCCTCCTCACAATTGACCAAGCCTCAGGTCACATTTGTGTTCATTCCTGCAACTGAACTCTCCGATAAAATGAACTTTTTTGAGTGCTACGGCATTGTATCTTTCAGCGGAGGTTCGGTGTCCAACTCTACTTTAGATTCTTTTCTTAGCAATTCATGTAATGTGCAAGAGTGGGTGTGGGCTATCAACACTTGTTCCAATGGGGAAGTGGTCATTAACTATCCCTCTCTTAAAATCCTAGAAGATCTTATTGGCATCAATTCTCTTTCTATCGGATCTATCAAGTTGTCCATTCGCAAATGGTTGTATCAGGGCCATCCCCCTCCTTCCCTGATCCACTCTCCTTTCAAAGTCACACTATTGGGACTTCCGCTGTTCTGTGATTCTCATCGTGTCGTCGCTGACATGACTAAATGTGTTGGAGAATTGCGTCGCATTTCTTCATCTTCCATGCTGGCTTCAGGGTGCCTCAGGTAGAAGCTGAGTTCTCTTGTCTGTCGATGAATGATAGAATTGATGTTTTCTCGTTGAGAGATAATAAGTCCATATTTTCCATTTCGGTCATTTACCAAGATCTTTCTAAAGGAGGTCCGTCTCCAGCTCCTTTGCCTCTGGGGGTTGCCAAAACCCCTGTGAAAACCACTACCTTCCACAATACCTTCTCGATTGGAACCTCTTCTCTTTCGACTACTCCTTCATTTAAATGGAAGTTGTCGCACAAAGATCATCCCTAAAAGAATCTCCCTCTTCAGCGCAGAGGATTTAGCACTCCTACCAACTCAAAAATCTCGCCTTCTAAAGCTCACAACTTGGTCTGGATTAACCCAGACATCGCCACAGTGAAAAACCATCCTGCTTCTCAACCTGTTCCTATCGAGCTTCCTCCTAAGCTACCTCTTCAACCTTCATTCAAGTCACACTCTTCCCTGGCCCCCATTGCTCCAGCGGCTACTGGCTCTGCTCCTTCTAAGCCTAATCTGGTTGATTCTAATGAGAAGTGGCCAGTTTGGGAGTGAATCCCCATTATTCTTCCGATTGGGACAAATTCAAAAGTGTTGTCCACTGCACTTCCTCATCAGGGCCTATATCCTCTCCTAAGACTGGCAAAGCTTTCTCTTTCGCCTCTCTGAAACCCGATGCTTGGGTAGATAAAGATAATCTTCTGGACGAAGAATTAGCAGACTGGATCAATCCCTTGCACAAAAGCAGGTAATCGTCAATTTTCATTCAGTTGTTATTAAGCTTCGTTCTTCTAATTGTCTGGCTTTCAATAGCGGTTGCAATTTTCGATTTGGCCTCTTATCTTCGTTTTCGAATAGATACACTCTTACTTACTATCTTGCGACTTATTATCATTTTAATTCTCCTCTTTGGGCTCCTGCTTCGACTCCGGTGGGATTCCACCAACCCCGTCGATGTAGAGAGATAACCCACTCTTCTCCTCCCCCTCGTTCCATTCTACTGGTCCTAATGTTCGGATGACCATTAACTTCTCCGATTCAGATTGCCTTTTGGAGGAGTCAATGCGATCAGCTATCTCTGCCCACCCTGGGAGACAGCAGTCTACTAGTGCCCAAAAGAAACCTATCTCTGTCATTCGCTCTAGCGCCCGTATTCGGGCCAATAAAGTCGCGAAACATTTGGTAGATTCTCAGACATCCCTTGCGGCTCAGATCCGCAAGTTGGATATCCCCCCTCCCCTGCATTCTTCATCTGGGAAGGAACAACTAGGGTCTATCTACCTTGACTCCCTCTCTAATCTAGACATGCTTCACCTGTCTAGGGAAATGGGGTTTCTTGTTAACTCGGATAACTTTGTTGACTTTGATTCGATTCGTCGCCATGAAATCTCTAGAGCTTTTGAGACTTTGGATTTTAATGATTAGCATCTCTTGGAATATTCGGGGGCTGCAGTGTGCGACTAAGCAACAAGCATTGTTTAACCTGATTTCTTCCTCACACTGTGATATGATCTCAATACAAGAATCGAAAATTGAGTCCCCTTCTCCTACCCTCTTACATTCGATCGGTGGATCATTAATCTCCAATTGGATCTCTCTTGATGCCATAGGATCAAGCGGAGGAATCCTTTTTGGTTTTAAAGACTCCATTTTCTCTCTTATTTCGATACGTCGATTAACGTTCTTCCTTTTGGTTCGACTTCTCTGGGCCAAATTCAATTGTGATCTCACAGTTGTATCGGTTTACGGATCGTCCGCTGTGGATCGTCGAGATGTTTTTTGGAACGAACATAACTCCATCCAAAATAACATTCAGTGTTTCTGGTTATTTTATGGTGACTTTAATGTCACCAGATTCTCCTTTGAAAGATCGGGTAGTACCTCATACTCCTTAGACTCTTCCCGTTTTAATGAATGCATTCGCTCCCTCCATTTGACTGATCTTCCTTTCAACGGCAGATCATTCACTTGGTCTAATATGCATTTGTCGCCGACCATGGCTAAACTAGACCGCTTTCTTGTATCCTTTGACTGGATCAACTTTTTCCACAAATCCTTTGTCTCAGCCTTGCCCAATCTGTCATCGGACCACGTACCTATCTCGTTGTTCTCTAACTATAATTTCTCCAGACCTTTTAAATTCCGTTTTGAAAAGTTTTGGTTGCAAGACCAAACCTTCGTCAACCTCATCACGGAATGCCTCTCTTCTATTACGGGCTCTTCCAGGCTAGGTTGCATCCTGATTAAGTTCCACGCTATCAAATACGGTTGTAAAATCTGGGGTAAAGAGAAATTTGCAAATGCAAATTTTCTTTAAAATGTCTTCCTGTCCACAATTCAGTCCATTGATCAACTTGAGGAGGTTGGACCTATTTCGGAATCCATTCGTTCTGAACGGGTGTCTTATAAAAGAGAATATGCGTCCTTTCTTCACAACGACCACATTAAATGGGTCCAGAGGGCTAAGTTTCGTTGGTTGAAGGAGGGTGACGGCAACACCTCCTTCTTCCACAATTTCGCATCGCACCATCAGCAATACAATCGTATTTCTTCTATCCTCGACAATGGCAATGAATTAACTACTGTCTCGGATGTCCATGCTAATTTTCTTCCTTTCTTTAAAGATCTTTTGGGATCTTATAAACATCGTTCAATTCATCTGGACTGGACCCAATTGTATGGGCAGCAGACGCATGATTTGTCTAGCTTGGAAGAACCTTTTTCTTTAGAAGAGACTAAGTCAGCAGTGTTTTCTTTAAAAAGTGATTCCGCCCCAGGTCCAGATGGGTTTCCAACCTTCTTTTTCCAACGTTTTTGGGATTGTTTCAAAGATGATCTTTTCAAGATGTTCTCCGATTTATACCAAGAGAATTTCTCCTTTGATAGGATCAATTATGCGCATATCGTCCTTATACCCAAATTCTCGGGAGCCAACTCGCTTTCCAATTTTCGTCCAATTAGTGTAACGCCCCGATTTTCATTTATGAAAATTATTTATTTATTTTGCACGTAGTGTGCACGTGCAATTTAAGTAATATGAAATCTTATAATTACTTTCATTATGGATGATGAGTATGTATGCATATATGTATATGTGTTCTTTAAATTATTTTTATAAAAGCCCTTTTCTTCAAATAAACTTAAGCCCAAAATCTAATTTATTTATTTTTGTAAAAACTAATACTTTGGCCCATCAATTTAAGCCCATGGATTAATTCTATTTTAATAACAACTTGTAAGGTAAAACATCTTTTAAAAGATTTTTTTATAAAAATGTATAAGGTACAAGTTTTTATATGGAGACTTGTGCATGCACGTGCATTTCACGTACACGAGCATGAGCACCATTCTTGGGCCGATTTTGGAAGGAGTGGAGTTAGTGTGTGGGTGGTTACCTAGTTATGGGTAGTTACTACAACTCCTACTCTCATCCTAGCCCCCATCTCATAACCATTTACTAAATCCTAGCCCTCCATTTCACCCAAGGATTTAGTATAAATACCCCTCTCACTCAAGTGTCTTTTACACTAAGAATTTCATTTGAAAGAGAGCTATATTTTTAAGAGAGTTGAGAGTGAGTACTTTTGGAGGCCGATCATCACTGCAGAGGGAGCTTCGGTGTGGAGCAAGGAGCAAGGAGCAAGGAGTCGTGCATCGCATTAAGAAGCTTTACGGAATTCGTTTATTTCGTCAACAAGGTGGGTGTTTCTCATGACTTCTAGAATAGAAATCATGTTAGGATTTGAGATTGATGGTTATCATGTATGTGTAAACTGGAGTGATAGAATGACTGCTTAATTGAAATCTTTCATGCTATACGTAATGTGGAAATTGTGAATGATTGATAAAGAACCAAAGATATTTAGAGAACTGGAAACGACTTGTACAGTCGACCGATCATATGAGCAGTCGACCGGTACGAGGAACATAAAATATGTGCAGTTCGAAATTCCACGAAATGATATATTTAATGTGTATTGTTATCTTGATTTCGAGCATGCTAATTCGGAATTAATGTTTATCTCTGTAGACAAATAATGAGCAAAAGACAAGAGTATGATTAGAATTTTGTTTCGATGAAAGGAAATATTAGTTATGTGAAATTTACATTTAATTGTAAAATATGTTATGATAATGATAAATGAGTAAGAATCACATGGTTTTGTTGACAATGAACATATTGTTGTGTGACAAAAATGTTGTGTGCTAATTGAAGAACAGAAGAAAGAGATGATCCCTTTAATTTGAAATTTAACCCTATTCAGTCGACCGAATGTGTGTAATAGTCGACTGTACTGAACATGAAAAGATGTAAATGAATGTATGCGGAGCAGCCGACTGGTTCGACTGACAGTCGACTCCCCCGCAAATTATAATTTATTTTGAACGTTGCGGAACAGTCGACTGGCCAAGTGCAGCAGTCGACTCTTCCGAGCGGCTATTGAAGAGATTTCTTTGACTGAACAAGTCGACTGAGTAGACTCTAAGTCGACTGTCCAGATCACTTTTTGACATCTCAGAAATTCTATGATTTGTTTTATGATAAAGATTATGAATCTGTTGTTGAATGGTTATTGGTTGTGACAGTTTAGAAGAAGTAAATTCTATTTGTCTTTGCATGAATTTATACACGAAATGAAGTGAATCATTTATTTAAATTTATGAAAGTATATGATTGTGGAAACTATGAACATGAAAAAGAAAATCTTTGTGATTATGAAAATGAACTTATGAGCTGGAAATGCTCAATTTTGGTAATTGTGAAACAAAATTGAAACCAAGGAGTAGCTAAGTCTCCCACAGGCAATTGAAAATAAATGAAATGAAATTTGAAATGAAAGACCAAGGTTGGTCATGTTGAATGAGTGATTAAGTCCGGTTTAGTGGAGAGGCTAACTCTAGAGCTTTGATTTTGTTCATGATTCTAATAAAATAAGGATTGGTACATAGTGGAGATGTGATGAAAGTGAGAGAAAAATATAAGTATGAGAGCCTCGAGTTTACGATGCGGGGGTGAGCCACAGAATGCATTCTTGATGAGTCAAGACATGGCGTGGGCACTACTCAGAATGATCGGACCTTGGCAACGCTTGTGGGATGTTTGGTGACTGCAAGAGGATCGTGTGTCATGAAGAAGGCTGAATTGCCACAGAATGCATGCTTGATGAGTCAAGACATGGCGTGGGGTTCCCCTCCAGATTTTCTGTACACGTGCTTGTACTCATAGATCATCTAAGATACTTACCGTAATTACAGTAGTAGTTTAAGTCATGGCGAGGGATTGAACCCTATAAAATGAAGTACGATTAAGGGCTTGCCCTCGGACCTATGTAGAATGGGATGCATAGAATCCGAACAAGTGCGCATTAGTGTCATATAATATAATAATTGTATTAAGGACTAAGTGCACAATCACAACACGACACCATTAAGATTTTTTCCTCTAATTTGATATGTGAACAAGTTTGTGATTTGTTAATAATTGAGAGTCGTTATACTGTTTAGGGCATAGAGAGGATGGCCATGTATAATTTCATCGGTTGAATAAACTGACGTACCCACAGTTTGTATGCAGGATAATTGGCTTGATAAAGGGTAAAGAAGAACCAATGCTCAAAGATTATTTATTGTTACATCTTTTGTATAATGTTGTAATTGCTTCCGCTGTCATTATTTATAAATTATTGATGTATATGCTTCCGCTGTAAAAATATAAAGTGTAAAACCTCATGTAACTCTGATGTAAAGTGAAAAGTTTTATTTTCTTGTAAAATTGTACCGAATGAAGTGTAAAGATCCTGTGGAAATCTCGAATTCGGTTGTATTTGGAATTCAGGGTGTTACAATTAGCCTTCTCAATACGACCTTCAAGATCATTATGAAAGTTCTCTCGACCCGCCTCAGTGCTATTATATCTTCCTTGATCGATCCCGCCCAAACGGGCTTTATTAAAGATCGCTTCATTCTGGATAGCATGGCGTCGGCCCAAGATATCATTTCCGACCGCCATAGATCCAATTCAGAGGGGATCCTGGTAAAATTAGATTTTCAAAAAGCTTATGACAATGTTAGCTGGGATTTCCTTTTTGAAATCCTTTTACATCGTGGATTCGGTCCTAAATGGATCGCATAGATTAAATCCAGACTCTTCGCTGGCACTTCGTCCATTCTTATTAATAGGACGGAAGGCCACAAATTCAAGTGTAAGCGGGGTCTTTGCCAAGGTGATCCTATTTCCTCACTATTATTTTCTCTTGTTGCTGATGTGTTCAGTAAGTTGCTCCGTAATGCTTGGGAGGCCGATGTTATCGAAGGTCTTGGGGGTTCTCAAAGTTATCGAGGTGTGTTGAACCTTCAATACGCTGACGATACCATTATCTTTGTGAAATCCAACGGGTGCTCATTACGTAACCTGAAGTTACTTCTTTATGTTTTTGAAAGTGCTTCTGGTTTAGACATTGACTTTTGAAAGTCTTCGGTTCCTTGGCTTGGAGGGTTTCAAAACCGTCAAGCAGAAATTGCACAATTCTTTAACTGTGCTTTGGCCTCTTTTCCTATCCATTATCTTGGTATCCCCTTGAGATGGGGAAAGCTTCATAAATCGGATTGGATGTCGATGATTGAAAAAGTCGAATCTAGACTTAACTGTTGGTCTGGTAAACACCTTTCACGCGGAGGCAGACTCATCCTCATAAACCTCGTTCTCTCCTCTATTCCTTTATATATGATGTCTTTCTTTTACCTCCCTACTTAGGTGATTAAAAGGATCGACAAGATCAGAAGAAACTTTTTCTGGTTAGGTGCTGATTCTTATAAAGTTGGCACTCATCTTTGCAACTCGAAACTGATCTGCACTTCAAAGGCAGCTGGAGGATTAGGGGTTCTTGATCTCGAGCACAAAAACTTAGCACTCCTGGGCAAATGGTTATGGAGATTTCTAAAAAATGATCAACTGCCTTGGGTTCGTCTTATCTCTCTTAAATGTTTTTTCCGTCGTAAGATGTGGGATTTTCCAACTCCCCTTTCCCGCAAGGCCTCCTCATTTTGGAAGGGAGTCTGGAAAGTTACCAGTCCGTTCTGGTGTGGATTAGCCCATGAGTGCGTTGATGGTTCTAAGACCAAATTCTGGAAAGACTTATGGTTCGGTAATATCAAGCTAGCTTTAGCTTTCCCTTCGCTCTACTAGATGGCATCCAACCCTTCCGCCACGGTGGCGGATTATGTTACCATCATCAATAACCAAAAGTTCTGGTCGATTCCTTTCACGGGCGTTCTTCCATTGCCTATTGTGAATGAGCTTCACGAGCTCTTCATCACTCTCAACCATTATTCCTGGCATCCCATAGAAGATTTCAAATGGAGATGGACCAGTTTTGGTAACTACTCGGTTAAATCCTTATACAACTTTCTGAATTTCGGGGGAATCTACTCCCCGCATGCTAAGTCCTGATGAAGCAGTTGCGCTCCCCTAAAATCCAAGATATTAACCTGGCTAGCGCTTAACAACAAGCTTCTTACAGTTAAAGTCCTTAACAAGATGAACCTGGCCATAGACCAATTATGTTCATTATGCTCCTCCAATCATGAGGACGCCGATCACCTTTTTCTCAAGTGTAACTTTATTCAACCGTTATGGATGATTACTGTTATTGCCTGGAAAGCGCCTAATATCCCCAGCGAATTCTTGTCCTATTGGATGTCTCAATCTCTCACAAAAGAATTTCATAAATCTTGGGTTATGTCTATTATGGCTATCATTTGGGTCATTTGGTTGGAATGGAACAAACGTATTTTTCTCACTACGCCTCTTCGATCGATAATATTATCGAGGACTTTTTATCCTTCTCAAAATTTTGGCCTTCCACTTTAACGTATGATAAAGTGGAAGCTTTGCACTTAAGTCGTCTAGATGAGGCGATTAGTATTTTTCGTTATATTATTCCTTAATCTAATTAACACTTGTCCACTTCTAATTTATTCTCTTTTCCCTACTTTTTGCAGACCTGAAGTGGTTGTTGTGGCTATTTGCCTTCTTCTTTGGCATTTTTTTTTGGGTCGTTTTGGTAGGGGCCGAAGGGTATGGCCTGCACTCTCACATCTCGATTATTCTGGTCTGGGTTATTAAGCTCTGATGGTTTTTTGTGCTTTTTAGATGTCTCTTCTTCTTATACTGTTTAGTAGGGTTGGATGTTCTTTTTGGTGGTTCTTGGCCCTTTCTTTTGGAGGCCGCTTGTTTATTTTGGTTCCTGGATTTAATGTTGGTTTGTTTGAGACTATAATTTAGCTGTGATGTTAAGTTCTTGTTGTTGGGTTACTATTGGTTTGTGTTGCTTTGGTGCGCTACTAATGTTAGTGCAGCTAGGTTGACATCTTATGGGCCTCTGTCTCCTGAGGCTCTTATTATTTTTGGTTTATGCTTGATTGCTGAGTTCTCTTGGCCTGAGACGGGGACTTCAATGCTGTCCCTGTCTGTGCTCGATAGCAGCTTTGTTATTGTAACTCCTGTTTCCATTAATACGTATTTTTCAAGTAATTTTTCGTATTTTAAATCATTAGTATTTTGTAACTATTCCTTCTTAACTGATTATATCATCCAAACTATTTTATGAAGCCTAATGTACAAATTATAACCCCCATTACTCTCTATCTCTCCCACTCTTCTTCTTTCTCCTCTGTTCCCAACAAAACAGAAGAACTTCAAAACCCAAAAACAACCCATTCCCCTTTCCTCTTCCGTTTTCCTTCCCTACTGCAGAAACCACCCCACCATTGCCACAGCACCCCGCATCGTCTTCAACATCCAAACTCAACCTCTGTCCATGCCTCGATGCCTTGCAGCAGCCATTGCTGACCTCTCACCTCGTCGCCTACATCGCGACCCCTCAGTCGAGCAACCCCGCTAGATCCGCCCTGTGCCCCACCACGACTGCACCCTGCTCCACCCTTAATGACATCACCACCGGAGGGACCCCCTATCTCCTTCGTCTTCCCCACCGAACTCCCGAATCCTCTCGCTCGAACTCCGCAATGCCAGACGCCCTCGCCTCCGACCTCGAGCACCTTCAGACGCCCTCGCCTCCCGCTATCCACCTCATACCTCGCCGCCGTCTCCGCTACTCCTCCTCGTCACCATCCCTCTCCGTCAATCTCCAGTCGATCCTCCGCTGCACTCGAAGCACCTCACCCCTCTCCTCTTCTAGGAGTCCTCGTCTTCGTCATCGCCTTGCCCTCCGCTCGTCTCCTTCCTCCAACCCGTCGAGTCGCCTCACATCACCATCTTCCTCCTCCTCCTTCCGCCATTGTCGAGACCCTCGAAGCTCCCCCAGCGCGCCATCGCTCTCCTGAGTGCCCCCACTGTAGATGTTCGATCCACTGCCATTCTTCGCCAGTCGTTACCGAGTTCCCATCGCGACCTCCAGTCGCACAACTCGTCGCTCTCGTCGGTCGCTGCCCATTCTCCCCTGCGCTATCCCTCTCACTCTCTCTCTCTATCGGAATGGAGGTAAAGAACAGAGTTGGGGTTTATTGGTTTGTTGTTGGGTGTGTGGGTTTTTACTTGTGTTTGGTGTTCTGGGCATAATAGATCCAATCCGGTGTTGGTGTTTTGTGTGCTTGATTCCAAGTTGTTGTTTGTAGAGGATTGGGTTATTAGTTTGCTGTTTTGGAGTTTGTTGTAGGGAGTTTGCTATTTTGAAGTTTGCTATTTTGGCGTGGCTGCCACGTATCTTGCACATGCTTCGCTGCCCGGAATTCTGATCCCGTTATTCTTGTTTCGGTATCATCGTCGTCGGTTAACAGGTAAGTATCTCCTTGTACAACCCGTTTGTTCTAGTAAAAGCTTCTTTGCAAAATACCGCAAGTATATTCTTTGACTCTAATTTGTATTCATCGATCAAATTGAAGTCTGTTACTATACATAATCCGTTGATTGTGAATACTTTATTGTCATATGCATTGCATGAATACGATCCACACATATATACTCTTAGAACTATACATGATGTTATGCATGAATTGTTTGTCTTGTTACTAGTTTGAATTTTTTTATGATATCTAGTTATTCTTGATTAAGTTTTGCATATGTCATTGATCACATCAACATGTTTTATAAACCATGAAATATGTTTTTCTGCATTGCATAAGTCTTGATACTCGATCCTGTCATGTTACCCGTTCTTGTTGTTGCATGTAGATGTTTACTGGTCCAGTTATTGTTCATGTTTGATTAAAAAAAACAAGACAGGGTATAAGGGGAAAGATTTAGTAGTGGGCAATATAGAAGAGCATACTCGGACGGGAGCTCGTGGTTTCCCGATGCAAGTTGCAAGGTACAAGTTGCAAGTTTACAAATTATATGTTTATATGTTTCACGCTACAAGTTTACACTATGTTCCACATTGCACGTATTTTGATACAAGATATACTTGACATGTTTTTCCCGTGTACATGACCTATAGAATCCACCACTAGTCTAAACGTTCACTGGATTGTATGTAGCAACCATGTGGTATGGGACGCATGAAGTGCTACCTAGATAGAATTAACAAAAGACATGAGATTAACACGCACACTTACATGATCCAATTACATGTTACATGTTCCTATTAACTTGCTTACTTGTTTACATGTTACAAGTTCATGTTGACTTGTTTACTTGCTTACTTGTTTACATGTTACATTTTCCTATTGAATTGTTACTTGTTTACATGCATGCCACTTGTTCCACGATGTATTGTTCAAGATCCTGTTTGTATGTTGTATTTCTCCTATTATATGATTCTTGATTCCTTGCTCTCTTTCCTGCTTCTTGTTTTATTTTTATACCTGCCCCCTTAGCTTGTACCACTTGCGGCCCGTGACTTGCATTAACGGGTATCTTCTTGTTTCTTTTTTTTGTAATAATATACTTGCATGCCCAAATGAAGAATTACCCGAAGGTGTTGCTGAGCAAGTGTTTTAGTCTTGTTTATTTTCATGTTGCTTTAGTTCATATTTTATTCATGTAATCTTTATTGTAATCTGGGCATGTTTGACCCGTAACTACTTGTATTTTCCAGTCGTTGGTTATGTCATGCACTATGTCATGTATTTTTATTATCCTATTGTGATTTTACATGCTTGCGCGGTTGTTATTGTTATCTTGTTGTTGAGTTAACTGTACAGCTTATGAATGGTGTATTCGCATCATTCGCTGGGCCTCAGTCATGGAATCATATTCCCGTATTTTGGGAAGCAGGGCGTGACAATTATGGTGGGCTTAGTCTATGGTTGCATTTCGTTGGTAACCTGGTTTTTCTTTATGCTTTGTTTTACGTGATGGTCTCCGACCACTTAGCTGAGTTGTGTCGATCTTGAGTTTTTTAGGCGCTCATGCCTTCTTTGTTACATATTTTGGCGCTCCTCCCTTCGAAGGATACCGTGGTGGTGCTCCCCTTATAGGTGGGGTCATCGCTATGGTTTGATGCTGTGCATTCTCAGTGACTTTGTCTCGGTGGCATTGTAGCCATTCTCTGTGTTTTGGCATCATCTCGAAGTTCCTCGAGATTGTGTTATGTCCGTTCCCTAGCCTTCCTGCTGGCTAGCTTCTATTCTTCCTGTCTGGGTTCGCATCGTTATTTTCTGTTTAGGGGTCGCGGACGCGACTGCAAGTTCTTCTCTCTTGATGGTTTGGTTGCTGCTCTGTTGTTTGCGGTTTTGCCTTCGGAGTGGCTCTGGGTCGTTTGGGGCCCCCCAACGCTATGGATCGTGTAGCGCTGGAGTTTTTCGGCCAGTGGTTTTGAGCGGTCGACGATGTTCGCGTTGTAGTCCTTTGGACCAGCCTCCTCTATTGCTACTTTCGATCTTTGGCTCTTTGTTTTTTGCTTTTAGCCCTAGGCAATTTACTCAATTGCTGTTGTGTAAATTGTGGTGTTGTTGTTTTCTTATAGTTTTACTTTCGGTAAAATTGTACTTAGTTGTTCTCTTTTATATATATATATTGGGCTGGAATCGCTAGATTCTATCATCGTTATAAAAAAAATACCTTTACATATATAGATCTTTATACTTGGAAATTAAATAAAACCAGCTTAATTGAGATTTAAAAACAAAAAAAACTACCCTAATATTGGCCGGCACTGTTTAAAAAACCCAGAAAATGAAATTGTACTTTTTGCACTCTAAGTGGCAATTTGGCAAAAAGACCCATTTTTATCAAAACTTGCAAAATAAACCAGATTTATTAAAACAAAAGTAAACTCTTTACCTCTTAGTTGACTAGGCATCATTCCTAGCCAAAAAATCCAAAAATTTGGAGTTTTCACTCCAAGTGGTAATTTTGCACAAAAGTCATTTTTTATAATATTTGCAAATAAGTCAAATAATTATCAGAAAAATCCAGGAAAATCACAAATAATATCTAATAATAAATAATGGGTTTCCCCAATATAATTTTTTGACTTTGAACTTCCAAAGAAAATATTTGTACGTGTTTTGCACGTGTAAAAAGGTAATTTTCAGAAAAATGTTTATTAAATCACCAAAAATCATTTTAATTCATTTATCAATCTTAAAAACATTATTTAAAAATCTGGGGTATTACACTAAATTTCTCAATACTTTCTCTGGATTGAGATTTGTCATTAAAACTTCTATTTCCAAAATATTTATATTAAATTTTGTTATGGTTTCTAACTCCTTCATACCTGCTTCTGTTATACTTAAATCTTCTTCAGTGTCATCTGTTATATATGTACAAAGTTCTTTTATGTTATTATTTATAATTTTTAAATCTTTTCTTATAGTTCCCACAAATTCTGGACCAATGTAATCTTCTTCCAACTCTTGAATGTTTATTATATAAATTTCTGAGAGTTTTGATGGCTATTTCTTTGTAATATTATCCATCCTAACTTAATTCCTATAATTTAAGATCTTGTATGATAATAGTTGTTGGTAATACCAGCTTGCTTCTTCTTTCCTATAATCTAACACTTTGTATGCTATCTCTTTTAGTATTTCTTTAAATAGTTTTTCAGTTACTCTACTTGTTATTAACAAATATTCTAATAATTTTGTATCAGTCATATGCTTTTTTTTCTATTAATCTTCTATCAATGTATATAATTTTACATTTAGAAATATTTTTTAAAATTTTTTTGTGAAACATACAGTTTTTATGAGGTTAAGAGATATTAGAGCATCCACAATCGTTTGCTATATTTGCCATTTTCTCATATTTTGAGACTCGATGGCCTGCAGTCGTTTGCTATTTTGTCATATTTTGGCAAAATCGCTATAGTCGCTTCTCATATTTGAGAAACAAACTGGCGATTCTCAAATTATAGGTGACGGAACATGTTGTTCCGTCCCTATTTTTTAAAACTTTTTAATGGGATCAGACAGAACATGTTGTTTCGTATGACCCTTTTTTTTAATGAACATGTACCGTCTGAACAAAAAAAAAAAAAAATCAAAAATCGCTCAAACCGGACATGTTGTCCCATTTCAAGCTTTTTTGGGCTTGGACGGGACAACATGTCCCGTCCAGCCCAAAGTTGCGATTAGGTTAGTGTATAATTGTTAGGTTAGTGTATAATTAAGTAGGTTAGAATATATTTTATTATTTAATTTATTTAGTTAACATATTTTAATATCTAATCATTAATTAATTAACTGTGAAAAAAAACGGACAAAATAATATGTATCGTCTTTCTCAAATTTTAACAAATCAACGTTGTACTAAAATTCTCATATTGCTATTTTTATTTGTCATTTTGCTATATTTTTTAGCAAAAGATTATGAATACTCTTATAGTTTATAATTTCTAAAGTAGGTGTATATAGAAAATTTTATTTTTAAGTTTTCACATTTAACTGAGTGAGTTGGAGGTAATATTTTCTTGAAGTAGATTATTTGATAATTGTTTAGGAAAGTGGGTTAGTTTGACAAATAAATTTTGAAAGTCGGTTAGTTGGTAACATACACTCTATTTTTGTGGAAATGGGTCATCAACAGGATTGACAAATTCTGCTAATTCTGTGGTTAGCACGATACCGCTATATCTCATGTCCATCTACGAATTGCCTAAATGGGTCATCAACAGGATTGACAAATTGCGTAGAAGATTTTTGTGGAAAGGCACGGACGAGGGCAATAAAGGCTTCCACTTGGTCAATTGGGGAAGAGTCTGCAAGAGAAGAGAGTTTGGAGGTCTGGGAATCATAAACCTTCATGACATGAACAAAGCCTTGCTCTGTAAGTGGTGGTGGAAGATTTCTAACAAGCACAGAGGATGGTGGAACCTCTCTTTCGACCAATTCCGTAAAAGGCGAAAAGTCAGATTTGGAGGAAGAAGCTCGTCGGCAAGAGTGTCCCTACTCTGGAAGGGGATATCTAAGCTAGGAGAGATCTTTCACAACAACACCTCCTGTAAAGTTGGTAATGGTAAAAACACCAGATTTTGGAAAGACAAATGGTGCGGGAACTCGTCTTTGCAAAACCAATTCCCTTTAGCAGCTAAAGCTACGCAGAACTTGGACCTGCTTGTGGCGGACATCCGGAAGAATGACAAGTTAAACTTTATAGTCTCCGAAGATATAACGCCTGAAACCACAGCCCAATTTGAAGATATGAACCGACTAATCCTGCAAGAGGGAGGAGAAGCTAATTGTTTAGATGATGTAAGATGGTGGGATAGGGATTGCTCAAGACTTTTCTCTGTCTCATCCATGTATAAATGGCTGAACGACGGTGGATTGAGATGCCAAGTTCAATCTGTCATCTGGGGGACAAAAGCTCCGTTCAGAGTTAGAGTTTTTTGCTGGTTAGCTCATAACAACGCGATCCTATCCAAAACTAACCTGAAGAAAAGGATTACGCACATCGATGTGACTTGCGAGACGTGTCGGGATTCGGAAGAAGATGTGAACCACATTCTTTTTCAGTGTCCCAAAGCGCGACTTACCTGGGAAATAGTTTGCAGGGGATTCGGGTGTTTCACGATGCCTAACTCTACTAGGGACATTTGGGGGCTTTTTAGAGAATCGTACATCAAGTTAGATGATAGAAGGGCTTGGGATTTAGCTACGGCTGCCTCGTTATGGAACCTATGGCTAGAAAGAAATAATTTAATTTTTCGCAACAAAGTTTACAGATTTCCATTTTCGATGAATAAGATATTTCTCCTCATTCATGATTGGGCAGGTGCTCAGGAGCAATCCAAGAAGATCAGGAGTTCTGTGGCGGAGTAGAGAGAGCATAAGGGAAGGAGCGAAGATTGGAGCTCGATGGAGTTTTATTTTATCTCATTTATGTATTTTATATTTGGATGCTTTGCTTAGATGTTGTATTTTGTAGGCTGTTCTAACAGCCTGACTGTATTATTAGGTCGTTGTATTTCTCTGTTTCCTTAATCCTCGTTAATGAAACGATGGCATTAGTCATCTTCTTATCAAAAAACATACACTCTATTTTAGGTTAGGATTTGAACTAAAATGTCACACTCTCTTAGTCACCGAGTAGCCAACTTTGACCGAAAAAAATCCCGACATACCCACCTCATAGTTATATATATGCACTCAGCCACTAACCACTAAAATCGTCCGTTGTCTTGACACAAAAATCTACACTTGGAAAAAATCAACTATAGTTAACCCACCATTAATGGCATCCCTCAAAACTGGTATGAATTTCTCCCACCTTCTTCTGTTTCAAATACATGGCCTCCCCTTCAAACCCATCCCCCTTCATGGGCTCTCCTTCTCATTCCACCTCCTCCTCTTTCTCACCATTTCCATTGCCTATCTCTTCAAAAGTTCCAATCTTGACACCAACAGCAACCTGGAACGTGGGTTGAGAAGAACCAGTTACCAAAAGCCAACCCTTTTGGCCTCCCTTGTTGTGGGAGTGTTTTATTTGTGTTTATCAGTGTATTACTATTTCTGGGTTGTTCATGGGTTTTGGTCCAGTGATGGGGTTGTTACCCTGTTGGATTTGGGGATGAGAGGCTTTGTGTGGGTTGTGTTGTTTTTCTATCTGGGTTTAGTGTTTCATCAATCAGGAAGCCAGAAAGTTCCCACCTTTGTTAGGGTATGGTGGGGTCTCTTCTTGTTTGTGTCTTGTTCATTCCTTGTTGTGGACTATGTTTGGTATAGGGGAATGGGGGTTATGAAGACCCATTTGTGGGTTTTGGATTTGGGGTCTTGTGTTTTCGGGGTGGTTGTTAATTTGGCTGCGGTCTTCGGTATGGGGAGTGGGGAGGAAGAAGAAGGGGGTGGTGTGCTTAGTGAACCTCTTTTGAATGGTGGGAGTGATGTTGTTGATGAAAGGGGTAGTGTGTCGCTTTTCGGGAGTGCTGGGTTTTTCAGCATTCTCACATTTTCTTGGATGGGTCCTTTGCTGTCTGTGGGGCACAGAAAGATATTAGACCTTAAGGATGTGCCTCAATTGGATCATAGCGATAGTGTCAATGGTGTCTTCCCCAAATTTAGAAACAAACTCGAGTCGTATGTGGGTAGTGGTGAGGGTTCTGTCAGTAGAATCACGTCATTCAAGATGGCGAAGTCACTAGTGTATTCCATATGGCAGCAAGTCATGTTAACCGCTGTATATGCCCTATTGAATACACTAGCTACTTACGTTGGCCCTTACCTTATCAATTTCTTTGTTCAGTACCTTAATGGCAAGCAGACCTTTGCGAATGAAGGGGTTATCTTGGTATTGGCTTTCATAGTAGCAAAAATAGTTGAATGCATTGCGTTAAGGCACTGGTTTTTTAGATTACAACAGGCTGGGGTTAGGCTCAGGGCATCCCTTGTCGCAATGATTTATCAAAAGGGTCTTACCCTTTCAAGCCATTCCAAACAAGGCCGAACTAGTGGAGAGATCATTAACCTGATGAGTGTCGATGCCGAGAGGGTTGGGCTCTTCAGCTGGTACATGCATGATTTATGGATGGTACCAATTCAAGTTGGGCTAGCTCTAGGTATTTTGTATTCTAGTTTAGGCCTTGCTTCGTTGGCTGCTTTAGCCGCTACTGTACTTATTATGTTAGCCAATTTTCCCTTGGGGAAAATGCAAAAGAAGTACCAGGAGAAGTTGATGGAAGCAAAAGATGCAAGGATGAAGTCCACATCCGAAATTTTGAGGAACATGAGAATTCTCAAGCTTCAAGCTTGGGAAATGAAGTTCTTGTCTAAGGTACTTGAATTGAGGAAAAAAGAGACAGTTTGGATGAGGAAATATGTTTACACTTCTGCAATGATATTATTCGCCTTTTGGGGTGCACCTACTTTTGTTGCTGTAGTTACATTTGGAGCTTGCATGCTAATGGGTATACCCTTAGAATCAGGGAAAGTCTTATCGGCTCTTGCAACTTTTAGGGTTTTACAGGCGCCTATCTATAATCTTCCTGATACAATTTCAATGACCATTCAAACCAAGGTCTCTCTTGATAGGATATCAGCATTCCTCTCCCTCGAGGACTTGCCTCATGATGTGGTGCAAAAGCTTCCTAGGGGTAGCTCACATGTTGCCATCGAAGCAAGTGATGTTAATTTCTCTTGGGACCCATCTTCCGCAACTCCTACATTGAGAGATTTAAACTTTCAAGTGTTAAAAGGCATGAGAGTTGCAGTTTGCGGGACTGTCGGTTCTGGTAAGTCAAGCTTGTTATCATGCATATTAGGTGAAATGCCGAAGATTTCTGGAAATGTGAAGTTGTGTGGAACTACGGCTTACGTCCCTCAATCACCTTGGATACAAAGTGGAAAGCTTCAAGATAACATACTGTTCGGCATGGAAATGGATACAGAAAAGTATGAGAATGTTCTTGAAGCATGCTCTTTAAAGAAGGATTTGGAGATTCTTCCTTTTGGGGACGAGACGGTAATAGGGGAAAGAGGTATCAACTTGAGTGGAGGGCAGAAGCAGCGAATCCAGATTGCTCGTGCTGTGTACCAAGATGCCGATATCTTTCTATTTGATGATCCATTTAGTGCGGTTGATGCCCATACGGGGTCTCATCTCTTTAAGGTACTCAAATTCATCGAGCTATAATTAGCTTTAGGTTCAAAGACAGTTCAATTTGCAGGAATGCTTGATCTTATCTGCACTAAATTACTTCCACTTGTTCAATTTGCAGGAATGCTTGATTAAACTTTTATCTTCAAAGACAGTTTTATATGTCACCCATCAAATCGAGTTTCTGCCTTCAGCTGACCTTATACTTGTGAGTCATTCCTTTAATTTTTCAAGTTCATAGTTTTTCGATTATTTTTTAGTGGTATGAAAACTAATATCTACCGTTCTTTATAGGTTATGAAAGACGGAAAAATCATGCAAGCGGGTAAATATGATGACATACTTACTGCTGGAACTGACTTCATGGAACTGGTTGGTGCTCATGAAGATGCTTTGGCTTCACTTGGCTCTATGGATCTTCCTACGACTGCAAATGATAGAGAAACTAGCCAAAAGCCTGCACATAAAGAGGGTGCAAAATCTGAAGAAAATGGCAAGGTTGATGAGATTGGTACACAAAAGGGTCAACTAGTTCAAGAAGAAGAAAGAGAGAAAGGCAGAGTTGGATTTTTGGTCTACTGGCGATACATTACAGCAGCATATAATGGAGCTCTTGTTCCTTTGATATTGTTGGGCCAAATACTCTTTCAAATTCTTCAAATTGGTAGCAATTACTGGATGGCATGGGCTGCGCCCGTGTCGAAAGACATAAAACCTCCAGTAACTGGGTTCACACTGATCTACGTTTATGTTGTATTAGCACTGGGAAGCTCCCTTTTTGTCCTAGCAATATCTTTGCTTTCTGCAACAGCTGGATATAAGACCGCTACTATTCTGTTTGATAAGATGCACACATGCATCTTTCGCGGTCCCATGTCATTCTTTGATTCCACTCCTAGTGGGCGTATCTTGAACCGAGTAAGAGGAACTCAATCATTTCCTTTCCTTATCAAATGATGTTTATATGTGTAACAAATTTTCATTTACTGCAGTCATCAACTGATCAAAGTGAAATAGATACAAATTTTGCTCCCCAAATTACTTCATTTGCTTTTTCAGTCATCCAGCTCATAGGTATCATTGCAGTCATGTCTCAAGTTGCATGGCAAGTTTTTGTCATCTTTATTCCTGTGATTTCCATCTGCATCTGGTATCAGGTTTATGTCTTTCTCTGAAAGTGTTGTGATTAATCTCATTTTGGCATATTGAAGTAGTTAGTATGAGTTCTCTGTGTTCTGTTTTTTAATTGTCATCTAACCTGTTTAAAATAGGGATTATTTATGTATAAATGGAGGGGAAAAAACTGTAATTCGCTAATTATGGTATAAGGTGACGTTTTTTATATTACTGCATTTAGCCCATTAAAGTAGTTTAGATATAGCTATATTTGTAAATTAGGTGCGGCATTTTCCACATATCTTTAATATTTTATACATGTTTATCTACTTATTTTGCTTCATTTGATATACAACCTATTAAGTTTTTGTTTAACATCTCAAATAGAACATGACGATGCTTATGACATGGGACTTGTGATTTACAGTTTTTAAGTTCTAAACATGCTACCTGACAACAATAATGAGAGGATTAATTTCCCTACATTTAGGAGAGAGCTCAGAGAAGAGTATCCATCCTTATATTTGTACTACGTTTAGGCCGTGTTTTGGCATGTGGGTGTTCAAGTGAAAAGTGGGGGATATAGGAGAAACTTGAATTTGCTTATGGAGAGCTTATTTTGAATTTATGAGATTCTGCTCTTTTTTTTGGGTATATAATTCACAATTTGTGCGCTCATTAGCATACTAATGTATCTTTTTCCGTCAGCGATACTATATAGATACAGCACGGGAACTTGCAAGGTTGGTTGGGGTGTGCAAAGCTCCAATCATACAACATTTTGCTGAAACCATTTCAGGAATGATGACAATTCGAAGTTTCAACCAAGAATCCAGATTTGTCGACACGAATTTCCTTCTCTCCGATGAATACTCTCGGCCCAATTTTAATAATGCTGCTGCAATGGAGTGGCTGTGTTTTCGCTTGGATGTGCTGTCATCCCTCACTTTTGCCTTTTCTTTGATTTTCTTGATAACATTGCCAAGAGGACTCATTGATCCGGGTATGTAGAGTTTCCGTTTCTTTCTTCTTGCCTTTTTTGTTATTATGTGCTATGTAATGAGTATGTCTTAGAGTAGTACTATTTAAGACCATCAAAACGGATAAACTGCAATAGTAGTATCCCTTAAAAGTTTCGCTATCTTCACACTTCTCTACCCTACTGTATTTTTGTTGCATCTATAGCCCCTTCAGTTTCTTGTTCTTGCATGTTTTACCTTTCTGTTGTACTCGTACTTAAAAATGCAAAAGGACCCCTCTTGTCTTCTTTTCCTTGTTCCTTTCTCATAACCGCGCTAAGATTCATTTCCTTTTTTCTTCTTATTCTAAATAGGTTTCATTTTTTTCTCTCTTTAATTTCAAATTATTTTTACTTCCCTGCGGACTGAAATGTTTGAAGTACATGATACATTATTTGGAGTGTTGTGAGGCAGGGCCAAGACTAGAAAAATCTTTTTGGAGTGTTTGGAGAAAAGTTGAAATCTTTTTGTCATTAATTTCAAGAAAGAGGTAAACTGGTCTAAAGAGGAAAAAAATCATATTTTCCAGATATCCATGGAAATTCTGTTGAAAATGTAATGGGAGGCAGAGTGCAGCAACAAGAAACTTTAGGGGTTACGAAGTTATAAACATAATAAAATTGCAATTGAGTAGGAAAGAATAGTAGTAGTGAAACTGTGGGCAATTTTCTGCAATGCACCTGAATTAACTTAGTAATAAGAGGAAGATTGCTCAATAACAATTATACTTGTATTTTTTCCCTTTCAGCAATTGCCGGGCTCTCAGTAACTTACGGACTAAATCTAAATAGTCAACAAGCTTGGGTCATATGGAAACTATGCAATCTTGAAAATAAAGTAATTTCAGTGGAGAGGATACTGCAGTATGCATCTATTCCTAGTGAGCCACCTCTTACTATAGAAGAGAGCAGACCAGATAGTAGCTGGCCATCAACTGGAGAAGTTGAGCTTCATGACCTTCAGGTAAATATGGCTCGCTTTACTAATTATTACTACCTTTATTAGTTTAATAAACTCCTGTTTACTTGATGCATTAGATTTACTTGTCTTGCACTAATAGCTAATCATTTTGTTCTCATTGATTTTTTTCCTTTAACAGATACAATTGTATGAATATTGAGATCAGATTATGTGAAATTGTTTACTAAGTAATATATACTATTATTATGAATGTTCAGCTTTTCAATATAAGTTTATATGCTTCATGACAGTGACATGCTTTATAGTTTACTGTATTTTCATTTTTGGGCTGGAGTTTTAAGCTGTGATGAAAGACTGATGATGAAATTCTGAAATTATAGCCAACATTTATGTAGATGGCATAAAATTTGCAAGCTTACGTTTATAATGATTTATTCTTGTTTTTCCCACTAGCAATGAAGATGCATGCTAGCCTTTGCCATTGCTTTGTTCGTTATATACCTTACCCCCATACCCATATGTCTATACTTCTCACATGAAATTCATTAAAAAAAATTGTCCAAGATTGCTATAAATGTTAACAATTTTCATTTGCACAATTTCTCGCAATCTACAAAAGATAGATGACATGTTTGTAGAAGTCTTTTGTTTCCATTCCTTCATTAAAAACTTATATCCTTTATGTTGTAGATACAGCGTAATAATTCAGATCATGTTGTTACAAATTTTTTTTTACAATAAACTCGATTTGATTGGGAGGCACAGAAAACAGAGAAGAAAAGAGGAGAGACAGGAAAAACCGAAAGAAAAATAAAAATAAATAAACAACTTACAAAACCCAATATCAGATTACAAGTTGAGAAGCCGAGACCTGTGTATCACACAATGTCCTTAAAATAGATTTTGCCTCTTCAGGTTGCTGGAATGAACGAAGACGTCTGTCTCCCAGGATGCAACGACTAGAGTGTTCACGTAGGCACCACGTAGCACTCTCGAACTAAGCAGCAACGTCAGAATCCTATCACCGACTTACCAAAACAGCAGGAATGGAGAAACGAACATGACTCAGAGGAGGAAGAAAGTAGTGTTTCTGTTCCTGGGAAGAAATGAGAGGGGAAGCCTTTATTTATAGAGGCAGGATTAAATCTGTAACAGCAGACAACGCTTTGAATGTCTTTAGTGTAATAGCAGACACGTAATTGAATGCCTACACTGTAACGGCAGAAAAAATATTCAACACAGCACTGAAACGGCAGACAAAACCATTTCTGCATTTATTTTAGCCGTTACACAAGAAAAAATCAAAACTGTAGCCAAAGGTGGTTCTGCACGGGGTGGGGTCATGTCGGTCCGGCATTTGTGTCCACAGGTCGTGCAGGCGCACACAAGTTGCATGTAATCCGGTTCGGGATTTGCACCCTCCCCCTTGCGCGCGCGAGAGAGAGCCTCTCTTCTAGCTATCTTACAATGCTTAGAAGGAGGTTACTATATATTCTCTTCTATTTTCTTTGATTTTTCCGATGTGGGACTGAGTTTCCTTAACCCATTTTCAAGAATGAAAACGTCTCACTTTGAGAGACAATTTCTCATTCACCCCTTATCCGTTTTTAGCAAACCAATATATGATTTTGATCTACTCACGAAGGAGAACACAAATCAATCAAGATCTCTTAATAATTCATTAAAGATCTTACTCAAAAAATTTCTCAAAAATCGGTTCGTAAATGGTGTATAAAACACCCATTTTCTAACATTCTCCACATGAATGAAAATTGACGACTACAGACATGACAGACTGACATGACAGACTTGGTAATAGAATTTAACGGTTGATTCCTGCATAGGATTGGTAGGTGTTACCATTTGAGCCTTTCCTTATGAAAATATGTTTACTTTACTAACTAAACAGTAGACGCGATGTCCTTGAACTGTTCTGTCATTTGTGTAAACGATGACATCTCACACAGAAATCTTCCTAATGCATTTTCAGTTCTCACTGTTATGTTCGTTTTGGCCATGAACATACGCCTGGTTCTGCAAGAGTTTAACAAGAATTTTGCCCTATATTATTCCCTGGGAAGCGGTCCTTTTTCCCTTACATAGGTGATTTCTTACCTAAGAGTAACCCACATTACTCTGCTCGAATATTCGACGCATAAGAATCATTAAAAGCCTAGCTTAACCTGTTACCTTACAGACATCACTGTTTCATCATGGGAATGGACATGGAAAAATTCTCACAGTGATCCAACTTGGTCTTTACAATTTAGTTGTCCATTTGAACCTAGATCTTGGGATCTCTAGTCAGCTAGGTTGGGTATCCATTGTATCGACTTATTCTATCATGGGCTTTAGTCTCATTCTCCTCAATGATTTATCAACTAACTCTCTGTTTAACCCTTTGGTTAGCGGATCTGCAATATTATCCTTTACATAGTCCACAGAGATAACCCCAGTAGAGAAACTGCTGCACCATCTAGTGTAAACACAGCCACTAGTGGATTTTGAATTATCACTAGATATCCAGTTTGCATCACTGTATCCTTCAAGTACAGCCGGGTATCTCGTATAGTGCAGCCCATAGTTACTAGTAAAACGCAAGTACTTCAGTACTCTTGTAATTGCTTGCCAATGCTCACTTCCAGGATTACTCGTGTATCTACTTAGTTTACTCACTGCATAAGCTATGTCTGGTCTTGTACAACTCATTAAGTACATTAGACTGCCTATGATTCTAGAGTATTCTACTTGAGAAATACTCTCTACCTTTATTCTTGGATAAATGTAAAGTTAGATCTATTGGAATTCTGGCAATTCCAGAATTATCTTTATCAAATTTTCCAAGAATATTGTCAACATAATGTGACTGGCTTAAGATAAGCTCGTCTGATGTTCTTGTGATTTTAATTCCCAATATAACATCAGCTAGTCCTATGTTTTTCATGTCAAACCTTGAGTTCAAAATGCTTTTAACAGATTTAATCATCTGATCATTGCTTCCAATAATAAGCATGTCATCTATATACAAACATATAATGACATCCATTTTCTGTGTCTTTGACATATACATATTTGTCACATTCATTAATCTTGAAACCATTGGTCATCATGACATTGTCAAATTTCTCATGCCACTGCTTTGGAGCTTGTTTCAAGCCATATAATGACTTCACCAGTTTACACACTTTCTTTTCATGTCTTGGAGCCGAAAAATCCTCGGGTTGTTCCATGTAGATTTCTTAATCTAAATCTCCATTAAGAAAAGTTGTTTTTACATCCATTTGATGTACTTCAAGATTGCACAGAGCTACTACTGCAAGTACCATCCTAATAGAATTTATTCTCGTCACAGGAGAATATGTATCAAAATAATTAAGACCTTCCTTTTATTTATATCCTTTAATTACAAGTCTTGCCTTGTATTTTTCAATTGATCCATCAGGTTTCATTTTTCTCTTGAAGACCCACTTGGAACCTAAAGGTTTACTACCTGATGGAAGATCCACTAGTTCCCAAGTATGATTTTGCAAGATAGAATCAATTTCACTCTTGATGGCTTCTTTCCAGAGAGAACCATCACTAGAGTTCACCGCTTCCTTGAAGATTTGGGGTTCACCTTCAAGCATAAAAGTTAAGAAATCCGGACCAAAAGATTTTTCCATTCTTGTTCTTTTACTGCGTCGAGGTTCCTCCTCAACTTCTTCATCTTGGTTATCACTATCTTCACTAATAGTCTCATGTGTTCGTTTGGAGGAACTTGGTTCCTCCTTTGACTTACATGGAAATACATCTTCAAAGAATGATGCATTTCTAGATTCCATTATCATGTTCTTTGATATCTCAATGATATCGGATTTGTACACCAAGAACCGATAGACACTACTGTTAAGTGCATAGCCAATAAAAATACAATCAACCGTTTTTGGTCCTATTTTTACTTTCTTAGGTGGAGGTACTGTCACCTTGGCAAGATATCTCCACATTCGCAAGTAATTGTAGGATGACTTTCTTCCTTTACATAATGAATATGGAGTTTTCTTTTCTTTCTTTTTGGGCACCTTATTCAAAAGGTAGTTAGCTGAAAGAATAGTTTCGCCCCACAAGTTTGGTGGCAAACCAGAACTTATTAACATTGCATTCATCATTTCTTTCAATGTACGATTCTTTTTCTCAGCAACACCGTTAGACCGAGGAGAATAAGGAGCTGTCGTTTCATATATAATCCCATGCTTAGCACACGTGTCAGCAAATGGCGATTCATACTCTCTACCTCGGTCGCTTCTTAGCGCCTTGATTTTCTTATTGAGTTGGTTCTCAACTTCATTCTTATAGAGAACAAATTTTTCTATAGCTTCATCCTTGCTTTTAAGCAAGTATACATAGCAGTATTTCATGCTATCATCAATGAAGGTAATAAAATATTTATTACTACCTCTTATTTGTATCATTTTTAAACCACAAATATCAGTGTGAATTAGATCAAGAGGTTCAGTCTTTCTTTCAACATTTTTAAACGATGATCTTGTTAGTTTTGCCCCAACACAAGTTTCACACTTGTGTTTGGAATCAATTTGGAATGTTGGTATGTGATTCAAGTTAATTAGTCTTCGCAAAGTATCATAATTAACATGTTCTAGTCTACCATGCCATAAATTGGAAGACTCAAAGCATATAAGTCGAAGAGCTAACTTTATTGATATTCTTGACCATGGTCATTACATTGAGTTTAAACATTCCACCACTCATGCATCCTCTACCAACATACATTCCACTCTTTGACAAAACAAATTTGTTCGACTCAAACACTAAACGAAATCCGTGATTATTAAGCAATGAACCAGATATCAGGTTCTTACGGATTTCAGGAACATATGCAACATTGTTCATAGTCAGTTCCTTTCCAGAAGTCATCTTCAAGATCACCTTGCCTTGGCCCTTGATTTCTGAAGTAGCCGAGTTCTCCATAAACATCTTCTCTCCATTCTCTAATGGTTCAAAAGTGGAGAACATACTTCTGTTGGAGCACACATGTCGTGTCACGCCCCGCTTCCCAAAAATACGGAATACGAGTACATGACAAAAGCCCAGCGAATGACTAACGTCACTCATAAGCTGTTTAATCGATTAACTCAACAACATAAACAATACAGAACAATTGCGCAGACAATAATAATGATCTCATGAACATAAATACTTGGAATAAAGCAATATAAATATCCAAATACAATAATAATAATTCAACGTCTGGAAACAATAATAAAATCTGGGACATAAGCCCAAAACAATAATAATCCCAATCCAAGAAATAAAATAAAAATACAAGTCTCAATACATTAAGTCATTTAAAGATATAAGCAAATTAAAAGCAGAAATCTTCAAAATGTTTGTTCTCCAACTCCAGCCGGCAATTCTCCTTCATTACTTGTAAATACTTCATCTAAAAGGAGAAAAATAATTGTCCTTAGAGCAAGTCATGGACAGCAAGTAGAGAAAGCAGGGAACAATGGAATAACGGTATAATAATGAAACAACGGATCAATAGGAATCAATAACATGGCACGATAGTAATAATCATTAACATGGTAACCAATGCAACGGTGTAACGGTGAATCAATATTCGGTAACAGTAACTAACGGTTAATATCATTATCACTTAAACAATATTAGATACAAATAGGAACAATGATGAACAATATGCAATGTCGGTGATGTGTCAATCCTAATGTCTATTATTCATTTTAACTCCTAATTAATGCACGTACTACTGTGTCCCATGTGTGCCGTACCACAAGTTCGATGCGTACAATCAATTTCGTTTAGACTGAGTGGCGAATTCTATAGATCATGTGTCGGTACAGTAATCACTGATACGATACAATATTGTTGCACAATTCATTATAATAATACACTGATTCACGAGTTCACAAGTTCACGAGTTCACGGGTTCACGAGTTCAAGACACAAGATTAGGGTGCTGTAGTCAGCGCTCCACAATCAATCGGTAAACACTGGGAGACACAGTCACTATATTATTCACTACTCAAGTCATTCCCTTAAACCCCGGCTTGTTAACTATTTTATTGATGCAATAATACAATATACAATTCGAGACATGAGATGGACGATAGTAACAATAGGGGGACAATGAAATAGGACAACTAGAATGATAATAATAAGGCACTAGGATCATGCAATGCAACACACATACATTAATTCATGCAATAGTATGATATATGAACAATTAATTCATTAAAAAGTGGAATCTAAAATTCTGGACAGCAAGCGCAGTCTGCACAAAAATGCAGTTTCCCGCTGACTCGGAAATCGAAAGTTGAATCCATCAGAAAATTTGGAAACTAGACTTCCATACGGTTCCAACGCACACATTCTGACAACATTAGCTAGGTCAAATACATGTTTCTTTTCAAGTTTTATGTTCAGGCAGAAATTCGACATCTTGTCATTTTAATTTTTGAATCAGCAAAAACTCAATATTAAAATCAGTAAAAATATAATCTAGACTCCTAAACATGTTAAACATCAATCTGGAAATTTTCATAGCAAAATTCTCTCATTTGATCAACCTTTTTACTGTTTGAACATGAAGGGTACGAGAATCTGAAAATCTGAAATGTAAAAACACAGCTGTAGTAAAACGGGCATAACTTTTGCTACAAAACTGGGAATTCGAAAATTCAGGATGATCTGGAAACTAGAAAGATAAGGCTACAATTCATATTCAGAAAGTATTTTATTTTAAGGTCATTTACTGGTTCGAAAACAGCGATCAAAGTTCAGCTCAGCATGCATGTATAGTTTTTAGGGTATTTTTCTTGAAAATAAAATTAATTAAACATGTCGGGTATTGATTCTATAGTCAATAAATTGTGTAACTAGCATGATAAGTGTCTAAACATGATAAATAAAAATTTAGAACACACGCGTATACAAGTCCAACATCAATCAATCATCAAACGACATACAACCTAACGAATGTCACTATAATAAATTTAGTTGTATTGTGACTATTTGTGTAACCCTAATATCCATACTATATGATGTATGCAAGATTCAATACTTTGGAGTCAATTTAGCACGATGTCAAGAGTATTGGGGTTAGCTCGTGTAAACCCCCAATAGACCCAACGAAAGAGATAACCAAAGAATAATACGATAACAAAGAGATCTACTTGCAAGAATTTCAATAACACTTGAATTTGATACAATTAGCAATTCAAGAGGACGGTGACTTTGCCTGTTAATCGGTGAAAACTAATACCAAGAATAACGGGATAAGGATCCCGAAGCAACGAACTCACGAACTAGCACAATCCCAAAACAGCACGTGCAATACACGTTTAATAAAGTTCAAAAGCAATAATCAGCACACAAAAGAGACCACAACAATTGCAAAGAGGCAGCAGTGATGCCAGCGGGAGAGAGAGAGCACGACCAAGGGGCGATGGCACCGGCGACTCAAGGGCGGTGTCGACGGCGAGGCAGGGGACGACGTTGCGGTGGTGGCGCGGCGCAGTCGAGATCGAAACAGAAAGGGAAGGTGGGGTTTTGGGTTCTGTTAATGTCGGTGGAAGGAGAAGGGGAGGTCGGGGAGGCTGCTGGCATCGACGGGGTGTTGGGCGACGGGAGGCGGCGCTACAGGAGGGCGCTGGAGGTCAGGGGCCGTCGGAGATGGTCGGGGGAAGGAGCGGTAATGGGTTGGGGGATTTCGATTGGGCTGTTGTGTGGTCGCGGGCTGAGGAGGAGGTCGGGGTGGGGTCCTGGGTGTCGACGGTGAGTGGCGACGAAGGAAGCTGTCGTCGGAGTCGGAGGGTGCCGGAGAAGATGGGTGTACAGTAGATGGCTTGCGCTGTTTGGGTGGGGAGAGAGAAAACAGGGAGGAGAGAGAATTGGTGGCTAGGTTTCGGTTTGTGTGCAAAATTAGGGTTTACAGCAGAGTTGTATTTATATGGTACAATCAGGGTACTAGGTTAGTGGTTTAGGGTTCAATAAAAGTGAATTTGGGTCAAGAACAAATCGAATTGGGTTTTAGGGTTCAATTAAGGGATAGATCAAAATCAGTCGGGTTCAAAAAAAAATACTCACAATTCAAAAGAGATAATAGGGATCAACATGAATAGCCCGACAAAAAGAACGGGGAATTAATAAACAAATTCAATCAAAAATAAAATAATCAAGAAAGAAAAATACTGTATATAAAAATATTCATATATACATATATGCATTAAATCAAACAGTAGACTGCATATGAAATCTAACCTATTCGGGCTTAAAACAAAATAATAATAATAATAATAATAACAATAACGATAAAAATATTAATACCAATAAAAATAATGATAACAATAATAACAAATATTTATACTAATAACAGTAAGAAAATCAATAATGATAGCAATAATAATAATAATAGAAGTAATAATAATAATAATGATAATAGTAATAACAGTAATAATAATAATACTCATCAAAGTAGGATTTGAGTTTAACAAATTTATTAAAATCTGAAAATTAATAAAATAAATAGTCGATCAATTAGGGATAGAAAATAAGTTCAAATACGCTTTAATACATGATCAGAAAAGAACTCGCCACAATATAAATTTATAAAAAAATAAATTATAGTAAATACACGAAAAATACTAATTATCGGGAATGGGGTTTACATGTTGAGTAGCTCCAGTGTCAATCCACCATTCCTTCGGGTTTGAACCTAACATATTTACCTCTGAGATCACAGCTGAGAGGTTGATATCGGAAACATCTTGAGCAATGCCTTGAATCAAGTTTGCTTCTCTGTTCCTGTTCTTCTTGGGAAGTCTGCATTCAGTAGACTTGTGACCCATATTGTTACAATTGAAGCACTTGCCTTGAAACTTTGGCTTCTTGGAGATTCCTCCCTTAGGCCCCAACTTGGGACTCTTGTTGTTGTGCTTGTTGGAACGTTGTTTATGTTCCATTACATTTGCCTTAACTGCATGACTGACGAGTCCAACCTTTTCAGATCCTCTATTGTCTTCTTCATTACGAAGCCTGACAATGAGATCTTCAATGCCCATTTCTTTTCGCTTATGCTTTAGGTAATTTTTAAAGTCTTTCCAACCTTGTGTTAATTTTTTAATTATACATGTCACTTGGAAACTTTTACTTAAGTTCATACCTTCAGCATGGATCTTATGTAAGATCAGTTGTAGTTCTTGAACTTGACTAATCACTATTTTAGAATCTACCATTTTATAGTCTAGGAAGCGGCCCACAATGAATTTCTTGGCGCCAGCATCCTCGGTTTTATACTTATAGTCCAGTGATTCCCAAAGTTCTTTAGCTGTTCTTTTGTCAATGTATATATTATACAAAGAATCGGCTAATCCGTTCATTATGTAATTCCTACACAAGTAATCAGTATTTTTCCAAGCATCCACAGCGGCAGTGACTTGGTTATCTTGCTCATCTTTCTTAAGATTTGGAGCTTCTTCGTTCAAGAATCTTGCAAGATTCAGTGTGGTCAGATAGAAACATCATCTTCTGTTGCCACCTTTTGAAGTTCTGCCCGTTGAACTTCTCAGGTTTCTCCCCATGGGAGACCGAGTAAGGTACAACGGTGGGCATTGGCACTCGTGCCGCAGCAGCATTCGGTTCTTGCGTCGTATCAGCAACCGGCACGTGGACCATTTCAGACACAGCAACATTGTCCGATGCAGTAGTCATTTTGATTCTGAAATTACACAACACGAGTGTACGTTTTCCAGATTAAGGAAAAACCTCAAAACCGGAAATCAAGAAAATCAAAAAATTTGTTTTAAGTTTGTTACAAAAATTCTTTTACAATAAACTCGATTTGATTGAGAGGCACAGAAAACAGAGAAGAAAAGAGTAGAGAGGAAAAACCGAAAGAAAAAAATAAAAAAAATAAACAACTTACAAAACCCAATATCAGATTACAAGTTGAGAAGCCGAGGTCTGTGTATCACACAGTGTCCTTAAAATAGATTTCACCTCTTCCGGTTGCTGAAATGAACAAGGGCGTCTGTCTCCCAGGATGCAACGACCAGAGTGTTCACATAGGCACCACGTAGCACTTTCAAACTGAGCAACAGCGTGAGAATCCTATCACCGACTTACCAAAACAGCAGGAGTGAAGAAACGAACAGGACTCAGAGGAGGAAGAAAGAAGTGTTTGTGTTGCTGGGAAGAAATAAGAGGGGAGGCCTCTATTTATAGAAGCAGGGTTAAATCTGTAACGACAGAAAAAGCTTTGAATGCCTTTAGTGTAACAGTAGACACGTAATTGAATGCCTACACTGTAACGGCAGACAAAACATTCAACACAGCACTGAAACGGCAGACAGAACTGTTTCTGCATTTATTTCAACCGTTACACAAGAAAAAATCAAAACTATAGCAAAAGGTGGCTCTGCACGGGGTGGGGTCATGTCGGTCCGGCATTCGTGTCCGCAGGTCGTGCGGGCGCACACAAGTTGCATGTAATCCGGTTCGGGATTTGCACCACCCTCCCTGCGCGCACGAGAGAGAGTCTCTCTTCTAGCTATCTTACAATGCGTAGAAGGAGGTTACTATATATTCTCTTCTATTTCCTTCGATTTTTCTGATGTGGGACTAAGTTCCCTTAACTCATTTTCAAGAATGAAAACATCTCACTTTGAGAGACAATCTCTTATTCACCCCTTAATCGTTTTTAGCAAACCAATATATGATTTTGATATACTCACGAAGGAGAACACAAATCAATCAAGATCTCTCAATAATTCATTAAGGATCTTACTCAAAAATTTGCTCAAAAATCGGTTCGTAAATGGTGTATAAAACACCCATTTTCTAACACATGTTTGGTAGGAAAATGGCATTGAATAGTGACCAACTGACCATAGTCAGATTACTATGATTCATTGCCAAATTTTCGTTGATATTTGGCGTCACAACTCTAGCCAGAATAGTGAAATTCCTAATTTGTTAAAATTGGCTGAAATCAATGGACTTGTAACCCACATAATCTGCCCAAAATAGTGAAATTTAGAATTCTCCAAAATCGTCCGAAATCAATGGACTATGGCCCCACAGTCCACAGAGTATGCCAAAAACACTTAAAGTTCAAAATTTCCCAAAATTGTCAGAAAACGTGGTACCATCAACAAAATATAGCCAAAACAGTGAAATTCAAAATTTTACCAAATTGTCCATAACCGGTAGACAAACCAGCGAAATTTGACCACAATATTAAATTTAGAATTTCTCAAAGTTGGCCGAAATGGATAGACTGCAAACCACAAAACGTGACCAAAATAGCGCAATTTAGAATTTCTCGAAGTTGACCGAATATGATGGACTATAGCCGATAAAATAGTGAAATATACATTTTCTCAATCAAAAATTGTGAACTATATCCTACAAATCAGACAAAAATACTGAAATTTAGAATTTCTTGAAGTTGGTGGTGGAATATAGCGCACAAAATTTGGCTATTACCGTGAAATTCAGAATTTCTCAAAATCGGCCAAAAACGTTGAATATAGCCCAATAAAATATGGCTATAATAGTGAAATCTAGAATTTTTCAAAATTTACAAAAAAAATTTGACTATGGCCAAAGTACTTTCACTACTTTGGCCAGATTTCACTATTTTGGCCAGATTTTGTTGGCCAAAGTAGTGAAATTTGGAAATGTTGAAAATCGTAATTTGGAAATGTTCAAAAGTGAAATTTAGATTTTATTAGGATCGACCGAAAAAGGTGCATTACAGCGCTTTGAATATGCCAAAATAGTGAAATTCTGATTTCTCGTATTATGTCCAAGATGGTTCACCATAGCCAATAATATTTGGCCAAAACAGTAAATTAAAAAGATGGAAAAAATAGTGAATTACATAGATTCTCAAGATTGGGCGAAATCAATGGATTATTGGCCACAATCTAAGCCAAATCTGTAAAATTTAGAATTTCTCAAAATCAGCAAAAGTCAATGGAGTACCCACAAAATCTGGCTAAAACAGTAAAATTCGGAATTTCACTAAATCAGTCAGAAAAACTCACCAATTCTGGCAAAATCCGTGGGTTCGTGGAATTCAGAATTTAACCCATCCTAAGATAGCGAAGAATAAAAGAAAAAGGAAAAAGAAGAATAGAACACTAATCATTAGTCGAAAGAGTTTCAGAGAATCTTACCGATTCACAGATGCATTGCGTTGTAGACTTATCATGGGTTATTTTCTCTAAGAACTTATCAAGGTTTATAATCAATGCTCTTGGTATTTATGTGGATGAAGTGTTCACAAGAGATATTACTTGTGATAATTTTTGGATAGGGCAATAGTATTTCTGGCTAAAACAGTAAAATACGGAATTTCACTAAATCAGTTAGAAAAACTCACAAAATCTGGCAAAATCTGTGGATTCGTGGAATTCAGAATTTCACCCATCCTAAGATAGCGAAGAATAAAAGAAAAATGGAAAAAGAAGAATAAAACACTAATCATTAGACGAAAGAGTTTCAGAGAATCTTACTGGTTCACAGATGCATTGCGTTGTAGACTTATCATGGGTTATTTTCTCTAAGAACTTATCAAGGTTTATAATCAATGCTCTTGGTATTTATGTGGATGAAGTGTTCACAAGAGATATTACTGTGATAATTTTTGGGATAGGGCAACAGTATTTCCGAACAAAAAGGCAAAACCCCAGTTTTGAAGTAGAGTTTTTGGCTAAACATACTTAATCTTAACAGGCACTTATTTAAGTGTAAAAGTTTCCTCAGATCTGCATTAATATTTGAGAAGTTCACCTCTTGAAAGATTTTCCAAATTTATATACAGTATGTAATTTCTGTTTGTTGAATAGTTCGTTCTAAGAAACGTTTTGTAGCATGAATTCAGGTTCGCTATTCTCCACACATGCCTTTTGTGTTAAAGGGTCTCACGTGTAATTTTCCTGGAGGAAAAAAAACTGGAATAGTCGGAAGAACAGGGAGCGGAAAATCTACCCTAATTCAAGCTCTTTTCCGGATTGTTGATCCTACAGTGGGCCGAATACTTATAGATGGCATCGACATCACAACCCTTGGACTTCATGATTTAAGGTCCAGACTCAGCATTATTCCACAAGACCCCACCATGTTTGAAGGAACCGTGCGGACTAACCTTGATCCACTCGAAGAGTACACAGATGAACAAATATGGGAGGTAATACCCCTTTCGTGTGAATATTTCTGTTGTGTTATATTAGTTTTGGATCTTTTATAGTTGTTTCGTATATTTGTGTTTTGATGCTTCTATTTTCTTTAGGCCTTGGATTGTTGTCAGCTTGGTGATGAAGTAAGGAAGAAAGAACAGAAGCTGGATTCTCCAGGTATAATATTTTGTTGGTTCTGTTTAATGTATTATATCCATAGCTGCATCGGCTATTTTTTATACTAATTGTATTTTCTTTGTTGTCTAAACATTTTAATTTATCAGCATTAAACTGAATTTGCTTGTTGCATAAGTAGATAGCCTTGAATGTGATTGCCCTCATTGACGGTCCATCGTCACCAATAATCATCTGATTCCTTCCACCATATTAAGCTCGTGTACCAAAAAACAGAACGAGAAAACAGATTCTGACACCTTCCATATATTTGACTCTTAAGTCAATCAGCAAGAGAAGATCTAATTAATTATTAAATGGGAGAGCAGGCTACACAATAGATTAAAAGGTGATCTTGCCCCTAATCTAATTTACCCAGTATGGGACTAAGCAAATAGTAAATAAAGAAAACAGTATGATACTCTGATATACTCGATGTTTATTAACGGCAACGCCTATCAAAACGTGAAATGCAGTGACTGAAAATGGCGAAAATTGGAGTGTGGGCCAGTGTCAACTTGTCTGTTTGGGCCGAATAATTCTAAAAAAGAGCAAGGTGTTGGTCCTTGATGAAGCAACTGCTTCAGTTGATACTGCCACCGACAGCTTAATCCAGAGAACTCTAAGACAGCAGTTCTCAGATTCGACAGTCATTACAATTGCTCATAGGATAACATCAGTTCTTGACAGTGACATTGTCTTGCTTCTTGATAATGGTCAGTAGTGATCGTTCACCTTGTTTTGAACATATCTTACTATTAGTTCATAATTTCTGATTTAAAAACCTTTTGTGATGAACAGGATTGATTGTGGAACAGGACAGACCATCTACTTTACTAGAGAATAAATCATCTTTATTTGCAAAGCTCGTCGCTGAATATACAATGAGATCAAGCTCTCAGGTTTGATTCTAAGATGAAATTGAACTGAACATGTAATCTGTTGAGAATACCCAAGCTTAAAATGATGACGAAAACGCAAGGGAATTGATCAAAGGAATTAGGTAAGCAAAGGCATACAATCAAAACTGTTCCTGACTATTTTTCAATCGTTTCTTGCAAGTGATTGATGAAGAAATTTTGTTTTAGGGGTAATCTTTTACAGTAGGTAGCATTTATTTGCAAATATAATCTGAGAATTACGCCAAGTGTTGTAAATTTGAATGTTGTGAACCTTATTATAGTATAAGCATAAGCTTTACTACTCAATTTAATAAAGGGCCCCCAATGTTTGGCCTAAGTTAGGGTTGTAAACGAGCCTAGGGATGGCATCAGGTCCGGGCCAGCCCGGGACCGGCCAGGCCCGGCCTGGCCCCCCTCCTAACCGGGCTGAACCGCAACCCGGCCCCCTTAACCCCCGGTCCCCATTTTTCGCCATGTAGCCCGGTTAGGCCCGACCCGCTCGAGGCCCGGGACCGGCTGAACCGGCCTGCCCAGGCTCGGGCCGGTCCGGGCCGACCGTTGGCTACTGGTTTTTTTTTTTCCAGAAAATTTAAAAAAAAATTTAAATTACAAAAAAGCTCTCCAACGGATTTATACTGACTAGTTTTGGGGGGGTACTTTAGGAAATCAAAAAAAGGCATATTCTATAAATACTATACCATTTTTTTTATTTCTCTTCACTAATTCACTCAAATCTCTCATTCTCCCTGCTATTTCTCCAATCAACAACAACAATTAGGTGATCAACACTCTCTCAAGGGATCAAGATCAAATCTCTCTACATTTTGAAGGAAGGAAAATTAACAACAATCAAGTGATCAACTAATCAACATTCAACAACAACAATCAATACTACTTCTACTCCTAGCTCTCAAGTCTCTACTTTCTTACGGTATTTTAGTATAATTATAATTTGTAGAATTAACATAGTTGATTATTCATTATTCTCATATAATTTGGGTTTTCTTGATTTTCTTTTTCTCCTTTTTTTAGATTTTATTTTTAATTTTAGTAAAGTGGTAAAAGAAACATACACTACTCACTCACTGGTTCTTGATATTGTTGTTATTTTTTAATTGAGATAGATTGTTGTTTGTTTTTAATTATTAGTTGCCATACATTTAGTTGTTGTTCTCTCTAATTTTTACATACACTAGTTTTTTTTAGTTAAATGGCCTCTAATCGATCACGCGGTGGTGGGGGACATAGTAGTCAAGAATCTACTAGTCATCACATTTCTTCCATTAGAGCATCCACAGTCGTTTGCTAAATACTCAAAAATTAGAAATCGATTTAGGAAATAGGCGTGCAGTCGTTCGCTAAAAACTCAAAAATTAGAATAGGAATCTACAATAACTTGCTAAAGTTAGGAGAGCGGTTGGAAGATTGCTAAATATAGAAGACGGATTATGTTAATCCGTTTGAGTATTGAGAAGGAGGAAGATCATCCGTCTCAATTCGATTATTTTAAAAAAAAGTATAAAACGGATGAAGTTGTTCCGTCCATTCCTTAATTCGTTTTTAATATATAAAGTTAATTAATTAAATAGATAAAGCTAATTAAAAAAAAATAAAAATCACAAAGTGAGAGACGGATGAAGTTCATCCGTCCCTCACTTTTGATAAGGTGCCTTTTACCATTTTGCCCTTGCCGATTTAACCGTTGGTTTCCAACGGTACAATGTGCTTTAATTTTTTTTTTAAATCCAACGGCTAGTAACGATTTAAGAATTAATTTATTAAAAAAAATTTTTTTAGTCTATTTCCAGCATTTTTACTTTATTAAAAACATACATTTTTACTTTATTAAAAAATAAATAAAAATTCAAAAGCAGTAGACGGATGACCTTCATCCTTCCAACCATTTTAGCCTATTTCCAGCATGGAGGGTTAGTTTCGTAATTAACCTTTCTTTTAAGAATTTAAAAATATATATATATATGTGAATGTGCCGACGGATGAAGTTCATCCGTCCGGCACTGTTCACGTTAATTATTTTTTTATAAAAGTTTTTAAACGGAAAGGAAAAAAAATTTAAATAATACGCACGTATGAGGTTCATCCGTCCATTACAAAAGACGGATGAAGAAGTGCCGTCTGCTCCATTTTTTAATTAAAAAAAAAAAAAATATTAGACGGATGAACAAGATCCGTTTCATACTATACTTTTAAAAAAATTAGAAATAACGACTGCAGCGACATTCGCTAAAAGCTAAATTTTCATTTCTAAAGTTAGAATAGGTTTAGCAAACAACTGTGGATACTCTTACAAACTCATATATAGATAGTGAAGAAACATTCAAGAATTATGATAGTTTTCTCGATTTGAATGAAACACACTCAAATCCTATAGAAATAGAAGATCATGTAGAACCACAACCATCGGAACAAGGTCCTTCTCTAACCTCAAGGAAAACAAGAGGGACTACTTCCGTAGTACACAATTATTTCAATTTTGTCCCTTCACAAAATGATAAGAGTGTAGGACTTAAAATATATAAGAAGTGTCAAACACCATATAAGTTCAAAATAGGACCGGGCACGAGTACACTTCAACGTCACTTAAACAAATGTCAACCACAATTTTCGAAAGATAATCTCACACAACAAAAAATACATCCTAAACCGGTCAAGTAGATAGTCATAGCTATGATCACGATCTCGTTTGTAGGGAAATGACTAAATTAGTAATTAGGGGTGAATTGCCATATTCGTTTGGTGAAAAAAATATGTAGAGACTTTTGTACAAACCTCCTTCAACCCCCATTATAAAAAGATTGCTAGGAATGTTGTTAAGTGTGATTGTAAATTAGTTTATAATGAGACTAAGGATTTTTTGATAGCAACACTAAAATCACTAAACACTAGAGTTTCATTGACACCGGATGGGTGGGTAGGAGTAAACGGCGTTCCAATGATGTGTGTAACATGTCATTAGATCGATTCGGATTGGGTACTTCAAAAGAGAATAATTTTTTTTGGATATGTTAGGTACCCACATAAGGGTGAAATTATAGCCACATACATTATGGAAGCATGTAATAATTTTTTTATATATGATAAAGTGTTTGCTATTGGTTTTGACAACGCCTCCAATAATACTAAGGCAATTGAGAGTTTAAAATTTACTTTAGATCCTATAGAACCCGAAATTTTTCATGTTAGGTGTGCTTGTCACATTTTAAATCTTTGTGTGCAAGATGCACTAAAATATAGAAATGATAAACTAGAAGCAATGAGAGATTGTGTTCATTATATTACATTGAGTGGTCCAATTTATCAAGCTTTTCATGATTGGTGTAACTTAGGGGCATTGTATGTAGACGTTTTCCTAAAGATGTACGACATCGTTGGAATTCTACCTTTGAATTATTAGGTGTTGTTCTTCATTATCGTTTTAATCTTAGAGATTTTCGTGTCGCAATGGGTATGCAAAATTGTATGTTCGATGATGATTTTTGGTTTTTTGCCGATAGTTGGTATAAATTTTTACAACCTTTTAATGATGTAACTTTGCAATTTTCAAAAACATATACATCTACATCTAGTGGTATTTTACTTGAAATTATGACTATGATGACAACAATTAAAGATTTGCAAAATGACCATTTTATTGGAGATATGGTTAATGCGGCATATGTTAAATTTTTGAAATATTTCCATCAAATTCCTATGTTATATTGTGTAGCTAGTGTAATGAATCCTTTGATTAAATTAGATAGTACAAAAAATGTAATTAAATTTTTTTACACTTATGCCTCACACGATGCAATACTAGATTTTGATCATGTTGCTTTTACTCGTAAATTTGAGAATATTTTGACTAGGTTATATGATTCTTATGATAGGATTTATTCATCTAACACTAATCAAACACAAACACAAAATGTTGATGCTTCTTTTTCTTCTTCCTCCATATTAGAAAAAGGAAAGAGCCATGCTAGTATTTGGTGTTTTAAATCTTATTAAATCAAAAAAACCAAGAATCAATTCACTAAATGAGTTGAATTGGTATAATGCACAAAGTGCAGTTGAAGATGTCGAAGATGTGTTACAATTTTGGAAGAGTAATGAAGCAATTTTTAATATTCTTTCTCGTATGGCTAAAGATCTGCTAACAACACCGGTGTCAACTGTTGCATCGGAAAGTGCTTTTTCTTTTGGTGGCAGGATAATGAGCCCAAGCAGGAACCGATTGACAGTCAAAATTTTGGAGATGCTAGTATGCGCCGAAGATTAGATGAAAGCGGAAAAGAGGACCCAATACTTACTTGAAGCACAAGCTGGAACTGGATCAACAAGTAGAGATGAATGAACGATTACATTTAGTCAATTTACATTAAAAAGATGTTCAATATATTGTAATTAATTGGAAAATTTATGGTGATGAGATTCTATATTTAGGTTAAGTTGAAGTGCACGACAATAGTCCAATGCCTTCTTTTCAATCTAAGTAGATGTTATCTCGATCTTTAAATTCAAGTAATTTCGTTGATTTGTAATTTGATCTAATTTGCATGAAATTTTATTCATGTACTTCATTTTATTTAAGAATTTTTAATTTATTAAATCATGTACTTCATTTATTCATGTACTTCAATTATTTATGAAATTTTATTCTTTGCAATTGTTATGAAATTATAAATCCATATACTTGATCTTTAATATTTTACACAAAAAAACCCCCTAAACACGGGCCTGACCTGCGAACCGGTCAGACCCCCACACTTGGGGCCGGGGGCCAAGTCTGGGCCAAGGTTTGTAACCTTGAGCCCGGCCCGGCCCGCGTAGTGGAGGAGCCCGGCCCGGGTAGGCCCGGGACCGGTCAAAGCCCGGTCAAATCCGGCCCAGCCCGAGTGGCCCGAATGCCATCCCTAAACGAGCCGAGTCGAGCCGAATATCTTGAGGCTCGAGCTTGACTTATTTATGTATCGAGCTTACTTTTAGGCTCGGGCTCGAGCTTGACACGAGCCGAGTTTTGACCGAGTTCGAGCCATATACTCGCGAGCTTCTGCCTAAAACCCACGTACCTTCAAGCTTGAGCTCGGCTCGTTTACGTATCGAGCTCGCTTTCGAGCTCGAGCTCGGCTCGATCTCGACACAAGCCGAGCTTTGACCGAGCTTGAGCCGAGTAGCTCGCGAATAGCTCGGTTCGTTTGTAGCCCTAGCCTAAGTACAATATGCCCATATAACGTTTGAAAAAGTACACTAAACTCATTTCTCCGTTAACTTAATCACATCCTTTAAGTTATAATTATTAAATTACCTTTTTACCCTTACCCTTTCATCATCAAATCTTTTTTTCTTATTCTTTTCTTCATTCCTTTTTTTTCTTTTATTTTTCTCTTTTCTTCTCTTTCTTCATTCCTGTTTCCTTTTTTTCCGACAATATGTCATAATCACATTATTAATTTGGAGCAAGACCGCGTTGCCTTTGCAGGCATCACCTACATTGAAATGCAACAAGTAATTTAAGATACTAAGCTATCTTGTTGTGCACTAAAGAACTGTTGATAGTAATCTACCTGTACAATTGATCACAAAAGATGATGCTGAATATAACTTTTCACCATCCCCATCTTTAATCCTGAGTTTCAAGAAAAATAAAATAGAAATAGAAATGATTATTAGATGTTTGAGAATTCCATCACCATTCAGTGGGCATAAAATTTTCACTCTTTACAAGTTCATCTTAAAAGTTAGCAAGGGATGCCATAGAAGACAGCGTTAAAATGCCCCAAAAAAATTATGATTAGCTAATTATAACGGACATATATGCAAATGCATGTGGACTATACAGGAGGCGAAAAAGATATTTATTGTTAAAGTCAAAGTTAATTTTAGTGAATTATCATTCCTCGAATTATCATTAAGTTGGGCATGAGATTTTCGCTCTGTACAACTTCAATAGGAAAAAGGAATAAACCCTAGACTTAGTACTAGTTAGTAGGAACAAAAACAACTCTAGCATTTTGTTATACTAGTAATATACACGCGTGATGCACGTACTGATTTACACGTGTGATGCATATCTTAATAAATATGATTATATATTTTTAAAAGTAAATGTGAAGACTATAATGGGAGAGTTGGAGTTGCACGTAAGTAGGTAGATTTACAACTCCAACTCTTCCATTAAAATAGTAGATTATATATTATATTATAGATAGATAGATAGATAGTAATTTACACGTGTAATGCTCATTTAATATATTAAAAAATTAAAGTAAAAAAATATATGCACGTGCAATGCACGGGTTGGTATATTGAAAAATAACACTAAGGTCTTCTCCTATTATAATATTAGAGATGTCATAATCACATTATTAAATTTGGGAAAGAAAAAAAGGAATGAAGAATAAGAAAAGAGAAGAAAAGATTTGATTATGAAAGGGTAAGGGTAAAAATGTAATTTAATAATTATAACTTAACGGATGAGGTTAAGTTAATGGAGAAATGAATTTAGTGTATTTTTTCAAACGTGTATGAGCATAATGTACTTAGGCCAAATGTTGGGCGTACTTCGATTTTTGCCCTTTAATAAAATTATAGGTTATAAAAACCTTTGTTATTCAAGTGTCACTGTACTTGGCTTATATAAAATGGCATGAGAGCATCTGTAGTCGTTTGCTAAATATGCATAATATGCATATTTTCTCGAAAATATCGCTGCAGTCGTTTGCTAAATATGCATATTTTGCATATCTAGCTATAGTAAATTGCTATAAATGAGACGAGAATTATGTATAATTTAAAGGACGAAACTTCATGTTACGTTACTCGAATAAATATTATTTTTTAATCGTCGGACGAAACATGAAGTTGCATCGCTCAATTAAAATTTAATTATTTAAAGTCGAAATGGCAAAAAAATAAAAAAACCCTTGGACGCAACATCAAGTTGCGTCCCTCTTCTCCAGAATCCTCGGATGCAACATGAAGTTGCGTCCGTTGGGTTTATATATATATATATATATATATATATATATATATATATATATATATATATATATATATATATATATATATTCAGTTACCTATTTGCCCCTCTTTAACTATCAATGGCTCATTTTCCCTTTCCAAGATAAATCCAACAGCTATTTTTTTTAATCTAAACAGCTCACTAAAATTTTGTATATATAGTACCTATACTAAACCGAATATTAGCACCACAATTGTCTAAAAAAACTTTCAGATCTCAAGTTTTTATTCTCTGTCCTGTATTGAGTTATTTGTGAAAGAAACTCAATGGCGAGCCGAAGTGTAAGGGGGGGAGCATATACATCTCAGGAAGATGTTCTTCTGTGCCAGAGTTGGATTAGTATAACTCAAGATCCAGTGATCGGTAACGATCAATCCGGGGCACAGTTCTGGGAGCGTATTTTTTTAACATTTAAGGTATTATTAGGAACTCCAACCGACAAAACAGTCAGCTCACTTACTAGTCGATTTCAACTGATTTCGAAAGAAGTAGCCCTATTCATAGGAAAATTGAGCAATGCAACTATTAGGGCCGGTAGCGGAACAACCAAGACAGATAAGGTATGTAGAAAAAATACTGATTTAAATTCATTATTTGTATTATTTGTGTACATAATAACGTTTGGTATTTGAATGTTGTCTCAGATTCGCAAAGCGAGAATAGAATATATGACAACTTCAGGGAGAGCTTTCAAATTTGATGAATGTTATGAGATTCTTAAGGATCAGCCGAAGTTTTCATTGCGTACTACACAAGTGTTTGATCGAGTACAAAATACCCAATCTGGTGAAGGGAGTTGTAGCCAAAACTCTCCCACAATAAGAGACTGGGACTCAGATATACCCGCTGATACGGATTCACCTACACCCTTTACCCGACCATCAGGTCGCAAAGCTACTAAGAGGAAAGGAAAAAGAGTGGCCGAAACATCAGAATTGAAAGATATGGTCGAAGAAACAGCTATTTTTACATCTGTATACAAAGAATCGCAAGATAGGAGGAATGTGATAAATGCCTGAGAATGCGATATTAAAGAACGGGTCGAGGAAGATCGCATTATGGGTATCGATCTGAACACGTTACCTGAGAATCAACGATATTATTTTTTGGGTAGGCAAAACGAAATTCTGCAAAAACGAGGTTACAACGATGGCTAAAGAACATTAGGCCATATCTTTGAAATGTTGTATTTTATCTTAATTTAATGTAAGCATGCAATTTCAAATGAAGAAGAATCTTGTTTTCACAATTTGGCTCCATAGTATCCTGTGTGATTAAATTGAAATTTAATTACATGGTCCCTACATTATTATTTTAAATTATAATTGTGAATAATTTTTTGATACATGCTTCAAATAGAATGACATTGTGAACGATAGTATCATGCGTTGATAATATGGTAAAGATAGTTAATACTAATAATTTTTTGATTACAATACGCTTCAAATAGCAAAACATAGTTCAATGTAGTACATTCACTACGTTTATAATTATCTAATCAAAGTAAAAGTTACAAAAAAAATGGGAATACATAGTATTAGAAATACATGTTAACTGCAATTACTCATCTCCATATTCATTCCAAATATGCTCCACAAGATCTTGACGAAGTGCATGATGTCTTTGTCTATCATGTAGAATGACATTGCGAACGATTCGACCTTCTTCATCAATTGGTCCACCTGTACTTTGGTTCGATCCCAATCGAGTCAGGAATTTGATCATAATCATAATCAAGAAAACCTTCGTCACGTTCATCCTCAATAATCATGTTGTGTAAGATGATACATATTTTCATAATATATGAGAGTCTATCTGCATCTCACATACATGCTGGACCCTTGTGTATCTTTTTTCTTGTGTATCTTGTGCGGAGTAAGCTTTGACGATGATTGCCAAAGGTGGGTATATACCATCCGCTAAATAATATCCCATATTGTAATTGTGGTTGTTGATGACAAAATTAGATGGAGGTGCACAACCATCAAGAATCTGATTAAATAAAGTTGACCGGTTCAGCACATTTAGATCATTATTGCATCCTGGCATACCGAAGAATGAATGCCATAACCAAAGATCATAAGAAGCAACTGCTTCGAGAATAATAGTCGGTTCCCAAACATGTCCTGTGTATTGGCCCTGCCATGCTGCTGGACAATTTTTTCACTTCCAATGCATGCAATCTACACTACCTAACATCCCAGAGAAGCCCCTAGTGCTGTTTTGTTCGAGTAGTCTTTCCACATCGGCTGGTGTTGGTTTTCTCATATACTGATTACTACATAAAGTTACAATTGTGAAACAAAAACGACGGAGAGTTTTCAATACCGTTGTTTCGCCTATGCGTATATATTCATCAACCACATCAGCCTATCACGCCCCGCTTCCCAAAAATACGAAATACGAGCACGTAACATTGGCCCAGCGAATGACTAACGTCACCCATAAGTTGTTTATCCGATTAACTCAAAATATAAATAATACAGAACAATTGTACAGGCAATAATAATAATCTCATGAACAATAATACTTCGAATAAGTAATTATGAAATATCCAAATACAATAATAATCCAACATCAGGAAACAAATAACAATATTCGGGATATAAGCCCAATACAAAGAAATAACAATAGTTCACTAATTAAGTCTTCATAACAAAGCAATAGTTATTAAGCGGCGACACTATCAATTCCTTCACCAATGTTGTACTCCCAATCTATCAGGCAATTCTCTATCAACACATGTAAACACTTCATCTAAAAAGATGAAAAAAGTTGTTCTAAGAGCAAGTCATGGACAGCAAGTAGAGAAAGCAGAGAACAATGGAATAACGGTATAACAATGAGGTTAATGGTTCATTAGGAATCAATAACATGGCACAATAGCAATAATCAATAACATGGTAATCAATGCAACGGTTCAATATCAATAACACTTAGATAATATTGGATACAAATAGGAACAATAGTGAACAATATGCAATGTCGTTGAAGTGTGATCCTTATGTCGATTAATCATTTTAAATCCTAACTAATGCATGTACTACTGCATCCCTTACTACAGGTTCGATGCATACAATCAATTTCGTTTAGACTGAGTGGCGAATTCTATAGATCATGTGTCTGTACGGTAATCACTGATACGGTACGATATTGTTGTTCGATACATTACGGTGTTTCACTGATTCATTGATACATTAGTACATTGGTACATTGATACATTGATACGATTCATTGGTGCAATACACGAAAGATTGGGGTGCCGTAGTCAGCGCTCCACAATTAATTGATAAACAATGGCCGACACAGTCACTATATTATTCACTACTCAAGTCTTTCCCTTAAACCCCGGCTTGTAAATTATTTTATTAATGCAAAATACAATATGCAACGATGAGACATGAGATGAACAATAGTATCAATCGGGAAACAATAGGATGATAACATGGATGGGACGACTAGAATGGTGATAATAACTTGGGAACATGCAATGCAACATACATTCATTAAATCGTGCAATAGTACACCATAGGAATAATTAATATATTAAAAAGTGGAATCTAAAATTCTAGACAACATGCGCAGTCTGTACAAAAGTGCAGTTTTCTGCTAACTCAGAAATCGAAAGTTGAATCCGTCAGAAAATCTGGAAACTAGACTTCCGTACGGTTCCAACGCATACTTAAAGTTCAATATCCGACAACAGTAGCTAGGTCGAACACATGTTTCTTTACGGGTTTTATGTTCAGACAGAAATTCGACATCTTGTTGTTTTAATTTTTGAACCAGCAAAAACTCAATATTAAAATCAGTAAAAATATTTTCTGGACTCTTAAACATGTTAAGCAACAATCTGAAAATTTTCATAGCAAAATTTTATCATTTGATCAGCCTTTTTACTGTTTAAACATGAAAAGTACGAAAATCTGAAAATCTAAAAGTAAAAAAATACAGCTGTAGTAAAACGGGCAGAACTTTTGCTACAAAACTCGGAATTTGAAAATTCAAGATGATTTGAAAAATAGAAAGAAAAGGCTACAATTCATATTCAGAAATTATTTCTTTTTAAGGTCGTTTACTGGTTCGAAAACAGCGGTCAAATTTTAGGTCAGCAAGCATATATAGTTTTTTAGGGTATTTTTCTTGAAAATAAATTAATTAAACATGATGGGTATCGATTCTTTAGTCAATGAATTGTATAATCAGCATGATGGGTGTCAAAACATGATAAACAAAATTAGAACACGCTCATACATTATTTTATTATCAATCATCAATCAATCAAACAACATACAACTCAGCAATTGTCTCTACAATAGTTATGTGTGTCAATTATATGAGCAACCCTAGTATCAATTCTATATGCACCCATGAAAGATCCAAATTTTAGAGTCAAAAGTGGCACGATGTCAAGAATATTGGGGTTATCTCGTGTAAATCCTCAATAGACCCAATGAAGAGATGAACAATGGATAATACGATAACAAAGAGATCTACTTGCAAGAATTTCAATAACACTTGAATTTGATACAATTAGCAATTCAAGAGGACGGTGACTTGCCTGTTAGACGGTGAAAACGAATACCAAGAATAATTGGAAGAGAATTCCGAAGCAACGAACTCACGAACTAGCAAAAACACGTATAAAACCCCTGCATAGATAGACAGAAACAGCAACAGCAAGCAAGCAAGGGCTCGCGGCCTCGGGTCGTCGGCGTTGCAGGCGGTGGTGGCGACGTCGCAGGAGAGCGGCGCGACGGGGATGGGGCGGCGCTACAGTGGTGGACGACGGGATCAAGACAGCAGCTAGGGAAGGTCAGGGTTTGGCTGGCTGTTGACAATCGGAACAGGGCAAGGGCGAGGAGGAGGATCGGGGGTGTGCTGGCGGCGCTGGGGGGTGTCGACGGGAGGTGGTGACGAGGGGGGTCACCGGAGGGAGCCGAAGATGGCCGGAGAAGAGAACTCAGTAATTGGGTTTGGAGGTTTGGGCAGAAAACGATGGGGAGAGAGAGAATGAGAGGAGAGAGAAAGGAGGAGAGAGAGTAGGCGGCTAGGGTTTCGATTTGTGTGCAAAAAATTAGGGTTTGCAGTAGAGTTGTATTTATAGGGCACAATTAGGGTACTGGGTTGGAGGTTTATGGTTCAATAAAAGCGGTTTTGGGTCAAGAACACAGCAAATTGGGTTTTATGGTTCAATTAGGAGATAGATCAGAATCAACAGGGTTCAAATAAAAATACCCACAACTAAATAAAAGATAATGGAATCAACAAGAAAAGCTCCAACAAGAAGAACAGAAATTTTCAAGGAATTCTTAATTAAAATAATAATCAAGAACGAAAAATAAGGTTTTTAAAATGTTCATATATATATAGATATATATATACATTAAATAAATAATAAAATACATATAAACAGAGTATGTTCGGCTTAAAACAAAATAATAATAATAATAATAATAATAATAATAATAATAATAATAATAATAATAATAATAATAATATTACTAGTAACAATAAGAATAACAATAATAATAACAAGAATAACAATAATAATAAAAATAAAAATAACAATCATAATTATAATAATAATAATAATAATAATAATAATAATAATAATAATAATAATCATCATCGATCAATTAGAGATAGAAAGCAAGTTCAAATATACCATTATTCCAAATGAATAAAATCTCGATTAGAAAACACTTTAATATAAGATCCGAAATGAATTTAGCAGAAAAAATAAATTTACAAAAATTAAAATATCGAAAATACACGGAAATACATATTGTCGGGAATGGGGGTTACACAGCCGCACCTCCGTACGCCAATCAACGTAGTGCCACCGTAATTTTTTGATGCGGAGTTAATCCAAATTGCTTGCAAGCGTCATCGGATTGGAGAAAATACTGATCGTAACCCACAATAGCCTCCAATACCCGGTTGAAGAGTTGTCGGCGCATACGGAATCGACGACGGAAAATTGTATCTGGGTAAACTGAATTTTCGGGAAAGTAGTCATTTCACCTCCGTCTATGACCTTCTTCTCTTTCCCGACGAATGTAACGGCGACGATTGATTTTTTCACTAGCTTGGATTGCCTTGCCAATCCTTACTAGACGGTTGTGAACAATCCTAAGAACAATATTGTTGTCCTCCTCTGATGAAGAAGATGAACTCGAGGAAGAAGGTACATGTAAATAAGCCGTGGTTATAGAAGGTAAATTTGTAGTGGGTGCTTTTGGAGTTGAAGTTTACAAAGTGTTGTCGAGAAATAAATGTACACAGGATGGCAACATATAAATACTGATTATGCCGCTTGAAGAAGAACCATTCAGACAATGTCCTGTCCAATCTATAAGTTAATAAGTAGGTGTAAAAAAAGTCAAAACCTACACAAATTGTCCTGTTCAATCTATAAATAATGGGTACGAAACTGAATAAATACAAATAACCTACTTCAGTACAATACAAGTTTGGAGATGCTAGCCATGTGACATTAATGTTATGACAGGCATACCCTCAAGTCTACAATTCCTAACTTAATACAATAACCTACTTAATTATGTGGTCTTAGAAATGAGGAAAATAGAAAATGTACAAATTGACATTAATACCCTCATGTGACCTTTTCTGAATAACATTTACAAGTTCATATTAATACCATCAAGGTAAATAAAAAATAAAGTATGTACAATTTTTCATATTCTTCATAATTATATTGTGTTTCAGCCACAAATGAGGACGTTGATGCTCCGGTGTCATCTAAATTCATAGTCAATGGACTATGTCGGGAAGTAGATGGTATGCGCATCGATACAGACCGCCTAACATTTGGTAATTTACAAGGAATTGATTTCCTCAATACCATTTCTGAAAGTATTATTCGCCGAAGCTGTGCTTTGGTGTTGCTCAATTGTTGACAACGAGTGTATAACTCCTCCTGTGGAAAGGTATAAGATATATAAAATAATGAGAGTAAGTAACATAATAACGTTATTAAAGCCGAAAATGTATACACGGTTTTGGTAACTCACGTATGATGGTTGCCCACTTTGATGAAACGGGGCATTTATATTATCGTCCAAATTCTTCATAAGAGTACCGCCTTGAAAAAGTGGCACTTCAACGTAAGGCTGACCAAGCAATAATGAATTATCTATACTGGATTCAGTAGGATACTCGGCCGGTAGCCAAAATGGAGGTGCAGCATATGGCAACTGAGCAGAAGTATCTCTAATAGATGTTGGCCCAATGAAATCGACATTTGCTGCATGGGAGAGTGTCGGCGTTAACGGACCAATTGAAACATTTGCCCAATACTGATCATAAGTGATCTGCTCTACAATCCGTACAAAAGGTGATGCTTCAATAGGTTCAGAAAGTGTATTACTAGATGTCATGAAACGCATGAGCGGAGGTGGGTCATTTGGGATAGCAATTACTCCAGTAAGTTGCCGAATACAACGATCACCAAGATACCATATACCCTGCAATGAAATTTTCACTTTAGCATAACCAAAATATTTAATCAAAGTAATGTAAATAAATATGACAAACAATTAATATACCTGGTCGCAGTACGTAAAAGCGTGTCAATGACGTGAAATGAATTTAGCAGCTTCAATTTCATATACGTCTTTAATTGTTGACCCATTATATGGCTGCCAAATGATGGAGGAAGAACTGCGCATCTCCAACTGATCACGAGCCATCGATTGATTGTACCTAATAGGATCAGATCGGCCTAAATCCAAATATTCTTTATTCTATCGAATAATTTTCTGTCATACATCTGAATTAGCCATGTATGTCTCCATATGAATGTTCCTATCTCTAACTGGAATACAACAATTTGTGTATTCGTAAACCCAATATTGTAAAACATAATTATGGAATATGTTACGAACATCACAATTGAAATAACATATTCACATTATTCGACTAAAATGAGTAAATAATAGATTAAGTATTACCTCCAACACTTGCCACGGCCCATTAAACCCCTTCACTTTAAGTCTGCTACATGAGTCCAAAGACAAATAGAGCTGAGCAAGTGCATGACTACCCCAATCGTATTTGGCAACAACATTCATGTCTGCAACTGCGACTAGCCAACCACACCTTACTAAACCAGCACCATTAGGGTAAAGAAATGCACCGAGAAAGAACATAAAGAAAGCTCGTGCAATCCTCGCTAATAGTGCCATATCGGTTTCGGCTTCTTCAATCATAGTATTGGTAAAATAAATTTTGAAAAATGTATACCGTATACCTTGTGATTTCCAATCATCTACTGTTAATTCTGGAAAGAAGCGAGACTGAACAATTTGAAAAGTACAAGCCTCTTCGTCACATGGAGGAAAATCGCCGATACCGATAGGAATCCCTGTTAGCATTACCCAATCCAATGGAGTAAAACCCAACTCACCACACGGTAGGTGAAAAGTATGGGTAGTGTCTCACCATCTCTCTACAAGTACCTCGACGAGCCGAATCGATGACTTGTTTGTATTGATTTTCATAAAACGGTGTCATACCGCCTGCTCTACTAGTTGTTTCATAATTGAGACTCGTGAGCAGTACTGATCGTATATCTTGATTGGTTCCTTCCAATTTCACCTAAACTTACAGAAACCGCCCTCCGGGGTAACAGTAATATATTGACTTATATGTTTGGAATCGTCTACTACACGATTCCAATTTGATTGATCGGCAAATTCGACATTTGATATCTCTCTTCTTCACCTTCGTTGCTTGTGTTGCCATGAGCTGGCATTTGTTCCCGCTTTGACTTCAAACGACCAATAAATCTTCGTATCGAAGATATTTTTCTCGGCTAATTAAGAAATTGATATAGAGAGTTGGGGTTTATGAAATTGAGATAAAGAATTGGGCGAGAGCGGGTTGAGATAGAGAGTTAAAGCAAGAGGAAATTAAGAAAATGAGAGATGGCTGAGAGCTAAATGCATGTTTGCTACCTTTCATTTAACCATCAATATATAGAATGAATGAGGGGGGCAATTTGGTCAGTTATGGATTTAAAAAGCCCTCATTTACGGAAAAAGTAAATAAAAGCCAAAATTTAAAAACCCCACCTTGTCGGACGCAACATCATGTTGCGTCCTACCTCCCTTAAATGCCAGCGTCTGACGAATTTTTTTATTTTTATTTTATTTTTCTCCTCCGACGCAATGTGATCTTCCGTCGCTCAATTAAAAAATATATTTTCTCCTCCGACGCAACATCGAGTTTCGTCTGATCTTATTTTAATTTAAATTGGTAAAAAATAGCCTTCGATGACTGCAACAAACTTGTTAAATACTATATGCATTTATCCATTTATGCATATTTTACACAATGACGACTGTGGATGCTCTGAAAGAGAGATTTGACGACAGAGCAGCAAAAAGTGCCATTTCCCATTTACTTTTTCATCAACATATTCGATATCTTTCTCGGTAAATTAAGTGAAAGAACATATCAATTGGTCCAATTGAAAAAAGTTTTTTTTTTTTTAGGAAAAAAGTTGTGTAAATAGAACTACAAAAATGAGAAGATGGCTGTACGTTTCCTTCAAATTAGCTATAAGGAGAGATGGCAGCCTTGAAGTAACAAAAACTGGAGAGTATAACAATTCATACTGTCGACCGCGTTACTTTTCCTTTGTTGCTTTTGGGTGATTGCATTCCCCTGCTTTCTTATTGCTTTGTTGCATATTCTTGTTATTTTTGTTTTTGTTGTTCTTATGAAATTTTACTTTTTGTTTCATATATTGTCTTTTCTTGTTACGACTTATTAATGAAACAATAACATTTCTCATATTTGTATTCTGTTTCATTAATTATCATTAATGAAGCGACTTATTAATGAAACAATAACATGTCTCATATTTGTATCCTATTTCGTTAATTATCATTAATAAAGCGATGACAGTAGTATCTTTTTATCAATATATATATATATATATATATATATATATATATATATATATATATATATATATATGATGCGGTTTGTTTTTGGGAAGGGTGTGGATGCACCAGGTGTGAGTTCTTACTCGATTTTTATTGGAGGAAAGACGCGGTACCGGACGGTACGCCCGACCCTCGGCGAGAGGGACGTGATGGTGTTTTGAGGTGGATGTCGGAGGATCGGCTCGGCGGTTGAGGCTCGGCTAAGAGCTGGGTGCTCGGATCCAAGGGTCTTGTGTACCTGCAGTCGGCTTAGGAACATCGGGGGTTGGTTCCGGTGGTAGGCCCTCCGACGGTCTAGTTAGTTACTGAAGTAGAGCAACAGTAGCTAGGGTTTTGAGAGGGAAAAGATTGATTACCTTTAAAGGTGGGGGAGGACCTTGTATTTATAGGCAAACTTAACCGGGTCTGGACTCGTTTGGGGGCCTGGTCTGGACCCGGTCGCCCGTGGGCCTGAAGTGGTAGGAGGCCCATGCGGTTTTGGGGCTGACGTGGCAGGACCCCAGTTGGTTTAGGGCTGACGTGGCAGGAGCCCTAGGTGGTTTTAGGGCTGAGGTGGCAGATCATGTGATGCGGTGCTTTTGAGGAGATCGGATGGCCTAGGATGGGCCAGGTCATTTTTACCCTATGTCACAAGCCCCCCACTCCTGTAGGTATGTGTGAGCTAGCCGTGGAGGAGTAGTTTCGGTCGTGGAGAAAGAGCGGGGGAAGTTTTCTGGGGGCCTTCGGAATCGGCGTCGAGACTGGGTGAGGCTCGGAGGCTCGGAGGCCGAAGGCAGGTCCTGGTCCTCGGGATGAGGTGTCAGGGCACGTGCTGGGTCGATCTTGGCCTCAGAATATCGAGGTGATGGCCCGATGCCGAGCCGTTGTGCTTTCATGGGAAAGCTACCCTGGTGCTCGGCCTGACCTCGGAGTGACGAGGGTTTAAGGGTCGGGAAGGGCGATGACGGGGGTTTAAGGGTCGGCAAGGGCGATGGCGAGCCGTTGTGCTTTTGTGGGAAAGCTACCCTGGCGCTCGGCCTGACCTCGGAGTGACGAGGGTTTAAGGGTCGGCAAGGGCGATGGCGAGCCATTGTGCTTTCGTGGGAAAGCTACCCTGGTGCTCGGCCTGACCTCGGAGTGACGAGAGTTTAAGGGTCGGCAAGGGCGATGGCGAACCGTTGTGCTTTCGTGGGAAAGCTACCCTGGCACTCGGCCTGACCTCGGAGTGACGAGGGTTTAAGGGTCGGCAAGGGCGATGGCGAGCCGTTGTGCTTTCGTGGGAAAGCTATCCTGGTGCTCGGCTTGACCTCGGACTGACGAGGGTTTAAGGGTCGGCAAGGGCAATGGCGAGCCGTTGTGCTTTCGTGGGAAAGCTATCCTGGTGCTCGGCCTGACCTCGGAGTGACGAGGGTTTAAGGGTCGGCAAGGGCGATGGCGAGCCGTTGTGCTTTCGTGGGAAAGCTACCCTGGTGCTCGGTCTGACCTCGGAGTGACGAGGGTTTAAGGGTCGGCAAGGGCGATGGCGAGCCGTTATGCTTTCGTGGGAAGGCTACCCTGGTGCTCGGCCTGACCTCGGAGTGACGAGGTTTTAAGGGTCGACAAGGGCGATGGCGAGCCGTTGTGCTTTCGTGGGAAAGCTACTCTGGTGCTCGGCCTGACCTCGGACTAACGAGGGTTTAAGGCTCTGAGCTGATTTTACTCTCGCGGGGCATTAATGACGCCCCGAAATTCGCGCGACGTTTCGGCTCCCCAAGGGTATTAATGGCGCTTGGGAATCATCGCGCGGCGTTTCAGCTCCCAAGGGGGAATACGGCACGTCGTTTCGCCTGCTTCCGCTTGGCCTTCCCAAGGTCATAAACGCGATCTGGGGAGAGGCTATAAATAACCCCCACCACGTTGGCTTTTCACCAGAAGAACGTACTGGTAGCCGATCGGTTATCGGAGGTGTCTGCCGTAGGCGGACGCCTAATACTTGAATTTCTTTTTAACTCTGGGGGCTCCGGATAGGTGGTTCCACTGCCGTCTCGGTCTTCCTTTGGGTATGCGGCCCGGGAGGTTGTGTGCCCAAAGGAGACTGAGACGGGAGGCGTATCGACCGAAGTCCGGGTCCGGGGGAGAGGAGTCTGTCGTTGCCTGGTATTTTTCGGTACATCAATTTGAACCCCTGGTTCGGCTCGGATTGGTGTGCCCGAAAATATCAGGTTCGGCTGACCGAGGTATGGAGCTTCGGATGGGTGGTTCTTCTGCCATCCCTGTCTTCCTTTGGGTATACGGCTCCTGAGGGTTGTCTGTCCGAAGGAGACAGGGATGGGAGGCGTGCCGATCCGAATCCGACGTCGGGGAAGCTCGTCTGCCGTTGCTGGTATTTTTTGGGATATCGATCTGAGCCTATGGATTGGTTCAGGTCGGCATTCTAAGAAATATGAGGTTCGGTTGACGTGGGTTCGGGACCGAGAGCCCAGGGATGGTGGTTCTCTTCCCGCCCTCGAACAATTCGGGGTTTCGGCTTTCGAGGCCGTAAGCCCCGAGTTGTTCGCGGGTGAGAGGGGGACCGACCGAGCCCCGGAGCTCGGGGCGCTCGCCGAGGGTGAGCGCCTTAAAGCTTTAAATTAAACTTTTGTTGCGGAGTAGTGGGGGCGCAAGGCTTGAAAGTGCTAGGATCCTGGTCAGGTCCGATGCTCAGTGTCCGAACCGGTGGCTCTTGCTTGGCGACGGTTGGGCGGGAACCGAAGGGTTTCCAACCGCCTGTCTTGGTGACGTCATTGACGCGAGTTTCTAGGAGCAGTTGCGCGCAAATCTAGGAACAGTTGCGCGCAAACCTAGGAACAGTTATCGCGAAAATCGTGGAGTCTCTTTAAGTCTATAAATATCCCCCACCCCCTTTTCTTTTTCATTCTTTACTTTCATTTCCTCTCTCTAGAAAAAGTCTTCAGCGCTTCTCTCTCTAGTTAGCCGCACTCGCTCGTCTTTCCGAGGCCTATCAGGTTAGTTGTTGCTTTTCTTCTTTAGTATGTCTAGGGCTCAGTCCGGCTCCTCGACTTCGACCTCGAGAGGGGAGGACGACCCCCTCAAGGGCCTTGCTGACTCGACGTCCTGGGAGGAGGAAACTAGGGTGTATGACGTGAAGCCCCTCCGTGTCAGGAGGCCATTCGTTGTACAGAGTAGCGACTCCGAGGAGGAGGGTGGTGACAACTCGGATGAGGTGGAGATACTTGACCTGGTGTCGGAGGAGGAGGGTAGTGACAGTGGGGGAGACGGAGAGGCTAAAGTGTCGGAGGTTCGGAAGAAGGGTAAGGGGGAAAAACCACGGTTTGGAGGCAGAGCAAGGGCGCTGGCTCCTCTTCGACGGCGACAGTCCTCGTGCCCCTAGCCACTCCTTCCCTGGAGAAGGCCAAGAAGAAGAGGAAGCCGAGGAAGAAATGGACGATGCCTAATAGTCCAGATAGGACGACCCCCGTCCGTAATTTGGCGACCGGGTTTTCAACGCAGCCGAGGTCGATTAGACAGTACCCGGACGATCTCTCAGACAAAATCCTATACGGGGTACAGCCGTCTTCGCCGAGTCGCCAGAAGATAAAGATGTATGCGACGCCGTCGATCCTGGAGGCAGATGATTTGGAGGTCATTCGGTCGGCCTTCCACATTAGGTCAGGCTACGAGCTGATGCTGCCGAGCCCAGGTCTCCGGCCCACCGACCCCCTGTCGGAGTGGTACTGCATCTTCCCTGCTGACGCGTTCGGTTTCCGGTTACAGTTGCCGATCCATCCATTTATCCGGGAGGCACAGAATTGGGCGTCCCTTGCCCCGATGCAATACGGGCCGAACTCGTGGAAACAGATGGTGTGCTTCGTGCTACTTTGCGAAGAGAGGAAGTTGCTGCTGAGGCTAGACGTGTTTCGCGTGATGCTGGGGATCAGCTCGTCGGGGGAGTTCGAGGGGATCTTCTACATCTCTCCTCGGGGCCGGGGGAAGGTAGTCCACGACCACCCGGACTCAATTAAGGAGTGGAAGAGGAAGTATTTCGTGATCTGGAGCAAGAAACCTTGGGACATTCCCACCCGTTGGAACTTCTATAAGCCGAATTTCAAGGCACCGAGGCAAAAGGACCTGTCTGCCGAGGAGTGGGGATACGTCAAGCTCCTCCGAAAGGGGAACAACATCAGCTGGCCGAAGGTGACGGAAGGTCACCTGGCCAGTGTCGGACTGAGCCCGGCCACGTCTAGTATGTAGTCGTTTCTTTTTTCTTGTTTTTGTATTCTTTTGCGCTCATTGTTCTTAATGGGTCTTCTTGCAGGTATGGACCCAGAATCAATTAAGGCTAGGAGGATCGCTCTGAAGAAGCAGAGGGTCGAGGAGGGCGGCCAAGGGAAGAGGACGAGGGAGTCTTCGCAGGTCGTCTCCGATGCGCCTGGCGAACCGAGGGCGAAGAAGATGCGCCCGGATGCGGGTCAGGAGGTGCTCGCCCAATCGAGCCTGGGTGCGGCCAAGGTGGCTGAACGCGCCAAGGGGAAGGCCCCCCCGCTCCGATCCGATGCGAGGAAGATTGTGGGCGAGGAGATGCTGCAACCGTGGGCCCCGGATTGGTCGATCCGAAGGGGCGGCAGCTTGACCGAAGGGTCCATCGTCATTTAGGTGGCCGAGAAGCTGGCGACCCCCCGGGATCGTCAGAGCATGAGCAACAACACCCTGGAGGTGGCATATATGCAGCTGGCGCAAGCGAACCTGCTGGTAAGATCTGCCGACCCCTTTTCCCTTGTAATTCTTTTTATATGAAAAGAGTCTTCTTCCGAACCGCCTTTGGTGCTGTAGGCTTGTTTGGAGGGGGCCCAAGTGATGAGGCTCCACGAGAAGTCCTTGGAGCAAGAGCGGGACCGGGCGAACAAGTACCAGAGGGAGATGAAGGAGACGAAGATCGAGCTCGAGGGCTCCCACAAGAGGGAGCAGAAGATGAAGGCCGAGCTTGCCACTATGGAGAGTGACTGCGTTAAGAAGGTGGGCATGCTGAGGAAGAAGTTTGCCAAGGAGAAAGAGGCGATGACGACGAAGGCCTAGGATCTGATAATTGCGACTCATAACGAGGTCTACGAGAAGGCCCTCAGTCACGTGAGACATTATTATCCGACCCTTGACCTGACCGAATTCGACTATGACATGGTCATCAAACCGCCGCCGAAGACTCCCGAAGGGGGCGAGCACGAAGGACCGGCCGTTGGTTCGGCCGCCGACCCTCCTCGAGACCCGGCTGATCCAGAGGTGGGGAACTAGGTTGCTTGCCTCCTTGTTTTTGTTTTCCCCTTCTTCTTTAATGTATTTGCCAACCGCGGACTGGCCACCGCATTTTTGTATGACGAATTTGATTTATAAAAAGGATTTTCTGTTTGGCCAAGTATTTTGACTTCGACCGTTTATTTTGGCGAAGGTTAGCTTCGCCGAACGAACTTTTTGGATCATTTTGTCGGAGTGTTTTGTCGTTTTGAGTGATGGTTGGTTTCCTTTGTTAGGTAGCGGCTCTCCCTTCCGAGGCGGACCCTCGCCGCTCCGACGTGGCGTAGCTCCAGAGCAAGATCCAGGTCCTTGAGTCTAAGTTGGTCTGTTACCGCGAAGGGGCTCGCGATGAGGAAGCTGCCTTTCACTACTACTGGGACAAGTCTGAGGCCCTGAGTGTGGAAGTGACCAAGCTGAAGAAGGCAATGGTGGATCGTGACCTAGGTAGTGTCGGTCTCGGATATACCATGTCGAGTGCATCAGTGCAGCGACCCTCGTATGAGAGGCTCCTTCGTGACGTCATAGTGGAGAAGGAGATGGAGATACATCGCTATAAGACGATGCTGGGCATGTTCAGGACGAAGACGGGATCTTCCTCGGGCGGCCATCGAGCGGAGTGAGTCCCCGCGGCGCTGCTGTTACTGAAGCATACCCGGCCGATCGATGCCCAGAGCTCCGTGGTCGGCGTATCGACCCTAGCCGATCCCAAGGGCCATCGTGACGAGGAGAGGGGTCCTAGCCGCTCGGTCGGAGTTGGTTTACCCTCCGCCGAACCCGAGGGGCCCTAAGAAGTTTCTTAGTTAATAATTTTTTCTTTTAGCTGGGAGGAGCGGTCTTGTAACGTTCTTTGTTCTTCCGAAAGTGTTTTAAGTAATAAGAGAGTATGAATAAGGGGTTTCGTTTCTCTCTTCGCTCTTGCCAATTGTTTTTCGGATGACTATGAAGGAGTTTGAGGGTCGACGCCCAGAGCGGCGACTTGGGTGCCATTAGCTTAAGAAAGCTACCCCTGCGCTCGGCGCAGGACCGGACCTACCGAAATGTTGGGGGTCGGCACCCAGTGCGGCGGTTTGGGCACCGTAGCTTGAGAAAGCAACCCCTGTGCCCGGCGTTGGGTCGGACCTACCGAGACATTGCGGGTCGGCACCCAGTGCGGTGGTTTGGGTACCTTAGCTTGAGAAAGCAACCCCTGTGCTCGGCGTTGGGTCTGGCCTACCGAGGTGTTGGGGGTCGGCACCTAGTGCGGCGACTTGGGTGCCATTAGCTTGAGGAAGTTACCCCTGCGCTCAGCGCAGGGTCGGACCTACCGAGACATTTGAAGTTTAACAAAAAATAGCCTTTTAATACATAGAGAGGGGCGCTAATGGCCTTTTACACAAGGAAGGTGATAAAAGTGTTATTTACATAAATCAAGCAAAAAACCCTACTTCTGCCCTTCTAGAAATTTTATCAGATGTTCAGCGTTCCAGGGTCTTTTGACCGCCCGACCCTCCATGTCCACGAGTCGGTAAGTGCCGGGGCGTATGACCTCGGCTACCTTGTATGGGCCTTCCCAGTTGGGGGCCAGCTTCCTCTTTTTCGTGGGGTCGGAGACAGACAATTTGCGGAGCACAAAGTCTCCGGCCTTGATGTCAGTGGGGCGGACCTTCTTGTTGTAGGACTTCTCGATGCGCTGTTGGTAGATGCTTCTTCCGAGGAAGGACTTTTCCCTAACTTTGACGACGAGGTCCAGGTTGGCCCTTAGGCCGGATGAGTTGTCGGCCTCGTCGAAGGCCATGATTCGGGGAGAAGGGAGGCCGATCTCGACGGGGTTCACTGCCTCCGTCCCGTAGGTTAAGTTGAACGGTGTCTCTCCTGTAGGGATCCTCTTTGTAGTTCGGTGAGCCCATAGCACGCTGGGAAGCTCTTCTACCCACTGTCCCTTCGGGGAACTGTCAAGGCGTTTCTTAAGGCCGTCGAGTATCTGTCGGTTCGCGTTCTCCGCTTGGCCGTTCGACTGTGGATGGCATATGGCGGAGAAGCGTTGCTGGACCCCGATGTCTTCACAAAACCTTCGGAAGTTTTGGCCTGCGAATTGGGTCCCGTTGTCCGTGATGAGGACCTAGGGAATCCCGAATCGGCAAATGATGTTTTTCCAGAAAAAAATGTTGGGTTTGTCGCTTGGTTATGGTGGACAGCGGCTTGGCCTCGATCCATTTTGTGAAATAATCGATGACGACTATCAAGAACTTCCTTTGTCCGGTTTTCACGGGGAAGGGGCCGACCAGGCCAATCCCCCACATGGCAAACGGTGTCGGGCTGGCTAGTGACCGAAGGTTGGCTTGAGGAAGTCTCTTGATTGGGGAAAATCTTTGGCAGGGGCCGCACCTCTTGACTAGGTCTTGGGAGTCTTGCAGCATCGTTGGCCAATAGTAACCATGATTTAGGGCCGTCCGAGCGAGTGATCTGCTCCCCATGTGGCACCCGCCGATCCCCTTATGAAGTTCTTTAAGCGTGTAGCCGGCTTCATCATTGGAGAGGCAACGGAGGTACGACTTTCCATCCGCCGGTGTGTACGATCATTTGAAGAGGACATCGTTGATCATGATGAACCTCTCCGATCGGATCTTGACCCTCCTTGCTTCGTCCCGGTCCTCAGGGAGCTCAGCGCTTAGTAAGAATCTTCGGATGGGGGTGGTCCAGTTGTCTGGGCTGGCTCCGTTGCTCACACACATTGCCTCTTGTTCTCGTACATCGATGCTCGGCTTTGGAGGACTTCGATGAGTACTGTTCGGTCGAGGCCCTCGAAGGAGGAAGAAGCGAGCTTTGACAAGGCGTCCGCCTAAGTGTTCTGCTCCCTCGGAACCCTGAGGACTATGGATCAGTTGAAGGACGATAGGAGCCGCCGGACCACGACCAAATACCGGACCATTCGATCGTCACGGGCCTCGTATTCTCCGGTGATCTGATTGACCACAAGCTGAGAATCGTTGAATGCTCGTATCTGCTTTGCACCGGCCTGGTGTGCCAAGGTCAGCCCGGCCATCATAGCCTCGTATTCCGCCTCGTTGTTGGAGGTCGGGAAGTTGAGGCGGAGTATTGAAGGAGGAAGTGGTCGGGGCCCCGAAGGATGATCCCAGCACCACTCCCGGATTCACAGGAGGATCCGTCGACATAGACTTCCCAGGTCGGGTCCGAGTCTTCGACGTTGGGCTGCTCGGAAATGGTGCATTCAGTGATGAACTCTGCGAGTGCTTGCCCCTTGATTGCCGTCCTCGGCTGATAGCTGATGTCGTACTGACTCAGCTCGATCGACCACTTGACCAAGCGGCCGGAGTTCTCTGGCTTGTGAAGGACGGTCTTCAGTGGCTGATCGGTCAATACTAGGATAGAGTGCGCCTGGAAGTAAAGGCAGAGCTTCCGGGCGGCCATGACCATAGCATAGGCCACTTTCTCTATTCTTGCATACCTCGTCTCGGTCGGGAGCAGGACCTTGCTCACATAGTATAATAGTTTCTGAACCCCGCCGTCTTCTCGGACAAGGACCGCACTGAGAGCGCTATCTGAGGCGGATAGGTAGAGCCATAGCGGTTCGCCCGGCTCGGGTTCGCTGAGGAGAGGAGGATTGGCGAGGTACTGCTTCAGCTGCTCGAATGCCTCTTGTTGGGGGGCGCCCCATTCGAAGCCCCCCTTTCCACACAGAGCTTTGAAGAAGGGGAGAGATTTCTCCCCCGATTTGGAGAGGAAACGACCGATGGCCGCCAATCTTCCCGTAAGCCTCTGAACTTCCTTAACATTCCGGAAAGGGGCCATGTCTATTATGGCTTGGATTTTCTCCGAGTTTGCCTCGATGCCACGCTGGCTAACGACGAACCCGAGAAATTTTCCGGAGGAGACACCGAATGCGCACTTGGCGGGGTTGAGCCTCATGTTATGAGTTTGGAGTATACCGAAGGCTTCTTCGAGGTCGGCGACGTGCTTCAGCCCTTTTCGGCTCTTGACGAGCATGTCGTCGACATAAACCTCCATGTTGCGGCCGATCAGGTCTTTGAAGATTTGGTTGACGAGCCGTTGGTAAGTGGCTCCGGCGTTGTTCAGCCCGAAGGGCATAACTCGGTAACAGAAGAGACCCTGATCGGTGACGAAAGATGTCTTCGCGATGTCTGGCTGAAACATCCGGATTTGATTGTAGCCTAAAATGCGTCCATGAAGGACAGGAGCTCGTGACCCGAGGTGGCGTCGATGCTAGGGAGAGGGAAAGGATCTTTCGGGCATGCTTTATTCAGATCCATGAAGTCTATACAGATCCGCCAACTCCCGCTTGCCTTCTTCACCATGACGACGTTCGCCAGCCACTCGGGGTAGCTGACCTCCTGAATGAATCGGGCGGACAAGAGCTTGCCCACCTCAATTTTTACCACTTATTGCCTTTTCGAGGTGAACTTGCGCCTCTTCTGGACGACCGGCTTCGAACCCGGAATGACGCTCAGCCTATGCATGATCAGATCTTCAGATATCCCGGGCATATCGGTCGATTTCCAGGCGAAGAGGTCGATGTTGCGGCGGATGCAGCCGACTATATCCGACTTCAAATCTTCGGAGAGCGAGCGGCTCACTCGGAACCACTTCGACTCGTCAGCTGTCCCGAACAAGACTTCCTCCAGCTCGTCAGCTGGTTCTGGGTCGGGTTGGCTCCTCTCTGGCTGGAGCTCAACGGCATCGAGGGGGAAAACACCCCCTCCGACGACGGTCATGTAGCAGGACCTCGTCGCCTCTTGGTTGCCTCAGACGACACCGACCCCCTATTTGGTGGGGAATTTTAACTTCAAGTGGTAGGCCGACGGTGCCGCTTGAAGGGAGCAAAGCCCGGGTCGGCCGAGAATGGTGTTGTACGCCGCCTTGACGTTCACCACCATGAAGTCCATAGATTCGGTTCGCCTGAGGAGAGCCGAACCCGCGGTGACATCAAGGGTCACGATCCCTTCTATCACAACTGAGACGCCGGAGAACCCATGCAAGGTGTATCCGGCTGGCTTGAGCTTGTCCCTGGGCAGTTTGAGGTTGTCGAAGGTTTCAAGGAAGAGGATGTTTACCGAGCTGCCGTTGTCGACGAGGATCCGGCGAACTTCAAAATTCTCCATGTCGAGACTTATGACGAGGGCATCGCAATGAGGAAGACGGACGCCCTCTAGGACCTCTCCTGAGAAAGAGACGGGGAGTAGCTGAGTCCGGGGAGAAGAGAGATCTCGGACGGCGTTTACCTCTCGAATGAACGCTTTTCAGGAAGAATTGGACTCCCCTCCCATGGGCCCTCCGTGGACATAATGTAGAATGGCCTGGCCCTCCATCCCCTCGGCCTCGGGATCCCGCTCGGGATGTCGGTTCGGAGTACGGGCAGGAGGCGAAGGCCTCCGGTTCTTCGTATCCTTCTGATCCCTCTGGTTCTCTCTTGTGAACTCGCGGAGGTACCCTCGTGAAATGAGGGCTTCGATTTCTTCTTTCAGGGCCGGACACTGGTCAATTTCGTGCCCGTGATCCCGATGGAAGCGGCAGTAAAAGCGTTGGTCTCGCTTCTTGTTGTTGCTCGGTCGAGGGGGCAATCGGACGAGGCCCTTATCTTCTATTTCTAGGAGGATGGCAGACACATTTTGTGTCAAGGGCATGTACCTCTCGAAGTGAGGGACCGGAGGTACCCTCTTCATGCCGACCCCTTCCTTTGCCACTTTCCTGGCAGGCTCGATCTCGTCGACCTTGCGCTTGCCCTTCCCTGCAGCTTCTTTGGCGCCTTCCGGGTTTAAAGCATCTTCCGCCCGTATGTACTTCTCCACCCAGCTGAGCAAGTTGGGGAAGTCCTGGGGGGGTTTTTGGCCAAGGAGACCTTGAGCTGGCTGTGCCTGACATTATGCCGGAAGGCGGCCTAGGCGATCCCAGCGTCGAGGGAGGAGACGGATCTGGCCTCGGTGGTGAACCTCCTGACGAAGTCACGGAGGGATTCTCCTTCCCTCTGCCGGAGATCTAGTAAGGATGCACTTGTCTTCTCGACCTTTCTACTGGTTATGAAGTGGGCCTCCAGCTGGTCAAAAGAGAAGATCGAGCCCGGGGAGAGCTTGGAGAACCATTCCCAAGCCGGACCCCGAAGGGTGGCAGGGAATGCGCGGCACAGCAGGCAGGGGATCCGAAGCGCTATGAATCATCATGAGGGTCTTGAAACCCTCCATGTGATCAGCAGGATCACCCTCGCCGTTATAGGTCTCGAATTGTGGCGGTCGGAAATTCCGGGGGATCTCCGCTTCTAAGATGGTGGCCGAGAAAGGCGGTCGGGTCGGCTTCCGGCTGAGAGAGGGATTCAGATTACCGTTGCCGAGGTGGTCAATGCGGTTCTCCATCTCTAGTAGGCGTCGGAGCACCTCGTCTTCGCATTTCGGGAGATGGGTAGGGTCACGGGTGTAGCCCCCTCCATCTCCAGCTAGATGGGACTGGTGGAACGTCTCGGCTCTGGGCGCTCCGTGGATGGCCTCCATGATTTCGTCTCGGAAGCTGCGGAACTCGGCCCTCGTAACCGCTCCGTGGTCTATCGGGTCGTGACGCGGTGACGATCTCTGACCGATGCGGCTGAGCGCCGATGCTCGTCCTTCGGGCTGGGGTCTGGAGCGGTTTGGGGCCGAGTTGGAAGCGGTCCCTCCCCTAGTCTGACCCGCCCTTCGGTCCTGGATGACCCGACGAAGGTCGACTGCGGCCGGTTGAGATGCGTGCTGCTGGTGTCCGAGGTTGACCCTCGGGTTGTTTGATCCGTGAACGCCGTCGAGGGCATCCTGAAGAGGAGGCCCGTTCGGACGACGCGCGGAGGTAACTGCTCTCCTGGGCTTGTGTCCCATAGGAGCGTGGATCAAGAAGATTCCGCTAATGGCGAGGTTTGGGCTGACGTCCGTACCGAGCGAAGCATTCCCACAGACGGCGCCAACCTGATGCGGTTTGTTTTTGGGAGGGGTGTGGATGCACTAGGTGTGAGTTCTTACTCGATTTGTATTGGAGGAAAGACGCGGTACTAGACGGTACGCCCGACCCTCGGCGAGAGGGACGTGATGGTGTTTTGAGGTGGATGTCGGAGGATTGGCTCGGTGGTTGAGGCTCGGCTCGGAGTTGGGTGCTCGAATCCAAGGGTCTCGTGTACCTGCAGTCGGCCTAGGAACACCGGGGGTTGGTTCCGGTGGCAGGCCCTCCGACGGTCTAGTTAGTTACTGAAGTAGAGCAACAGTAGCTAGGGTTTTGAGAGGGAAAATATTGATTACCTTTAAAGGTGGGGGAGGGCCTTGTATTTATAGGCAAACTCAACCGGGTCTGGGCTCGTTTGGGGGCCGGGTCTGGACCCGGTCTCCCGTGGGCCTGACGTGGCAGGAGGCCCAGGCGTTTTGGGACTGACGTGGCAGGACCCCAGGTGGTTTAGGGCTGACATGGCAGGAGCCCTAGGTGGTTTTAGAGCTGAGGTGGCAAATCATGTGATGCGGTGCTTTTGAGGAGATCGGATGGCCTAGGATGGGCCAGGTCATTTTTACCCTATGTCAATATCTATATGTAACATTTCTCATCATACATGTTTATACAACATAAATTGACATCATTACCAAAGTTCTGTCCTCTGCTAATGAGCATCATCATTCTTTATACTGCCATCCAATTTCAATGTATTTAAAGAATTCTCTGTTCTTTAAAAATCAAGGCGACCATACAATCAAAAGCTCTTATTATATTAACGACTCTTCTTGTTACAATCAAATTCAACACCCTTAATGTAATTTTATTTCTCAGCCACCCTCTTCTTGCAGTGTTGTAATTTTAAATTTCACTGTTTTGCCAGATTATGTGAGATGCACACACTTTTTTTTTATACCGATATTGAGAATTTTGAATTTCACTCTTTTAGAAAGATTCCGTTAGTGGTCAGTTTTTTTTTAAAAAAAGGGCAAAACCAAACAACCCCCTCAACGTTTGGCCTAAGTACAATATGCCCATATAACGTTTGAAAAAATACACTAAACTCATTACTCCGTTAACTTAACTTATTCCGTTAAGTTAGAATTATTGAATTACCTTTCCACCCTTACCCTTTTAAATCTCAATCTCTTATTCTTTCTTCCTTTCTTCATTCCTTTTTTTTTATTTCATTTTTTCTCTATTCTTCCATTTCTTTATCCCTTTTATCTTCTTTCATTTTTCTCTATTTATAAAGGGCATAATGAGTGACCTCACTCTTGGGAAGCTCGTGTTGGCCTGTTGACTATAAAGCATTTCATATTTTGATATTTTTTCCTTCCATTTCATTTTAATTATGAGGTATCCTTGTGTGTGTGGAAACTTGAGCAATATATATATTTTTAATGGGAGGATGAAAGATAAAATATGTACTAAATTATCTTCCAAAAGTATATTTTATTTTAACCGTCAAAATATTAATGTTTGCTAATGATGATTATAGATTAAATAGGATTTGCATCATCAAGTGGGTCCTACTACAAGTCGGATATTGAAATTAGATTCTCTCTCATATTCTAGATCCTTATAATTCTTTTACATATTTGTATAGATGTATCACTTTTATATCACATTTTTATGAATGACAGACATTTTTTTTCTTAATTTCGTTTTCCCTTGACTTGAAGGTGCGGACACTAGAAAAGTTGCACTTTACGAAGTATACTAGAGTTCTTTGAGAAGTTGCAAAAAATAGTTGGAATTTCGCTGCCGACAGAAGAAATCGTTGTTAATAGAAAAAATGAATGAAGAAAAAAGAAATGAAGAAAGGGAAGAATAGAGAAAAAATGAAAGAAGAAAAAAGGAATGAAGAAAGGAAGAAAGAAGAAGAGATTGAGATATGAAAGGGTAAGAGTAGAAATGTAATTCAATAATTCTAACTTAACGGAATAAGTTAAGTTAACGGAATAATGGGTTTAGTGTATTTTTTCAAACGTTATATGGGTATATTGTACTTAGGCCAAACGTTGGGGGGGTACTTTGATTTTTGCCCCCAAAAAAATCATAATTTCGCTGTTTTGGCCAGAGTTCATGATGAGGACATCAAATCTGTTTTATTTTATTTTGGCAATTATAGTTATATGTAGTAGTTTTACGATTTGTAATCTTTTCTTTTATGCATTAGAATATTTATGAGATTTTAGAATATTTTGAGATTTGTATCAAGATTTGTTTTAAGTCTATATATAGGCCTTGAGATTAATGAGAAGTTAATGCTATTCTTGATTTAAAAAATTATTGTGTTGAGTTTGCTCTCCTTCTCTCTTTTTGTGTGATACAATAAAGATATAATTTTAGGATTTGTGATAAACTCTAAATTTAACCCCAAATCCAAAAGAAATCCCCCAAATAAAATCCAAACCCTAATCCCCATCTTTATCCTTCTTCTTCCTCCAACTCCCAACCAACCCACACCTCGGCACCCATCGAATCCCTGCCATCATCACCTTCCCGCTCATCTGCTCTCGTCCCTCGCCCAGTCAACCGAACCCATCGACCCACGACCCGTCGAGCCGCCCACCAGTCTCCTTCCCATCACCGCGACCAGCCCCAGTGCTGCCAGTCGCGACCACCGCCTTGTGATCACCACCACTTCCCCGATCGACTTCTCCCCTCCCACACACCCCGCTGCTGTCTCCCCATGTGCGTCAACCTGTTGCACCCATCGACTCACCGACAGCCAGTACCCCGTCAGTTGTCGCCAGCAAGCCAAGCCGCAAGTTTCCTTGCTGCAGCTCTTACTGTTGTTGCTGATTGCTGTGTTTTGTGTTGTTGCCAACCCGAGATCTAACGTTGGTTTCTTCGAACCCCAGTATACTTTTTCCACTTTTTAAATATTTTTGTTATGCTGCTTTATCATCTCTATTATATTATGTGATTTATCTGTCGTCCACAAATATTGAGAGTGGGTGTTCTACTTGCCTAATTAGAGTACAAATTAATATTGCATCTTTTACTTGCTAAGAACATTTAGGGATATAATTATTGATTATTTGAACTGAATCGTTATTTGGGCTTGTTAAACTATTTCAATTCATGAAAATCCAACGAACCGATTAGTGTTTTAATTTCTAATTTGATCCGTCTTACATGTTGGTAAAATTGATCCTTTAAACTTCTTGTAAATTATCTATTTATGATTACGTTTTACATCAGTTCATTGGCTGATATACGCCATTTTCGGATGATTTTGTGAAATTCTGAATTTCATTATTTTAGTTGGATTTCGTGGGGGTATAATTCACAAATTTTGGCTGATTTTAATATATTCCTAATCTCATTGTTTTTGCCATGTTTCGTGGACTACATTATGCCATTTAGACAAAATTTGAGAAATTTTGAGTTTCACCGATTTGGACCGATTTCATTTTATAATTCATTGTTTCCATACGATTTTTCTAGAACTCCTAGGCCATAATAATCCACCATTTTCGCTTGATTTTGTGAAATTCTAAATATCACTATTTTGACCAGATTTTGCGGTTATAGTCAACTATTTTCTGCCGATTTTGAGAAAATATTATTTCACTGTTTTTGATTGATTTTGTATGGTATAATTCACTTGGGTTGTTCGCAAGTCGGGTTAGGCATGTTTCCAAGATTTTTTGAACCTAAACCCGACAGTGACGATGGGTTTTTAAGACTCCAAAAACCGGCACCAAAATTATGATACTTAAAGTCTTAAACCCAGACTTGAATCTGCTAGTTTTAACCAGTTTCGTAATGTTTATAATAAGATGATAGCCCCAAACTGTAAGTCCACCTCCAACTTGAACTATTACAAGGTAATAGTATTTGATATGGGTCAGATGATGTGGCCCCTCCTGGGCCACAGGATCCCCTCAAAAGGCGTTCACCACCGGATCATCCGGATCTTCCACGTCAGCCTGGAAACCACCCAGGCCTCCGCCACGTCAGCCCTAAACCACCCCGGGCCCGTGCCACGTCAGCCCTATACCACTTGGGCTTTCGCCATGTCAGGCCCACGAGCAACCGGGTCCAGACCCGGCCCCAAACGGGTCCAGACCGGTTGGCTTTTTCTATAAATACCAGGCCCCCTATCCCTTCCAAAGGTAATCAATATTTCTCCTCTCAAACCCTAGTTACTGTTACTTTCCTTCAGTGACTGACTAGATCGTCGGAGGGCCTGCCACTGGGACCAACCCCGGTGTTTCTAGGCCGAGTGCAGGTACACAAGACTCCCGGATCCGAGCTACCAGATCCGAGCCGAGCCTCCAGCTCCGAACTGAGCATCCGACCTCCACCTCGCTCCCGCCTCTTCTCTCGACTGGGTCCCTCGGCCGAGGGTCGGGCGTACCATCCGTACCGAAGCTTTCGCAAAAATACAAATCGAGAAGAACTCACACCTGGTGCAGCCACCCCCCAAAAACAAACTGCATCAGGTTGGCGCCGTCTGTGAGAAAAAATGTGCGGACGCCGGACCAAGCCCAGCCATCAATGGTATCCCGTCAATTCGAGCTCACATGGCACCCAAGGCCAGGAAAGTTGTCACCTCTACGCGTCGCCAGGACGTCCCTCCTCAAGACGTCCCCGCCGACACTCATGGATCTAACAATCCGGGTATCAGCCTCGGACACTAGCCGGATGCCTCTCGTTCGGTCGTACCCGACCTGTGCGGAGTCATCCAGAATCGACAGGCAAGCCGGACTAGGGGAGGGGCCGCTTCCAACTCGGTCCCGAACCATCCCAGACCTCCGCCCCAAGGGCGGGAGCCGGCGCTCAGCCGCATCGGCCGGAGGCCGCCGCCCCATCGTAACCAGGCTGAACGAGCTTCGGTCACCCACCAGGAGTTCCAAGACTTCTGGAAAGAGATCATGGAGGATATCCGGGGGACCCCCGTCGACGAGACGCTCCAACGCTCTCACTCGCATTCGGATGTTGAGCCCAGCGCGTCTCGTGGCCCGACAGTCCCGCCGGAGTATGACGATGACGTCTTGAAATGCCTCCAAGAAATGGAGGACCGCCTCGACCACTTCGACGACAGCGGCCCGAGGCCAGCTCAGGGCCACAGGTCGACCCGACCTCCTTTCTCCACCGCAATCCTGCTGGCAGAAATACCCCGAAATTTCTGCCCACCACAATTCTAGACTTATGACGGCGAGGGTGATCCTGCTGATCACATGGAGAGCTTCAAGATCCTTATGATGGTTCACAGCGCATCGGATCCCCTCCTGTGCCGCACCTTCCCCGCCACCCTCTGGGGCCCGGCTCGGGAATGGTTCTCTAAGCTCCCATCTGGCTCCATTTACTCTTTCGACCAACTGGAGGGCAACTTCCTCGCCCACTTCGTGACCAGCAGGAAAGCCGAAAAGAGTCCCTGCTAGGTCTTCGATAAAAGGAAGGAGAGTCGCTCCGGCTGTTCGTCCGAAGGTTCACCACAGAGGCGAGGTCGGTCTCCTCCCTCGACCCAGGGTTCGCCCCGGCAGCATTCCGGCACAACGTTCGGCACAGTCAGTTGAAGGCATCTCTGACGAAGAAGCCTCCGATCGATTTCCCTGACCTCCTCAATCGGGTCGAAAAATATATCCGGGCCGAGGAAGCCCTGAACCCGGAAGACGCCAAAGAAGTCTCCGGGAAGGCAAAGTGCAAGGCTGACGAGGCAGAACCGGCAAGGAAGGTCCCAAAAGACGGGGGCATCGCGAAAAGGGTTCCTCTGGTCCCCCGCTTCGAGAGGTACACTCTGCTGACACAGAACATATCAACTATCCTCTTAGCGATTGAAGACAGGGACCTCGTCCAATTCCCTCCTCGACCGACCAACAACAACAAAAAGAGGGATCAGCGGTTCTACTGCCGCTTCCACCGAGACAACGGGAACGACACCGACCATTGCCGTGCCTTGAAGGACGAGATCGAGGCCCTCATCCGACGAGATCGAGGCCCTCATCCAACGAGGGTACCTCCGGGAGTTCAAACGGGAAGACGCCCGGGACCAAAGAGACACGAGGAATTGGAGGCCTTCCCCTCCTCCTCGAGTACTCAGACAGCATCCCAAGCAGGACCCCGAGCCTGATGAACCCGAGGGTCAAGCCATCTTGCATTGCGTCCATGGAGGGCCCATGGGAGGGGAGTCCAACACTTCCCGCAAGGCATTTGTCCGAGGGTTCAACGCCGTCCAGGGCCCCCTCTCCCCCCAGGTCCAGCAACTCCCTGTCTCCTTCTCTGGGGAAGACATGGAGGGAGTTCGGCTCCCGCACTGCGATGCGCTCGTCATCAGCCACAGCATGGCGAACTTCGAGGCCCGTCGGATCCTCGTGGACAACGGGAGCTCGGTAAACATCCTCTTCCTGAAGGCATTCGAGAACCTAAAGCTCTCCCGGGATAAGCTGAAGTCAGCCGGGTACACCTTGCACGGGTTCTCCGACATTCCAGTGCCAATCGAGGGTATCGTGACCTTAGACGTCACCGCCGGTACGACCCCTCACAGGCGGACCGAGTCGTTGGGCTTCATGGTTGTAAACGTCAAGGCTGCCTACAACGCCATCCTCGGTCGTCCCAGGCTCTGCTCCCTCCAGGTGGTTCCCTCGGCCTACCACCAAAAGCTGAAATTCCCCACCAAGTCAGGCGTCGGAGTTGTCCGAGGAAACCAAGAAGCGGCACGATCGAGCTATATGACAGCAATCAGGGGTGGTGTATTCCCCCTAGATGTCGTCGAGCTATAGCCCGAAAGAAGCCAGCCAGAACCTCAGCCGACGGACGAGTTAGAAGAAGTCTCGTTCGAGACGGGGACGCGTCGAAGTGCTTCCGAGTGAGCTGCTCCCTCGCTCCCAACCTCAAATCTTCCCTGATCGACTGTATTCGCCGCAATGTCGACCTCTTCGCCTGGAAGCCCTCCGATATGCCCGGCATCTCTGAAGACCTGATCATGCACAAACTCAGCGTGATCCCCGGATCGAAGCCGATCGTCCAGAAGCGACGTAAGTTCGCCCCGGAGCGGCAGCAGGCGGTGAAAGCGGAGGTGGACAAACTCTTGTCTGCTCGCTTCATACAAGAAGTCAGCTACCCTGAGTGGCTGGCGAATGTCGTAATGGTCAGAAAGGTGAGCGGGAGCTGGAGGATATGCATAGACTTTACCGACCTCAACAAGGCGTGCCCCAAAGATCCGTTTTCCCTACCCAGCATCGACGCTCTGATCGACGCTACGTCGGGTCACAAGCTCCTTTCTTTCATGGATGCCTTCTCAGGCTACAAACAGATCCGAATGTTCCCACCTAATATAGTGTTTTCCTCGTCCGAGAACAATACGGAGTCCAAAAGCCGCTGTACTACGTGAGCAAAGTTCTGCTCGCTACCGAGACCAGATATTCTAGAATGGAGAAGGTGGCGTACGCCTTGGTTATGGCTGCGCGGAAGATCCGTCCCTATTTTCAGGCGCATTCGATTCAGGTGCTCACGGACTAGCCTTTTAAGGCCGTGCTCTACAAGCCCGAGAGCTTAGGACGATTGGTCAAATGGTCGATCGAGCTCAGTCAATACGATATCGGCTATCAGCCATGGACGGCCATCAAAGGGAAGGCCCTCGCCGAGTTCATCACGGAATGCACCATCTCCGAGCAACCCGAAAGCAAGGACGCCGACCAGACGTGGGAGGTTTACGTCGATGGCTCCTCCTGCGAAGCAGGGAGTGGTGCGGGTATCATTCTGCCGGGTCCCGATGGTTTCCTCCTTCAATATTGCCTCCGCCTCAACTTTTTGGCCTCTAACAACGAGGATGAGTACGAGGCCATGATCGCCGGGCTCACCGTGGCACATCAGGCCGACTCCAGACAGATCAGGGCCTTCAGCGACTCTCAGCTCGTGGTCAACCAGATCACCAGAGAGTACGAGGCCCGTGACGATCGGATGATCAGGTACCTGGCCGTGGTCCAACGGCTATTGACGTCCTTCGACGAGTCAGCGGTCTTAAGGATCCCCAGGGAGCAGAACGCCCAGGCCGACGCTCTGTCGAAGTTAGCTTCCTCGTCCTTCGAGGGCCTCAATCGCACCGTTCTGATCGAAGTACTCCTAAAGCCGAGTACTGACTTCTCCGAGACTTTCTGCATCGAAGATGGAGCTCATCCTGATGATTGGACCACTTCTATCAAGAAGTTCCTAAACAAGGGAGAGCTCCCCGAAGACCGAGCTGAAGCAAGGCGGGTCAGGGTCCGTTCAGAAAGGTTCGCCATGATCAACGAGACCCTCTTCAAAAGATCATACACAACGACGGACGGAAGACCCTACCTTTGCTGCCTAACCCTCGATGAAGCAAAGTACGCTCTCAAGGAGCTGCATGAGAGAATCGGCGGGTGCCATATGCGAAGTCGCTCGCTCGCGCGAAAGGCTTTGAATCACGGGTACTACTGGCCCACGATGCTACAAGACGCCCTCGCCCTAGTCAAGAAGTGTGGCCCCTGTCAACGGTTCTCCCCTGAGAAAAGGGCTCCGCAAGCGAACCTCCATTCCCTGGCCAGTCCGACCCCCTTTGCGATGTGGGAGATGGATCTGGTAGGCCCATTTCCGAGGGCAACAGGCCAACAAAAGTTTCTCATAGTGGCAATCAACTACTTCACGAAGTGGATCGAGGCCGAGACACTAGCCACGATCACCGAGCAGCAGACCCAATAGTTTTTCTGGAAACACATCGTCTGCTGATTCGGAATCCCACAGGTGCTCATTACAGACAATGGGACTCAATTCGCAGGTAAACATTTCTGAAGGTTCTACGAAGATCTCAGGATCCAGCAACGTTTTTCTTCAGTGTGCCACCCGCAGTCAAACGGTCAGGCCGAGAACACGAACCGACAAATCGTTGACGATCTCAAGAAGCGACTCGATAACTCTTTCAAGGGGTTATGGGTCGATGAGCTGCCGAGCGTTCTCTGGGACCACCGAACGACGAAGAGAATACCCATGGGAGAGTCGCCATTCAATCTAACATACGGCGCGGAGGCCATCATCCCCCTGGAGGTCGGGATCCCTTCGCCCCGGATCATGGCCTTCGATGAAACAAGAAACTTGGCACAGCTACGTGCCGACCTGGATCTCATAGACGATGTCAAGGAGAAGTCCGCCATTTGAAGGAACACCTACCAGCAGAGGATCGAGAGGTTTTACAACAAAAAAGTGCGTCCCACCGACATCAAGCTCGGGGACCTCGTCCTCCGGAAGCTGGCAGTATCCAACCCCGGCCAAAAGAGAAAGTTGGCCCCAAACTGGGAAGGCCCATACATGGTATCTGAGGTCGTACGCCCGGGCACGTACCGACTAACTGACCCGGGAGGCAAGGCTGTCAAGAGGCCCTGGAATGTAGAGCACCTCATCAAATTCCTAGAAGGGGAGGGTTAGCCTCTACAGCTCATGTAAAACTATGAAAAATGTAATCGGCACGTTGTGCCTTGTTTTTGTAAGGTTCAAGTATGTTGTAATTATGCCAACTTCCTTGAAACAAGTTCTTATTAAAAAACATGTCTCGAGCTCGACATTCGAAAGAAACCGCGAGCCACAAAAAGCTTCCCTTACAAGCTTATGGCTCGGCACTTGGAAGAAACTGCGAGCCACAAAAAGCTTTCCTTACAAGCTTAGGGCTTGGCACTCGGAAACCGCAAGCCAAACTTAGGGTTCGGCACTCGGAAGAAACCGCGAGCCACAAACAGCTTCCCTTACAAGCTTAGGGTTCGGCACTCGGATGGAACCGCGAGCCACACAAAGCTTCCCTTACAAGCTTACGGCTCGGCATTCGGAATAAACCGCGAGCCACAAAAAGTTTTCTTTACAAGCTTTGCGGCTCGGCATTCGGATGGTACCGCGAGCCACAAAAAGCTCTCGTATAAACCTGGGGTTTTCTCCATGGTGTGGGGGCTCGGCACATGCCCCGAGCATGGTTTGGGCTTTTTCAAGACCATCAACCTATGCGCTCGGCGGAAATCGCCAGGTACTCTCTTGCCATCTTCCTGAGAACAAGTGTGGGGGCTCGTCGTCGACCTCGAGCAAGGCCTTGGCTTTCTTCGAAGCCCGCAACCTTTACGCTCGGCGAAGACCTTTAGCTATGCCCATTACTGGCTTTCTCCATGGTGTGGGGGCTCGGCATCTGCCCCGAGCATGGTTTGGGATTTTTTAAGACCATCAACCTATGCGCTCGGCGGCAACTGCCAGCTACACCCTTGCCATCTTCCTGAGAACAAGTGTGGGGGCTCGTCGTCGACCTCGAGTAAGGCCTTGGCTTTCTTCAAAGCCCCGCGACCTTTACGCTCGGCGACGACCTTCAGCTACGCCCATTACTGGCTTTCTCTATGGTGTGGGGGCTCGGCATCTGCCCCGAGCATGGTTTGGGATTTTTCAAGACCATCAACTTATGCACTCGGCGGCAACCGCCAGCTACACCCTTGCCATCTTCCTGAGAACAAGTGTCGGGGCTCGTCGTCGACCTCGAGCAAGGCCTCGGCTTTCTTCAAAGCCATGCGACCTTTACGCTCGGCGACGACCTTCAGCTACGCCCATTACTAGCTTTCTCCATTGTGTGGGGGCTCGGCATCTGCCCTGAGCATGGTTTGGGATTTTTCAAGACCATAAATCTATGCGCTCTACGGTAACCGCCAGCTACACCCTTGCCATCTTCCTGAGAACAAGTGTGGGGGCCCGTCGTCGTCCTCGAGCAAGGCCTTGGCTTTCTTCAAAGCCACACGACCTTTATGCTCGGCGACGACCTTTAGCTACGCCCATTACTGGCCTTCTCCATGGTGTGGGAGCTTGGCATCCACCCCGAGCATGGTGTGGACTTTTTCAAGACCATGAACCTATGCGCTCGGCGGAAACTGCCGGCTACACCCTTGTCGTCTTCCTGAGAACAAGTGTGGGGGTTGGTCGTCGACCTCGAGAAAGGCCTTGGCTTTCTTCAAAGCCACGCGACCTTTACGCTCGGCCACAACTTTCAGCCACGACCATTTCAAAAAAGTTTTCATTAAGGTTTAGGGTGCCCGCCTTCGGCAAATGCCCCGAGCTTCGGGTCGTTGGTTGACCCTCTTCTCACCCACGAGCAACTCGGGGTTTGCGGCTTTCAAGAGCCAAAACCCCAAATTATTCGAGGGCGGCAGGGGAGCCACCGATCCCGGACTCTCTCCGAGCCTCCGAACCAATTGATCGGCCAACCACTCACCAACGAACAACCCGGGGTTTACGGACCTCAAGGCCAAAACCCCAAATTGTTCGAGGGTATTGGTGCGCCACCAATCCGGAACTCTCGGACCAAAGTTCTACTTCTAGGACGCCCGCCTTCGGCAGGCACCCGAATCGTATGGCAGATAAGCCAATCCCAATTCCTGATAAAAAAAACAAGGAGGGATGGAGGTTATATAGCCCCCTGAGAAGCGCAGTTAATGCATCAGGAAAGCCCAAACGACGGAAGGCAAAATGTCGCCATTAATGCTTATCGAAAGGCAAAACATCGACATTAATGCTTATCGAAAGGCGAAATGCCACTAATTATGCGTTGCCTGCCTGAAGTTACCGTGTGGCCTTTTTCCCTCGATGGCGACCCCTTACAAGGCCGAGCTCGGCAACAACCCTCACTCAATGAATCGTCAAATTTAAAGAAGTCGGGAGTTTTTTCTTATTATTACTCATCGTGCGCCAATAACGGTAGCAGAAATACAATGAAAAGCTTACAAATCACTCATGATCGGCTTAAAACTCAAATTCAGCTCTTCCCTCGGGTTCCCTCTCACGCTCGGCCGGCCCGACCGGGGAAGGCTCTCCCGTGACTGAGCTTTCCGCATCGTCAGGCTGGGATCCCTCCAAGAAAAAGGCCGGAGAAGGTCCTAGTACGGAATTGCTCGCCTCCTCGATCAAACCGGGGCCTAGCACCAGCTTCGACCTGCGGATCTCCAACTCTTTCTCAGCAACGGCCTCACGAAGAAAAGACTCCGAGGTCGAACGCCCACTCGAGGCATCTGAGATCGACCAGTTCGTCTCAATTACCCACCAGTCCCGGTCGGCTATGGCTTTCCTCAGACGAGCGACCTCCAAGCTGAGCTCCCTAGACTTGTTCATGAATTAATTCACTGCGGTCGCTCGGTCCCGAGTCTGCTTTCGTTGGCGAGCCAGAGCAGCCTCCATGGCCCCCATCCCAGCTCGGACCAAGCAGGCCTCGGCGAAAATATGGTCGGCACCAAGGACCTCATGCATCTATCAAAAAGACAGGAAAAACAACAAGTCACAAAAGAGACTAAAAAAGCCCAAGTCATTGAGCATCGGCCAAAAAATTATCTTTCATTAAGTTCAAAATTTTTGTGTTACGAAAGGCAGTGGCCTTTCCGCGCAAGGCATTTACAAAATCAAAAGGGAGAACCTAAACTATGCTTGAGGGGGGGGGTATACCCTGAATTTTCATTTTTATGAGAAATGTGAATTTTCACGTGTTGTGCACGTGCAAAATTTTCTATGCATATTTTCCTATAAAATTATCTTTTATAAGATGGATAATTATTTCTTTCTTTCTCTTTATCTTCTAAAAAAGCCTATTTTATAAAGCCTAAACTTTTTTTCGTATTTTAAGCCCACTCTAATAATTAAATATTTTATTAAATAGCCCATGAACCTAAAGCCCACTATTTTGAGGCCTAGAAACTTAATTAATCTTTTAAATTGTCACAGCTTGTCATGTAGACACAATTAGTGGACAATTGATTAATTAAATTTGTAAAACTTTAAATAGGGGAGTACTAGACGGGGCTTGTGCATGCACTTGTGTGTGCTTTGCACACTTTTGGGAGGCCGGTTGTGGCCAAGAGAGAGAGGGAGAGTGGAGTTGAGTTGAGGTAGTTATTGAGTTCTGGAAGTTGCTACAACTTCCCAACTCATCTTAGTCCTTGATTTCTAACTCCTAGATTAATCCTATCCATTCAATCTCATCCTAAAGTGTATAAATACCCGTAGTTTCTTCTCATTTATGCACAACAAATTGCTAAGAAAAGAAAAGGCTAGTGAGAAAAAGATTGAGGTGATTAGTGAGTAAAAGATTGAGTGTGCATTATTGTGTGTGTGCTCATTTCAAGAGGAGGCTGGCTACCCTATCATCACCATCAAGCAAGGCTCGGGTTGCACCAAGGAGCAAGGAAGAGAAGCAACTTGCAATACATTCTAGGAGGAGAAGGCCACTTTTCTTGCACTCTAGGAGCTTTGATTTTTGTTTCTCCAAATAGGTGGGTGTTTTTCATACTTCTAGAACTAGATACCATGTTAGGAATGATTTAATGAAATTATTATGAATCAATTAGTTGAAATTGGAACTATGCTTGTTTAATTAAAAGTGGAGTGGTAACTTAGAGAATGTTTGATAGATTGATTGCTAATGAATGAATTGTGAATTAAAGTGCTAGAAATCACCATATTGTTGTGCTACATGAATGCTATGATGAAATTTGTGCTTATGAGACAACTAGTTGAATTAAATGCTTTTGTATAATTGATTGCTTAAAATAAAGCTTCTTTGTTGTAGAAAGATGAGAAATTGTCTCTAAATTATTATAGATGATTAATGAATAAAAGAACAATGAAATATAGTAGTGGTGGAAATTTAACTCTTATAAAGAAATATGATGTTTGTTCTCAATGTCGAAATTATGGACATAGAACACAAAGTAGGGCCAAAATACATGGTTTATAAAGTAAATAATGGTTATAAAAATAATGGTTTACTGTAAATTTATGTTTGGTAAAATCTGGAGCTTTTTGTTTTCAAAAGAGAAGAAAAAGAAACAAAATCGTTTTGAGTTTTTACAACATTTAGAAATAAACAGAGAAGTGGGTTTTAAACAACCCAATACTATTTAAGACAATCTGGCCCCTTAGACCAAGTGGCTAGCGATGTGGTGGCTTTTACTGTAGCCGCAGTCAGACCCTCAGGTCTCGGGTTCGAAACCCAAGCCCTGCATTTTTATTTCGATTTTCTTTTAGTAAAAACCCAAAATTCGAGAACAAACTTATCTTATTAAAAATCCCTTTTGTCACGCCCCGCTTCCCAAAAATACGGAATACGAGTACATGACAAAAGCCCAGCGAATGACTAACGTCACCCATAAGCTGTTTAATCGATTAACTCAACAACATAAACAATACAGAACAATTGCGCAGGCAATAATAATGATCTCATGAACAAAAATACTTGGAATGAAGCAATATAAATATCCAAATACAATAATAATAATCCAACGTCTGGAAACAATACTAAAATCCGGGACATAAGCTCAAAACAATAATAATCCAATCCAAAAAAATAAATACAAGTTCTCAATACATTAAGTCATTTAAAACGATAAGCAAATTAAAATCAGAAATCTTCAAAATATTTGTTCTCCAACTCCAGCAGGCAATTCTCCTTCATTACCTGTAAATATTTCATCTGAAAAGAGAAAAATAATTGTCCTTAGAGCAAGTCATGGACAACAAGTAGAGAAAGCAGGGAACAATGGAATAACGGTATAACAATGAATCAACGGATCAATAAGAATCAATAAAATGGGACAAAATCATGATAATCGATGCAATTGGCTATAAACATTGGTCCACTAATCGGTAACAATAATCAATGATCAATATTAATAACATTTAGCCAATATTCGATATCAATAGGAACAATGATGAACAATATGCAATGTTGGTGACGTGTCAATCCTTATGTCTATTAATCATTTTAACTCTTAACTAATACATGTACTACTGTGTCCCATGTGTGCCGTACCACAGGTTCGATGCATACAATCAATTTCGTTTAGACTCAAGTGGTGCACTCGGTAGATCATGTACTTGGCAACGGTAATCAATATTCAATAGTGACCGATGACCGAATCAATCGAGATACTGTAGTCAGTAATCTACAATTAATCGATGACCGATATGACCAATAGACCAATAGACCAATAGACCAATAAACCAATAGACCAATAAATAGGGAAACACGGGCCCCTCCTCCGAGTACAGTCTCTACTTTGTTCACTACTTAAAAGTCAATCCCTTAAACCCCGGCTTGTTAATTATTTTATTAATGCAATAACACAATATGCACTTAATGGACAATTCGGTGAACGATAGTATCAATAGGGCAACAACAGGTTGATAACTTGGATAGGACGGTTAGGATGGTGATAATAACTTATTGGGAACATGCAATGCAAAATACATCCATTAAATCATGCAATCGTACAACATAGGAATAATTAATCTATTAAAAAGTAGTATCCAGAATTCTGGACAGCACGCGCAACCTGTACAAAAATGCAGTTTTCTGCTGACTCAAGAATCGAAAGTTGAATCCGTCAGAAAATCTGGAAACTAGACTTCCATACGGTTCCAACGCATACTTAAGGTTCAAATTCCGACAACAGTAGCTAGGTCAAACACATGTTTCTTTTCAGGTTTTATGTTCAGACAGAAAAATGACATCTTGTTATTTTAATTTTTGAATTGGCAAAAACTCAATATTAAAATCAGTAAAATATAATTTAGACTCCCAAACATGTTAATAAACAATCGGGAAATTTTTATAGTAAAATTCTATCATTTTATCAACTTTTTAACTGTTTAAACATGAAGGGTTCGAGAATCTGAAAATCTGAAAGTAAAAAAACACCGTTGTAGTAAAACGGGCATAACTTTTGCTACAAAACTCAGAATTCGAAAGTTCAAGATGATCTGGAAACTAGAAAGATGAGGCTACAATTCCTATTTCGAAAATATTTTATTTTAAGGTTATTTACTGGTTCGAAAACAGCGATCAAAGTTCAGGTCAGCATGCATGTACAGTTCTTAGGGTATTTTTTCTTGAAAATAAAATTAATTGAACATGTCGGATATCGATTCTATAGTCAATAAATTGTGTAACTAGCATGATAGGTTTCCAAACATGATAAATAAAATTTAGAACACACACATATACATGTCTAACATCAATCAATCACCAAACAATCACACAACATACAACCTAACGATTGTCTCTACAATAATTTATTTGTGTTGTGACTTGTATGAATAACCCGATTAACAATTCTATATGCATTCATCAAGGATCCAATCTTAGAGTCAAAGTGGCACGATGTCAAGAATATTAGAGTTAGCTCGTGTAAACTCTCAATAGACCCAACGAAGATATTTACAATGGATAATATGATAACAAAGAGATCTACTTGCAAGAATTTCAATAACACTTGAATTTGATACAATTAGCAATTCAAGAGGACGGTGATTTGCCTGTTAATCGGTGAAAACGAATACCAACAATAACGAAATGAGAATCCCGAAGCAACGAACTCACGAACTAGTTCAACCCACCAATAATACGTGCAATATACATGCACACAAAGAACCCAACACACAAAAGAGACTGCAGCAACACCAGCAAAGAGACAGCACGACAACAAGGGAGAGGGGGAGCGACAGCCATGGGTCGGCGGCGTCGCGGGTCGGCGGCGTCGGCGACAGGGCAGCGCGAACGGCGCTGGACGAGGGCGTCGACGGCGGGAGGAGGAGGGATGAACGAGGTTTGGGTTCTAAGTTAATGTCGATGAAGGAGAAGGGGAGGTCGGGGGTGATCTGGGAGGCTGCCGGCGCTGGTGGCGCGCGCCAGGGGGACGCGACGGGGCAGTCGGGGAGTAGGGTCGACGGGGGTGAAGGGAGATGGCCGGAGGTAGGGATTTGGTCGGAGAGGATTGGGTTCAGTTAGGGGAGAGAGAAAGAGGAAAGAGAAAGAGGAGAGAGGAGAGAGGAGAGAGAATAGGCGACTAGGTTTCGATTTGTGTGCAGAAATTAGGGTTTATAGTAGAGTTGCATTTATAGGGTACAATTAGGGTATTGGGTTAATGGTCTAGGCTCCAATAAAAGCGGATTTGGGTCAAGAACAAATGGAATTGGGTTTTAGGGTTCAATTAGGAGATAAATCAAGATCAACACGGTTCAAATAAAAATACTCACAATTCAAATAAATAAAATCCACAAGATAGATAACCCAATAAAAGAGAAAAACAGTTCATGAACGAAAATTTCAACCCAATTAAATAAATAAATAACACAATTGAAAAAATAAGAATTGGGCTCAAATAAATTGGAACTCGCTAAGAAAATCAGATCGGATATAAAAATAAAATAACTTGATAGATGAATTTTTAATTAAAGAAATCAAGAAATAACAATTAATAATTATAATCATAATAATAATAAAACCGTACAATAAAATAATATTCGGGTTTAACGAATTTATTAAAATTCTCCAATAATAATAATATACATGATTTAGGAACAAATACAATTAACCGATAAATTAAGAGTATAAAATAAGTTTAAAATACACCATTACTTGAAATAATAAAATTTTCGATTGGAAAATATTTAAATAAAAAATCTCAAAACGAATTTAACACAAAATAAATTTATAAATGATCAAAATACTGAAAATATTTGGAAAGTAAGTATTTACGGGAATAGGGGTTACACCTTTCATAATGCATCGGCACCTTAGCCCAACTGGCTTGCGGTGGCGGTTGACTTGGTCCAGGTCGCATGTTCGAATCCGGACTTTGGCAGTTTTGAACATTTTTATTTTTTTGAGTTTAAAATCAAATTTTTGACTTTTAAAAATCCCAGAAAAATACTACAATTATTCTAAAAATATGTAGATCTTGTGAAAAATATTTGAACACTATTTAGACAAGTAAAAATGAGTTAGAGGTAAAAATTGGGTAGAATTCCATAGAAAATTGTACTTTCATTAACTATAAAAGTAGTCTATTTTTCGAGAAATTACACTAAGAGATAAAAAATAATTTTTGGAAGAAAGAAGATTCAAGTTTGTTAGCTATGGATTCTCATTGTTAAATTAAGTATTGTTTATGAATGAAAATACGACTTTATGCCTTTGAATTAGATAAATGAAACGAACATTAGTAGGAGAATTAAATAAAGGTTAGTGTTGATTAAAATAAGATTAAAGCGTTGTGGAAAGAATAAATTAGTGGAGTTCGACTTATTGTACTTATTTATTTATGCATGATGTACACATGAAATGGAAATTGAATGACTTGATGAATTTATGAATATACAAGTGATGTGAACATGAAATAGAAATTATTGTTAACCATGAAAAAGAGAACTTATGAGTATAAAAAACTCAGTGTTGTAATTATGAGTTGAAATTAAGAACTAGGGTATAGTTAAGCCTTATATCGGCAATAAAAGAAAGGTTGAAATGATATTTTAAATGAAAAGACCAAGATTTGGGTTAGGTGAAATGAATGAATAAGACCGGTATAGTGGGAGTGCTAACCCTAAGGGATTGATTTTTTTCATGATTCAATTAAACTAAGGATTAGATACATAGTGAAGATGTGATGAAAGTAAGAGAAAAACAATGAGTATAAGGGCCATTGGATTGGCGGCGTGAGAGTATTCACAGGATGTCCCATGATGTGTTATGAGTAGGACGTGGATACTGCTCCAGAGTACCGTCCCGGTGGCGACGCTCGTGGGGTGTTTGGTGACTGCGGGTGGTGTCATGTCTATGGTATGAGCTGAATTACCACAGGATGCCTGCATGATGAGTCATGTGACAGTGCGTTGGGATTCCCTCCAGGGCGCCTAGACATGAGTTCGTAGGTCATAGAACATCTAGGATATTTACCGTAGGAACAGTAGTAGATTAAGTCATGGCGAGGGATTGAACCCTACAAGATGAAGAACAGTTAAGGGCTTGCCCTCGGACCTATGTATTATGGGCTGCATAGACTCTGAACAAGTGCGCATTAGTGTCATATAATAGAAATAATTGCATTAAGGACTAAGTGCACATTCACAACACGACATCAATAGGATAGTCCCTTTAGCTTTATTTGTGAACAAGTTTGTGGTTTGTTAAGTATTGTGAATCGTTATACTGTTTTCGGCATAGAGATGATGGCTGTGTATAATATTTCGTCAATTGAATGAACTGACGTGCTCACAGTTTCTATGCAGGGTAAAGTACATGAAAAAGACTAAAGAAGACCTGATGTTTAAAGATTATTCAACTGTTGTTGTATTTCGTTCATTGATGTAAAATTTGCTTCCGCTATACAAATGTTAATGTAAATGTAACTCTGAAGTAAAGTAAAGTTTATTTTCCTTATAAAATTGTACGAAGAGAAGTCAAAAGATCCTGTGTAACTCGAATTCAGTTGTATTTGAAATTCGGGGTGTTACAGGGGGGGTGGCACCTCTTCGTCAGTAGGGTCGCCCCCGACCTCTTCTTGGCGAGGGTCCCCCATCTCCTCGCCACCGGGTATCAATGGATGCTCAGGCTGTCAGTTGTAGTGAAGGTGGTCAACCCTCTTGTCCGGATAGATCAACCGAAAATGCTATTTAGCCTTATCATAGGCCTTGTCCTGCGCCAGGATCAGGTTATCCGCCATGGTGATCTCCACCTCCTCCATGGCCTTCCGCGCCTTCTCAGCTTCTTCCCGGGCCTTCTCCTTGAGGCAATCCACCTCTTTCTTATGATAATCGCCTATCGGGGCCATCTAGGCCTCGTGGACTGCCTCCATGCTCCGAGCCTCCTTTAGCTCGTCCGACACCTTGGTCAACTCGCGGATATACTTCTCCGCGTTCCGCTAATCGATGAGGACGTCCTTATCCAAGCACTTCTGAAAGTGCTGCCCATGAAGCATCGCCTGTTCGAGGAAGAAAAAGTTAGAAGAAATCCTAGAGTCTAAACTCAAAGCAAAATTACGAACACTCACCGAGAGCTGCGCCTGAGACCACCGCAAAAAGGCCATCTCAGACGTCTGCGCCGCCAGAGCCATACGATCTCGCTCTGTGGCAAGGTTCCTAACCACCTTTATGGCCACGGGACCCTCAAGCAGGGAATCCCCTACGAGAACCGACCAATCAGGGGCATGTGGCCTCAGTCCCTGTTTCCCAACCATCTGCTCGGCACTGGGCCGAGGTGGGGGAAGCCTCTGCTCCGGGACCTCGGAAGTCTTTTTTCTACCCGAGCTTCCCCCCGCCTCCCTAAACGCCCTCGACGTGTGGTGATGCTTCTTCAACCTCTTTGGGGACAGCTCCACAGCCTTCGAGGCCGGCCCCTTGCTGGACCCCGCACCTTGGGAAGCCGCCTTATCCTGATCCACCTTCTTTTCCTTCTCCACCCTCCTCTTGGCGGCAACGGCCAACAAGGCTTGCCTAATGTCGAGCTTCTTGGCCATCATCTCTGCAAAATGGAAGTAGAGAGGAAAATGTTAATACGAAGGCAGAAAGATAGGAAAATTCGGAACAAAGACATACTAGGGGCGGCTGGGCTCAGTCCGGCTCGGTCCAGGTGCATTTCCGTCACTCGGGGCCACCCTATGCTATGCCCCCCAACGATCTTCTCCACCTTCGCCCATTCTTTCTCCGCCAACTCGCTGCGCTTCGAAGGTTTATGGTTTGGCTTATAAAAGTTCTAGGCGGTCAGAATCCCCAAATGCTTCTTGCTCCGGACTATAAAGTACTTTTCTTTCCATCCTTTGATGGAGTTCGGATGGCCGTGCATAACCTTCTTATGAGGTCTAGGCGAAATATAGAAGATTCCATCTGCATCACCTAACGAGCTCATCCCCAAGATAGCGCGGAAGTACTTAAGCCTCGGCTTGACACCCTTCTCTTGGCACTCAAGATAAAGCAGACCAAATGTTTCCAAGAATTGGGGCCGTACTGCATCGGGCTCAACTTTGCCCAATTCAAGACTCTCTTGATGAAGAGGTGCAACGGCAGCCTAAGTCCCGAGATGAAGGCATCCTCGAGAAAAACGCAGTAGCCCGGCGCGAGAGTGGTGGTTGGACGAATACCAGGAGTTCGAACTCCTTGGGGATAAAGTAGGCCGCCCTCAGGATGTGCAAGTAGTCCGCCTTCAAGACACACTGGATACCGTCCATCCTCATATTCACCCGAATCTCGTCACCCGGCACGGAGGGGAGCAGAGCGAGATCCTTAACGTCATCAGGATACATCCTAATCGACCCGGAATTTTTGAAGGTGACAGGGGCAAACTCGAACCCCGATCTAGGAGCATATTTATCTGGCGAGGAGGGGCTATCAGGATGGATCCACTTCGCCTTCCACCTACAAGGATGAGGTTTCTTCTCCGGAGACGGTGTCGACAATGGTGGCAGAGGAGGGAGATCACCCTCGCCCTCGGCTACCCCTTTTGCGGTATCTTCCCCCGCATCTCCTCGAACATCGTCTCCCCCGGCACCCTGATCGGACTCCCCCTGGTCCCCCTCGGAATCTTCCTCATCGTCTTCCTCGTCCTCAACGGCCCCTTCTCCCTCGGGATCCTGCTCTTCTTCATTGCCCTCTTCGTCCTCAACATCCCCCTCTCCCTCGGGGCTCTGCTCTTCTTCGTCTCCCTCCTCTTCCTCCTTGTCCTCGTCGTCATCATCATCCCCCTCCCCTTCGGGGTCCTCCTCCTCCTCCTCCCCCTCGCCCTCATCCACAGACTCCTTCCCTAGCCTACGGGATTTTAAGGGTTGCACGACGAAAACTACCTCATCCCCGCCATCTGACCCTAGATCTGACAGAACCTCATCTTTAATTCCATAATCGCCCAGAGACCAAGACGTCCCGGGTGACTCAGCTTCCTTCTCGAAATGGCCTGACGAGCTTGCCTCGGAGCCAGACTGAGAGTGCAACATTACGAATCAGAAATACTAACCTGAAAGTACCGCGCTAACAGAAAGATCACCAGAAAAGGGTCGCCAACGACAGATGAGAAAAAACCCCTGTTCTTGAAAGTTGGAAAACACAAGTGAGGAAATGAATGAGAGAAAAAGGGGGAGGGGGGATTTATAACAGAGAAAGAGACTCCTCGATTTTCGCGAAAAGATCTAGTCGTTGGATCTTAATCATCAAGATCCAACGGTCACTAGGATCTGAGTCGCTTCGATTCTTGGGCATGTGACATCAGCATGGGGAACAAAATTACCTCTTTACCCCCAGGCTTTTCCAACAAGTCAGGAGGGTCGGCGCTCGGATTGCACCACGAGCCCTAAGATCCTCCTCTATTCGATAGGAGGCTCGACGCTCGGATGGTACCGCGAGCCACTAAAAAAATCCCAGGCTTTTCCAACAAGTCAAGAGGTCGGCGCTCGGATGGCACCGCGAGCCCCAAAATCCTCCTCTATTCGATAGGAGGCTCGACGCTCGGATGGTACCGTGAGCCACCAAAAAAACCCCACGCTTTTCCAATAAGTCAGGAGGTTCGGCGCTCGGATGGCACCGTGAGCCCCAAAATCCTCCTCTATTCGACAGGAGGCTCGACGCAAGGATGGTACCGCGAGATACTAAAAAACCCCAGGCTTTTCCAACAAGTCAGGAGGCTATCGCTCAGATGGCCCCGCGAGCCCCAAAATCCTTCTCTATTCGACAGGAGGCTCGACGCACGGATAGTACCGCGAGCAACCAAAAAAACCCTGGCTTTTCCAACAAGTCAGGAGGCTCGGAGCTCGGATGGTTCCGCGAACCACAAAACTATCCTCTATTAACCTTGAGGGTCGACGCTCGGATGGCACCGCGAGCCCCAAAATCCTCCTCTATTCAGTAAAAGGCTCGACGCTCGGATGGTACCGCGAGCCGCCAAAAAACCCTCAGGCTTTTCCAACAAGTCAGGAGGCTCGGAGCTCGGATGGCACCGCGAGCCCCAAAAACCTCCTCTATTCAACAGGAGGCTCGGAGCTCGGATGGCACCGCGAGCCCCCCCGAAATCCTCCTCTATTCAACAAGAGGCTTGGAGCTCGGATGGCACCACGAGCCCCAAAATCCTCCTCTATTCAACAGGAGGCTCGGAGCTCGGATGACACCGCGAGCCCCAAAAATCCTCCTCTATTCAATAGGAGGCTCGGAGCTCGGATGGCACCGTGAGCCCCAAAATCCTCCTCTATTCAACAGGAGGCTCAGAGCTCGGATGACACCGCGAGCCCCAAAATCCTTCTCTATTCAATAGGAGATTCGATGCTCGGATGGCACCGCGAGCCGCGATGATCGCCTGTAACACCCCAAAAAAAAAAATTTTGAAAACCAAACCTCCAAATTCAATTCTATCAATTTCTATATCACTTTAAACATAAACTAAAATAGTTATATATCAATAAAAATTTGGGCAGAGTTTCCCCTGTAATTTTTGCCCCGAAACACAATTGGCTTACGGAATTCTTCTCTAAATTCCGTAGCTCACATCACAGGCAATAATATCATGGGCTCCCCAGGCCAAAATGAGCAGAATCACACAGGCAATATAATATAATGCTCTGGGGGCCAAACTCATAACGGATTATCAAATATTAAATAAAAACCATAAATTCTTTTGAAAACATATAAGATTTTTGTAAAAATTTAGTAAAACCTTTTTAGAAACCAACCACAGAACCCAATACTCCACAACGAGGTGGGTACGGGCTTTCTTACCTCATCCCAGCACTATATACTTAATAATTTTACCATAATACAGAATAATACATCAACAATTCACTTTTCTACATATACTAAATACATAAATGATCTATCATCTCGAAAAAAAATAGAATTCCTAACTCTATAACTACCTCGCCATGCTGCTAGCAACCTACAGGAGAGTTAGGGTTGTCCACTCCCAGGGAGGAACCCCCCTAACCCCCAGAAACATCAGGGGTTAACCATTTCTGGTGTGAGTATAATCAATAAACTAATAAATGAATAAAATTGTATAAAGAAAATAATTTAAACTTATAACATCAAGTAAGAAGATACACCTTGAACATCTGAACTTAAAAACATCATCAATACGACTTTATATCAAAATACACTTCAAATCTGCATCGAATTATACCATTACCCCTAATTCACACATTCCACCATATACTTCACATCAACCTCATATTTATCCTTATTTTAAATATATTCGCACGAGACGAGTTTCCATACAATCCATTCCTTTTTAAATTTAAATTCCCTAACCCAAATATTTATTCCTCCGCAATTATCACCATATTAGCATTACGCTATTTATATAAATATCACTTACATGATGCTATTACATCTTTCTTTAATAACCATTTAAAAGGACACAAACCCATAACACAACATACTTTCTGCATTAACCATTTTCGTAACCATTCTCCAAATACGGGTATTTATTTTATTGAAATAAAACAAGTATCACTACTTACATATATGCTTCTATTCTCATAATGCCACATTCATTCATGTCTTATGACGTAAATATAACATCTTATTGCTTATTGCAATGCTCTCACATTTCATCACATCATTAACACATCATTAATAGAATGCTTATACTCATTACATCGAAAACATGTTTTATAGCTCATTATACCACTTTAGTAATTCTCATTCTTATAAGTAATATATCTTATTATTATCATTTTCACTTAATCCCCAAACACAATTTGGGGCCACAACATATCACACCCCTTAGCCGATAGCTTGGGTAATAATCAATGCATCTCAAACACACAGTTTGGGTAATATCACATCACATCTCAAGCCGATAGCTTGGTTATTAATTCACTTCAATCACTTATCAACTTCACTTTACTTAAATCCTTCATTTCCATTAATCATTACCACTATCATACCAACTCACCCTGCGAATTATGCCAAGGCGGGTAGTTCCCACCATTTTCACAGAAATAGCGGTCAGGTAGTTCCTTGACACAATTCCAAAGTACAACTCATATCAAACTGTATTTTACTTTAATGATCACATACATAATACAATTACTTCGTACTATTCATAAGAACACATGTCTCTTTCATCATTCTCATTTTAAATTAACCACGTACTACATTTATCATTTCTTTTCATACACTACTCATAACTCGTTTTCTTTCACATTTACTTCATTCACAATCACTTCCTGTACTTTCACATTTTTATTAACACTTAGTTATTTTATTAGTTTGTCGACCAGTGAGCCACAGTATCCCAATATACTGAAAGCCGACAGCCCAGTAAAACACGCGGACCGATGCTCACACAGAGTCTTACTCGTCCGAGGCTACGTCTTCCTCCCAGCCTATGCCAACGAGGGAACACCGCACCCCAGATAAACTGGGTACTTCCTCGCGACGTCTGTCATCGAGGGAAAAACACCGCACCCCAGGTAAACTGGGTACTTCCTCGCGACGGCTGTCATCGAGGGAAAAATACCGCACCCCAGGTAAACTGGGTACTTCCTCCCAGCCGATAGCCAGGAGGGAAAAACACTACACCCCAGGTAAACTGGGTACTTCCTCCCAGCGGAAGCCAGGAGGGAAAAACACCGCACCCCAAGCCGGTCCTTGGGTATTAGGAGGTCTAGCCCAAACCCCCAGGATTGCTGTAGGTACTGGTCAACAAAACCATCTGTCATTAGCATTAATCATTTCATTTTTCCATCTTACTAAATCAACATAAAGCATCACAGCTTTTTAATTAAACAATCGCCACATCCTTGACTTTAATCACGTGAATAATAACACATTTTATTAGCACTTACCATCTTATCTTTTATCTTACCATTTGTTGCATATCTGGTGCCCACGATATTAATTATCATCTCATAGTATTACATATATATATTCACCATGTCATTTAACATAACAACCATCATGTCATAGTATTACACATTATGAATGCACCATGTTATTTAATTTGCCATAACATCACCCATTATGAATACTATGCTATTTTCTACTTCATTAAATCACCTATAGACATACACCAAGTTATATCATAAATAAAAGAATTATAAGGTGTTAGTCTGTATCGTAAGCGTATCAAAATATATAATTCATCACAGAATAATATCATATTATTGCCCCTTAATTCGCTTCGAACATAATTACAATGCAAACATGCACTCAATTATTAATTTCATCAACTATTGCATCACACGTCATAATCATCTATATATATATCACAATTACACACCACATGCGGGTTTCCTAGAAAAAAGGGCCAAAATCACTTATTTCTTCTAATTAAATCTTATAATATCTAATTATAGCATACTAGCTCATACACCATGCTCCATGTAATCATAATTTCCTATAAGGGCCTATATGCCCCAAAATATGCACAAAATATGCACTGGATAAAAATATGCATAAACAAGCTAATATAATTAGTTTATACTTCAACACATCACAATAATCCATACTATAGATTTTATATACTTAAAATAGTCACTTTCACCACATATCTCAAAAACCCATTTTGGATCCTTAAAAATTCGTATTTTCAATAAAAATCCATCTTTGACATAACTCTCACAAAACATATCAAAAGGCCATGAAATTCGGCCACAATATAAAATATTTATAATTACACATACTCACCTGACGGATCGAGCAAACGATGTCCCACGTCCGTCCTGTAGCCAGTCGAAGTTCGACTTTTTCCACCTTTTCGGAATCCTTTTGAAAATCCGACACTCCCACGATGTAAAGAACCCTTCAATTAGCTTGCCCCCTAGTTTAATTAGGGTTTGACGGAGAATCCATGGGGATTTGAGGAGAGAGAGAGGGCCGAAGTTTTGGGTTCGGCCTCCTTGGTTTCGTTCGGGAATGGGGAAAGAAAGAAAGAAGGGAGAAGGAAGAAGGAAAGGATGGGGGGGGGAGGGGGGTTATAAAAATATTAATAATAAAAATAACTAAATAAGTGCTATTAGCAAATAAACCCCCAATACCTTAAAATATTTCAAATAAACACCAACTTTATATTTTAATAATACTAATAATACAAAATACATTAAATCACCTCATAACAATCCTCCAAAATTATAAAATAAAGTAAATAATATTTCTTCACATAAAATTTCAACTCATTGGCTTCAACATATCCTCTACACCAATCCAATTAAAATATCCATACCAGTATCGATAAGATATCCCTTAAAATAATTCTCACCCCTACAAAATATAAAAACGAATATTTTCGGTATTTAAAAATCCGAGGTGTTACATTCTACACACCTCAAAAGAAGCTCGTCCTCGAGCTATGGGGTTTAAGAAAACTCCTCTAACAAAGTCAAGATACTTACTCCTCACCATTTCCTAAGGTTCCAAGTACATTATTTGCATCAGAACTTCATTGCCCCTTTAACAACTGCACAACTTGTCGTCTGGTCGATCGCACTATCGATCTATAATAACCACTAGCTTCATAGGATCTGTCACATCCCATGCCACATCCAGCTGGACTTCAATCTACAACGGCTCCACACTTGATAGGTCTTTCACACCTTTCTCGACATAGAAACAGGAAATACATCAAGAATGCCCGATATCTCAAAGATACGCTTCAAACAATATATCACAATTCCAATTGCTTCTATAACTCTGAAGGGCCACCATACCTCGGGTCTAACTTTTCCCAGTTTCTAAAACGACGTACTCCATGAATAAAGGATACTTTCAAGAATACCCAAATCTTCAATTTCTAACTTCTGGAGGCTTTCGCGGCTGATCTGCAGAATCATTTTCTTTTGTCAGCTACACACCTCAAAAGAGGCTTATCCATACTTATCTGATAATTAATATTTTTACTCGTTCCGGTCCATCAAAATATTCTCCTAGAATCTTGATACATCTTCGTGCCACCGGAATAGACAATATACTGAATGTAAGGAGCATCCTCCATTACATGCTACCACAAACCATCCTAATCAGGAACACCAAATCTACGATAATAACGAGGATTTCTCCTACGGGTTACTGACCAACCTGCATTACATTCATTAATCCCCTCCAGAATTCGATTTCACGTCCTCTGTCACCAACAGAAATTTTGAATCCAAGTTCAATCAATCAGCTGTAGGCAATAGGATAAACAGCTGTATTGATCAATTGCCCACATCTACAATCGTGCCGCCCTCTGCCACTGAAATAAAATCAATTTAATCCAATGATCTTTAACATCGTCCACTTCTGGGATGTCATTAAAAGCCAAAATCTTCTTTCTATTTATAGCATTCATCACCTTATTTCTTCCCCATGTGGTATTTCATTTCCATACCAAGCTACCATAGCACTCAAGCCATGTTTAGTGCCCCCTGCTTAAATCATTTATAAGAACAAGTGTTCAAACTCTTACGATCACAGAAAAAGCTAACACTATTCTCTAAAAACTAATTTCTCAACACCTTTAACACATACCCTACTATCACTAATTTCAAATCTGCGTAATTCACGCGCCTCGTATAACCACAACTGCCTCATATATAAGCCACAAGCGTGCCTTTAGGCATCAAACTCCACCTGATCCTGTACTACATGCACTCCCTTCTCGGGATGATCAAAACATGAGCTGCCATTAATCTTCCTTTAACTCTTGAAAATATCTTTCAACGCTGTTGGATCATACCAATGGCTCATTCTTTATGAGAAAATGAGTCACCGGTATAGCAATAATATAAAATCGAGGGATGAACCTCCGATAATAGCCAGTGAAAACCAAGAAACTCTGAATTTCCAACGCATCCGAGGGTTATTATTTCCCGTCTTTTCACCTTTTGTAATTTTCTTCGGATCCACAAATACGCTTTCAATAGACACAATGTGTCCCAAAAGTCATGCTTCTCACCCCCAAAATTGGCAATTTACAGACATAGCATACCACTTTTGGCCCCAACCTACCGATCAGTGCTCCACCATACAGCAATTATACACCAAATATCATTCACATATACAATCATACCCTGTTAATATAAGGGTGAAAGTCAAATTCGTCCAATTCATGAAAGCTGCAGGGACGTTCGCCAGCCCCAAAAGACATCCCTGAGAACTCATACAATTCATACCGAGTACGAAAAGCAATCCCTGGAATACTTCCCTCTTCAAGGATTATCTGATAGTACTCGGTGTGCAACCCTAGCCGGGAGATTAGTGACACTCCCCACAACTAATCCAACCAATTATCTATTCTCAACAATGAATACTTAATAATCACCTTACTTAGTACACCTTCTCGGTGAACTACCTTCTTTGTTACAATACTGCAAAGGCGCCCTACGGCGTATCACTTGAACCGAGAATCCTTTCCAAAAACATCACCTCAAATTCTCTTTCACCTTTTCCCGTTCCTAAGTGCTAGAGTACAAGCTGATTTAGAAATAGGAGTCACACCAAATATCAAATCAACCTTGAACTCCAGAGTTCACCAAGGTTGGGGACCAAAAACCTCTTCATATATCAAAAACTTTGCAAACCCCATCAACAATCTCAATCTTCGCCTTAGATATTTCCACTAAACCCAACGGGCATAATCTTCATCGTCCAAGGCACTACATACAATCAAAACTGGGATTCATCGGGCTGTCTCACCCGAATCCTCCTTGCACCATACCCTGACTACGCAGATGACCTGCATAACCTTCTACAACCAATCAATCTCCCCAAATATGGGATAAATCATAACCACACATCACTCCTCAATCTATAAAATATACACCTATAGGACATACGCCCATAGGACCCACACAAAATCTCCAGGGAATAACCCCTTACAGCACACAGCAATCGATATAATAAAATACTCCAATAGTACACAATGTCACACCGGAATTTCTACAGAGGTCAACCGATATGCAGGGCCATAAAAATAATGCTGACTCAAAGTCAGACCAAGGTCTAATGAGGATCGCGTCATTCCACGATATAATATATTCTTCAACAAAACACCCACAAGGATACACTCTCTATCTCCAACTAAGCGATAATGAACCCATACTCACATGGCAAGATCACTAGGATTAGCAAATTCCTAGTTAACCTAGGCTCTGATACCAAACTGTAACACCCCAAAAAAAAAAATTTGAAAACCAAACCTCCAAATTCAATTCTATCAATTTCTATATCACTTTAAACATAAACTAAAATAGTTATACATCAATAAAAATTTGGGCAGAGTTTTCCCTGTAATTTTTGCCCCGAAACACAATTGGCTTACGGAATTCTGCTCCAAATTCCGTAGCTCACATCACAGGCAATAATATCACGAGCTCCCCAGGCCAAAATGAGCAGAATCACACAGGCAATATAATATAATGCTCTGGGGGGCAAACTCATAACGGATTATCAAATATTAAATAAAAACCATAAATTCTTTCGAAAACATATAAGATTTTTGTAAAAAATTAGTAAAACCTTTTTAGAAACCAACCACAGAACCCAATACTCCACAACGAGGTGGGTACGGGCTTTCTTACCTCATCCCAGCACTATATACTTAATACTTTTACCATAATACAGAATAATACATCAACCATTCACTTTTCTACATATACTAAATACATAAATAATCTATCATCTCGAAAAAAAATAGAATTCCTAACTCTATAACTACCTCGCCATGCTGCTAGCAACCTGCAGGAGAGTTAGGGTTGTCCACTCCCAGGGAGGGACCCCCCTAACCCCCAGAAAACATCAGGGGTTAGCCATTTCTGGTGTGAGTATAATCAATAAACTAATAAATGAATAAAATTGTATAAAGAAAATAATTTAAACTTACAACATCAAGTAAGAAGATACACCTTGAACATCTGAACTTAAAAACATCATCAATACGATTTTATATCAAAATACACTTCAAATCTGCATCGAATTATACCATTACCCCTAACTCACACATTCCACCATATACTTCACATCAACCTCATATTTATCCTTATTTTATATATATTCGCACGAGACGAATTTCCATACAATCCATTCCTTTTTAAATTTAAATTCCCTAACCCAAATATTTATCCTCCGCAATTATCACCATATTAGCATTACGCTATTTATATAAATATTGAGATTTTCGTTGTTCGTGATATTTTTATTCGTGTTGACCCTCGAATATGCTATATAAATATCTCAAACTTGTTCCGTGTCCATGATTATGATTTCTTGTATTCTTTCACACACTTGCATGCTTACTTGATAAAAATTAAATAAAAAGTAACAAGCCGAGGTTTAAGCGAAAAACCATAGTAGTGGACAATATAGGTAAGTGTACTCAGAAGGGGGCCCGTGTTTCCCACTTGATACATGTCTCATGAACTAGTATATTATTATCCGATTCATGAACTAGTATATTATAAATCTATTCATGGACTAGTATATTGATCCATGAACTAGTATATATATGATTCATGACTTGTCTTGTTATGACTTGACATATGGACTAGTTATATGATTACCCGATTCATGAGCATGACTTGCTTGATACTTGATAACTAAGTACACCGCTCTATAGACTCCATTACTAGGCCTAAGCGAAATTGTATTGCCTGTAGCAACCATGTAGTAAAAGTATGGATGCATAAAGTGCTACCTAGATAGTAATAACCACAAAACTTGATACATGAAACTTGAACTTGATACATGGTTACTTGATATTTGACTACATGATACATGAGACTTGATACTTGAATATAATACTTGACACTTGCAACTTGATACTTTACTTGACAACTTGACACTAGCCTTGAGACTTGTTACTTGACACCTGAACTTGATATTCGTCACTTGATGTTGTTACCTTCACATGTTCACTTGCCACTTACTCCATTATTAGTATTTGTGACCCAACCTGACCACTTGAGTTGTCCTTCTTGCTAGCTAGTTCTTGAATCCCCACTACTTGTTGCATCCCTATTATATTCTTGATTCCAAATCTTGTTCCACATTACTTGTACTCGTTTTTACTATTTGTGGACCTAACTTGCGGTAAGGGCATTTTCTCTTATTTTCTCTATGTTTTCCCTTTTTATAATTATTAAACAAACTTTGGAGACGAGTTGCCTGTTGGGATTGGTGAGCAGACATTTTAGGCTTCGCATGGAGAAAGAACTTGCTTAAATTATTTATTTCTTTGAGTTATTTAATTCTTGCTACTTAAAACTTGTAACTGGCTTATGTTCCCGAGTTTTACATTTGATCTAGATTTGAGAATTATTTGAGACACTAGTATTTGTTTCAATTGTTTCTGTTGTTTAATAAATATTTTATGCATGCGTGGTTGTATATATATATTTTGTTATATTCTTGTTGAAATGCTGAGTCGATCCCACAGCTTATGGATGATGTTAAAATCATCCGCTGGGCTTCATCACGTACTCGTATTCCGTGTTTTTGGGAAGCGGGGCGTGACATCAACCATTCATTCGAAGAATGACAAGAGTAGCACAAAGCAAACTCTTGAATGCCACTCAGGTATCTCATTAGTCTCTTAAGGGCACTCACATGTGTATGGGATTATTAGTGAATCTGCAGATCATACCTACCTCAAAGGCTATGTCTATTCTAGTGCGGATCTTTGTTTACATGAGACTGTCAATTCCTTTAGAATGATCTACCTGTCTCATAGTTTCACCATCATTAGGTGTCAACCTTTTATCATAATCATAAGGTGTTTTAAAACACACTTTCAATCACTATATCTCCATTTTTGAAACACATTTTGATTTGATGAGTTTGACTAAGAGTTATCCCTTGCCAACTGAAAACTCACCCTTATACCTATAGTGTCCACAGTACCTAGGTTTTCATGTTGAATTCTTTGGATAGCACAATTTTAACTTCATTTGTAATAGAGAAGTCACTTCCAAGAACATGCATGTCAACAGAACAAGTAAATAATAGCCACTATATTTGACACACCACAAAGTTGAAGACACTAATCTGAATTACTTGATTCATATACTAGACTCTTTCAAAAAAAATGTCAAATTATTTATTCGTTGGCTATACATGTTTTAAGAACATACAATGATTATACTAAATTGTAAATCTTGTTCACTAAACATATTAGTTCAATACTTTCCAGTACAAAATTGTTCAGTACAAAATATCAAGTACAAATCCTTTTAAATATCCTTTATGAATGACAAAATTTTCAATAGATGTAAGGGTAAGAAGAATACTTATTGTAGCAATATGACAAACATGTGAGTAGACATCAAATAAATCTACCCCATTTTTCTTAGTCAATCTGTTAGCTACTAAAAAGCATTAAAATTGCTACTGAACAATCAAAATTAAGTTTCTTCTACAAAACCCCACTAACTTACTATAGTTTTATCCCCTTTCGGCAGATCAACTAAATTAAAGTATTATTGTATGACACAAAATCATCTCATTGTCTACTGAAGACTCTTCTTAGCTCATTTGTCATTCAGATTTTTAAGTTTCAGTAAGGTTGGTTCTTAATTTCAACTGTGAATCATTGAACGTGTCTATAGGACTAGATTATTTCATACATTTATCTTTGATGAACACATTCTCAAAGAACTCTGCAAGTCTAGATTGTTCTAACACAAATTAGATAGATCTAATATCTGTCTACAGAACTACATTCTGCACTTTCTAAACACACAAATATTTGTTGTAGGTCCTACTTTAAGCCTTCTAGGATCATGTACTCTAACAAATGTATCACACCACAAATTTTTACTTTAACAAAATTATTTGTGTTTTCATGCCATGATTTACAAGGTGTATTCAATTTAGAGTGTAGTAACACATTAGAGATATGATTAACAATACAACATCACTCATAATTACACAAGACAAATAAAAGTCAATAATATAGAATTCAATAGTTCACCAAGTGTTTGATTCTAACTTTTATCAATACCGTTTAACTGTTGTAAGTAGAGTGCAGTAGAGATTATGCCCAATTCAAACTTCTCTATAGTTGTTAAAACATATTCACCACCTCTATCAAATCTGAACCCTTGATTTTTAGCATTTAACTATAATTTAATTCATTTAGAATAACAAATGCTTCATTCTTCATATATACGACAGACTTATATTAATCATCTAAAAAAGTGATTAAATACTTCTGACCAACAATTATCTCACATAGTCACAAAGCTACTGAGATCACAAATATCAGAATGTATTGATTCAAAAAGTTATGAACTCCTAAAGACCATACAAAATGATTTTCTAGTGATCAAAATCTGAGTTCAAACTTCACATTTGTCATATTTAATGAAGTGTCATTTAGTAGAATTATAAGTTTTAACAAGAACAAACAATTTAATATATATTTCATAGTAATTCTAAATTTCAAAACCACTTGGATGTTAAAGCTTTGTACTCAATAGCTTTTAACTCCATTTCCTCTACAGTTTTGATAATTAGATCACATTTCCTAGACAATTATGATATGTTCAAGAACACAGTTAGAACTATTATTATTAATTGTCTCATTTTTTAAACTCAACTTTTACATGCGATTGACAGTATATGCACTTTATAAGAGTTAATATAAAATTACTTTATCACATTTTACAAAATTATTTGCTTTCTCTAGTGATTCTAACAATGTCCAATTGCTCAAACACATTGAGCGAAGAGTTCTTTCCTCTATCCTTTTTTCATCATCTTCATGACGCTAAATGAGATAATGACTAACATGTTATAGTTTAACTTTGCACACACAGTACAATGAACGAGAAAGAACAAAATGTAACTAACGGAGTCATATCCTACATTAAGAGATTGTCATGCCCCGCTTCCCAAAATATGGAATACGAGCGCGTGACGAAGCCCAGCGAATAATTTTAACATCATCCATAAGCTGTAGGATCGACTCAGCATCACAACAAAGAATATAATAAGATATATATACAACCAAGCATGCATGAATAATTTATTAAGCAACAGAAAACAATTGAAACATTAATAATAATATCCAAATAATTTTCAAGTCTGGATCAAAGTTAAAACTCGGGAACATGAACCTGTTACAAGTTTTAAATAGCAGAAATGAATAATTCAAGAAAACAAACAATTAAAACATGTCCTTCCTCCAATTGAAGCCTAAAATCTTTGCTTACCGATTCCAGCAGGCAACTCGTCTCCAAAGTCTGTTTAATAATTACAAAAAGGGGAAAATAGAGAAAACAAGAGAAAATGCCCTTAGTGCAAGTTAGGGTCACAAATAGTAAAAACGAGGACAAGAAATATGGAACAAAATTTGGAATCAAGAATATAATAGGGATGCAACAAGTAGTGGGAATTCAAGAACTAACTGGCAAGAAGGACAACTCAATAGATCAAGTGACTAGTGACATATCAGAGTATCCAACATCAAGTGATAAGTATCAAGTATAAGTGTCAAGTAACAAGTCTCAAGTCTAGTGTCAAGTAACAAGTCTCAAGTCTAGTGTCAAGTATTATATTCAAGTGTCAAATCTCAAGTAACAAGTTGTCAAGTATCAAGTAAGCATGTATCAAGTTCAAGTTTCATGTTCAAGTCTTGTGGTTATTACTATCTAGGTAGCACTTCATGCATCCATACTTTTATTACATGATTTCTACACCAATGAAATTTCGTTTAGACCTAGTAATGGATTTTATAGGGCAGCGTGCTCAGGTATCAAGTATCAAGCAAGCCATGGTTCATGAATCGGAAAATAAATAACAAGTTCACGAAGTAAGTTCACGAATCCACTAACAAGTTCAAGAACCGCACAATGGGTTCATGAATCAAACAAGTTCATGAGTCAAGTAATGGCCCCACGAATCAAACATGATACAACAACTTCATGAACCAAGTATTTGGGAAACACGGACCCCCTTCCAAGTACACTTACCTATATTGTCCACTACTATGGTCTTTCCCTTAAACCCCTGCTTGTTATTTATTATTATTATTAATAAAGAATGAAAGCGTGTGAAATAAGTCAAGTAGGCATAAACAAGAACATGGGACAAGTCTAGGCTAGATAGGATACAAGTTCGAGGGTCTAAACAAATTGAAATATCAAGAACAACGAAAATCTCAAATCTGGACAGCATGAGGTTGCTGCACCAAGACTGCGATTCCCGTTTCTACAAGATAGCAAATGTGGATCCGTCAGGAGATCTAGAAACTAGACTCCTTTCCAGTTCCAACGCATATAATTAAGGTACATGAAAGTTGTGGAAATATGTGTTAAAATAGCAAACTAGACAGCAATTGTGTTCAGCCAGAATTTATGAATCTGAGTTGATACACGTGAAACAGGGTTGAAATTTTTTTAATTAATTCTGAGAAAATTTGGAAATGTTCTCTAGGGTGTCCAGCAACAGCATGTAAAATTTCAAGTCAATCGCTTACTTTTAACATAGTTAAATTAATTTGCAAACTAAAGAAGTGCAGCAGTTTTGTGAATCTGCGACTACCGACACAGCTGCAGTAAAACTACAATATCTCCTAGACCGTAACTCGTAATTCAAAAATTCTGGATGCTATCGACATCTAGACATCTAGAGATACACTTACTATTCAGGGCTCAGGTTCAGATTCTGATTTAAAAGGGGTTAAAACAGCAAGTAAAGTTCAGGACAGAAACAAGTGTGAATGTCTTCCATGTATAAGTTGCATGATAATTGATTGGTATGAGTCTAGATTAATGTGTGATACAAATGCGGGTGTAGTTGTTATCAAATTAGCAAGTAATATCTATTTCTCAACTCAAATGGGTGCAAGATCATTACATCCAAGATACAACACACATCTACAAATCTAGGGTTTCTTTATTTCATGTGCTCATGTGATTAGGAGATAAAATAAGTCCAAATAATTGTAAATATAACAATGAAGGTGTTGTGACTCTTAAGATTTAGGGATCGACGGTAAAATATTCAAGATCAACAAATGATAAGACAAGAAGGAGTCACAACTACAACCTATTTACGGTATTTTCAACTAAATGCTTGTACTAGGTCAATAAACTGTACAAGGAGAATACTTGCCTTGATTGGATGAGGGCGTTGATCGACGATCGAGATTAGATGGATCGGGTCGGTGCGGATCTTGATGGAAGATCAAGATGAAGACGATCGGACGGCTGGATCTGCTTCGATCTGAGCTGAAGATCCCGATCGGATGGACGGCTGAGATCTGATCTGGCTGAAGAGATCAGATCTGATCAAGATCGTATCTCGATCAAATCCGACGGCCAGGATTCAATCCCAACTTCTTCTTCCGTCCTTCACCAAACAGCCAGGGAGAGAGAGAGAGAGCAATGGCGGCGAGCGGCGAGGCGGCTGCGACTGCGGCGACGTCGAGAGGGACGACGGCGCAGGGAGGCGACGGCGGCGTACGCGCGACTGCGGCACGACCGGCAGCTCTATTTTTTGGGTCGAAACTGAGTGGGGGAGCGAGGGATGGTTCGGAGGTATTGGCGGTGGCTGGCGGAGGTCATGGGTGAGGAGTGACGACGAGGCGATGGCAATGGAGGCGAGGGGACAACGAAAATGGTTAATGGCGTCGTGGTTGGATGGGTTCGGGAGTTGGACGAGGTGAGGAAGACGGTATGAAAGATACTGGCGATGGGTGATGGAGGCTAAGGTGGAGATGGTGGAAGCGAGGGTGAACGGAGGTGATGGAAATTGGGTTTGGGCGATGGAGCGGAGGAACAGGGAGCGTGAGGAAGAAGGAGATGGGGAAGAAGAGAGCAGCGGTTTGGTTTGGGGTTGCACAGTAATTAGGTTAGGGGTTAGGGTTAGGGTTAGGGTTTAAATAGTTAGGGTTTGGGTTAATGGGTATTTGGGCAGCGGGTTTGAGGGGGATCCAACTGGATTAGTCAAAATTCATTAAAAAAAATGGGGGAAGAGAGATAGATGAGATGAAACAGCCCATTTCTTCATGAAGAACGACACCAAAAGAGCAGAACGAATAATACAATTGAATTAGACATTGGCACCAAAATTGAGTTGAAGCAAAAGAAGAGATTTTATTCGAACTGGAACAAAATATAGGATCTCAATTTGAATCCAAAATACCAGGAATGAAAATACAGTATAAAAAATACAGATACGGGAAATAGGAGTTACAAATCCTACCCACATAACAAGCAGAATTTCGTCCTCGAAATTCAGATAAGTGGTACATAGGTAAACCCCCAAAGGAAAAGAATGAACAAAAACAAACAAAAACTACTGAAACAGATGGGGAAACTTCTGCTGAATCTCCTCCTCCAATTTCCAAGTCGACTCACCCAGCGAGTGAGAATTCCAAGCAACTCAAACAAGCTTGATGACCTTGTTCTTCAACACCTTCTCACGCCTGTCCAGGATAGTAACCAGCAGAATCTTATAAGACAGGTCTGGCTGCACTGACAACTCCGAGTAGTCGATCACATGGCTCTCATCCCTGATGTATCTCCTAAGTTGGGAGACATGAAAGACATCATGCACTTCAGATATAGCCGACGGCATTGCGAGTCGATAGGCCACCTTGCCTACTCGCTCCACAATATCAAAAGGCCCGATGAACCTGGGGATTATCTTGCCTCCACCTCCAAATCGAATAATGCCTCTCTACAGTAATACCTTAAGGAACACATGGTCTCCCACCTCAAACTCCAAGGGTCTTCTATGGACATCTGCCCATTTCCTCTGCCTGTCCTGTGCTGCTAGAAGGTGCTTTCTGATCTGAGCCACTGGATCAACAGTCTTGGTGATCAATCTGGCCCTAACAATTTTCTCTCACCAATGTCGTCCCAGCACACTGGTGACCTACACTTCCGACCATACAATGCCTCGTACGGCGTAGCTTTAAAACTGGCTTATAGCTGTTGTTGTACGAGAACTCCACCAAGTGCAGGTGATCCTCCCAAGACCCTCCAAACTGAAGTACACAGGACCTCAACATGTCTTCTAATGTCTGAATGGTCCTCTCTGAATGCCTGTCTGTCTGAGGGTGGAAAGTTGTACTGTACTTCAACTTACTCCCAAGACTGCTCTGAAGGCTCTCCCAAAACTGAGATCTGAACCTGGTATCCCTGTCGGATACAATATTGACCATCAGTAGACTGCGAGATTGACGATCTCCTGCATGTACCTCTCTACGAGACTCTCAGTAGACTGACCAACTTTGAAGGGGATGAAATGAGCGCTCTTCGTCAGTCTGTCGACAATCACCCAAATGGCGTTGTGACCCTTGGGACTCCTTGGCAAGGCGGTCACAAAATCCATGGTGATATGCTCCCACTTCCACTCCAGAATGGGAAGAGGTTGGAGAATTCCGGCGGTCCTCTGATGTTCTACCTTCACCTGCTGGCAGATCAAGCATTGAGACACAAATCTAGCTACTGCCCTCTTCATGCCATGCCACCAGAAGTGGAGCTTCAAATCCCGATACATCTTGGTACCACCAGGATGAATAGAGTATGCCAACTGGTGGGCTTCCTCGAGCAATTTCTGCCTGACTTCTCCCTTCGAAACATACAGCCTAGCCCCAAAGCGAAGTGATCCATCTGAGTGAATGACCATATCGGTCCTCGAACCTGCCTCAACTTCTGTCCTGAATTTCTGCAACTGCTCATCTCCTGCCTGTGCTTCCTTAATCTGCTCTACTAGGGACGACTGCAACTAAAGCATCATACAACTCCGATCGGTGCCCGGCAAAATCACATTCAAATCTAACCTTCTCATCTGCTCAATAAGCTCCTTCTGCTGAGTTAAGAACATGACGGCTGGCCTCCTGCTCAACGCATGTGGCACCAAGTTCACCTTACCAGGGTGATACTGTAAACTGATGTCATGGTCGGCCATCAACTCTAACCAGCGCCTCTATCTCATGTTCAGCTCTTTCGGAGTGAAGACATACTTGAGACTTTTGTGGTCAGTAAAAATTTCCACACGGTCTCCAAGTAAGTAGTGTCTCCACAACTTCAGCGTGGAGATCACCGCTGCGAATTCCAAGTCATGAGTAGGGTAGTTCTTCTCGTGCGGCCGCAACTACCTAGACGCATAAGCAACAACCCGACCCTCCAGCATCAACACTGCACCTAGACCTCTTCCTGAAGCATCGCAGTGAATCACAAAACCACCCGAACCATCTGGTATAGTTAACACGGGCGCTAAAGTCAACCTGCTCTTCAACTCTGCGAAAGCTTCATTGTAGGCCTCATCCCAAGCAAATTTCTGATCCTTCCCTGTCAGTCTAGTCAATGGCCCAGCAATCTTCGAGAAGTCTTGGACAAACTTTCGATAATATCCTTCTAGCCCGAGGAAACTCCTTACCTCTGAAACTAACCTTGGCACTGGCCAATCCTTTACTACAATAATCTTGGACGGATCTACAGAGATTTCCTCGCCCGAGATAATATATCCCAAGAATGTGACTCGGTCAATCCAGAACTCGCACTTGCTAAGTTTTTCACAGACCTTATTCTCCCTCAGAGTCTGTAAGACTAATCTCAGATGTTCGGCATGCTCTTCTCGGTTCCGCGAACACACCAAGATGTAATCTATAAAGACCACCACGCTTCCGCTGCGACACTCTGATGGTGACGTTCCAAGCTCCAGACATGTCGTTGTAGACCATGTGACACCAAGCGACGATCCGAGCAGGAAGAAAGGAATGAGACACCAAAATCAAAGAGAATATAGGTAGGAGAATTTGGGTTGGGCTCGAGTTAGATATTAATAAATACTTCAATCAAGGAAAAATAAAATTGGGCTTCAGATGAGGGATTTAATTTAAATAATTAGGTAAAAACTAATGGGCATTAATAAAAATAATATCAATAATACAAAATTAACACATATTAATAAATAAATAACAATACAAAAATAATAAAAATAATAATAACAATAATAATCATCATAATCATACTCGTAAAAATAATAATAATAATATTAACAATACCGGTAAGGATAATAATGCAAGATAGAATATAATTTGGGGTTCATCTTTTTTTTGTGTGAAAGTAATTCAATATTAACAAAGAAAATAAAATAGTGAAAACAATAATAACAATAATAATAGTAATAACAATAGTAATAATAATACTAATAATAATAAGGAAAAACAATAGTAAAAATAGTAAAAATTCTTTGATGTGGGTTTGTCTCATCTATATCCATCTGTAGACTTGCCTTCTCGACATCAAGTTGCAGGTTTGCCTCCACGACATCAGGTTGCAGGTTTCCATCTGGATATTCGGTTGCACATTTTGCCTCCCCGATATCCAGTTGTAATTTGTCTCCATTGACGTCTAGTTGCATGTTTGCGATATCGACATCCAGTTGCAACAAAATGATGAAAGAGAGGATGCCATATCCCACACATATACTTAGATATTGATTGCTCAATTTAAGTACGAAGTTACGTTTTGAAATTGGTGATATTAAAATACATAGTTATTCGAAATAATAAAATTTTCATTTTAGAAATAATTTTATAGAAGATCCAAAACATAACAAATAATAGTCGAAATACACAAAATTATTCGGAAAAATTTTTATAAAGAAAATATAGGCAGGAGAAGAATGAATTGTATACTCAATAAAGAGTCAGCAAAGGAGGACGACTTCAAGGGGCGAAAGAAAATAAGAAATCAAGGAATTGAATATGACAGAAGAGGAACGAGGGGGCACAAGCAGAATTTGAAGAGAATGTGGCAGGGAAGGAATAACTAACATGATACTTAAAATGAGTCAACAAATGAAGATGAATGCAAGGCACGGAAAGTAATAAATGACACCCAAGCTGAAATAATAAGGAATCAACGAGGCAAGTAGAAATAAGAGATTGCTTGCACCGGAAGCAAAGAACATGGGTACGGAAAGAATGAATTTGTACCCAATAAGGAACCAACAAATCAGGACGACTGCAAGAGATGGAAAGAAGCAATGAATCAAAGAATTGAATATGAAGGGATCAAAATGGATGGGATAAGACTAGTGTCCAGATCGAGTTGATTTTCAAATTATTCATGTGGTTGCATGGCCTGTTTAATATTGAGTTAATCCTGACTGAGCAAGCCTGTGTAATGTATTAGTCAAACTAACACATTAGCCAAACTTGGCTCTGATACCACTAAAAACCTTGTCACGCCCTGCTCCCAAAAACATGAAATACGAGCGCGTGACGAAGCCCAGCGAATGATTTTAACATCATCCATAAGGTGTAGGATCGACTCAGCATTACAACATGAATATAACAAGATATATATACAACCAAGCATGCATGAATAATTTATTAAGCAACAGAAAATAATTGAAACATTAATAATAATATCCAAATAGTTTTCAAGCCTGGATCAAAGTTAAAACTCGGGAACATGAGCCCGTTACAAGTTTTAAATAGCAGAAATGAATAATTCAAGAAAACAAATAATTAAAACATGCCCTTCCTCCAATTGAAGCCTAAAATCTTTGCTCACCGATTCCAGCAAACAACTCCTCTCCAAAGTCTGTTTAATAATTACAAAAAGGGGAAAATAGAGAAAATAAGAGAAAAAATACCCTTAGTGCAAGTTAGGGCCACAAATAGTAAAAACGAGGATAAGAAACATGGAACAAAATTTGGAATCAAGAATATAATAGGGATGCAACAAGTAGTGGGAATTCAAAAACTAACTAGTAAGAAAGACAACTCAACAGATCAGGTTGGGTAACAAACACTAATAGTAGATCAAGTGACTACTAACATTTAAGGGTATCCAACATCAAGTGACAAGTATCAAGTATAAGTGTCATGTAACAAGTCTCAAGTCTAGTGTCAAGTAACAAGTCTCAAGTCTAGTGTCAAGTATTATATTCAAGTTTCAAGTCTCCAGTAACAAGTTGTTAAGTAACAAGTAACCATGTATCAAGTTCAAGTTTCATGTTCAAGTCTTGTGGTTATTACTATCTAGGTAGCACTTCATGCATCCATACTTTTACTACATGGTTGCTACAGCCAATGCAATTTCGTTTAGACTTAGTAATGGATTTTATAGGGTGGCGTGCTCAGGTATCAAGTATCAAGCAAGCCATGGTTCATGAATCGGAAAATAAATAACAAGTTCACGAAGTAAGTTCGTGAATCCACTAACAAGTTCAAGAACCGCACAATGGGTTCATGAATCAAACAAGTTCATGAGCCAAGTAATTGCCCCATGAATCAAACATGATACAACAAGTTCATGAACCAAGTATTTGGGAAACACGGACCCCTTCTGAGTACACTTACCTATATTGTCCATTACTATGGTCTTTCCCTTAAACCCCGGCTTGTTATTTATTATTATTATTAATCAAGAATGAAAGCATGTGAAATAAGTCAAGTAGGCATAAACAAGAACATGGGACAAGTCTAGGCTAGATAGGATACAAGTTCGAGGGTCTAAACAAATTGAAATATCAAGAACAACGAAAATCTCAAATCTGGACAGCATAAGGTTGCTGCACCAAAATTGCGAATCCCATTTCTACAAAATAGCAAATGTGGATCCGTCGGGAGAACTAAAAACTAGACTCCTGCTCGGTTCCAACGCATATAATTAAAGTACATGAAAGTTGTGGAAACATGTGTCAAAACAGCAAACTAGACAGCAATTGTATTCCGCCAGAATTTGTGAATCTGAGTTGATACACGTGAAATAGGGTTGAAACAATTTTAATTAATTCTGAGAAAATTTGGAAATGTTCTCTAGGATGTCCATCAACAGCATGTAAAATTTCAAGTCAATCTCTTACTGTTAACATAGTTAAATTAATTTGCAAACTAAAGAAGTGCAGCAGTTTTGTTAATCTGTGACTACCGACACAGCTGCAGTAAAACTACAATATCTCCTAGACCGTAACTCGGAACTCAAAAATTATGGATGCTATCGACATCTAGACATCTAGAGCTACATTTACTGTTCAGGACTCAGGTTCAGATTCAGATTTAAAAGGGGTCAAAACAGCAAGTAAAGTTCAGGACAGCAACAAGTGTGAATGTCTTCCATGTATAAGTTGCATGATAATTGATTGTTATGAGTCTAGACTAATGTGTGATACAAATGCGGGTGTAGTTGTTATCAAATTAGCAAGCAACATCTATTTCTCAACTCAAATGGGTGTAAGATCATCACATCCAAGATACAACACACATCTACAAATCTAGGATTTCTTAATTTCATGTGCTCATGTGATTAGGAGATCAAATGAGTCCAAATAATTGTAAATATAACAACGAAGGTGTTGTGACTCTTAAGATTTAGGGATCAACGGTAAAATATTCAAGATCAACAAATGATAAGACAAGGAGTCACAATTACAACCTATTTGCGGTATTTTCAATTAAATGCTTGTACTAGGTCAATAAATTGTACAAGGAGAATAATTGCCTTGATTGAATGAGGGCGTTGATCGACGATCGAGATTGGATGGATGGGGTCGGTGCGGATCTTGATGGAAGATCAAGACGATCGGACGGCTGGATCTGCTTCGATCTGAGCTGAAGATCACGATCGGATGGACGGCTGAGATCTGATCTGGCTGAAGAGATCGGATCTCGATCGAATCCAAAGGCTAGGATTCAATCCCAACTTCTTCTTCCTTCCTTCTTCACCAAACAGCCAGGGAGAGAGAGAGCAGCGGCGGCACCGGCGACGAGAGGCGAGGCGGCTGCGGCGACGACAGTGGTTGGCGACTGCGACTGCGGCGACGTCGAAAGGGACGACGGCATAGGGAGGCAACGGCGGCGTACGCGCGACTGCGGCGCGACCGGCAGCTCTGTTTTTAGGGTCGAAACAGAGTGGGGGAGAGGGGGATGGTTCGGAGGTATTGGCGGTGGCTGGCGGAGGTCGTGGGTGAGGAGGTAACGGCGAAGCGATGTCAATGGTGGCGAGGGGAAGACAACAATGGTTAATGGCGTCGAGGTTGGATGGGTTCGGGAGTTGGACGAGGTGAGGAAGACGGTGGGAAAGAGACTGGCGATGGGTGATGGAGGCTGGGGTGGCGAGGGTGGAAGCGAGGGTGAACGGAGGTGATGGAAATTGGGTTTGGGCGATGGAGCGGAGGAACAGGGGCCGGGAGGAAGAAGAGAGTGGCGGTTTGGTTTGGGGTTGCACAGTAATTTGGTTAGGGGTTAGGGTTTAAATGGTTAGGGTTTGGGTTAATGGGTATTTAGACAGCGGGTTTGAGGGGGATCCAACAGGAGACTTAGTTAAAATTCATTCAAAAAAGGGGGGAAGAGAGATAGATGAGATGGAACAGCCCATTTCTTCATGAAGAACGACACCAAACGAGCAGAATGAATAATACAAATTAATTAGACATTGGCACCAAAATTGAGTTGAAGTAAAAGAAGAGATTTTCTTCGAACTGGAACAAAATATAGGATCTCAATTTGAATACAAAATACCAGGAATGAAAATACAGTAGAAAAAATTACAGATACGGGAAATAGGAGTTACAGAGATGCACTCTCCTAAGTTACAGACATTTGTTATACATCTTATACAATTTTTATTTTTTATTTTAATTATTAGAGAAGCAAATATGTAATCTCACACAAACTGCAAACAATGAATTTTTCAAAATATCTATACACATAGTATGATAAAACACTTAACAACCCTAAACATGCTAGTTTTCCAAAGCGAGAATAACTATGATCTAAAAGTCTTAATCAAATGATTAAACGCACAGAACGTTAACACATTCATCACATGAAAATACTAAGAAAGATTAGAGTAGATCATACCGACACTTCAAGTTAGAAGTGTTTTCCAAATTCGATGGAGAAGCCTGCGTAGTGCAGACTTATCATATCGTGATGCAAATTCATCGTCTCCAATACACATAGTTTGTAAGTAACTTTGAAGTTTCTACATTCATCAAATTGTTAAAGATTAGCCAATTAAACGAATTATCAACACTTTCTAATTCTAGCAACAATTTAATTGGAGATCCAAACTTTATAGTAAAAAACAAACAGTTTAACTTATCAAAAAATAAGTATTTGATTTTAGCACATAGCAAAAAACATCAGTTTAACTTGTATTCAATTAAACAAATGATTAATACAGTCTTGAACTTAACCACTTAACATCATAGTAATTCTATAATTCAAAACATAAATTTAAAGCAAATGTTTTGAACTTCCAGCACATAGCAAAATATTTAACAAAAATTTAATACGAGGAAAGTAAAGAACTTATCTTGCACCATCTCTTTCGCTTCAATTGATTAGACTCATGTCTGTTTGAGAACAAATCCAAACAACAAGCCATTCTGCGCCAAAGAGACCCAGCATCGAACACCTTGAGTGAGTCTAAACTGCAAGCTCCTCAATTGCACTAGAAGGCGTAGCCGCAAACAAATCCCTGAACAAATTCAACCAATTCGGTGATCTCTCCATAACAAACCATGGATGAAGCTCGAAGTTGGGGACCACACAAGAGTACTCCTCTCCCATCTCCTTCACCAGATTTCTTAATGGATCGGGTTCGGATCCGATAATACAAAAGAACAAATCTTTCAAGATCAAAACCAAAATGGATTTGGATTCTTGGGTTCGAATCCACACAGTAAAGAGGAACAGGAGGAGGAGGATGACGGAGCACGGCGTCAGAGAGAGATGCAGCGCCGTCGATTAGCGACCAGTCTCGAAGATGACAAAGGCGGCTCAGTCGATGTCACACCGGATCGAGAACAGATCTTCTTCGGCATCGTCGATCATCCACAAGACAAGAGCGAACCATATCGAGATCGGCTTCGAGCGAAGAAGACGACGACTCACGGCGAACGGCTGTGGGATCGACGACTGGCGGCGAGCGACTCCGACCACGATTGCGATGGTCGGGGACGGCAGCGACGGCGGCTTTGACAAAATCCAACAGATCTCCTTTCTTCCATCTTAATTAATCTCACAATTGATTAATTATATCTCAAGATTGTTAGATTTTGTGAGAAATTAACATTTGGGAATTAGGGTTAATATATAGATCTAAGTTGCTTGAGATATTCACTCCAGGTATCAAGATTGAAATACCTAGACTGCTATCACAAACCATTATTTATTTCTAAATACTGGTTTGGGTACTGGGTTCTCAACCCACTCAACCCGCATTCCGATATCCATACAATTAGTACGTTCAATACATGTGTTACTCATATGCAAATGCAATATTTATATAGAGAGAATATACCAATATATCCAACAATCTCCTCCAATATTCTCAATATATAAAGTATAGAATTATCTCATCAGTTCAGTATAAAACTGACTGGCTGATAGAAGTCCATAAAAAGAAAAGCATCATAAAAGTATAGTTTCATAAGAACTCATACAATTATAAATCTGAATAGTTCAATCAAGACTAAACCAATATAATTAAATATCCAATTCAAAATAGTTCACATAGACTAAACCATCTGGAATAATCTGTCATAGTTTCAAAATCAAACAAAGCAAATAAACTTCAAGAACAAAATATGAGTTTTAAGCTCATGAACACAAGAGTCTTAAGCTCAAAAGAAGTCTTACCAAGTAAGTGACTAATTTATTCTCGAAAGAAATAAACTGAAACTCTATCCTTGCACACTGCTTTATGTTTACTCCTCCATTTTGAGCAAATCATTATTTTGAAATCTACGTTGACAGATTCAAATCCTCCATCTTTGCTAGCTTATTGAAAACAAGAATATCAAGAGACACATCTCTAAGAATTCCAACGAATTTCACAAAGTATCTAGTTCCGCAAAAGAACTTAGTACAATTCATAATTAGCTTAGCAAAAATGTAACGCAAGCATCACAATCAAGTTTCTTTAACTAAATAAAGAATATAAACTTTTATAGTTTCTACACAAGAACCGTACTATGTTTCATATTGGAATGAAAAGACTGTCATTTCAATCATGGTTTAACATTGAATCATCAAAATTGGAATGAAACATGTATCCATAAAAGACATATCATCAAAATAGGAATGATATTTAAGACAATTTAATCATCGAAAACACATCGACATGTTTTCATGTTTCGTATTGGAATAATATGATTATTTTAAGTAAATTCTCTAGATATATAATACTATCAAAATTGGAATAACATTATATATATGTGGAATTTATGTGGAATCATCAAAATTATTTAACATGTCAACTACCTAAAATTGATACTTAAGTTTGAACTTCTCTATGGCTCCAATTGGATTCTAAATTTCAAAACAATTAGGATGTTAAAGCTTTGACTCAATGGCTTTGAACTCCATTTCCCCCACAGTTTTGATAATTAGATCAATTTCAAGTTTCTTAGCAAGAGCATTAGCCATACTTGTTGCAATTGCACTTTATCTATGAGAAAGTTCAACTATGCTTCTTTCAGCCTTAATATACTCCCCTTACTATTATAGAGTGAGTTATGAGCTACAGTGCATTGTAGCTTGATAGTCGCATAACAGAATTAAAGAGTTACTTAAACTTCTTAATGGAGAACTAGCAACAATTTCTTCAATCCACTCAGCATTTACCCTGCAGAGGATAACACATAGAGGTCTGATTTCATGGATGATAGCACAGTGCCTGTTTGCCTTTTTTTCCATAACATTTCTGTTCCTCCTAGTGTAAACATAAATGTACTAGTTATCGACTTTTACTAAATTCCGAGCAATACTAATTAATAACTAACACAATTTTATTCCTAAGCCACTCCACTCCTTGCATTGTAATCATGTATGACTTGGGAGGACCAGAACACTTAGAGCATCCATAATGGTTTCTTATATTTTTTTGGCAAAATGGCAAATTGAGAGTTGACAAAAGAGAAATCGCTACACTGATTCGTTCTGGGTTCGTTTCTTATATTTTGAGAAAGAATTAAAATTTTAATCGTATATTTGTAATTTTTAGTAAAATAAAAATAGTGTTAGTTATTAATTAGTGATTAAAATAATACTAAAATAATAATAGTGATTAATTAATTAGTGATTAGTGCATAATTAATGGGAGATTAATCTTTGAAAATGACATCTCTCTTCAAACGGGGCATGTTGTCCTGTTTATCAAATTTTTTAGATCGGACAGGACAACATGTCCCGTATGATGCATTTTTATTTTTATTTTTATTTTTTTTGGACCGAACAACATGCTCCGTCCGATACTTATTTTTTAAATTAAAAATTTTAAGAAAACCGGGACAAAACATGTTTCGTTCGATGCTATTATAAATAAAAAAAAAACGAAACAACATGTTCCGTCCTCTATATTTTGAGAAAGAACAATTTATTTCTCAAATATGAGAAGCAACTGTACCTTATTTTATCAAAATATGGCAAGATAGCAAATCGTTGTAAAAAAAATTTTCTCAAAAAATGGCAGATATAAAAAACCATTGTAAATGTTCTTACCAAACCTATTACCATTATCTTCTCATTGCTTCACATGCACATTGCATGAAAGTGACAAGCAAACCTTACATCCAATGATAATAACAATGCCAAAAAATATCTTCTGCTTTCCTACTTTCTCTCTTTGAGATTATAGGCTAAAGTGGCATTCAAACCTTATATCGCTTTCGCGTAATATCATTGTTCTTCACCGCTATATCACATCATGTGATCGATTGAGTCTATAAAATATGTCGTGTAGAAGGGCCTAGAAAGTATATATTATAATGGGAGAAGACCTTAGTGTCATTTGTCATTTTGTCATTCTACAAACATGAACAATGCACGTACATAATTAATATAAATAAGGTTTTCAGTTCAAATCCTCCATACATCAGAGTTTTTATTTTTAATTTTTGAAATTATTAAAACGTGCATCGCACGTTTAAATTACTAGTATATAGAATGTGAGACATTTCTACATATACAAACACAATGTACTGCAAAATCCAATGAATTAATAATACAAGTTACACTGCATTACCAAACACAAGTCTTTTGTGACTTCAAATATTACTTGCATTTTTCAAACGGTACAATGGGTAAGGATAGATTACAGATGATTCAATGGGCTTCATTAAAATTCAGAGAACCATTTCAGCACTGCAATTTTGAAGGTATTTATAGGGCTAAATTTGCTTTGTTATTCTATCGACCATGACCATCACCATTGGCGCTGCTACTCGAACCTCTCCTATTCACAGTGGTATTCTTTAATACCTGCACAAGGTAAAGATACACGATGACGTGATGAGCACCGCGAAAGTATAGTACCGATGGATGCATGTATTATCTTAAGCTTACAACAAAGAACATGATAATGTGTGAAGCATGCAACTTGAATCACAAAGAAAATATGCAGCTTCAGTTGAAGAAAACTTAAATTGCATTAACTTGTACAAACAACCTACAAAAGAGAATTAAATTTGAAGAACTATCCCCGGCAGGCAGGCAATCGAGGCAAGGCAGAGCTGCAAGTACCGGGCCTATGCCCCAGTTTCGAATCATAGGCCAAGGGGAAGAAAGCGAGCTGTACACAGAAATATCATACTACCGTTGATAACAATTAGGTGTGGGTAAACATAGATTTCAACTTTAGATTACTTTCATATCAGCTAAAAGTCATTGAATAATTGGGTTAGTGGCTCAGCACAATCTGGAAGTATTTGCAAAGAGTGGTCCTTATTCAAGGATGCATTCAGTACAAGAAATAACTGATACTTAATTGAGTCTAATATGAAAGAAGAAAATTACAAACTAGTATAGAAGTGATAAGCTTCTCTCTATATAATTTTCACATTTCTTCGACCATGGGTTCACGAAAATGAAGTAAACCAAAGTTGGTTTTTGTTATCATTAGCATATCAAAGCGAAGAAGAAATGAAGGCACAAATAGAACTAAACTTGAAGCTACATAATGTATTTACAAAATCAGATCACAAAGATTGTAAAATTCTAACAAAATGCAAATTTTTGATAAAAGTAAGAAACCAATATTGCCCAAAATAACCCCAATGGTGTTAGAGATTATGAGAGATAATAACAATAGAAATTAGGGTTAATATCCTAGACTAAGGTACGTACTTGAGATATTAATCCTAGGTATCAAGATTGGAATACCTAGACTACTATCACAAGCCAGTATTTATAGGATAAATACTGATTTGGATACTGGGTGCTCAACCCACTCAACCCGCATTCCGATATCCATACAATTAGTACGTATAACACACGTGTTACCCATAGAATAATATTATACTGAGAATATACATATATATCAAACAAATGGTCCATAATCTAGGACATCTAACATGCCCAACTTGCCAACCCAACTGTCATCTGTCTCCTTATTAAGATCTCACATACAATGCATGATGAATGAAGGAATTGAATGCAAAATTATAACACTAAACAAATTAAAGAACTCACATGTCTAAGCATTTGGTTCTCATTTTGCAACGTCGAAACCCTCTCCTCCAACTCCGAGTTCCTCCTCTCCAAATCCTTCACCTTCACCTCCAAATCGTTTAGATACGCCTTCTTCCTCTCCCTCGCCTGCTGCGCTGACACCCTATTCCTCAACAACCTAATACCAAAATACACAAAAAAGTCTCAAGTAAATACCTCAAGTTTCACCAACATTGAACTTGTACACCTCATCATATCTTTTTTCAACTTACAAAAATCCTAGAATTTTGTGATAGTAGCTTTATGATAGAATCTCCATAAGAATCTTGTATTGTCTCGTTTCAGAATAATTTAATTGTACTTTTAGTACTCATTTTTGTTCACAACAAAATCAAACGGAGCATAAATTACTTGAAAAGTAGCACTACCTTTTGAGGCGCTTGTGCTCCTTCTCAGCTGGGCTCCTCCCTCTCTTCCTCTGGTTAGCCTGAGAAGAGGACTGAGTCTGGTCGGGTCCAGCCACCGAACCAGGTTCGCGGCCGGAAGTTGATGCACCACCCAATTCACCTCCGAACTCCGGCACTCTCCTTACCTCTTCATCACTCTCATTTCCTAAATTCCCACCAACTTAAATATTATGCACCAACTCAGAAAGAGACATTCTTCTAATGGTATTCTACTAGTTAAAAAATATTTTTTTTATTTTTAAAAAAAAGTATAAAATCCAAAACTGGTCAACGACTGAACCCCACCAAAAATTTTCAAACAATAAACAAAACCCACCAACAAAATCCCATCTTTTGAAAACCCAACAAGTTGAAATCAAAATTTTGACCCCAAAAAAAAAATCATAAAAATTGCATAAAAACACCTTCTTTCATCTCCATTTGGGGAGCTGAGCTGGACGACCGCTCACTGCTCGACGGCAGGAAGCTCGTGGCCGGTTCTTGCATGGCTTCTAGAGAGAGAAAGTCACAAACTTCGGGAGTTAGAGAGAGAAAGCTGGGGGGAAAGAGCGGGGAAGTATAAAAGTGAAGGTTTTGCAGGAAAGTATTATAAAAGTGGGTTTGGAGATGGGATCGTGGCCGTTGGATTGGGGGAAGATCGAATGGTGGGAAGGGGGGTCAACGTGGAGGGGTTGGAGCCATGAAGGGGATGGGGGATCGGAAGGTGGAGAGAGTGGATGCGTGGAGGGTTTGGAACCGTTAGATGTAGGCTGGATCTAGGATGATGCGCTGTACCTTTTGTACTGGTGTCCTACTTTTGGGGGGGGTAGACGTGTAGTTAAGTGTCTGCATTTGGGGTAGGAAATGACCATATTAGCCTTGATCAAATTTATTTTTTCCAAAAGTTTTGAGAAAATTTTGCGGTACTGTCCCCCACTTTTTAAAAATATTTGGCGCTCTGTCCCACTTCCGAAAACAATTAGCGATCTGCTCATGTTTAGAACACGTCAACATAAACCGTTATTGAATTTAACGGCATAGGTTATTTACATGCCGTTATTTTCAATAACGGCATCTATTTTACATTTTTTTTTCATGTCGTTATTTGAAATAACGGCATCAGTACATTTCTCTTACAAGTGTGAATCTTCTAACTTTAAAAAATTCTAAGTGTGAAAAAAAACTTATAAATTATGTCGTTATCCTGAATAACGGCATTCGAATGACTGATGCCGTTATTGGAGATAACGGCATCAGTTATATATAAATGAACTCTTGCCGTTGTTTGGAAACAGAGAGAATGAATAATAAGTTATTTTTTTTAATTAACTTATTCGTCAGAGAGGATGAATAATAAGTTACTTTTTTATATAAAAAAATTATAACTAATGCCGTTATTCCAAATAACGGCATCAGTATTGAGAATGTCATTATTTAAAATAACGGCATCTGTTATAAGGTTTTCACATTTGCAATTTTTTCTCTAAATGGAGACTACAAATGTCGAAAAACAAAATAACATATGCCGTTACTCCAAATAATGGCATGACACTTTTTTTAAATATAGATGCCGTTATTGGAAATAACGGCATGTAAATAACCTATGCTGTTATTTCCAATAACGGTTTATGTTGACGTGTCCTAAACAGTGGCAGATCACTAATTGTTTTCGGAAGTGGGGCAGAGCGCCAAATATTTTCAAAAAGTGGGGCAGTACGGCAAAATTTTCAAGTTTTGATCATTTTTTTTTTGGGACGAATTTTACTAAACCCTTACCGGATTTTACCGATTTTACAATGGATTCTCTGGGTTTTACTTTGAATTTTTTCCCAAACTGATCCACTCTTTGTTTAAGCTATTTCAAACAGTCAATCTAGTTTAAATAGGGTCGTTGTTCGAAACAACGAGTTTCGTTTTAGTGTTTTGAAACTATGTGAGATTTCTGCAAGTATTGGAGAAACTGCTATAACTAGACTTGGCGGCATTTCTGCAAGTGTTGGAGAAATTGCTATAATTAAGCTCGTTGTTTCAAACATCGACCAGATTTGAACTACACTCGCTGTTCGCTGTTCGCTGTTCGAAATAGCGAGTTAAGTTTTAGTGTTTTGAGATTTAGCAAAATTTCTCAAAGTGTTGGAGAAATTCCTAAAACTAAAGTCATTGTTTCGAACGGCAGCCTGATTTGAACTAGACTCGCTAACTCGCTGTTTGAAATACAGAGTCTAGTTCAAATTGGGTCGTTGTTCGAAACAACGAGTTTAGCGTTAGTGTTTTAAGACTTGACGGAATTTCTCCAAGTGTCGAAGAAATTTCTATATGAAACAGCTAGTCTAGTTCAAATCGGGTCGATGTTTGTAACAGCGAGTTTGGCTTTAGTGTTTTAAAATTTGACTAAATTTTTTAAGTATCGGAAAAATTCCTATAACTAAACTTATTGTTCGAAACAACGAGCAGGTCAATTTAGTAATTAGTTTTGAAAGTAATTAGTTTGGTATTTAATTTCAAAAATGTGAGTCACTTTGGATTAAAAAATCTTTTAATTTGGCTTAGTTTATGTCGTGAGCTGCTGACTTGACTTTGTCGGTTTAAGTGGTTAGAGCATCCACAGTGGGTTGCTATATTTGCCAATTTCCCATTTTTTAAGCAAACGAGAGACACTGCAGTTGTTTGTTATTTTGCCATATTTTGACAAAGTAGTGTTGGGTTTCGGGGCACAAACGCAGCAAAAAAAAAACAGTCGTAAAACCATAAAAATCCGAAACCCTAACCCTAGGATCCGTGTACAAGACATGGCTGATTATGGAGAAACGAAATTTTACCTTTTAAGAGCTTTACGAAGGCTGAAAGATGGAGGTCCTGTTATACTTGTAGGATAATGGCTCGATTCTGGTATTTGGTATCTGCAGTCGTCGAAAGTTTCAGAGCTTCAGTCGACTGGTAGGAGGAGCAGGCGACTGTCCAGAGGAGTTTTTCGAAGACTGAGTATACAGCAGCAGCAGTCGACTGTATGTGGGAGTCAGTCGACTGGGCAGAAGGATTATCAGTCGACTGGTATGAAGACCAGTCGACTGTCGGCGGGTTTTGGATCCAGATTCGGCCCAATTCGAAAGGCCCAATAGTTTCCCTATAAATACACCCGTTAGGGTTTTGTAAATAGAAACACCTAATTCGGATTTTGTAGCCGTCATCTCTTGTAAAGGCTTTGTTTTGCCCATTGGAGAACATAGTAAAGAAACCCCAACCGCCCCGTGGATGTAGGCATCGTTTTGCCGAACCACGTAAATCTTGTGTTCTTGTGTTGCTTGCTTTTCTGTGTTTTTCTCGCTGGTTCTCTCTTTGTTTCCGCATTAGTTGGTTTGATTGTTGGTTTGATTTGTATTCCGCACAACAAGTGGTATCAGAGCTGTTGGTTCGACCTAGAGGGAGATGGCGGGTGATGCAGATGCAACCAAGGATGTTGTGGGATCAAGTTCGTCAAGAACAACGATTCACAATGCAAAATTTGAAGTTGAAAAATTTGATGGGACAAACAATTTCGGGATGTGGCAATGTGAGGTGTTGGATGTTCTTGTTCAACAAGAACAAGATGTTGCTTTGGAGGTAGAAAAACCTAAGGATATGTCCGAAGCAGATTGGAAGAAGTTGAATCGAGTTGCGTGTGGGACTATTCGGCTCTTTATTGAGAAGGCTCAGAAGTATGATTTGATGAGGGATACCGTTGCTGCGGTGTTGTGGAAGAAGCTCGAAGACAAATACATGAGGAAAAGTTTGGAGAATCGGCTGTATTTGAAGAAGAGACTTTTTCGCTTCACCTATACGGAAGGTATGTCTATGAATGCTCATGTTGAATCATTTAATAAATTATTGGCTGATTTGTTAAATTTGGATGAGCAAATTAAGGATGAAGATAAAGCCCTAATTCTGTTGAATTCATTACCTGAAAGTTATGATCATTTAGCAACTACTTTATTATATGGAAAAGATATTGTGAAATATGAAGATGTTGCAAATGCTTTGTTGAATAATGAAACTAGGAGAAGGGATAAGATGGTTGATAGAGAAACTTCTGAAGCGTTGATTGTAAGGGGCAGGACTGAGACCAGATCTGAGTCCAAATCTGGGAAGAAGGGAAACAAATCTCGTTCCAAATCGAGAGGAGTTTCGAAGGACAGGAAAATACCGGCCAAAGATGAATGTGCTTTCTGTCATGAAAGGGGGCATTGGAAAAAGGATTGTCCAAAGCTACGAAATAAGGAAAATTCGACTGCAAATGTGACTGTTGAGAATTTAGAAAGTGGCGAGGATTTTTCTTTTGCACTGGCTTCTAGTCCCTCACTTTATCAAGAAGTATGGTTTCTTGATACAGCAGCCTCCTATCATATGTCTTGGAAAAAGGAGTGGTTTACTTCTTTGGAGTATATGGATGGTGGTGTAGTTTTGATGGGAAATGATGCACCTTGTAAGAAGGTAGGAATCGGGAAGATTGAATTGCTAATGCACGATGGTCTTATTAGGGAGCTTTCAGATGTATGGTATGTTCCAGATTTGAAAAAGAATCTGATTTCACTAGGTGCTTTGGAGGCCAGTGGATTGAAATTTGCTAGTGAAGGTGGCATTCTGAAGGTGACTAGCGGATCACTCGTGGTGATGAAAGGGCAAAGAAAGAGGAACTTGTTTTTCTTGCAGGGAAAAACATATTTGGGTCAGGCTGCCAGTGTAACTGAGAAGCCTAAACAGGTTGTTCCCGACTCTACCAGGTTGTGGCATATGCGACTCGGGCATGCAGGAGAAAAGGCCTTGCAGGGGCTTGTGAAGCAAGGGTTGCTTAAAGATGCTAAAGGGTGCAAGTTGGAATTTTGTGAACATTGTGTTTTGGGTAAGCAAACTAGGGTGAAATTTGGTACAGCTGTACATCAGACAAAGGGTATCCTCGATTATGTGCACACAGATGTTTGGGGCCCTACTCAGACACCTTCTATGAGTGGTAGACACTGGTTTGTTACTTTTGTTGATGATTACTCCAGACGAGTTTGGGTATATACCATGAAGCACAAAGATGAAGTTTTGACATTGTTCACAAGTTGGAAGAAGAAAGTTGAAAATCAGACTGGTAGGAAGATTAAGGTTCTGAGGTCAGATAATGGAGGGGAATATAAGAATGATCCGTTTCTGAAATTGTGTGAAGATGAAGGGATCCAGAGGCACTTCACAGTTAGGAAGACTCCACAGCAAAATGGGGTTGCAGAAAGGATGAACAGAACCTTACTTGAGAAGGTGAGATGTATGTTAGCACAGTCTGGATTGAAGAAGACATTTTGGGCAGAAGCTGTTATATATGCAAGCCACATCGTCAACCGTTTACCATCAGCAGCACTTGAAGGCAAAACGCCTATTGAGGTATGGAGTGGTAAACCTGCATCTGATTATAGTTTTTTGCATATATTTGATTGTCCTGCTTATTTTCATGTAACTGAAACTAAACTTGATGCAAGAGCCAAAAAGGCTATATTTGTTGGTTTTAGTACTGGTGTCAAAGGTTACAGGTTGTGGTGTCCAGAACAGAAGAAGTTAGTAATCAGCAGGGACGTGACTTTTGATGAGACCAGCATGATTAGCTCGGGACAGTCGACTGGTGGTATAGGACAGTCGACTGGTGAGCAGCAGAAGAGTAGGACAGTTCTCCAACAGGTGAGTAGCAGAATCTCGGGACAGTCGACTGATGTACAGGAGCAGTCGACTGGTGGTCTAGAACAGCAGAAGAGTGGGAGCTCGGGACAGTCGACTGTTGGCAATAACCAGTCGACTGGTAGGAGAGTTTTCCAATAGGTGGAGTTAGAAAAATTGTCAGTTGAAAATCCTGTTCCTGTCCAAGATGAAGATGATGTGGTTGATACTGAGAATGATGAAGAAGATCCTATCCAGCAGGAAGAATCAATTGCAGTAAGAAGGCAAAGAAGAGATATCAAACGACCGTCTCGTTTTACAGACACAGTTGCATTTGCTCTTCCCATTGTGGATGATGAAGTTCCCTCCAACTTCAAAGAAGCTACTAGAAGTTCAGAAAATGCAGATTGGAAAGTTGCTATGGATGAAGAGATGAACTCTCTTCATAAGAATAAGACTTGGGATCTAGTGCAACTACCAAAGGGGAAGAAAGCAATTGGTTGCAAGTGGGTGTATACGAAGAAAGAAGGTCCAAAAGGCAGTGTTCGGTTCAAGGCTAGACTAGTTGCAAAGGGGTATGCTCAACAGGAAGGTATTGACTATAATGAAGTGTTCTCTCCAGTTGTGAAGCATCCTTCTATTCGGATTTTGTTAGCTTTGGTAGCACAGTTTGATCTTGAATTGACACAGATGGATGTGAAGACTGCATTCTTACATGGGGATCTCGATGAAGAAATTTATATGTCGCAGCCAGATGGGTTCAAAATTGCTGGGAAGGAAAATTGTGTTTGCAGGTTGAAGAAGTCTCTCTATGGGTTGAAGCAATCTCCAAGGCAGTGGTATTTGAGGTTGACCAGTTTATGAAGGTGCAGAGATATTCCAGAAGTGAGTTTGATCATTGTGTCTACTTCAGGAAATTGCAGGATGGTTCTTTCATATATCTGTTATTATATGTGGATGACATGTTGATTGCCTCTAAAAATGCTAAGGAGATTCAAAATTTGAAGAATCAGCTGAGTTCTGAATTCGAGATGAAGGATCTTGGTGAAGCCAAGAAGATACTTGGGATGGAGATAGCTAGAGACAGGGCAAAGGGCATAGTGAGTTTGACACAGAAGCAATATCTTTTGAAGGTGCTGAAACGGTTCGGTATAGATGAGAAGACTAAACCAGTAAGTACACCCTTAGCCAGTCATTTCAGAATTAGTGCTTCTCAGTCTCCAAGTACAGATGAAGAGAGACAGTATATGGCTAATGTACCTTACACTAGTGTGGTTGGCAGTTTGATGTATGCCATGGTTTGTACTCGACCAGACATCTCTCAGGCGGTGAGTATGGTTAGTCGATATATGCATGATCCAGGCAAAGAGCATTGGCAAGCAGCTAAATGGATTTTGAGGTACATAAGTGGCACCACAGATGTGGGTTTGAAATTTGAAAGGGATGACAATATTAGCAGGTTATTGGTTGGATATGTTGATTCTGACTATGCAGGTGATCTAGATAAGAGGCGGTCTACTACAGGCTATTTGTTTACTATGGCTAGGGCACCTATAAGTTGGAGGTCAAATTTGCAGTCCACTGTAGCGTTGTCTACTACTGAGGCTGAATACATGGCGGTTGCTGAGGCCATGAAGGAAGCCATTTGGATACATGGACTTTTGAAGAGCTTGGGAATTCATCGGGAGAAGGTGGAGGTACACTGTGACAGTCAGAGTGCTATTCATTTAGCGAAGAACCAAGTTCATCATGCGAGGACCAAACATATTGATGTCCGTTATCATTTTGTGCGTGATTTGATAAAGGATGGTGATATTCATTTGGTGAAGATTGGAACAGCTGATAATCCTGCTGATATGTTGACCAAAGTTGTTGGGGCAGCCAAGTTCAAGCATTGCATGAACCTGGCTAATATTTTGCATGTTTGATAATTTGGCATGGGCAGTTGGGATAGTACTTTGCTATTGGTTTGTTTAGTATGTGATATCATACTAAGGGGGAGTTTTGGGTTCGTTTGTTGCATTTGGTGATGAGCAGTTGTTTTGAAGTATTTGTGGAGATTGCTTGGGCTATTTGGAAGATTTCACCAAGGTGGAGATTGTTGGATACTTGACTTGGAAGATCTCGCCAAGGTGGAGATTGTAGGATAATGGCTCGATTCTGGTATTTGGTATCTGCAGTCGTCGAAAGTTTCAGAGCTTCAGTCGACTGGTAGGAGGAGCAGGCGACTGTCCAGAGGAGTTTTTCGAAGACTGAGTATACAGCAGCAGCAGTCGACTGTATGTGGGAGTCAGTCGACTGGGCAGAAGGATTATCAGTCGACTGGTATGAAGACCAGTCGACTGTCGGCGGGTTTTGGATCCAGATTCGGCCCAATTCGAAAGGCCCAATAGTTTCCCTATAAATACACCCGTTAGGGTTTTGTAAATAGAAACACCTAATTCGGATTTTGTAGCCGTCATCTCTTGTAAAGGCTTTGTTTTGCCCATTGGAGAACATAGTAAAGAAACCCCAACCGCCCCGTGGATGTAGGCATCGTTTTGCCGAACCACGTAAATCTTGTGTTCTTGTGTTGCTTGCTTTTCTGTGTTTTTCTCGCTGGTTCTCTCTTTGTTTCCGCATTAGTTGGTTTGATTGTTGGTTTGATTTGTATTCCGCACAACAATACTATCACCACGCAACCCTTGTAGCAAGATCCGCGTCTCTAAAGCAGTCCACACGAACGTCCGATCGTCCAACGATCAAGGGAGCCGGTACTAGCCGATGATGCTTGCCTCTATCTCTCTCTCTCTTTCTTGCCTCTCAACAGTTGGAGCGGCTAGGGTTTTCTATGGAAAACGAATTTGCCAAAAGATAAACCCTAAACCAATACATCTCTATGTATTTATAAGAGAGAATGAGGTGGGCTTAACCATAATCGGTTTGGGCTTCTACTAAGATCAAACTGATTTGGTTTAATGATTTAAATTCGAATTATACTTTAATTAATCAAGTCCAACTCAATTAAATAACTAATTTCGAATTTATAACCATTTAATTTAAATTCCGAATTTAAATTAATAAAACTCCTTTTAAACGTTCTAAGTGTGTGACCCTTTAGGTTATTATTACGTTGGCAATAATTTTATTATCTAATAATAAAATTATAAACAATGAGCGGCATCTAGTAATACATCATTGCTACCCAAGTAATAATAATTGGTGATTCAATTAAACCTTTCGTGACTAATGTCTCCGTGTAATATAATCCTTTTAACCTTGATATTATAGATTAAACTAGAGGCATGGTTCGTGTCATCCTCTTAATAATTTAATCTTTATTTTCTTGATCGATGAGTAGACTATTCAAACAAATCAATATTTGAGCATGGCCATGCATTTCATAGTCTCACTCAAACAAGAGGCCGATAATATCGCTCCTAAAATTAGGAGGGTTAAATTCCATCTAGATCATTCACATTTCTCACACGATTCATACTGAACCCAATACTATCTTTATCATTACCCGATTAAAGATAACTTTTGATAGAATTAAAGTACATTAATTCTCGTGTAGAAATATAATGATTTCAGGTCAGAGGACCATTACACCATTATCACAGTGAGATTACTTATGACATTTATTTATTTATTCCATGTTGAATCTCACAGTGGGTCTGTTCAGTACAATGTACTCTTACATTTACCTATGTATTGATTTTAGTATCTCTATACTAATGACCCATGAGAGGTGGTCATCAATCAATCAACATACTAGTCTCAATGTATTATTACTGTCCTAATAATAATAATACTCGACTAGGGACATTTAAGATTATTATACTATATATAATCTCATGTTCATATAGTTCGTATTAATAATCTAAGGACATTTATCATGCTAACATTTATAACGCAGTAAATACGAAGCATAATAAATTATTAATATAATCAAATAGAACATAATGTCAATAATACTGATTACATAATATCATTGTATTGCCTCTAGGGCACCTACACTAACAAGTAGCTGCAGTGCGTTCTCATTTTTGAGAAACGAATTTGCTATTCTCAAATTACAAGAGACGGGACAACATGTATCGTCCCATATTTTTTTGACTTTTTTAATAGGAGTCGGACGAGACAACTTGTTTTGTCTTTTTTCTTTTTTTGATCGGACGGTCTGATTCGTCTGGAAAAAAAAACAAAACCGCTCGGCCGAGACATGGTGTCTCGTCTCAAGCAAAATAGCTTGGGACGGGACAACCCGTCCATGAAATCTGTGCTATTAGATTAGGTCACTAACTTAGTTTAGGTAGTTAGTTAATATTTTATTATATAATTTATTTAATTAAACTATTTTAATCTCTAATCACTAATTAATTAACCGTAAAAAAAAATTTTAAAAAAATCCAACGAAACAATATGTCTCATCCGTCTCAAATTTTAGCAAAAAATAACAAACAACGACTGCAGACGATTTCGCTAAATGCTATTGCTGTAGCTGCCATTTTGGCAAATTTGAGAAACACCATTGTGGATGTAACGCCCTGCGCCAATACTCAGACAATTTTAATATTTATAGAAGACAAATTAGATACTATGTAGTACAACTGCCCACCACAGGCTGCCTCTCAAAAGGTGGTTAACCAATTATGTGACTCTTGGTCATAGGCAATTATATTTATACTCAAATTATTTTTTGTACATTTTCCATATGGGACTATATTTCTCAAATCCTTCACAATTTCCGAAATCGAATCCTTCTTATTTCAAGAGATCTCTCATTTTTATAGAATCCTCCTATAGAATAATCTATAGAACAAGTCTCAAATTCCTTTTTATATATTTTTCAAATCATATATATATTTCAGAAATACGGGGTATTACATACACCCCATCTTAGAAATCAGCGTCCTCGCTGAGTACGGAGCACACATCTAGTGTAGGATCCGCCTTTTTAGCCGATGTGGCGTTGTCCTCATTGACTCTCAGCACCGCAGATCATACTGAGGCCCTCTTCCACACCAGGTGTCGAAGGTCGGCTCTGATACCATTTGTAACGCCTCGCCCCAATACTCAGACAATTTTAATATTCCATTTGTAACGCTCCGCCCCAATACTCAGACAATTTTAATATTTATAGAAGACAAATTAAATACTATGTAGTACAACTGCCCACCACAGGTTGCCTCTCAAAAGGTGGTTAACCAATTATACATTTTCCATGTGGGACTATATTTATTATACATTTTCCATGTGGGACTATATTTCTCAAATCCTTCACAATTTCCGAATCCCTCTTATTTCAAGAGATCTCTCACATGTTCTTTCCTTCTTTTTCGCAACACCGCAGATCATCTCAAATTAGATACTATGTAGTACAACTGCCCACCACAGGCTGCCTCTCAAAAGGTGGTTAACCAATTAGGTGACTCTATTATAGGCAATTATATTTATACTCAAATTATTTTTTGTACATTTTCCATGTGGGATTATATTTTTCAAATCCTTCACAATTTCCGAAATCGAATTCTTCTTATTTCAACAGATCTCTCATCTGTGGTTTCCTTCTTTCTTAACCAATCCGGTGGGCCCCTACACCCCCCCCCCCCCCCTCCACGTCATGTGAGGAGGAAACAAATTCTCAACAACCCAACACATTAAGTGCTGTTCTTTCAATTCCAAACCGGTGGGCCCCCACCATACAACCGGATTCTTTATAGAATCCTCCTATAGAATAATCTATAGGACAAGTCTCAAATTTCTTTTTATATATTTTTCAAATCATATATATATATTTCAGAAATACGGGGTATTACAGTGGATACTCTTAGGTGAAGGCAATCACTCATATGACTTTTTAACCCTTTTTTTTTCATTTTAGTTTGTGCTCGCTTCATTTAGTGCAATTTAGATTTGTCAAGTTGTGGTTTAGTTTGTATTTAAGCGGGAGAGGAGATGGTTGAGAGGATGAGAGGAAGGGATGGTGAGTTTGGGTTCGAGTTCGAGTTTGAGTTTGGTAGCGGGAAATGTACCAGACAGAAACAAAGAAAGTGTGTAAAGTTTCTTTGAATAAATTCCCTAGATATTATGGGTGATCAGGGCCGGCCCCACCCTTGAGGCGGGTGAGGCGGCCGCCTCAGGACCCTAGTGTTTTTGAGTTTTATGGACCCCCCAAATTTGTAATTCTCTTGTAAATATAGGCATGTATATTGCACGTAAAAAAATCTATTATTAGGGGTCCCCAAAAATAATTATTTGAGCTTTGAAAAAAAAAATTAAAATTATTTGGGTTTAGGCTTGAAGACTTAATTGAATTTGAGACTTTAAATTTGGGTGATTTAAAACAAATTTATATTATGCATATTTTGCTTTCAACAATGTACAAATTTTTTGTATACATGTTTTTTTTTGTTAGGGTATGGGGGGCCCCATTTCGGGAGTTCGCCTCGGGCCCCCGGGAACTCAGGGTCGGCCCTGTGGGTGATATGCACTGTTTTCTAGAGATTTAGAGAAAATTTTAATTCACAAGTTTGTACAAATTTTGTGGGCGAGAATACATTATTTTCGACGGATTTTAAAAAATTATGAATTTTAATGCGTTTGTCATACGTAAAATATCGGGAATTTTAATTTTCTCAATTTTGACCATATTCTTTTGGCTACAGTCTTCTGAAATACGTCGATAATTGTTTTTTAAAATTTTACCTTTTTTTTGCAAATTCTGTATAGCCCATCATTTTCGTCGATTTTGAAAATTTCTAAATTTTACTATTTGAGTCATATTTTATGGGCTATAATCCCTTATTTTTACTATTTCCGATCGATTTTGAGAAATTTTGAAATTCGCTGTTGTAACATGATTTTTTTGAGCTATGTAGTCCACTGTTTTCGACATTTTTCAAAATGTAACATGATTTTGCAGGATTTTGCAGGTTTTGTGGACTATAGTCCACTGTTATCAACTCATTTTGAATTTAGTGTCACTATTTTTGCCAAAATTTTATGTTAAATAGTCCACCATTTTCAACCAATTTTCAGAAATTATGAATTTCATGGTTTTGTCCAAATTTTGTGGACTATAGCCCACATGTTTCATCGATTATATGAACTTTTTAAACTTTGCCTTTTTTTTTCCTTTTTTTTTTCATATTATAGTCCACCATTTTGAGCCGATTTTTAAAAATTCTAAATTTTACTATTTTGTTCAACTTTTGAGGCCACCGTTTTTCTCGATTTTGAAACATTCTTAATTTCATTATTTTGGCCCAGCTTTGTAGGCTATAATCCCACTGTTCTTGGCTAATTTTAAGATAATAAATATCACTGTTTGGCTAGAAATAGTGGGCTATATAGTTCATCATTTTCCACATATTTCGAGAAATTATAAATTTGTTATTTTCCAATTGTTTTCATAAAATTTTGGATGTCACTGTTTTGGACAAATTTAGGGTTGGCAAGTGGGTCAACCGGGCATGGTCAGGTCGAACCCGTCCGGGTTGGAACACAAGTAGGGCGGGTTCGGGGCAGGTCCGGATGTTAGCCGGGTCGGGTCGAACCCGTCTGGGTTAGAACCCGAGTAGGGCGGGTTTGGGTCGGGTCCGGATGTTAACCGGGCCGGGTTGAATTTCCAAAATGTCAACCCGCCCAACCCGTGGACCCATTCGAGTCCAACCCGGGTCGGGTCGGGTCGCAGGTTGGCCCGGCTATTTAAAATGTTTTTAATTTTTTACTTCAAAAAATAAAAATTTGTACATTTTATATTAAATGGGTGTGAACAACAAAATTAATTGCTCACTAGCTATTTATATCTCGCTACTCAATTAGCCCACCCCACCCTAGCTATCTATAGCCAACTCTATCTTTTCACTTCTCTCATCTCATCAATGTGGGACTAAATATATTTGGATTTTAAACTTTGAAAATTTTTAGTCCCACATTGGTGAGATGAGAGATGTGAGGATGTGGAGTTGGCTATAAATAACTAGGGTGGGGGTAGTCTAATTGAGTAGTGAGTAGTAATCAATTAATTTTGGTGTCCACACTTATTTTTCTAAATTTTTGATAAATTTTAGAGCATATCTATATGCATATATACCTATATATATACATATATTTTTCAATATATGTATACATATATATATACATATAATAATTGGCACACAAAAAAAATATTTAAAAAAATAAAAAAAATCAAATGGGTCGAATCCACAAACCTGCGGGTCCCGGGTCGGGTTTGAACGGGTTTGCGGGTTGACGGGCCGGGTTGAGCGGGTTGATATTGGGATTTTTCCGACCCGGGTTGACCCGATTGGGATAACGAGTCTGACCCGAACCGGGCCAAGGCGGGTCGGGTCGCGGGCTGACCCGGCCCCGATGCCATCCCTAGCCAAATTTTGTAGGCCTTCCATCGTTTTTTGGACAATTTTGATAATTTCTATATTTCACTATATTGGCCAAATTTATTGTGCTATAGTCAACAATTTTTTACCATTTACATTAAATTATGGATTAAGCAATGTTTTTCATTTCTGGCCGATTTTAAGAAGTTCTTGTTTTTCACTATACTGGCTAAATTTTGTGGGCCATAAAATTCTTAACTTACGGCCTTTTACGTATAATTCTGAATTTTGATTGTTTTGTCCAAATTTTGTGGGTTAGTAGTCCACAAGTTTTGATTGATTTAGCGAAAATATTGGTTTCACTGCTTTGACAATATTTTGTGGGCTATACAGATTTTATTTTGCCAATTTTAAGAAATTTATTATTTCACTACGTTCACCAAATTTTGTAGGCTAATAGTCCATAATTTTGTTGTCTCAATTTCTTGATTTCACTATATTGGCTATATTTTATAAGAGTCCACAATTTTCATCCTTTTTTGTATAATTCTGGAATTTAGTGTTTGTGGGTTATATATAGTCCATAGTTTTTTGACGATTTTAAGAAATTCTTGATTTCTCTATATTAGTCATTTTCGTGAAATTCTGAATATCGCTGTTTTAGGCAGATCGTGTGGGTCATAGTCCACAGTCTTCGGTCATTTTCGTGACATTTTGAGTTTTTCCCATATTTTGTGAGTAGCTCATCTTTTTGCCAATTTTGAGAAATTGTTGATTTTATTATGTTGGTCAAATTTTGTGAGCTATAATCTAACTGTTTTGCAACAGTGTTCGTGAAATTCTAGATATCGTTATATTTGTCGGATTTTGTTGGTCACAGTTCAGTTTTCGACCGTTCTCGGGATATTCTGGTTTTCTTTATTTTGTCTTAATTTAGTGAGTTATATTCCAAACATTTTCCGACCAATTTTGAGAAATATCTGTTTACATTGATTGGCCAAATTTTGTGGATAGTCATTCCACTATTTTTGACTCAGATAATATTAGTGGAATCTTTTTTTGAAAGATTTTTGTCAAAGGTTTGAGTCGAGAGTTGAGAAACGGATCGATAATAAGAGATTGTTAGTGAAATTGTGGTTATCGATGTTTTAACCATGTTTTGTCTATATCTTTTTGTGAGGTACCCTACCTTTTCCCCTCAAAAAAAAAAACCATGTGTTGTCTAAAAAAAATGGGCCTGCTCAACTGCTTACAGGCCTACGTAGACCTACGTATCTACGTGCCTACACACCTAAGAACTAAACCGCGAGGTCCGCGACCATGCCACAGGGATAGCCTCACCAGAAAGAGTCAGCGTAGTATGTACTCTTGTGATTATAAACAACTTATTTTAAATCATTCTTCGCTCATATTTCTATCTGATATGAGACTAACTTCTTTAATCTTATGCCAATGTACACGCACACTCTTACATAATACATAATACAAAATCAAAGTCATACAGCTCATATACTCCTAATAATTCCTACAAGGCCATTCTACAAGCCCATTATCAAGTTATTGGCCCAAGTCCACCTAGGGTATTACATTCTTTATTTCTCTATTCTCGCCAAACTTGTGAGCTATAGTTCACAATTTTGAACAGATTTGGAGAAATCTGGATTTCAATTTTTTGACAAGATTCTTTGGTCTATAAAATTCATCGTTTTTTGTCGATTTTGAAAAATTCTTGATCTGAGTCTATTGTCCAATTTTTGTGGGTTATAGTTCACTTCTTTTATTTTGTGTGTGTTTTCGTGAAAATATGGATTTCATTGTTTCGCCGATTTTTTGGGTTATAGTCCACAGCTTTTAGGGTTTTTTTGGGAAATTCTTGATTTATCCATTTTGGCCAGATTTTGTATATCACCGGTTTTGGTGATTTTGACAAATTCTTTATTTCACTATATTAGTCAAATTTTGTAGGATATAATACACCATTTTCTGTCTTTTTTATAAAATTCTGGATTTTACTATTTTAACAAAATTGTGTGGGTTATAGTCCATCATTTTAAAGTTGATTTTGACAAATTCTTGACTTTATTATATTGACCAAAATTTGTGGGTTTGGCGAAATTATTGATTTCAGTGTTTTGGTCAGATTTGATGGGTTGTAGTCCACCATTTTTGTCGATTTTGATAAATTCTTGATTTATCTTTTTTTTTCCTTTCTGCCAAATTTTGTGGGTCCACTGGTTATGAGAAATCTTTTTTTAAGGATAATTTTGAGAAATTCCTGATTGCAATCTAGAGTCCGAATTTTGTGGGCTCCACAGTTTCTGACTATTTTCATGCAATTCTGGCTTTCACTGTGTCTATATTTCGTAGGCTCACGACAGCCCCCCACCTTGAGGCCGGTGAGGCGGTCGCCTCAGGTCCCCAATTTTTTTTGTTCTTTTAGGGGCCCCAAATTTCTATTCCCCTTATAAATATAGACACTTATTTTGCGCGTAAAAAAATTATATTGTAATTAGGGGCCCCTAAAAATAATTATTTGGATCTTTCGCCTTGGGCCCCTGGGAACTCAGGGTCGGCTCTGTGTAGGCTATAAGCACATTTTTCAACTGCTTTCGTGAAATTCTGAATTTCATTGTTTTGTTCGAATTATATGGGTTTATGGCTGATTTTGTTGCAATCCTTGATTTCCATTTTATTGGCCACATTTTGTGTGCATTTAGTCCAAAATTTTTGGCTTGTTTTCGTGAAATTATGAATTTCACTATTTTGCTCATTTTATGGGCTACTCCACCATTTTCGATATAAAATTGAAGTTTCATATTTTTGGGCAAATTTTTTTTTTTTTTGATAAAAGATGACGTCCGTCATCGTTTCATTAATCAGAAATAACGAAACATTTTTGGGCAAATTTTGTTGTTACAGTTTACCGTTTTGGACATATTTTAAGAAAATCTTAAGTTTCACCTATTGGGCAGATTTTATAGGCCATAATTTGCTGGATTTGGTCAATTTTGATTAATTCTGAATTTCACTTTTATTTTATTAACAATTTTTAAGAAACTCATTAATAAAAAGATGATTTTTGAAATACAAAAACTCGAACATGGTGAATCAATGTGACATGTTTTGATGCCTACAGGAAGCTGGCTGATTAGAAAAGACTAACATTCAACACAAGAAACAATTAACCGAATAACCCAAACGCAGCTAATTGGTCAATCTGTTGATCCCAACAACTGCAACTACAAATAGAGTCAGTTGTGCACATATGGATTCATTGTAAGAGTTTCCAGCTTTACTATTTCAGCATGGCAAGTCGAGTTGCAACTCTTGGTCCTTCAGGACAATGCTTAACACTAGAGAGACAAGCAATGAGTTCAGATGTGTGTCGTAAGGATCACAGACCGACTAATACACAACAAACACCGCGACGATTTTTGCAAGTGATTTCCTTGGTCCCCTGCTATGCTGTTTCTAGAACTCAGTCTCAATTCCTGTTGTTCGTTAAACTCTTATTTACGGAAGAAGGGAACCTACAACAATTATGCTGAAATAGTTCTGATGCAATAATTCAAATTAACCTTTGATCAGAAAAGTTTATAGACTTCAGTTGCCAATACACCAACAAAATTAAGAAACAATACTCGGGGAAGAACCAAAAATAAATCAAAGAATCCACAATAAACAACAATGATGTCAGCTGCACACTCTGAAAACTGTTATATCATCACCAGCAAACACTGGTATATATTAGCTCCAACCCTGCAGCTGGTAATTGCTAACCTTAGGTTGCTTTACACTCTAGCTTTTTCTTACACATTTCATTACTCTGTTGCTAAAGAACTGAGAAGAAGAGAGTGGAGGCAAACCAGACCCGGGGTTTCATGTTGAAGCTCTGAGATGGCCGGGGAACTCTAAACCAGTACCCTATAGGCTTCGCCGTCTCATCTGTTCTACGATCTTCCATATTTGACTTCTCTGTGTTCTCGACGTAAAACCTTTCATCCCAAACAAGCCCAGATGAACCTGATCTCCTGAACGTCTGCGCTGATCACTGAAGCCTCGCCGTTCTACAAATTTAAACAATAGTTACAAAAACAAGACTAGTACAAAACAGAGAAGTGAAGTAAACATAAGAGAGGTTTTAGAGGGCCTTTTATAATGAGGTGACATCTTGGTATTAAAGAAAATGGCTGTCATTAGGTTTAATTACAAGGGGACGAGACAGATTTCGGGTGATTATATTAATTGGACTGCTTAAATTTATAGTAGTATATCTCATGCACTTGTCTCTGTTTCGTCTGACTACACTTGACACTCTTCTGAAACTCTCTATTCCCTACAGCTGTTTTGACGATTGGTAATTATGCAATTAGCAGAAAACATTCATGTATTATCTTGGTTTTGCACAAAGTATTCATTTAGTAAAGATGCCCTTAATATTTCCTGTTACTACGATGAATGCAAAAGTCTAATAATACATTATCACATAATAAGTAGATTTATTTGCATGAGGAAGCACACATAATTCTTTGACCAATTATCGATGCACTTGAGAATTGGCATCATCCTAAGCATGTGTCTTCAATGAATCAATTCTGTTATTGGAAAGAGAAGACCGTTTAACGCATGTATTACATGTCTAAAATTTAGCACGGAAGAGGTTGGTTGGATACATAACGTTATAAAAACTAAAGAGTGCAGGTGTATCCGGGATATCTTCTAACATATCGGTGGTTTCTACAAAACCATTATATTAGAATGTGGGTTGCTATTAGCCAACCAACTCCAACAGATAATTCCTAACATAACGACAATGTAAACGGTTCAATTCTTCCCTTTTAATAATACTTACTAGTAAAGCCAACGATGGCATCATTGCTTGGCACTCTTCTCTTGTTCCTGTTGTTTGTCAAGTTAGTGTGAGAATTTATCCTATTCAGGTCGCATTCAATTATTCTTCTCGTGTGTCATACTCAGCCTTTGTTATTGTAACTCTTCATTTAACCGTATTCTTGATAGCTTTTTCAAACATCAATCTTTTCCTAACTAAACACGGTTTATAAGCACTGAGAATTTAGTTCTAGTACGTGAACTTGGAAGACAATATCCATAATGTTTCAGAATTGTAAACAACAACAAAGTCTTCATCCCAATCCTTTGGGGACAACCACATGAATTCTGTTTTTCCATTCAGCTCTTTTGGTCATCTCCTCTGAAATATTAATACCTAGCAAATCCTTTTATAACTCTCTGAATCCAAATCCTTTGAGGTCCACCTCTAGTTTTTGCTCCATTAGCTCTAAACTTGTCTCGATGCATAACTACGTTATTAGAGGTTGTTAATTGCACTCAAACAATTTCAGTTGGAGCTCTCTAATTCTTAGGCATCCACTTCTTGCTTACCTTAACTCTAGTGTTTTGCACTAATTCAGATCAACATCCTATTTCAACTATGCTCATTTCCTAGACGTGTCATCTTATAATCTCTATAATTTTTCGGAAGTGGAGGCAGAATTCAGAGAGCCTTGCACTCCTCTGCAAATGGACATGAAGCAACTTGGCATGCCGTAAATTTTCAAGTTCAATCGAAATAGAGTACTTGATCAGGGTTACAACCATTTCATGCTACAGGACTAAGCAATATATGCAGCTTGTAATATCTTAAGGTCCACACAATTTCGAAGGATTTCCATAGCAAAAATCATATATTAAGTAATAATTAATTATCAGAGAAAACTGTGACCAAAATCCTTGATACATATATAACACTCTGTGACTGGGTAAATAAGTGTTTTATAGTCAAATAAGGTGGTAGTTTGGTACAGACAGCCGACTTATAGGTCAAACTGCTTAGAAGAACTGTGGTTGTAACTTATATTTATCTATTTTCCAACTTGATTAAAGAAGTAATACAGAGAAAACATAATAAACATACAAGTATATAAAACCTACAATCTTGACACAAGCATTTTTTTTTAAGTGCACATGCATGAGGACCATGATAATATATGAACAAAATTTACCTATACAGGTATTTTTATTTTTTCCATGATACAGAACATACAGTTTCTGATATACAAAAACACACAATGAAAAGCATTATTACACAGAAGTAAAAGTGATACAGAATCCTTAACAACATTAATATAGCCCTAGATATGTCGATCACATCCTTATGTTATATCCCATTTATTTAGTCGCTGGCAAAGAGGATAGCTTAGCAGCATTGGCACTCACAGATTTCTTGAAAAATTTTAGTACACTTCGAGTAGAGACCTTGTTTGGTGATACACAGTTTGTTTCAGTCTTGCTGACTGGTAAACCCGTGCTCTTAGACATCCTCAACTCCCTACCTCTCCGCTCGCCTCCACTTCCATCCTTATTCATTTGATCTCCATCCTGAGATGAGAAACGATCATCCCATACTAATCCTGAGGAACCTGACCTCCTGAATTTCTCTGTAGATCTCTGTAGCGCTGCCATCTCTCTTTCTATGTTTGTGTGTAGAGAACTTTCTCTGTAAGTTGGGTGCAGTAAGAGAGAAGTATACAATTTATAGTACTATGCTTGTTAAGGTGGCTTAAAGGTTTACAAGAGAGGAAAGATAGGAATTTGGGATCTATTTCAGAAAAAAAATGTCACTTTCACTTCAATGGTTTTAGAATAGGAAAGACAAAACCAAGTATATCTATATAGGCATCAAGTGTTACTCCACAAATTCCGGCAGATCAGAAAGGGAACATTTCTCTCTGGTGGTAATTTCTAGAGAGGGTAACATCAGTAGACAATTGTTTATGAATTTTAAATTATTTCTTCCAATTAATACCAATAAACTGTCTTGGTTCTTAATATAAATCCAAAATCCCTCTTTGGCAGGAGCTGCCAGAGGTTTTTGTTGTATGTGAATTCATATATAAAGGAATCCTGTGGGCTCTGGACTTGGTGAATTTCATAAGATGCATATGCAAAACTGACAAGAGAAAGGAAGCTTCTAAGATCATTCGGATGGGCTTTTGAATACGGCTTTCACATTTCTTCAGGAACCAAACCCAATAACCATATAAACTAATATAGGTGATTTGTTTTTTTATATCACAAATGGTGGGTTGAAAACCCCCAACGCTTCATTAAAAAGATTTTAACAAAACAAACAACCAAGATACGGGAGATGATGTTCATGTATCCCAACATGCGGGCCAGATACTCATTCCCCGTCCAAAAAAGAAAACCCATCCCACACAAGATAGCTCCCTACAAAAAAACAATGTAGATACAGATAAATACAATGCTCATCTATACACCAAAAGAACCAAAAGAACTGGATCCTCCCAAAAAGTTGCTCCCCCTCAACCTCCGGTCGGTAACATGCATCCTCCACATGCCAATATAGGTGATATGTTACTTTTGTATACTTTATTAGTTATTATTTGTATGCCCATATAATCGTTGGTACCTACCATATGATCTTTCTATAAAAAAAAATTCAAAATATATTATACTTGGTATTATTTGTTATAACATGTGCTCAATTTTAATTTCATTTACTAGAAATAGTGAAGAAATTTTGTTCAATTTAAGAAGTTTTCGCTTGTGTTTGAAGTGTATTCTTAATTCATATACATAAAAACAGCTTAACACTTATCTCTATCATTTTGAATTGTTTTTCCCTCTATACTCATTTGTAGGTTTGGTTGGGTGAACCTGATAGTATATTCCAACTTTCTATCTTAAGCCTATTTTGTACTGTCTCAGTTTCACGCTATTCTTAGATCCCCTCTATGAAACCACATTTATCATCAATACATGTAAAGGTAATTTTCTAGAAATATGGATTTACAAGATTCTCAGCATGCCATCCACATAAATTTAGTTCCAATTCCCAAAATCGAAGAATGTAATATATATATATACTAGATTTGCCCGTGGGCACGTGCCTACGGCACGTCTTCGGAACGATACAAAACACGAAAAGCCTGTAAACAGTAAAACAACAATTATGTAGCTCAAGTTTGAATAATATGACAATAATTAATTGTAAATAGAAGTCAATGTTTCCATTAGTATATGTTGAAAAATAATTATAAATAGGGGTATAAAATCTAACTTCTTAGAACTTTAAGTGTGGAGTTGAAGAGATATTTGCTATTTTCAATATAACATTTGCAAAAAAAATATTAAAATTCTGAAAATCTAAATTTCTAAGTAAATATAGAAATAATGGGAGAGAGAGATAGGGAGAGAGAGAGAAAAAAAGAGAGAAATATGAAAAAGTGAAGAGAGAAGAGAGAGAGAATAATAAAGTCACAAGTTTTTTAGTTTTGGGGGGGAAATTTTAGTTTTGGGGTTTGAAATTTTGGAGGGAAAATATGTTTTGTGAGGTTTGATCTAGGCTTTTGATTTTAGGGAGGATTGATTGTGAGCCACTTGATAGCTTTCTTTGTAATCTATATGAGCGTTGTTCGGTTGCAAACGGGCCGGAACGGGTCTGTTCGCACGGACCCGTGCGAACTTCGATCTGGACCGTTGGATCAAAGATCCAACGGTCCAGATTTTTTTAATAAAATCTTGCCTTAACCCGTCGTTGGCAAGAACGGGTTAAGGCAAAATTTTATTTAAAAAGATGGCCTTAACCCGTTCTTGCCAACGACGGGTTAAGGCTTTTTTTTTTCATTTTCGTCGACATACAGTTCGTCTTCTTTCTTCCGCTCTCTTCTTCTTTCTTCGACGAAAATAAACCCAAACGACGGAAAAAAGAAAAAAACCCTAGCTCCGACGCTCGAAACCCTCGAACTCCCTCTTCTCTCCCAGCTCCGAAGATCGAAACCCTCGAACTCCGACGATCGAAACCCTAGATTCTCTTCCCCTCTTCGGTACGAAATCGGAACCCTAGTTCTCTTCCAAAACCCACTGCTTGGCTCGATTTCGACCTATTCCGTAAGGTATACACTATTTCTTTAACCCAATAATCTACATTTGTATTTTTTTTTGAATTTGTGTGTAGTAATTTATTTAGAAATTGGGAAAAAATTTAAATGTGTTAGTAGATTTTGGATGTAGATTCGGGTTGACCTTAAGTATATTCAATTGCCGAATTACGTTGCTTGCATTAGTAACTAGTAGAATTAGAATTGTATATACGAAATTAGTTATAAACTTTTCAGTGCGGTTATGGTTGAAAACCCTGCGAACGACCGTAAAAAAATACGAAACTTTCCGAGTAGGTTCGTCTCACGTAGTACAAGCCAAACCCACTTGTAGAAGCGAGTTTCGACTCACGGTTCGAGAGTTACGGCCGCGTATTGCTTTCGGTTGGAAAAAACCAAGTATAGCGGTGCACGGCCGTATATCGCAAACCGTGAGTCGAAACACGCTTCTACAAGTTCGGGTGGCTTGCCCTACGTGAATTCGACCAAGTCGGAAAGTTTTAAAATTTTCGGATGCCGTTTGTGCGGTTTTATCAACTTCCCTGCATGTGAATTTTTGACTTAGAATTTTGTAAGTGCGGTTAGATTAGATTAGAAAACCCTTCGAACGACCTCCCAAAAATACGAAACTTTGCGGGCTGGTTGGTGTCCCCAAGGAGAAGCCACCCGAACTTGTAAAAGTGAGTTTCGACTCACGGTTCGAGAGATACGGTCGCGTATCGCTTTCGGTTGAAAAAAACTATTATAAAGCGGTATACGGTCGTATCTCGCAAACCGTGAGTCGAAACTCGCTTCTACAAGTACGGGTGGCTTGCCCTACGTGAACCCGACCAACTCTGAAAGTTTAAAAATTTTCGGATGCCGTTTGTGCGGTTTTCTCAACTTTCTCGCATTATAAGTTTTAGACTTAGAATTTTTTAAGTGCGGGTAGATTAGAAAACCCTCCAAACGGCCTCCAAAAAATACGAAACTTTGCGATTTGGTTGGTGACACGTACGAGAAGTGACCCGAAGTTGTAGAAGTGAATTTCGACTCACGGTCCGAGAGATACGGCCGCGTATCGGTTTTGGTTGGAAAAAAACAACTAAAGCCGGTACACGGCCGTATCTCCCGAACCGTGAGTCGAAACTCGCTTCTACAAGTTCGGGTGGCTTGCCTTACGTGAATCCGACCTAGTCGGAAAGATTTATAATTTTCGGGTACCGTTTGCGCGGTTTTCTCAACTTTCTCGCACTACAAGTTTTCGACTTAGAATTTTCTAAGTGCGGGTAGATTAGAAAACCCTTCAAACGGCCTCCAAAAAATACGAAACTTTGCGAATTGGTTGGTGTCACCTACGGGAAGCCAAACGAACTTGTAGAAGTGAGTTTCGACTCACGGTTGGAGAGATACGGTCGCGTATCGCTTTTGGGTGAAAAAACTATTATAAAGTGGTATACGGTCGTATCTGGCAAACCGTGAGTCGAAACTCGCTTCTACAAGTTCGGGTTGCTTGCCCTACGTGAACCCAACCAACTCCGAAAGTTTAAAAATTTTCGGATGCCGTTTGTGCGGTTTTCTCAACTTTCTCGCATTATAAGTTTTAGACTTAGAATTTTCTAAGTACGGGTAGCTTCGAAAACCCTTCAAACGGCCTCCAAAAAATACGAAACTTTGCGATTTTGTTGGTGTCACCTACGAGAAGCCAAACCAACTTGTAGAAGTGAGTTTCGACTCACGGTTCGTGAGATACGGCCGCGTATCGCTTACGGTTGGGAAAAAACCTAGTAAAGCGATAGACGGCCGTATCTCGCAAACCGTGACTCGAAACTCGCTTCTACAAGTTCGGGTGGCTTGCCCTACGTGAATCTGACCAACTCGGAAAGTTTTAAAATATTCGGATGCCGTTTGCGCGGTATTGCGTCAATTCCTCAAGTGAGAAGTTATTGACTTAGAATTTTTTTAAAACGGGCCGATTAGAAAGCGATGCGAACCACCTCCAAAAAATACGAAACTTGGCGAGTTGTAAGGTGTTCCCTATGAGAAGTGACCCGAAGTTGTAGAAGTGAATTTCGACTCACGGTCCGAGACATACGGCCACGTATCGGTTGAAGGTTGGAAAAAAACCTAATAAAGCGGTATACGGTCGTATCTCGCACACCATGAGTCGAAACTCACTTGTACACGTTGGTGTGGCTTGCCCTACGTGAATCCGACCTATTTACGAAAGTTTTATAGATTTATTTGTTTTCGTTCGTGCGTTTTTCAGTATAATCTCGGTATGTTTGTTTTGTTGTCATCTTTATCAACAACATTTTAAATTTTTTGTCAGGTGGCTAAATGGCTAGAACAAGGCAACCGAGAATCGAGTCCGGTAACACTAGTGGCGCACCAACTACTGAGGTAAGATCGATTACTATTATTGGTTTTAAATACAAACATGTAACATTATCTCAATAATAACATTTGTTATATTTATTCGTGCAGGTTGGTGGCCGTCAATCCACATCGGCTGAGGCAGGTCCGTCATCCTCGGTTACATCACCCGGACCCGTGGACACAAGCATACTCACCCTGCAACCCAAACACCGATCGGAAGCCGTGTGGAATGGGTCCGATAAAAAATTAAATTTCCGGAAGCACACAGTTCTTCCTTGGGATGACCGTATCACGCCGTATGTGGTAGAGGCCGGTTTCTACGGAGCAAGACTCATTCACTCTGTGAAGCTAGATCGGCCACTCCTTACAGCTCTAGTCGAGCGATGGAGGCCCGAGACCCACACATTCCACCTGCCTGTGGGTGAGATGACTGTGACCCTACAGGATGTGGCAATGATAACAGGACTACCAGTCGATGGGTTTGCCGTGACGGGGAACATGGACTTCGATCGAGTTGAAGTTGTTCGGGACTTACTCGGTATCGACCTGCAGTTGGTAGTTCTCCAAATGCAAGAGGCCGCCGAAAAAAATATCCGCGAAAATGCCCCCGCAGATTCTGATGAAGATGTATTGAATGAACAAGTAGAAGCTGCGAAACTTAAAGCGGAGCAAGAGGTGATGGATGACGCTTTCGAGGGTAAATCACTTTACATCACCTGGTTAAAGTTTCAGTTCGAGGAGGAATATTTGAACCCCGGGTCGGGTGAGGATGACCTGACGTACTATGCACGTGCATACATTTTTAGTTTGATAGGGGGACTTATCTTCCCGAACTCATCCGGATCAACCGTGCCGCTAATGTACCTACGGTTGTTGGAGGATTTCCGGTATGCGGGTCGCCTTAGTTGGGGGAGTGCGGCACTGGCGCTACTATACAGGAATTTGTGCACATGTTCTTTAGGTAGCGTACAGATGGGTGGCCCCATGGTGCTGATGCAGATATGGAGTTGGGAACGCATCCACATCGGACGTCCCCGTATTATTAAGCCTATACCGGAATTTTTGGCCGACCCGGGGGCAGCAGAGTTGTTACCTCCTGTAGGAGCATATTGGGCCGGTCGACACACGTGGGTCGATAACCCACGCCAATCGCTGACCTACTACAGAGATGAGTTGGACAGCCTGCGGGACGAGTTCGTCAACTGGGAACCGTACTCGGCCGACAGGTTGCAACGCGTTCCTCCAGTCTGCCTAGACAGATCCCTTTGGTTGACGGCTGCACCTCTTATGAACTTTTCGGTTGTGGAGTTCCAGTATCCTGACAGGGTCCTGCGGCAATTCGAATATCAACAAAGGATTCCCGATGTCAGGTCTTACGATAAAAAGTTACACGAGGTCAGGGGAACGGGACGGGTGCCCAACTTCGATTGGGCTGATTTTCATCGTTATCATGTAGCCAACTGGAACACCATGCGGCGTCAAATGACACCGAATTTGATGTATGTCGCGATTCCATACGATGGCTCCCTCCAGCAGGCATACATGATGTGGTACAAGCGAATAACCCGGTTGTTCGTTTCTCCAACGGCCGCCGTACCAGCTGGGGTGCAACTTCCGATTCCCCCCACCCAGGTAGATCCACCTCCAGCATATTCCTCCTCCCAGCCGATGTACCAACCAAGGGCTGAGGCACATCGAAAAGCGGTCAGTCAAATTTCATATAGTTTGTACGCATGTACTGTGTTTAATTGATGTACACTAATTTTGAATGATGTTTAAATTGGAATTTTTCACCAACTGTAGATTGAAAACGCATGGGAGGTTGTCCGAACAGCTGCTCGCGTCCTGAAGACTAGGATACCCGACAGCTTCAAGACGGTGATCCGGGAGATGTTAGCCCCGTGCCGTCGTACTCTGGAGGACGCGGGTGAAGGTCCACAGGCTGAGGCCTATTTGAGCGCCAACGCGCCGCCAATAGGTAAGAGGCGAAAACAAACTGTTCGTAGGGGAATTCTAATCCGCGAGCGACAACAAGCACAGGAAGAGCCAAATCCCGAAGGTACTGATGAGGAACAATCGTCGGATGATTCTGATTCTCCCCAACCACACGGCGCACGGCGAAATCCTAAAAGGACGCGGCAACCTCCCAATCAATTCACACCAAGCGGTCGCAAGCGGGATAGCCATAGACGGTAATCTGTAAAACTCTGTAATAGCGTATCTTTTGGTTGGTGATTTTGTTGCTGCAGTAACTAACGTATTGTTTGTTTCTACGTTGATAAACTGTTGTAGGTGAATTTTGGGGCGTGGTATGCAAGCCAAGGCCGAGAACGCCTTCATTTGTAATTAATAGTCTTTTGACCATGTGCAACCTGATATGTAAATTTTTGGTGTAAATTTTTGAATATTAAATTTATTTAAAGTAAATTAGTGGTTGGTCGTTATTAGACATTTGTACGCCGTCAACTTTCTTGTGAAGATAACTGTTGTGTTATTTACTGTGCTGCGCCTTCATTTGTGAATTTGTGAAGAACATTTGAGGAAGTCGTTTCTGTATCAGGAAAAATATACACCACCCAAAACAAGAACTTGATTGCTGCACAAATGTATATTCTTAACCCGTTATTCACGATAACGGGTTAATTAGCTTAACCCGTTATCAGGAAGGACGGGTTAGGTAGAGAAATATTGACAGTGGTTTGGAAGCCTACAGACCAAGTCTTGGTATAGTTCTGCTAATATGGATCTACTTAACCCGTCACGTCTAACAACGGGTTATATTGCCTTAACCCGTTCTTCACGACAACGGATTAGGTATAGCGATATTGACAGACATTTAATTCCTATAGATTAAAGTACTGCCAATATCACTGTACTTAACCCGTGCTTGGGAAGTACGTGTTAACTTAACTTAACCCGTCCTTCGCAAGAACGGGTTATGTAGAGTGTTATTGCCAGTGCCCTATCCAAGTTTTCAAATTATACTCCCAAAAATCGAAGTACTTAACCCGTTCTTGTGAATAACGGGTAAAGGTTAGTTAACCCGTTCTCGTGAATAACGGTTTAAGATGTTGAATAAATTTTGGGTTTTCTAAAAATTTCTCTTAACTCTTTGCGAGAACTATCTCCTGAACTGTGTAAGGTGACATTCATATGTTCATAAATTGTTTATTATTTTTATAATTATCCATTTATTCTCCCCTAACTAACCACTCTAAATTTGTTACCATAATAAGTTTTGTGAAAGTAAAAAAATTAAATTACGCGTTTTTTTGTACCGAGGGTTAGGGTTAGGTTAAAGTAGGGTTAGTGTAGGGTTAGGGTTAGGGTTAGGTTAAGATAGGGTTATTGGTCATTACATGTGTTTTGTTTTGGTTAATTCGGTTCATATTTGTGGATCCCCCCACATCTATATTTGACTTCGTAACACGTGGAACCACATGTAAAACATGGTAAGTATCTTAATTTGGCCGACGAGTCGTTAACTTATAGTACATTAACTGGCCGTTCTAAATTTCCACACTAATGAATCCGTCGATCCATCAGTCAATCAAATATATCTACTCCCACATGCACTGATTGTGGGAGTACATGTGAACTCGTGCCCACACATGTGATCCGATCCAGTTTTTGTTAGCCATCTATATTAGACCTGGTGGCATTGCGCTCTAATAACACAGAGGGGCTTTTCCATTAGGAATACCATTATCATCAGTGTTGATCCAAATCCGTTATTGGTCTTTTTGTACGTGGATTTTAGGATCTACATGTGATTTTTCCCCCATATGGGCTACATGTGGGATCTACATGTGATTATCATCAGTGTACATTAACGGGCCGTTCTAAATTCTCAGATTAATTAATCCGTTATTCCCTAACCAGTCATTCAATTCGGAGATGTAGATCAGGTCTAACCAAATATAAAATCTCTCAAGCTAGATACACAATTCTGTCAACTTTGGCAAGCAGCCTCTTTCTCGCTGAAGGGAATTGTAAAATATATGGAACACTAACAGGTTTATCAGTCTTACAAACTGTAAGTTGTAGCAGAGATTCTACCGTTTCATGTCTCTCCATTAGGGATACCATCATCATCACAGTTGATCCAAATATGTAATGGTCTTTTTGTACATGCATGTGGGGATCTACATATGGTTTTCCCCATGTATAGGCTACATGTGTAATGTAATATATGGTTTATCCTCCATATAGGCTACATGTGAGATCTATATGTGGTTTTTTCCCACATGTGGTTTCCAATATATAGGCTGCATGTGGGATCTACAAGTGTATTTTTTCCCCACATAGGCTACATGTGGGGATCTACATGTGGTTTTTTCCCATGTATCTTCAAACGGAGATCTAAATGTTTTTTTACATGTGTAAAAGCCTACATGTGGCATCTAAATGTATTTTTTCCCCACAATCTTTACATATGGGGATGTACATTTGGTTTTCCCCCCATATAGGCTAAATGTGGGGATGTACGTGTGGTTTTTTCTCCATATAGGCAACGTTTATTTTGAACATACACCTTACTGGGAAAAAGCACCAAGCTAAACAAGCATAACTCAACACCCGCCTACAAAATCACATGTACCTCCCCACATGTAGCTTTTCCATAACGGCTACATGTGTGAATCCAAATGTGGATTTTCCCCCATTTATTAAACAGGGGATCTTTTGCACAGACAGTGGAAAACATATTTGTATTGTCATTTCTGGTAAAAGATGGCAGTTTTTGTTAGCCATCTATATTAAACCTGGTGGCACTGCGCTCTAATAACACAGAGGGACTTTTCCATTAGGAATACTTTCATCATTACAGTTGTTCCAAACCCTGACTTGGTCTTTTTGTACGTGGATGTGGGGATCTACATGTGGTTTTTCTCCCATATGGGCTACATGTGGGATCTATATGTGGTTTTTCTAATATTAAACTTGTTCTACTATGACGAGAAGCAGAAGTGAGAGTCTATCAACGGCAAATTAGAACGAGGACCGGCAAGAAAACCTAAAATGATTCTTGTCAGTCCTTCCACAATAAGTGCATGCCCCATGTACCCACATTAGAGAGTCTACATGTGGTTTTTCCCTCGTATAGTGTACATGTGGGATGTGGTCAATTTTAATAAATTTGTGTTAATTTGAATATCCGTTTGATGTGGTCAATTTTATATTGGTTAGTTACGTGGCTAGCCAAGAAATTAAAAAAATATATAAAAAAACAAACCACATACATATGACTGTCTATTTTGTAGAGTTCAGAAGGAAATGTACGTAAAGAGTGGAGAGGCGTATGTGATTAATGATAGAACTTAAATATCTATAAACTCTTTACTGGAAACTTATTACCTATCATCTCTCACCTACAAATATTAACGTATTTAATGAATAATTTCTCATAAATTGTTTTCATTAAGTGAACTATAAGTTATATTTACAAACTTTTCTACACATTTTTTTACATGCGAGTTAATAATTATGAGTACTACCAATTTAGGTACACTTAACCCGTTATTGACGATAACGGGTTACAAGTACTTAACCCGTTATCGTATATAACGGTTTAAGTTAACGTATATTTCGGCATCTACTTCTGCAAGTAGCCATAAACTTTTGCCAATATAAGTGTGCTTAACCCGTCGTTGGTGACAACAATCTTCTTCAGCGTAACCCGTTATCGGTAACAACGGGTTACATTGACAAAGATTGGCAGTGGTTCATCATGTACAGACCAAGTTCTGGAACATGATCAAGTACACTTAACCCGTTCTTGGTATTAACGGGTTTAATGTAATTAATCCGTTGTCACCAACAACGGGTTAACCAGGTGTAATTTACACACATCGACTGTACATTTTGAGACAATTGCTGTCCTTGCTGCTCTTTTTTCGAGACTTGTATCATGTCTTTGTTGACTAACAAAGTTTATCACAAATGTCTTCTTCTTCTTCATGTTTCAGTATTCCTTATCTATAACTGAGAGACCCATATCCATTACCTATTGATGAGCAGTGATCCATATTGCCTTCTCCTTGTGTTGATCCATCCATTACCTATTGATGAGCAGTGAGAAACCCAAGTGGGCTATCATATCATGCTCCCCTCTTTCTTTTTCCTTGCCTATAACTGAGAGAGTTAGACTCATCAACTCAAATGAGTCTTCTCTTCTTCTCTTCAAGAGAACTCAAATGAGAGGCTTCAATTTTCTCTACCTCTCTTCAAAAATATGAGGAATCAATGTTCTCTTCTTCTCTTCAAGACCTCTTTTTTCTTCCTAATAGGGAGGAAGAAGTTTGAGTTGTAGAAGAAATTTGAGTTCAAGGATGGTCGCCTACAATTGTTCTTGTGTATGAAGATGCAGGAGTAGAGATGACTTGTTTCAGTGTACAAGTGCATGCTCGGTTTCTCTCAAGCGGTTGGGAGGGCCGCTGGCTCTGCCTTTTTTTTCCACAGTGTTTTTCTTAGTCTTCTATTTTTTTAGCTTTTAGATGTGTTTGCATAAGTAGCAATTGTCCGCCTTTCATACACATTCGTTCTCTATTGTTACACAGAATGTAAAAATTCTCTGCTTTCGTCGGACGGAGTAGTGGTGGGTGTCACGGTATATTCATGGTAATTTTCGACTTCTTGGCATGCACACCTCACAATCGTGCCACAAATATCACGAATATGAGGAGTGCGCGTCAAGAAATCGTTAAGTACTTTGAATATACGGTTACACCCACTACTACTCCGGCCGACGAAAGCAGAGGATTTTTACATTCTGTATAACAGTAGAGAACGGGTCTTGTATGCAGGGGGTGCAACTGGCTATTTATGCATTCAAGACCTCTTGAGTTCAAGGATGGTCGCCTACAATTGTTCTTGTGTATGGAGATGCAGGAGCAGAGAGACTTGTTACAGTGTACAAGTGCATGCTCGGTTTCTCTCAAGCGGTAGGGAGGGCCGCTGGCTCTGCCTTTTTTTTTCCCCACAGTGTTTTCCTTAGTCTTCTATTTTTTTAGCAAGACCGGGTGTGTTTGCATATGTAGCAACTGTACGCCTTTCATACACATTCGTTCCCTATTGTTACACAGAATGTAGAAATTCTCGGCTTTCGTCGGACGGAGTAGTGGTGGGTGTCACGGTGTATTCATGGTACTTTTCGACTTCTTGGCATGCACACCTCACAATCGTACCACAAATAGTACGAATATGAGGAATGCGTGCCAAGAAGTCGTTGAGTACCTTTAATATACGGTTACACCCACTACTACTAAGTTTCGAAGGAAGCCGAGGATTTTTACATTCTGTATAACAGTAGAGAACGAAATTGTATGCAGGGGGTACAACTGGCTACTTATGCAATCAAAAAAAGGCAGAGTCAACAGTCCTTCCTTCCACTTCCGAGAAGAAAGCGAGCATGCACTTGTATACTAAATTAATTTCAACTTCAATTTTTTGTATCTTCGAAAAATATGTTAGTGCCAGTTTGTAATGTTCCTTTATATGAATAAATTTTGTTTTGCAAATGGCTTGTTGTGAATGCAATATCTTGTATATGTATCAACAAACGAAAATATGTCCAACACCCGTTAAAGTTATTCTGATAATATTTTTAAGCGGAGAATGCACAAATATGTATATGTATCAGGGCAAGAAGATAGCACGAAGTTGAAAGCAATGTAAGGAATTCTTAACCTAACCCGTTATTCCCAATAACGGGCTAAGTGGAGAGATATTGGCCGACCTTCAGCCACTACATGTGAAAGTGTTGGAACCAATGTATTGCGAATATCTATCTCTTTAAACCGTTAATTCTGATAACGGGTTAGGTTAAATAAACCGTTAACGTCAACAACGGATTAAGTAAAGAGATATTGGCCGAACTAACACCCCTATATGTGAAGTATTGAACCAAAGTACTGCCAATACCTATCTCCTTAGCCCGTTATTGCTGATAACGGGTTAGATTGTATTAAACCGTTACCGCCAAGAACGGGTTAAGTAGAGAGATATTGGCCGAACTAAATCCCTATATGTGTAGTATTGAACCAAAGTACTGCCAATATCTAGCTTCTTAGCCCGTTATTGCAGATAACGGATTAGATTGTATTAAACCGTTAACGCCAAGAACGGGTTAAGTAGAGAGATATTGGCCGAACTAAAACCACCGTATGTGAAGTATTGAACCAAAGTACTGCCAATATCTATCTCCGTAACCCGTTATTTCTGATAACGGGTTAGATTGTATTAAACCATTATCATCAAGAACGGGTTAAGATAAGAGATATTGGCCGAACTTACAGGTGCAGTATTGGTTATGCACAAAATACACAATCTCCAACACAAATAAAAAAACTGTTCACATCAGCATGCAGACAATTTTCGTTAACACAAAATTTGCAAACAGAACGAGTTCCCCAAATTGTATACATCTACCAATTTTACATTTTCCGACTGCAATAAGTATTCACAACCAAATTGCCTGGTCAAAATCCATAGTAACATAACTTTGTTCACAAATACACAAAATAAACTGACGTACAGAAATTACATTATAATTAAAAACATCATTAATTTACTTGTACCAAACAAGCATACGGCAATTATCCACACATATATACAAACCAAAAATAACACAACTTTTCAACGCATTGCGTCTTTCCATTTGGGCGCGTTATACTTGTTTCATTCCGGACCTATACCAGGAAAAAAAAAAAAGTTAACAATCAAGTCGAAATTCATAAAAATCGGCACGAATCAATATAAAATTTGGCAATTATTCGGTGATTATTTTGAAATTTTGATATGACATACATATTAATAAATTTCTTAAAGCCCCCTTAGCACGAACCTTCGCCTTCGTCATCATCACTCTCTACCGCGTTTGGAGCTTCTTCATTGTCCACCGATCCACTAAAAAAAGAAAGAAGAATGAGTTAGTACTGACCAAAAATAACAAAGTTTGAGTCCAATTAACAAATACAAAAATTCTGATATAAAACCTTGCTAAATTTTTTGGGCAATTTCGTGAATCGTGACCTACGACACGAAGACATGTCCTGCAAAGTCTTGGCCTCTTCATTTTTTGACCTTCTCTTACCGACTTCAACCGTTTCCCTTTAGGCCTCCCCTTTGTGGTGCACTGTACAGGGTCACCTACATGTGCATGTGCATGTGCTTGTCCACCACTCTCAGGCTGTGCGCTACCTTCGTGCGGTGTGCTGTTCACTGACTCAATCTTAGCAAAGCCTTCAATTCCCTTCAGCATGTGGTCGAGCATGTACTTGTATCCTCGCTCTGAAGAACAACCAAGATCGACCATATGTCTTGAGTGCATACTCAGTTTACAATAACGCGAAGCAAAATTGTCGCCCATATTATTGCCCACCGGTATACTGCTTCTCCTCATTTGATCCCTGGTCCATCGCCTACAAATATATTGTTCAGGTAGTGCGGTGTGATCTGTGAACTGAATAACTGCGAGTAGATGTTTGTAGGGAATGCCTACGAAGTAGTACATGGAACAAGGGCATTTAGCAATTTTACTGATTTTACAATAAGAAACCACCCTCTCCGGTTCTGAATTTCCACAAACTGTTACAGAATAAGCTGCACTATCCGGTGTATCCATACTCGCAATTAAACTCACATTAAGTAATAAGCTTTTGACCACTTCTTGTTGAAATTTGTAGAAAATCTTCAAAGTGTATGTCCCTGCCATTTGTGACTCCAATGCCCACTCGGTCTTCAATTTTGGCCGCTCCTCGCGATTACGATGTGTTTCTTTAAGTTCATCGTGTCTTTGTTTTACTAAGAGTCGGTCAAAGATGATAGCAAATTCATGTAGTGAGTACTTTTTATGAGTATGGTGCTTCAAGGATGAATGTAGCGATTCGCTACGTTGGGTACTCAACATGCCCCCCCAAAATGAGTCTTTTGCGTACACAGGGGCCCATTTTTCACGGATCTCAAATTTTTCCTTCAACCATTTGTTATTTTCTAATTTGTACTGACAGATCAAATTTTTCCATTTCTGTTCGAATTCTGTTTTAAATTCCGCCGTATAAATAATAGCCTTCAAAGCATCCCTGAACTCATCAATGTTATTCGACATTCGAACTTCATGCGGTAGCTTATCCAAAATATGCCAAATGCAATATCTATGTGACGTGATTGGGAAAACTTTGGAAATTGCAGAAGTTATCCCGCGATCCTCATCTGTCACGATGTTGATCGGATCACATGTCATTGCAGCACGCCACTTTTCAAAGAACCACTCAAATGAGGATGCCGTCTCATTGGGGATGAACCCACAACATAGGAATATTGATTGCCAATGATGGTTGAATCCAACAAATGGTACGAACAACATCCCGTATCGGTTTGTGTTGTAGGTAGCGTCAAAGCAGAGAACATCCGCAAATACTTTGTAATTATTTCTGGCGATACCGTCCACCCACACACAATGTGTCAATCGCCCTTCGGGGTCACATTGGTAATCAAAATAGAATAAGGGATCGGTCGCCTTTTTCGATTCAAAAAACTCAAGTAGCATTTGTCCGTCGTGACCTTTTAAACCTTCCATCTCGTCTCTCCTGAGATTTCTTACATCGGTTTCGGTGAATCCAATTTTCTCATTACCGCCACTTGCACCTTCAAAGAATAGCATTTGTTTGCATACAGGAACATTAGCTTCGGTAAGTTGACCAATTACATTTTTATCTGTCTTAGTCAATTCACGGTTTCGAGGTAGCAAGTGACGTCTACCGGGTGAAGTAAATTCGTGAATGTGTGCTTCATTTAACGAATAAATAATCCAAGTATTACTTTGTGAAGTACTATGTGGGTTTATTTTCACACGGACAAAAGCTTTGCAACCCGTTCTAGAAGTTGTACCTCGTCTGGTTTCATTATAGCTATTCGGTGACTCTCCGGCTTTATTACAGACGTATGATTTATCCACTACATCGTTTCCCTTATATTTATTTCCACCCTTACGCATAGCGAATCCCGCACATTTGCAATATGATGAATAAAATTTTTCCGCATCATCAAGGGTGGGAAATGTCATACCAATCTTCGGTTTTAGGTGCTCGTCAACATGAGGAAGATACTCGCCAAGTTGTTGTGCACGAACAAATTTATCCCCGGCAACAGAACTTCCTTCGAAACTGTCCATACCTAAGAAACGGTGAAGAGGAGAATAGTTAGGGGTACTAAACCGCTGTATTTGGTGTTTTTATAAGTGCGCAAGCCACCACAACTTGAAAAGGAGAAAAGTTTCGTATTAATTGGAGGTGGTTTGAAGTGTTTTATAAACGGCCCGCACTTAGAAAATTCTAATTCTAAAACTTAAAATGCGAGGAAATAGAGCAAAACCGCACAAACAGCATCCGAAAATTATAAAAATTTCCATCTAGGTGGAATTCACGTAGGGCAAGCCACCCGAACTTGTAGAAGGGAGTTTCGACTCACGGTTTGCGAGATACGACCGTATACCGCTTTATAATAGTTTTTTTCAACCGAAAGCGATACGCGGCCGTATCTCTCGAATCGGGAGTCGAAAATCACTTCTACAAGTTTGGGGGCTTCTCATAGGGGACACCAACCTACCCGCAAAGTTTCGTATTTTTTGGAGGGCGTTTGAAGGGTTTTCTAATCTACCCGCACTTAGAAATTTCAAAGTTTAAAACTTGTAGTGCGGGGAAGTTGAGAAAACCGCGCAAACGGCACCCGAAAATTATAAAACTTTTCGACTAGGCCGGATTCACGTAGGGCAAGCCACCCAAACTTGTAAAAACGAGTTTCGACTCACGGTTTGCGAGACATGGCCGTGTACCGGCTTTAGTTGTTTTTTTCCAACCAAAACCGATACGCGGCCGTATCTCTCGGATCGTGAGTCGAAATTCACTACTACAACTTCGGTTCACTTCTCGTAGGTGACACCAACCAAATCGCAAAGTTTCGTATTTTTTGGAGGCCGTTTGAAGGGTTTTCTAAGCTACCCGCACTAAGAAAATTCTAAGGCTTAAACTTGTAATGCGAGGAAGTTGAGAAAACCGCACAAACGGCATCCGAAAATTTTTGAACTTTCAGAGTTGGTCGGGTTCACGTAGGGCAAGCAACCCGAACTTGTAGAAGCGAGTTTCGACTCACGGTTTGCGAGATACGACCGTATACCGCTTTATAATAGTTTTTTTCAACCGAAAGCGATACGCGACCGTATCTCTCGAACCGTGAGTCGAAACTCACTTCTACAAGTTCGTTTGGGTTCCCTTAGGTGACACCAATCAATTCGCAAAGTTTCGTATTTTTTGGAGGCCGTTTGAAGGGTTTTCTAATCTACCCGCACTTAGAAAATTCTAAGTCTAAAACTTGTAGTGCGAGAAAGTTGAGAAAACCGCGCAAACGGTACCCGAAAATTATAAATCTTTCCGACCAGGTCGGATTCACGTAGGGCAAGCCACCCGAACTTGTAGAAGCGAGTTTCGACTCACGGTTCGGGAGATACGGCCGTGTACCGGCTTTAGTTGTTTTTTTCCAACCAAAACCGATACGCGGCCGTATCTCTCGAACCGTGAGTCGAAATTCACTTCTACAACTTCGGGTCACTTCTCGTACGTGTCACCAACCAAATCGCAAAGTTTCGTATTTTTTGGAGGCCGTTTGGAGGGTTTTCTAATCTACCCGCACTTAAAGAATTCTAAGTCTAAAACTTATAATGCGAGGAAGTTGAGAAAACCGCACAAACGGCATCCGAAAATTTTAAAACTTTCCGACTTGGTCGAATTCACGTAGGGCAAGCCACCCGAACTTGTAGAAGCGTGTTTCGACTCACGGTTTGCGATATACGGCCGTGCACCGCTATACTTGGTTTTTTCCAACCGAAAGCAATACGCGGCCGTAACTCTCGAACCGTGAGTCGAAACTCGCTTCTACAAGTGGGTTTGGCTTGTACTACGTGAGACGAACCTACTCGGAAAGTTTCGTATTTTTTTACGGTCGTTCGCAGGGTTTTCAACCATAACCGCACTGAAAAGTTTATAACTAATTTCGTATATACAATTCTAATTCTACTAGTTACTAATGCAAGCAACGTAATTCGGCAATTGAATATACTTAAGGTCAACCCGAATCTACATCCAAAATCTACTAACGCATTTAAATTTTTTCCCAATTTCTAAATAAATTACTACACACAAATTCAAAAAAAAATACAAATGTAGATTATTGGGTTAAAGAAATAGTGTATACCTTACGGAATAGGTCGAAATCGAGCCAAGCAATGGGTTTTGGAAGAGAACTAGGGTTCCGATTTCGTACCGAAGAGGGGAAGAGAATCTAGGGTTTCGATCGTCGGAGTTCGAGGGTTTCGATCTTCGGAGTTGGGAGAGAAGAGGGAGTTCGAGGGTTTCGAGCGTCGGAGCTAGGGTTTTTTTCTTTTTTCCGTCGTTTGGGTTTATTTTCGTCGAAGAAAGAAGAAGAGAGCGGAAGAAAGAAGACGAACTGTATGTCGACGAAAATGAAAAAAAAAGCCTTAACCCGTCGTTGGCAAGAACGATCTTTTTTAATAAAATTTTGCCTTAACCCGTTCTTGCCAACGACGGGTTAAGGCAAGATTTTATTAAAAAAATCTGGACCGTTGGATCTTTGATCCAACGGTCCAGATCGAAGTTCGCACGGGTCCGTGCGAACAGACCCGTTTGCAACCGAACAACGCTCTATATTTATATATATATATATATATATATATATATATATATATATATATATTAATATTGTAGCTCAGTGTTTAAACAGACATACAAAGATGTTGGGCCAAAACTTTTTATAATAGAATTAGTATTACAGCTCTCACTTCATAGTTCTGCTATTGCTCCAAAGATAGATGGCAACTGAATAAAAAACGAAGCTTATATTTCAGTCCTAAACATACATGCACAAATTATGATTAAACAAATTAACTCAGATAAACTTTAGTCTAATATCCCCATTTCTCTAACTGAGAAGAATAAGAGCTGTAATGGCATTTGAAAGGAGAGCTCGAGCTGCTGGAAAGTGTACTTACCGTAGGTAGCTAGCTGGAGATGGTTTCAGGCATGGGTTTGCGGAAAGGGACACGTTGGTCTGGAACTCCATCTTCGACTCGTTTGTCTTCAAACCATTTCACCACTCTCTTCCCTGGTAGGTTCGTCACATGTACGATGCTACTAATCATTGCATTCTGCATAATATAAGGTGAAATTCAATAAATTAAATTAAATAACACATCCATATATTGTCTACAAAAACCATGACATTTTGAAGTCCCTACAAGAAGCTTCGTGAACACCTGCGCAAGCTCAATAATAACAATATAGTTCAATATATAAAACAACCATGTCCTCATTTCAAAAGTCCACGGAAATTCATTGTTCAGCACCAGTTCCAGTGATGGAATTCTATGCAATAACCCACAAACAAAACTTGGCTACAAAAGTGAAATTAAGAAATCCTCGAATTCAGTAAAGCATGTGGCAAATAACTGTCAAAATCTAGCTAAAAACAGCAAAAATCAGTGTTGGGCACCAGTTCCAGTGATGGAATGCTATGCTAATAACCCACAAACAAAACTTCGCTAGAAAAGTGAAATTAAGAAATTCTCGAAATCAGTAAGCGTGTGGAGTATAACTAACAAATCTAGCCAAAACAGAAAATTTTAAATATAAAAAAATCGCTAACGTAAACTTAATCCTAAATAGAAAATTTCCAAGAATTTTAAGGGGATTAAATTTACCAACACATAATGCATGCAGATTAAGTTAGAAATTATAAGTTTATAACTGTTAATTGGTTTGATGGATTTTCAAGAAGTGAAACAGTTTAACAAGCCCAATTAAAAGTTCAATCCTATCAATCAACAATAATACTTAATCGTTCTTAGCATGTAGGATATTCAATAAAGATTTGTACACTAATAGGCAAGAAAAACACACTCTCAATATTTGTGGATGACAGATGACTCAGATAATATTATAGAGATGATAGATGCTATCACAAATAAATGAGAAGTGGAAAGAATTTACCGAGGTTGCAGACGGGGGTTGTCGGCAGCGAAGAACACAACAAGGAGAGCTAGCGGCTGCGAGCAAGAACTTCGGGGGGCAGCAAACAACAGCGAAGATGTCGACTGCGGAGTCGCTGACTTGGGCTTGCGGGCAATGTCGAGGATGAGCAGCGGGGATGAAGGCGAGGAGAACAAGGGAGGAGGAGGGCGAGAGGTGGAGATGACGAGGGGGTATGGGGGCTCGACGGGGTGGTCGGGAGGTAGCGGGAGGACGACGAGGTGATCGGGGTGGAGTTGTCGTGGGGTGGTCGCGCGATGGTCGCAATGGCAGCGGTCAAGATCGCGAGGTGGGTGGTGATGGGTCGCCAGTGGCAGCAACGGGTGAGGTCGAGGGATTGACGGGGAAGACGAGGGGTTTTGCGATGGGTGCTGGTTGGTCGTGGTGGTCGACGATCGGAAAAGAGGGAGAAGATGAAGAGGAAGAGGATGGGGTTTAGGGTTATGAGTGATTTGGGGATTAGGGTTGGAATTTTAATTTAAGGATTTGGGGGTAGTTTTAGAGTTTATCACAAAGCCTAAAATTTTATTAGGACATCTCACAAACCCTAATAATTCTCTCAATTCTCACACAAAAAGAGGTATGAAGAGCAATAACTCAATACAATAAATTTTTTAATCAATAATAGCATATTTTCTTATTATTCTCAAGGCCTATATATGCTCAAAACAAATCTCAAACAAATCTAAAACAAATCTCTCCAATCTAAAACAAATCTCTCAAATAAACTACATATGGCTAAATCTCAAAATAAAACAAAACTGAATCGATGTCCTCATCGTTCTCTCCGGGTGGGAGATGGCTCGACCCAGTTGAGTCAAAACCAGTGATCCTGTCATGGTGCTCCAAAAGATCTGGATCCAAGTGCGGGAGCTCCTCACTATCACTCAAAGTGTCATCCGACTTCGGCTTGTTCTTCCACCTCACCAAATAATATGAATACCACCATCTCTGGTAGAGATTATATGATCATCTAAAATATTATCCAATTTGTCTGTCGGTGGATAAGTAGTATCAGGTAAAAGGGAAAATATAAAAATCTCACCATTAGGCTGCAGGGTGGGCTCACCTATAAGAGAATTTCTAGGGTTAAATTTTGGGTCTTCATAGAATACTAGATATTCAATATTGAAAGTCTTACTTATGCCAAAACCTTTAGGAAGGTCAACGACATAGGCATTTATCATTGATTTATGCAGAATTTTAAATGGGTCTGCAACACGGATATTCAATTTCTTAATAGAGCCAGCTGGAAACCGTTCCGGATGAATCCGAACCATCACTTCGTCAACATCAAAAGTTTTAAATTTTCTTCTAGTGTCTGCAATTAACTTATAGTTAAAATTATTCTCATTAATTTTCTTGAAAATTTCTCTATGCAATTCATGAATGCAGGATGTAAATATGGATGCAGACTCTGTGACTCTAGGATGTTCTAACACATGGATAAAATCTATATGCTGCCAAGTACTTAGAAAGGAATGGGTAACCCAGGTACATTCAATGGAGATGATTGGATTGACCGAATACAATGGATAGGCTGGTCATCCTCTTCTTCACCGAAGTCATCACTGACATGAGGTTCATAGGTAAACTCATTGTCGGGCTCATCAGCAATGACAGCGGTACCCTCTACAATGTTGATCATACTCGGGCTGGGACAGTTGCCAGCAACATGGTCGTATCCCTTGCATTTATAGCACTTAGTGAGATGATCAATCATAGAATAGTCTCTTTCAGTGTTCTTATCCGTGTTGTCATTTCTAAGCGAACAGGAATTTGAAGTAGGCTTGCTTAGGTAAGACTTGTTGGGGTAGTGAGAAGAGGGGGGTTCAGGTCTAGAGGGCTCAGTAGAGGTTATTCTAGAGGAATAATCTCTCGCATCGCTGGACTTGTAGAGAAAACTTGCTGTAAGGAAATCCATATCGAGGACAATGTCATATGCTACTGCCAATGAATCCACATTTGTATGAATTAGCTCGTTCCTGAGATCGGCTCGTAGTTCAGCTCTGAACCTAAAGAGAGTTTGTTCTTCGCTCTCTTTACCTAAGGCATTGCACCGAATAAGAAAGTCGTCAAACTTATCAACATACTCTTGGGTGAATTTGCTTCCTTGATAGAGTTGGTTCCATGAATCTAGCAATCGGATGTGAAACGATGACACATATCTCAGTGAGCTTCTCTTTCATGGCTTCCCAAGTGGATATGGGTGTCAGGCTTCAGCCTCTACAGGCGTGTTCAAGATTGGTCCAATGTTGTTGAGTTTTACCAGTCAATTTCATTGTGACAAATTTAACCTTCAGGGCTTCGCTCATGTCAAACCACACGAAGTAATGATCCATGGCACGGATCCAATCGATATAAGCTTGGTGTTCCATACGGCCTTCAGAGTGGGAAACGTCAGTCTTAACGTTCTTTTTGTATTGTTCGTCAGGATCACGTTCTTGACGTCGGTCATCACAATCATTCCCTTAAGGGATCTGACGATAAAGCTCAGGGACAACATTTTGATTCAATTTCACTTTCCCAAGTCTCTGATTGATATTGGCAATAGTTGCTTGAATGGCAGCTAAGATAGTGGAAATATCAGAGTTGTTCATCTCAGTTCAAGGAGGGGCTTGCGGAAGTCTAGGATTCCTAATTGGGTAATTTGGGAGTGACAAAAAAGACTCTTCAGGATCTGTGATGGTGCTGCGAAGATGCATTCACAAACGATGGAAAACTAAGGGTCGTGTGTTTGCTAAAATTTGGGAAAATGTGTCCTAAATACACCTATGTTTGTTTTTGTTTTTGTTTTGTTTTTTTTTTAATTCTGAAATGACCTAAAAGAAAAATAAAGGCTCTAAACAATCCTAAATGAATGCAAAAATTATGTCTAAATGATACAAGAACTAGGGTTTTAACGATCTTCGCTCTGATAGCAAAATGATGTAAACTTAACCCTAAATAGAGAATTTCCAAGAATTTTAAAGGATTAAATTTACCAACAAGTAATGCAGAATAAGTTAGAAATTATAACTGTTAATTAGTTTGATGGATTTTTAAGAAGTGAAACAGTTTAACAAGCCCAATTAAAAGTTCAATTCTATCAATCAACAATAATACTTAATCGTTCTTAGCATGTAGGATATTCAATAAAGATTTGTACACTAATAGGCAAGTAGAACACACTCTCAATATTTGTAGATGACAGATAAATCAGATAATATTATAGAGATGATAGATGATATCACAAATAAATGAGAAGTGGAAAAAATTTACCGTGATTGCAGACGGGGGTTGTCGGCAGCGAAGAACACAACAAGGAGAGCTGGCGACTGAGAGCAAGAACTTCGACAGCAACAAACAAAAGCGAAGATGTCAACTGCGTAGTCGCTGACTTGGGCTTGCGGGCGGTGACGAGGATGAGCAGCGAGGATGAGGGCGAGGAGAACAGGGGAGGACGAGGGCAAGAGGTGGAGATGACGAGGGGGTATGGGGGCCCGACGGGGTGGTCGGGAGGTAGCGGGAGGACGACGAGGTGATCAGGGTGGAGTCGTCGTGGGGTGGTCGTGCGACGGGGGCGGTGGCAGCGGTCGAGATCACGAGGTAGGTGGCGATGGGTCGTCGGTGGCAGCGAATGGGGAGGTCGAGGGATCGACGGGAAAGACGAGGGGTTTTGCGATGAGTGTTGGTCGGTTGTGGTGGTCGACGATCGGGAGAGAGGGAGAAGATGAAGAGGAAGATGGGATTTAGGGTTATGAGTGATTTGGGGATTAGGGTTGGAATTTTAATTTTGGAATTTAGGGGTAGTTTTAGAGTACATCCCAAACCTTAAAATTTTATTAGGATTTCTCGCAATAACCCTAATAATTCTCTCAATTGTCTCACACAAAAAGATGAATGAAGAGCAATAACTCAACACAATAATTTTTTTAATCAATAATAACATATTTTCTCTTTATTCTCAAGGCCTGTATATAGGCTCAAAACAAATCCAAAACAAATCTAAAACAAATCTCTCAAATCTAAAATAAATCTCCCAAATAAATCTCACAAATAAACTACATATGGCTAAATCTCAAAATAAAATCAAACAGATTTGATGTCCTCATCAATCGTGAACTCGACCAAAGTTAAGTGACTATATGTCTCACGAAAACTGGCTAAAAAGATAAAATTAGGTATCTTTCAAAATCGGCTAAAGATGGTGAACTATAATCCACAAATATTAGCTAAGCCAACACAATTCAAAATTTTTTGAAATTGGCAAAAAAAAGGAGGCCTACATGTAACTGATCAAAGTCAGCTAAAATGACGAAATTCCAAATTTCAGAAAATCGGACGCAATTGCTGGACAATAAAATCCACAAAAGTTGGCTCAAAATTTCTCAAAATTGTCCAAAAACGGTAGACTATAACCATCAAAAGTCGAGTAAAAAAAAAATTCAATGCAAAACTAATCAAAATTGGCAAAAAAACATTGAACTATTAGACATAAAAGTTGGCTACAAAATAATTCTAATTTTTTTTAAAAATCGGACAAAAAATAGTGGGGCTATATTATGCAAAAGTCACGTAAAAGATGAAATCACAATTTCTCAAAAATGACAAAAAACAGTGAACCACCCACATAATTTATTTTAAATGATAAAATGCACAAATTTCTCAAAATCAATCAAAAGCGGTGGGCTATAACCCCTAAAAAATGGCTTAAAAGCTGAAGCTCAAAATTTCTCAACTGGCCCATAGAAGTGATGAAATTTATCCATAATTTTTTAAAATTTGCCAAAAACGAAAAGTTTGCAACAAATGTTAAAATTCATAATCTCTCAAAATCGGCAAATAATGATGAAATATAACCCAGGAATGCTGTCAAAAAAGTAAATTACGCATTTCAAAAGTGAATTACAACCCAAGAAAGATTAAGAGGGTTCAACCTTAATTTCCCGAAATTGGCTTTAAAAGGTGGACTAAAATGAAAATTTTAAAGGCTAAATATAAAAAAAGGACACAGTTTTGGGCCAGTTTAAAAAAAGTACACAGCTTTTTTTGTTTAAAAAAAGGACACAAAATTTCAAAAAACTCAACTGGGTTAGTTAGGGTTAGGGTTACGGCTAGGGCTAGGGTTAGGGTTGGGTTAGGGTATGGGTTAAAAAAACCACTTTCATCTTTCATTTGTGTTTAAAAAAACCACATTCATCTTTTATTTGTGTTTAAAAAAACATCACTTAACTAATCAGATGTTTAAATAAATCCCCCCGAACTAACCCTAACCCTAACTAACCCAGTGGAGTTTTTTGAAACTTTGTGTCCTTTTTTTTAAACAAAAAATCCTTAGTGTACTTTTTTAAACTGGCCCAAAACTTTGTGTCTTTTTTTATATTTAGCCAAATTTAAAACATATCTCGAAACCAGCAAAAAAATAGTGCACTATATAACTCACAAAATTTGGCGAAAAAGTGAAATTTTTTTTTGAAAACGATTAAAAGGTGGACTATATAACCCACAAAAATTGGTTAAACAAGTGAAATTCATAATTTTATGGAAATCCACCAATACCTTAAAAAGTTTGCAATAAAAAAGCTGAAACTCATCAAAATGGGTCGGAATCAGTGGGCTATAGCCCGGCTAAAAAGTGAAATGCTGAATTTCTGGAATCTGCAGAAAGGTGGGTAAGATCCTTTTTTTGCAAGTTGGCTAATAAGGGGGAAAATCATAATTTCCATAAATCAGACAGAATGGACAACATGGAAGTTGGCTAAACCTTAACCCACAAGATTTGACTAAAAAAGCAAATTTAAATCTCTGAAAATCAAACAAATAATGGTGGTCTGTAGCTAATGGAAGTTGGCAAAAAAAAATTGAAATTCAAAAAATTTCAAAATCTGTTAAAAACTAAGTACTATTATAGCCCCAAAAAAAAGTTGGACAAAAATGTGAAATTAGGAATATTTCAAAATCGATAAAAATGGTGTATAAGAAACCGTAATAATTAGGTAAAATAATGGAATTCATAATTTCTCGAAATAAACCAAAAGATTATGGACAGCCCATAAAAGTTGCCTACAAAGGTGAAATTCAATTTTTTTTGAAATTTGGCAAAAAGGTGAACTGTCACTTACAAAAGTTTGTTGAAATGTGAACATCGAAAATAATGGATTATAACCCACATAATTTGATTAAAATGGTGAGATTCAAAATTTGTCCAAATCGGTGAAAAAGGTGCACTATTAACCATAAAAGTTTGCTAAAAATGTGAAAATCGAAATTTCTCGAAATCAGCATTCATGAAATCTTTTAGAAAAGGTGGAATATATAACCCAGATAAGTTAGCAAACAGTGTGAATGCAATCTTTCTCCAAATCAGTAAAAAAGGTGGACGAGCTACAAAAGCTGGCTTTAAAATATGAAAATTTGAATCTCTCATAATCGACCAAAAAACCATAAAAGTTTGCTAAAAATGTGAAAATCGAAATTTCTCGAAATCAGCATTCTTGAAATCTTTTAGAAAAGGTGGAATATATAACCCAGATAAGTTAGCAAACAGTGTGAATGCAATCTTTCTCCAAATCAGTAAAAAAGGTGGACGAGCTACAAAAGCTGGCTTTAAAATATGAAAATTTGAATCTCTCATAATCGACCAAAAATGGTGTAGTATAATCAGCAAAAGCTGGCTAAAAATGTTAATGTAGGACTTATCAAAATCTTAGAAAAATGTTGAACTATAACCTACAATAGTTGGCCTAAAAAGTGAAATTCTGAATTTAATGAAATTGGCCAAAAACGGTGGACTATATCCCACAAAATTTGGCTAAAAGTAAAATTCAGAATATCTCAAAATTTGCCAAAAATGGTGGATTATAACACAAAAGAGTGATAAAATTGTGAAAATCATAATTTCTCAAAATGACCAACAATGGTGAACCCACAGAAATTGACTGAAAGGGAGAAATTCAAAAATTTTCGAAATCAACCTAAAATGGTGGGATACAAATCTAACCCATAAATTTTAATTAGCTTGAAATCAGTCAATACATAATGTAGTATATCCCACAAATATTAGCTTAAAAGGTAAAATTCAGAATTTTCCAAAATATAACTTGCAAAGTTGTGCAAAAAAATTAAATTTATTTCGAGAAATCAACAAAAAATGTGGATTTTATACCCAAAAAAGTAGGCAAACAATGCGAAATTCAAAATTTCTCAAAATTGTCAAAAAATAGATAACTATATTACACAAAAGTCAACTAAAATAGAAAAATTAAGAATTTCTTGAATTAACTAGAAAACAATGGAATCTAACCCACAAAGTGATGAGGACATCTATTCTGCTTAGTTTAGTATTTTATTTCAGTACCACATTTATTTTTGGTAATTATAGCCAAATGTAATCTTTCTTTTATGCATTAGAATATTTCTAAGATTTTAGAATATTTTAAGATTTGTATCAAGATTTGTTTTGAGCCTATATATAGGCCTTAAGATTAATTAGAAGTAATGTTATTCTTTATTAAAAAATTATTATGTTGAGTTTTGATCTTCATCTCTCCTTTGTGTGATACAATTGAGATCCAACTTATTATGGTTTGTGATAAATCCTAATAAAATTTTAGGGTTTGTGATAAACTCAAACTAACCCAAATTCCCAAATCAATTAAAAAAAAACAAATCCCCAAATAAAACCCTAACCCCTCTTCATCTTCTTCCTCTTTCCTCGTTGATTCCCGAAACCCCCGACCCCTCCCGAACTCCCCCTCGCCGCCCTCGTCGCCTGCAACCCAGACCACCACCATCATCACTCTACCCTCTCTCATTGATCTCCCTACCCCCTCGCCTTTACTTCCCGTCGTCAACCTTCATCGATGCCCCCCATCATCGTCATCACTTACGTCGATTTCGTCGACTGCTCCATCCCGCATCCCCGTCAACCGCCTCCCCTCACCCAGATCCGCCGCCCTCACTCCTCCCTCATCCAGTCGAAGCCACTCCGAGGCTTCCTCCCTTGTCGCCGGTTCTACCACGAGCCCCAGCGCCGCCGTCGTCTTCCCCTTTGTGGATTCACTGTTGTTGTCATTCGGGCAGCGATTACTGCTCTCTTCGAACCCCGGTATACTCTTTCCACTTTTTAAATATTTGTGCAATACTGCTTTATCATCTCTATTATATTATTTAATTTAACTGTCAACCACAAATATCGAGATTGAGTGTTCTACTTGCCTAATTAGAGTACGAATCAATATTGCATCTTTTATTTGCTAAGAACGCTTGGGAATATAATTATTAATTGTAGAACTGAATTATTAATTAGGCTTGTTAAACTTAATTCAATTCTTGAAAATCCATCAAACCGATTAACTGTTTAAAATTCTAACTTTGATCCGCACTACATGTTGGTAAAATTAATCCTTTAAGATTCTTGGAAATTCTCTATTTAGGATTACGTTTTACATCACACAGTTTGTCTAAAAAGGTAAATTTTAGAGTTACACGAAAACAAACAAAATAATGGACTTCTTGAATTAACTAGAAAATATTAGAAGATAACCCACAAAATTTAGCTTTAAAAGGTATATTTTAGAGGTTCACGAAAACAGACAAAATTAATGGACTGTAATCCACAAAAGTTGACTACAAAAGTGAAGTTGAAAGTTCATCAAAATCGGCTAGTAGTAGTGACTTACAATCCTCAAAAGTAGGCTAAAAGAGTGAAATATCAAACTTCCGAAAATCAGCAAAAAGAAAGTGGACCACATATCCAACAAAAGTTGGCTTAAAAGGTTGGCTTAAAAAAGTCAAATTGAGAAATCTAAAATCGACAAGTAAAACTACATACCCGGCAAAAGCTAGCTCAGCGCGAGCCCTAGCCCAGGCCGGGATGGGCGATGACCCAGGGCCCAAATTAAGAGAGGGGCACTAAAATTCATTATTATAATGGGTTTGCAATTGCATGGTACGAAACCCATTACTCTAGCCAATTAAAATCTAAACCTAGTAATTTTAAACGTCCCCTAACTCTTTGGTTTCTTTTCTCTCATCATCATCAAAGTCCCAAATCCCAACAATCCGGTAATATAACTATCACCTTCTCCATATCTAGCCTCCAATTCCTCCAAAATCCTAACCCCAAGAGCTGAATCCGATGCTTCGAAATTCGCGCAGCTTCTTGATGAGAGAATCAAGAACGAGGAGGTAGGCCTGTTGGTGGGGGTGGTGGTAGGGGTGAAGGATAATATATGTACGAAGGGTATGACATTGACAGGGGGTCAAGGATTTGGGAGAGGTATAGGTCGGCGTACGATGTGACGGCGGTAGGGAGGTTGAAAGAGAAGAGGGCGGTCGTGGTAGGGAAGACGAATTTGGATGAGTTCGGGATGGGGAGCACCATGGAAGGGTTCGGGGTTCAGGTAATGGAGTTTTGGAATGAATTGTGGGAATTTTGTGACAAAGTTGCAAATTTTAAGTAGGAAGTAATGAACTAGCTGGAAGTGTCAGAAAATTTCATAAGACTGCACTGGGCAATTTAGAATGTCATATTTGATAACAATTTGTGCGTATAAATCAATTCTCAAATCCCGAATTGAGAAAGAAATTATAAAGATGGAAATTTTGAAGAAAAAAAAGGTTTGATTTTTGATGTAATGTGTTAGATATATACAGGGTAAAATGAAAAAACACAGGCGTGTGATGCTTGTCTATAAAGGGCACAAAATACCTCAGGACCAGCCCTGAGCTTGCTAAAAAGTTAAAATTAAGAATTCATGAAATTAGCCAAAACAATAGACTATAACCCATACAATTTGACAAAAAATGTCAAACTCAAAATTTCTCGAAGTTAGCCAAAAATTGAACTATATAGCCTATAAAAAGTAGGCTAAAAGGTGAAATTTAAAATTTCTTCAAATCGGCAACAAAAATAACCTACAAAAATAGGGGGAAAGTGAAAAATTCCAAAATTCTTAAAATCGGCCCAAAACAGTGTATTATATAACCTATAAAAGTTGGTTAACAATGTGATATTTGGAATTTCACAAAATTAACCCCAAAATGGTGGAATACATTCTGGCATAAACAATAACAACAAAGTGTTTTTCCCAACTAGTTGATTTCGGCATATACAAGTGAAATTTAAAATTTGGGGTGTTCCGGGACATACTCCACCATTGCCACAAACCGAGTGAAGAAGGTTGCGTTAGGTAGTTGACAGCTAGCATAAAATTTTATCAAATCCTATGAACATGAATCCTAAAAATATATGCGCAAATACTAGGGCATTCCCCGGAAGCAATGTGTTGTGCTTGCCTCCGGGTGCTTCGGAAAATGTACAAGGGGCGTCGCACTGGTGGCCGGATGCGGTGAAAAATGGGTAATGGTTCAGCACCAATCTGGACGTGTGCGGGTAAAAAAACTAGTCCAGGAAAATAGGCTTAGGTTAACTACTTTGAATATAGAAACATTGACAGGAAAATGCATAGAACTAGTAGATACCATGATTAGAAGGTATATTAATATAGCTTTTTTCAAAGAAACAAAGTGGGTAGGAAAAATTAGAAATAGAAATGGAATAGGAATTTTAGTAGATAAGAAATTCAAAGGAGATGCAGTATGTGTTAATAGAAAAGAAGATAAAATAATACATATTAAGCTTGCATTAGGGGAAAATATAATTAATATCATTAGTGGTTATGCACCCCAAGTAGGATTAGATGCACAAGCTAAAAATAACTTTTGTGAAGATATGGATGAGATAATTCAAGGAGTACCCTTAGGTGAGAAATTATTTATAGAAGGAGATTTCAATGGACATGTAGGAAAATATAACATGAGATATGAGAGGGTGCATAGAGGACATGAATTTGGAAATAAGAATGATGAAGAGGTTCTATTAGATTTTGCGGCATCGTATGATTTTATACTAGCAAATGCTTATTTTAGGAAGAGGGCGAAACATTTGATAACCTTTAAAAGTGAGACAAATAAGAGCCAAATTGATTTTTTCATTACTAGAAAGCTGGATCGCTTGATATGTAAAGATAGTAAAGTTATATCAGGAGAGTGTTTAACCTTACAATATAAATTAATGATGTTGGATATTAAGATTGGGAAAAACATATGTGCAAGGAAGGAGACTAGGAACCCAAGAATTATGTAGTGGAACTTGAAGGGAGAGAAACTAGAGGGTTTTTGAGATAAAGTTCTTAAAGGAGCGACGTGAAATTGAAAATGGAGACAAATATGATGTGGACTAAAATGACTATGTGCATAACAGAAATCTCAAAGGAGGTACGTGGAAAATAAAAAAATATAAGATTGCAAACTGGGTTGCAAACTAAAGAAACATGGTGGTGGTAAGAAGTCCAAAATATTGTGAGAGAAAAAAAGGTCAACATTAAAAATCTGGCAAAAGAGTAGAAATAAAGAAAATTGGGAGAGAAATAAGACCCGTTAGAAAAGAAGTTAAGAAAACGGTAAGAGATGCAAAAGAAAAAAACTTATGATGATTTATACACAAAATTAAGAACAAAAGAATGAGAAAATAACATTTATAAGCTTGCTAATAAAGAGAGGAAAACAAAAGATTTGAATACAATTAGGTGTATTAAGAGCGAGGATTCAAGAGTCTTAGTAAAAAATGAGGAAATTAAGAAAAGATGGCGAAATTACTTTGAGAAGTTATTAAATGAAAATGTTGTGAGCAACTTAAATTTAGAAGACTCGAGGGAGAGTCGAGAGCATATGTTTTTTCGTGGAATTAGGACCTCAGAGGTTCGAAATGCTCTAGGAATGATGAAAATAGAAAAGGCTTTAGAACCGGATGATATACCCATTGAATTTTGAAAGTGTCTTGGGAATGCAGGTGTGGATTGGCTAACAAAATTATTTAATGAAATTTTGAAGACTAAGAAAATACCCGATGAATGGAGGAAAAGTATTTTGGTACATATATATAAAAATAAAGTAGATATACAAAGTTACTCCAACTAATAAAAGATTAAATTAATGAGTTATACGATGAAAATTTGCGAAAGAGTGATCAATCATAAACTGAGACTAGAAACTACAATGTCTGAGAATCAGTTTGAATCTATGCATGGGAGGTCAACAATGAAAGCAATTTATGTACTGAGGAGACTTATGAAAAAATATTTGGAGAATAAGAAAGATCTACATATGGTATTTATAGATCTAGAAAAAGCATATGATAAAGTCCCTAGAGACATAGTATGGTGGACGTTAAATAATAAAATAGTAACTATTCGGTATATTGAGGTAATTAAGGATATGTTTTAGGAACAAAGATCACAATTAAAACAACCACAAGAGAGACCAGTGATTTTTCTATTACAGTAGGTTTATACCAAGGTTCAACTTTAAGCCCCTAATTAACTTTAAGCCCCTAATTGACGCGAATCAGACAATACTATGAATACAAGATGAAGTGCCTTGGTGTATACTTTTTGCCGATGACGTCGTCTTAGTAGACGAGACTAGAACAGGAATCAATGCTAACTTAGAATTGTGGATAGAATCTTTGAAATCTAGAAACTTTAGAATAAGAAGAACTAAAACAAAGAATATGGAGTGTAATTTTAGTGATATTAGGAACACAAATGAGCAAGTAGTGAAACTTGATGATCAAGAGATATCGTTTCCGATATTTAGGCTCGATTATACAAAGAGATTGGAAGATTTGTGAAGATGTTGTACATAAGATTCAAGCAGGGTGGCTTAAGTGGAGAAATGTCAGTGGTATTTTGTGTGCTAAACATATACCTTTGAAGTTGAAGAAAACTTTTTATAGAACAGTTGTTAGACCATCAATGATATAAGTGTTGGACAACAAAAAAACATGTCAAAAAAATGAGTGTAGCGGAGATGATGATGCTAAGATGGATGTGTGATAAAACCAGGAAGGATAGAATTAGAAACGAGCATATACGAGGTGTGGTAAAGGTGTTGGGCAATAAAGAAACATGTCCAAAAAATGAGCGTAGCAACTATAAGGATGCTAAAATGGATGTATGGTAAAACCAGGAAGGATAGAATTAGAAACGAACATATACGAGACGTGATAAAGGTGTTGGGCAACGAAAAAACAACATGTCCAAAAAATGTATGTAGCAGATATCAGGATGCTAAGATGAATGTGTGATAAAACCAGGAAAGATAAAATTAGAAACGAACATATGGTAAAGGTAGCCCCTATCCAAGACAAATTAAGAGAGAACCGCTTCAGGTGATTTGAACATATCACACGTAGACCTAGTAGTGCTTCCGTTAGAAAGAGTGATTTGATACGTATTGAGTAGAGTTAGGGGTAGGGGAAGACCTAAACTTACTTGGGTGAAAACGGTGAGAAATAATATAATAGTTTATGGCCTTACAGAAGATATTACGGTAAACCGAGCAGAATGGAAAATCAGGATTCATGTAGTCGACCCCAACTAGTTGGGAAAACGGCTTTGTTGTTGTTGTTTGTTAGGTGTTCCGGGACATCAAACCAAGACTACTTCTCTATATCATTTTAAAGAGAAATTCCTTGAGTTTCGTATAAGTACAGTATTTTTGGCCAAAATTTCGACCACAAAGCACACCAAAAATTACATAATTTTGGCTTGATTCTTTTACTTGCAATTTGAGCAAGTTGGTAACTTAAACCCATCAAAATTATATTTGATCGGCACAATAATATAAAAATCTAGCCATTCCAAAGCAGTGATATTCTAGACTACTTGTGAGCATTGAGATGGTGCATGACCAATGTTACAAGGTCAGGATATCTAAGTTTAATGCTACTCGGACTAAAGACTTCTATTTTTTACTTCTATAGTTTTACTCACACTGTAATTTAATTATACATGTTTGTATGCAAATCATTATAAGTATTACTTATATAGTTTTACTTGTTTGTAATTGTATATTTGAGTTATGCTTACATTGATACACAATGTGTGTTATATAATTTATATTGCATCCGCATATTTGAGATGATAGATGACAGAATATGTTATGTATGTATTAATTTAATGTCGTGTGATATATCATCATTTTGCACGTTCATCATACCACATATTTTAGATGTAATCAACATTGCTTAAATTATACATATCATAATGTGATACATGATGTATGAATAGGTTATACTCGTATACTTCACATATAGGAGAGAGATTTTATCTAACATGACACTCCAATATTTTCAACTATCCTGGAAATTTCTCAAATTTCTCTGACATCTAAACATGAAATTTCTTACCCAATGCGATGTCAAAAATTTGACAGTTAGAACTTTGCTTGTGCCCATGCCTATAAATATAGTTTGCTATATTAATTTATATGTTCGTGTAAATCCTTCATAAATGGAGTATTAACTATACAGCTGTATATGTGAACTGAGAAAAAAAATAGCCTTCTTATCATCAATAATAGTTATCAGAAAATCTCCCAGTTCGTGGAAAAGGAAAATAGTTAATATAAACCCCCTGCTGACATTTTTCCCCAAAAGGGAAGTGGAGGAAGATTCCACCTTTAAGATGGAATCAATTGACTTTTGACTCCATCTGGATGACTTTTGATTCCATCTGGACGATGAGGGAAGTTATAACGTAGCTTATAAATGACAATACTGCATAGAACCCTCCATTGTGCATATACCAATTTATACAAAAGCTCATAACCTCACATTACAATCAATTAAAGGTGAGCAAATTAGTAATATGCATCAATCTGTCATTAACTTTCTTTCGAGTCTGTACTACCATGTAATGGATGAGTTCTGGAGACAATTAAATATGTATTAGCTTAATTAGTAAACATAATTTCCCACCTTTTTTCTATATGGGAAATTGCTATCCTTAGTTGTTTCCTGCATATACCTCCATGAGGAATACCACTACAAATTTTGCATCATGAAATTATCTACTTTTCTCGCATTACTGTTTTTGTTGTTATGTTTAACTTTCTTATACATATTATATGGTTCATTATACGCAATTGTGACTTTGTTTTAACGTACAATCAGATATATCAGTTATTAGTATAATAAATAATACATCTTCTGTGTTCTATTCTTTTCACAAATATTTAATTACCATCCGCAATATTCCTACATACCGTGGGGCGTTTCGTCCGCATATAAACTCTTTCAAGAGTTTCAATTTGCACCTTTTTCAGTCTCTTCTGCATGAACCATCTTGTTTGCAAAACATGAACAGGTTCTTTCACTGCTGGCTCAGTTTCTGCAACATCTTCGGTTAATATGGGAGGAGATTCCACTATCTCGCTTTCGATTAAAGGAGCTGTTTGAGTGACATTATCTGGCAACTGAGCACACATGAGCAAAAGATATGGAGGGGGCTCACGAAGAAGTTCAAGCACAAATGCTCTATCTAGTCCTAGTTCTGCTGCAAGGTTTTGTATGCCAGTTTTACGCCGTCCAATTTTCAGCGCATGAGCCAGTCTCTTAATTTGCCAATTTTTCAACTTTGGTCTCTCTTCTTCTTCTTCTTCAACATCATCATCATCTCCATCCTCTTTTTCTTCATTGGATTCTTCACTGAGATCAGTGTCATTAGAATTTGACGGTAAACCTCCCGGAAGTTCATCAAATTCGATATCCCCAAGTGCTTCCTCCAACTCTTGCTCAAGCTTAACTAAATCTTCTTCAGTTATTTCATCATCACCATTATCATCATCAGACAAGTCATTTTTTAGATCCTCTTCAAGCTGACTAAAAAGTGCCTCGAGAGCATCCTCATCTATAGCATCTTCCTCTCCATCATCTTCTGGCAGTGGTTTCTGGAAGAAGAAAAAAATCCAATTATTCGGGAACCATATATGAAATTCCAGATGTGACATCTTGTCATTAAACCCTGAAGTTCTGAACAGAATTAGAAAACATATAAATGAATGTTGTGGATAAAAAAAAGAAACTAAAAGACTCCGTTTTCATAAAATTGTGTCGCTGAAGAGTCACCGAATCATGAACAAACCTTTCTCTCAATATAGAGGGAAAAACCAGGGAGAAAAGGCAAATTAAATAGTACGCTGTTAATAAACCTAATCATTGGTCAACGAATCTAGGGAAAACAACTTCAATGATGAAAGAATTTCTCTTTGGAGGGAAAGGCAATGTGGTTGAACTTCTACATTATCCCAGAATGGGTAAAACCTAACTATAAGCACAAGAGTAGCACCATCTATGTCCTCGCTTGCTCCCTCGTCCTTACTTGATCATCGGACACTAATTTCCAACACCCTGCCACTCTATGTTTCTGCCTTTCGAACCATGCAATTTTCATCAGTTAGAGCATCCACAATCGTTTGCTATATTTGCCAAATTCCCATTTTTTGAGAAATGCTGGTCAGCAGTCATTTACTATTTCGTCATATTTTGGCAAAATAGCTACAGTGTGTTCTCATATTTGAGAAACGAATTGGCGATTCTCAAATTATAGGGGACGGAACAACATCCGTCCCTTTTTTTTTAACCTCATCGGACGAAACATGTTGTTTCGTCCTGAATTTTATATATATATATATATATTAAAGATTAGACGGAACATATTGTTCTGTCTCAATAAAAAAATATTTAAAATGGAACGGGACGGGACATGTCCGATCACAAAACTCATCAAACGGGACAACATGTCCCATTTGTATAGAAATGTCGCTTTCAACCCTAATTAACTCATTAATTAGGCACTAATCACTCACTAATTAAGTCTTAGTATTATTTTAATAACTAATTAATTAAGTAATGACTAATTAATAATTAACTATTTTTTAAAAATTACGGGACGGAACAACCCACGCAAAAAAAAAATTAAAAATTTGGAGGGACGCGACAGCATGTACCGTCTGCTTCAAATTTTGACAATTTATAGCAAACAAATGTTGCAGACAATCTCCCTATTTGCTATTTCTATTGGCCATAATGCCATATTTTTTAAGAAACAATTATGGATGCTCTTCCAGGCCTAATTCAAGAAACACAATCTAGCAAAACAAATGGGTTTGGATATTGTCACTTGACCTATCTAGTGTTACGTTTTTTTGTATGTAGAGTTATTGTATGTAGAGTTAAGATAGATGGAACAATACAAATTCAAGCTTGCATCATCCATAACCATATTTATCTCAATAACAAGGTTACCTACAATCAGTAGAAAGTTCCCAGCACTGGTTTTAGGTTGGAAACTCAACATATCTCCAATTATCTAAACTTATTACTTTCCTCACTATCCCTTTTAAAATCCACTAAAAATCTTTAACATTACAGCAACAACTGGTGTCAAGTAGACACTAGACATGCAGCTAACCTGTACAATGCTCGTGTTCTACACATTGACAGAATAACGACACTCACAGGAACAAAGCACTTGCAATGTACATAAGATATACCCTACATCCATTTCCCAAATTGAGAACTTTCAAATTTTCAATTTTCAACTTGTTGCAGCTCGACCTCTACCAGCGCGCACAAACGCCGGGGGTCGTCTTCTCACCATTGATCTATTCAACCCTAAGTTGAGATCAAGAACAGAGAGAAGGAAGATGGTGATGAACAGGAAAACAAATGGCAATTTCTATTCATACTTCGTAATGGGTTTCCCCCACAGATTTTATACAAAGTACAGACACGTGCAAAGCACGGAAATTGAACAGTTCTAACAGAATTCAGTTAGAGGTGGATCCCACATGAACCGGTATCCTCCAACCAAAGACGAACACCTGGCCTTTACTTGGCATTTTTACACTTAAGACCCCCAAACACTCACATTTACACTTATACTGATACTACTGATACATTCCATCTTCTTCACTCCATTCTATTCCCTTCAGCTCTATCTCTTCAATCCTGTGTTCGCTTCTTGAGGATCACAACACCCTGAGCCAAGTTCAAGGACATGGATCAATCCTTCCCCCATCAAAAGGAGGTTCCGAGGAGCTCCGAAACTATGGAAATCTCCAGTAAACATCCCAATAGCTCTCCCAAGTTCCTTCTAACTCCGACCCTCCTTCCCATTGAATAAGCACTTCTGAAATTGCAATTCCCCTGCGTGGTACCATCCTTCTATCTAGGACCTTCACAGGTTTAGGAACCACATTAACATAGTAGGCAGGAATAGAAGATGTATGATCAATAGAAGTACCAATGTGCTTCTTTAATTGGGATATGTGGAATACATCATGGATCTTAGCTTCTGCAGGTAATGACAAACTTATAAGCCACTGCTCCGACCCTCTTTATCACCTTGTAAGGACCATAGTAAAGTGATGAAAGCTTATGTATTCTATGTCCCCCCACAGAGACTTGCCTATAGGGTTGAAGTTTTAAAAATACCCAGTCTCCTGCTTCATACTCCTTCTCAGTACGATGAGTGTCAGCTTTTCTTTTCATCCTTCCTTGAGCTGTAAGCAGATTATCCTTCAATAATTGCAGTGCTATATCCCTACTTATCAATTCTTCCTCCACAGCTTGAACTTTAGCAGATTGAGGTATATATGACAAAACTGTAGGTGGAGCTTTTCCATACAAGGCTTGATATGGACTAACCTTGGTAGCACTTTGAACATGTGTATTATAGGAAAATTCAGCCCATGGCACCAACTTAATCCAATCCTGAGGTTTGTAAGCAGCAAAACATCGTAGATAAGTCTCTAGGACCCTATTAAGAACCTCTGTTTGCCCATCAGATTGTGGGTGAAAGGCAGTACTCAGACATAGTTTCGTACCTTGCTCTTTCAATAGCTCCCTCCAAAAATGACTGGTGAAAATAGTGTCCCTATCACTTACCACACTTTTTGGCAACACATAGAGCTTAAATACATGTGCAAACATAACCTGAGCCACAGATTTAGCCGTAAAAGGATGACTTAGAGGTAGAAAATGACCAAACTTACTCAATCTATCAACCACCACTAAGATCACAGTACACCCTTGGCTCTTTGGCATACCCTCAATAAAATCCATGCTAATATCCTCCCAAACATTGTCATGAATTGGCAAAGATTGTAGAAGGCCTGCAGGATTGGTGCTCATATACTTGTTCCTCTGACAAGTATCACATGACCTTATGTAGTTCTTCATATCTTTCTTCATCCCTTTCCAATACACCACCTTCTTTAATGAAGGCCAAACCTTGTCCATGCCAACATGACCTCCCTGGGGAGTTGAATGAGCATCAAATAAGAACCAATCTCTCAAAGAAGAGTCTGGACTGAGTAGAACTCTGCCCTTATAAAAGTACATCCCATTCACTAACCCATAATTGACATCACCAGCTTCCATCTTCAACTGAATATCCTAGTAGAACGGATTGGAAGTGACTTCTTGCTGCACCAATTTCAACCATTTAGGTTGGACAATTGTATAAGTGAATAAAGTTCCTTCCTCATCCTCATACTGCCTTGAAAGACCATCCGCAACCACATTGTCTCTTCCCTTTTTATATTCTACCACAAATTGATACCCATGTAACTTGATTAACCACTCATGCTGGGCCTCAGTATACAACCTTTGCTCTAGTAAATGCTTGAGGGGCTTATGATCAGTCTTGATAATAAATTCCCATCCCAAAAGATATTGTCTCCACTTTTGCACTGCTAAGAGAATTGATAACATCTCTTTTTCATAAGTAGACATGAGTCTCTTCTTCCCCTTCAGTTGCTGGCTTAGATAAGCAATAGGATGATTTCTTTGCATCAACACAGCTCCTATCCCTGAACCACATGCATCACACTCCAAGACAAAAGGTAGTGAAAAATCTGGCAGTTGCAACACTGGTGGAGTAGTTAAGACTTCCTTCACTTTTTCAAAAGCTCCTTGAGATTCTTCTGACCACTCAAAAGCCCCTTTTTGGTGAGTTTCACTAAGGGCCGAGTAAGAGTACTATAATGAGCTATAAATTTCCTATAGTACCCAGTTAATCCAAGGAACCCTCTCAATGCCTTAAGAGTTTTTGGTCTTGGCCAACCTTGAATAGCCTCAATTTTACTTGGATCTACTGCCACTCCCTTCGATGACACCACATGACCAAGATATTCCACTTGCTCAACTCCAAAATGACATTTAGTAGCTTTTGCATACAGCTTATTATCTTGCAAAATTGCTAGCACACTTTCTAAATGTTGGCAGTGAGAGCTCAAATTGGGACTATAGATCAGAATATCATCAAAAAATACCAACACAAACTGCCTTAGATAGGGTCTAAAAAGGTCATTCATTAGTGATTGAAAGGTTGCAGGAGCATTTGATAACCCAAAAGGCATTACCAAGTATTCATAATGGACTCCATGTGTCCTAAAAGCAGTTTTGTGAATATCTTCTTCTTTCATTCTGATTTGGTGATACTCACTCCTCAAGTCTAATTTGCTAAATATAGTAGATCCTTGCAATTCATCCAAAAGCTCATCTATGATAGGAATAGGGTACTTATCCTTAACAGTAATATCATTCAACCCCCTATAGTCTACACACATCCTCCAACTACCATCAACTTTTTTTACCATGACTACTGGAGAAAAATAAGAGTTGTGGCTAGGTCTAATAATACCACTGTGCAACATTTCCCTAACAAGCCTCTCTATCTCATTCTTTTGGTGCCAAGGATGTCTATAGGGTCTTTGACTAATAGGTTTCGATCCAGGTATAAGGGGTATGCCATGATCACAAGATCTAAAGGGTGGCAATGTCAGATCTTCCTTGAAGACTACATCAAACTTATGTAATACCTGTTGGATCTCTGGTTGCACTGCTAGTGGTAGGGACTGGACACCTTCAACAGCTGACACATTCCTTGAAGTTCCGGTCAATTGGAGAAGTCATCCTCTTTGCATAGCATGAAGACTTTTATGTATTCCCTTAGCAGTAGTTACTTCAACCTCCTTTGGCAGCATACCCAATAACTGTTTTAGCTTACCATCTAAGTGAAAGCTCATCCTCTTCTCCTTCATGTTCCAGACTACATCCCCCAAGGTCTCCATCCATCGAGCACCCAAGACTAATTGACTAGTATCCATTACTAAAACATAAAAATCAGCTTCAACAGGGACCCCTTGACACATGAATTTCACTCCTTCACACAATCCCTTACTATACAACATTTTCCCCCCAGGGACTATTACTTCCAATGGCATATCCTCGTTAATAGGCAGATTAATCTTTTTGACCAATTTCTCTTCAATGAAGCTATGCGAAGCCCCTGAATCTACCAATGCACATACTGGAGTGGACTTGATTGTTCCACACACCCTGAAGGTCCTAGGTCCAGTGCTTCCAGTCAATGTGTTCATCGATATTGCAGCTAACTCTAGACTCTGAGATCTTTCATAACAAACTTCATCCATGATCTCACTATTCTTCTCTTCTTTTACCTTGGGTTCATATTCTAGCAACTCATCATCAAAAGCTCCAAGCATCTGCATGAAAGTATTCCCCTCATAAGCACCCATCATGTGCATAAAAGTTTTCCCAGCACACTTATGCCCTCTCACAAACTTCTCACCACAATGGAAGCAAAGACCCTTCTCTCTTCTCTCCTTCATATACTGCAACACCTGTGGATCCCTTGCTCTATTCTGAGCTACTGGGGAGTAGGTCATGGATGAAGTGGTGGGGATATAAGGTTTATTTGGAGGAGGATTACTAGTATTCACACTAGCCTTCTGATGTTGGAAGGTTACAGCAGCACTGGTAGTGTTCTTCCCAAACCCAACCTGCTTCCAAGCTTTCTTATGATCTTCCAAAATAGATTCTCTAGCTATTGCCTCCCTATAGGCTTCAAGAACACTTTGAGGATATTTCAACTTAACTTCTTTTCTTAACTCTCCTTTAAGACCAGAGATATAACAACTTACTAAGGATGCCATAGCTACATTTTTTACTAGATGGCTATATTTAAGGAACTCTTTGTGATACTCTAAAACTGTACCACTTTGCTGCAGCTTATACAAAGTAGCCTCCGGATCATCTAATTCAGAGGGCCCAAATTGTAATAGCAATTCTTCCTTAGCCATTTCCCAATCGATTACTCCACTTTCTTGTTGCTCATTCCACCTCCACCATAACAATGTCTCCCCCTTCAAATAGTAAACACTGAAGGGTAATTTCTCATAGTAACTCACTCCTTGTGTGTGGAAATGATGTTCCATATGATACACCCAAATTGTAACATCTCCCGATCCATCAAAACTAGGCAAATCTATCTTAGGGTGTTTTGGGAAGAAAGTACTGGTTATATCTTGAGTTGGTCGACTATTCCTTGGTTCTGGCCTTCTCCTGAAGTTCCCTTGGAAGTCATATTGTTGTTCCCTAGCTCTCTCACCTCTTGGTCGATCAGCTGGCCGATCTCGAACACCTGGCGACCTACTGACACTTCCACTTTCCTCTGAGTCATTTCTACTAGCCTCGTGATGCCACTCAGGAGAAGCACGACGGGAGTGATGACGACATGGAGAATCTTCCAACAGCTTTTCTATAGCTCTCTCTATACGATCGATCCTAGATTCGAGGCTGGATTGCTTATGAGCAACACCACCGTCATCAGTGGTCGCTCGCGCAATCTGATCCTGTTGCCTAGAACCAGATCGAAATCCAGTCCCGGATCTGAAAGGATTCTCAGCTCCCAAATTTGGATCTAGATCTCCGTCTTGATCTATTGTCGTGTCCAGATCCGGTGCTGATACCATTGTTGCAGCTCGACCTCTACCAGCGCGCACAAACGCCGGGGGTCGTCTTCTCACCATTGATCTATTCAACCCTAAGTTGAGATCAAGAACAGAGAGAAGGAAGAGGGTGATGAACAGGAAAACAAATGGCAATTTCTATTCATACTTCGTAATGGGTTTCCCCCACATATTTTATACAAAGTACAGACACGTGCAAAGCACGGAAATTGAACAGTTCTAACAGAATTCAGTTAGAGGTGGGTCCCACATGAACCGGTATTTTCCAACCAAAGACGAACACCTGGCCTTTACTTGGCATTTTTACACTTAAGACCCCAAACACTCACATTTACACTTATACTAATACTACTGATACATTCCATCTTCTTCACTCCATTCTATTCCCTTCAGCTCTATCTCTTCAATCCTGTGTTCGCTTCTTGAGGATCACAACACCCTGAGCCAAGTTCAAGGACTTGGATCACAACTTCTGTAGTCTATGAACGCCAAGACTGGAACTTTACATGAAGGAAACAACAACCGCGCAATTCTGAAACAACCCATTTGATTACACTACGAACTGAATAGAGTTTGGCGGTCAATTTATTATCACCCAAAATTTTCAATTTTTAAAATGAATCCCAAGACTGAAACTTTACATGGAGGAAACAATTGGCATGCAATTTTAGCAGAACCCATTTGATAATACCAAGAACTGAAGAGGGTTTTTACCTTTATTTTGGGAAAGGCCTTCTTTTTGGGGGTTGAAAAAGAGGCGGAGTTCTTCTTATTCCGGCGAGCAAAAGCCACAGTTCGCGGCGGAGAGCGGCGCGGCAGTAACAGAGGAGTGGGAGTTGTGGGACCCACAAAGAGAGTGGAGAATACCCAAGGGATTAGAGAGGTAGCGGAAGCTGCCATTAAATAAGAAGAAGAATAAAATGGGGAAATGTCTGTGTTTTGTTTTGGGTTTAAAAAGGGAATGAATGGATGTTTCAGCACGTGAAGTGCACGTGTTAGTATTTTTGCATAAAAGATCCTTAACTTATGTGTATCCTATTTCATTTAAATATTGTTCGTGCCCATAAAAATAAATTATTTCATTAATCACTTATTAATGAAAGGGGTGGCCAGATTCCACCTTTTCCTTAAAAATAAAAAATCTATACTATTATTAAGCAAAGCCCCATTTTGGCAGCTTTTTACTATCATGCCCTCATAAACATAAAAGGTCAAAAAAAAATATAGGGTTAATATCGGAGGTCAGAAATGTAATTTGCATATATTGGGAAAATAATTAACATGCATAGATTTGCATGCCTGTCTGCATAGATTTGGGAAAATAATTAATAGTATAAATTTGCATGTACTTGCATGCACAATTTATTCATAAGAAAGTTTCCTCCTATCAAAGCCAGTAGGTGTAACATATGCATGCAAATATCAAAATGTATAAATTGTGCATGTCTGTCTGCATGCATGCATGCAACCTCTTCGGTGACCTGCCCCTTCCTCAAAATCCTACTCACCTTTATATACGTGCATCGCACGTGCATTATACTAGTAAAAAATAAGCTCATCCACATATTAAGATAAGTTGGCCTGCACTAACCTCACCACGTCGAAACTCTTCATGGGCACTCTTCAACTTTCGCGCTCTATGCTGTCGAAGAGAGAGGCAAACTCTCACGCCAAGACCATCGTCGTGAAGTGGAAGAGAGGCAGAAGGCCACTAAGAGCCACACCAGGGGCGACTACTCAAATCTAACCAACGAATGGAGCAGCAAAAAGCGAAGATCATATGCTAAAGTAACTAGAGGCAAACCACAAGACGACGATGAGCATAGAGCGCGTCGCCGTTCCCCAACTCCAGATAAAGACCTCCGGCCGACCAGAGAAGAAGGCGACGGCGAATGGGTGCTCGTTAAGCCCATAAAGTCTAGGCAGACCATTAAGAGCCATAGCTCGTCGGAAACTCGCAAATCAACGGCCGTCATAATTGTCACAAGTGCGCTAGACCAGGACATTCAATCAGCAAGTGTCAATTTGACTGGTTTTGTTATATTTGTGGAAGATGCGGTCACATTTCTACCTCCTATCCTAAGCGTGTTAATGTCTCGGCTTCCAACTCGAAAGCTTCGAAGGGTGTGATCCCTACGGTATCGGAGGGGAGTAAAACTCAAAAGAGTGTCGCCGGAGACAGACGCGTTATCCAAGCATCTATATCCCTGACGCCACTAATTGCGGATTTCGAAAGGAGGTTTAATGGGGGTTTATTGATCAAAGCACACACATGAGTCCCCACAGCAACAGATGTATCGGAATTGCTCTAAGCGGCACTCGTCACCTCGCCAACTCCAACTTGGGTCATCCAAGAGATTGCTACGAATACCTTCTGTGCACATTGTAGCGACGAAGCTCTTGCTCGGCAGACGATCAGAGTCAAGGGATTAGAGGAAAAAGACGCCCAGGGCTTAGAGTTTTTTCGTTACGTTCAAGTGGTGGTCTCGAGATTTTGGCGCGTTGAAGGCGGAAAACGTCCCCCCTGTGTGGATTAGATTGTACAATCTCCCCTTCCATTGTTGGTTCGTTCGGGGTTTCAAAACGTCATTCGTCAATTTGGCATGCTTATCGACATCAATAGACAGACCCCCACCCATTCGGCTAGGAAATTCGCCGGAATCAAGGTCGGAGTCGCTAACAAGTCAGATATTCTGTCCAAGATCCTAACTGAATTCGACAACTATATCTATGAGATTAGAGTTATCGTCGAAGTCCAAAAAAATGTGTCGTTTAGAGATCTCACGACTGGAGACAAAAAGAAAATCAAGGGTGGAGATTAAGAGCCAGAGGTAGAAGACGATGGACAGCCGTTAGATGTGAGGAATCAGCTTCGGATGTGCCCATCGTATGGAGGAGCACCATCTGGACCGCACATCTTCGAGCACCAAAACCAAATTTCGAATAATCTGCTCAAGATTCAATCGTCACCTTCCAATCTGCCTACCTACTCCGCTGCAAAAAAAACCCAGCTGGCAAAGGGCCCCACTTCAGTCCTCTCAGCTTCCAAGCGACAACTCGTCACTCATTGGAAGAGACATGCCAACTGTTGATGAAGTGACTTTGCGCGGCGATGGGACTGGAAGAGGCGAAGTGACTGCTAAGGTTGGTGGGACCTTGAGTACAACAGCTACGAGGATGGTGGGTATTCTCAAACAGAGAGCTGACGTGGGCCTCGATAAAGCCAACAGTTTGGGCTTGATTGATGAAGCCTGGATGAGCTTCACAAATGAAAAGATTGAAAGATCGATGAAAGATGCAGTGTGTGCTTTGATCCGGTCCAAGGGGCAGCATGCTCATGGGCCAAGGCCCATGGGCCAGGAAGAAATTACGGCAAAAATCGATAGTAATCCGATTGGGGTTATTAAGCCGATTTCCAATCAGCTAGGGAACGTCCCAATTATCCAGCAAACCCAAACGTACAATTTACAACCTACATCAGACCCTGAGTCAGGGGCAGGTATTATTGGAGCTTTAGAGGGTCTTCAAGAGGATAATCTCATCTCAGTTATAAAAACAGAGTGCGAAGGCAGAGAAGTTAGAGGTAGTGTGGGAAGCACATCCACTAGAAAGATCACAGAATATCGAAGGAAACGAAAAAGGCAGGTGGTCAGCACGGAGAGTCAGAACAACGGGCAGGATGGGTGGTCTCATAGGGGTAACAAACAGTCGGAGGAAGACACGACAGGAGAAGGTGCTCGGGAGGCGGCTAAGAGAACCAAGAACTGTGAAGGAGATTAGTCAAGAAGGAGAACAGCGTCGGATGGTGCCTTCTCGAGCAGACTGGGGCGCTTTATGACCTAATTACTTAAGTTTTAGGTCTATTTTGGTGTTTTGCATATGTTGTTTGGTTGTACTTTTGATTAGTTGTCGTTTCTGTAATATTTGGTTATTGTACTACTTTGTTTCCTTAATTATCATTAATGAAACGATGGTTACGACCATCTTTTATCAACCAACAACAAAAAAAAAACTCTCTAGTATAAATCCTATGCAATATTGCACAAAATTTATGGTTGGTCGAACACTGTGGTGGCCTAAAGATGGGAAGGGACCTCCTCGATAGTGGTGAAAACTATTGGTTTGTCGGTTCACCCTCCATAGTTTGTTAGATGGATCTCTTGTTGTATGTATGAGTCATGTTGTTTCGTATTTATTTTTTATTCGTAGCTTGTATTATGACCCAGTACTCTGAATTTGTTTTATTAATTCATAATTAAAGAAACATGGTGACTTTATTCTAAAATAAAAATAATAAATAATAAATGAACACAAAATTTTAAATAAAAAAAATAGCAAAACTATTTTTAAAAAATCATTCTGTTATTTTTTAAATAAAAGAATATACACAATACTGCATGATTTTTTTTTTTTTTAAATTAAGACATGTGGTTTTGGTTCAAAATCTAAATGAGAAAACAACGAGGGAGGGTTGTGCTATCTCTTTTTTCTTTTTTTATAAAAATAAATAAAAAGGAAAATTAAAAACAAAAGTGATATTAACATAATTATTATATCTATTATCTGTATGTTATTATATATATATATCTTAAGCTAATAGGTCTATCTCATCTCTCCCTTTACTATTTTGAAATAGAGAAAGGAGAGCAAACGTAGAGATTAACACGTGCAGCCCACATCAATTGCATAATTAAAAAAAAGCACAAACAAAAATTTTCTTCTACCACATCTCCCCCAAGCCCACTAACCTTAACCCTCCCTACTCCAAAACCCACCCAAATCGCCATCGTCGATCGTCGATTCCTCGCCATCACCGGACGTCGCTACACACCGCCCATCGCTGCCCTCGCCGTCCCCCCCCCCCCCCCATCTCTTCGCCGTCGCCGCCCTCCGTACCCCAAAACCCACCCAAATCGCCATCGGCGGCCATCGATTACTCGCCATCTCCGGTCGTCTCTACCCGACGCCCATCCCTACCCGCCGCCCGTCCCTACCCTCGCCGTCGCCACCTATCCATCTCTCCGCCGTCGCCACCCGTCGATATCATTGCCGTCACCGTCCGTCGATCATTGAAATGTACGTTTCATTAGATTTGCTCTAATACTAGGTGACAGTATGGAATGGCAACTGTTTGTTAAAAATTTGTTACTACAGATTATACGGGTAACATGATGAATTTAAACTATGAGCTAAAGTAGACACTTTTAACTTGAACAATTGGTCAAGACACTGAAATCCTATTAGAATATGTATAAAATGGATAAAGTCTATTATTTTGGATCACATATTATTATTTTATACCTATATGTGTTGTGCAGTATGTTATATGCACACCAACTGGAATCATTTCAAAAAAAAAAAATCATGCTCGATATTTGATATGCACACCAACCGATTGATAGAAAGGTTCACCATTAATTTACTTAGGTGCATGCTAATTGTTTGATTGTATTCCTCGCTCGCATTACTACACTAACTAACCTACTAATATGTTGAATACTCTTTGACTACATGCCACATTGCATGCCAAAATAATAACCGTACTGATATCCAGATTTTTTCAAAAAAGAATGTGTTAACCTCTGAATGAGCTATTCGATGCAATAATATATCTTAAGCTAATTGATAAATCTTTCGCTTCAATTAATAAATCCATATAATCTAATTGTGTAATAAACAGTACAGTATGTAGAGTGTAATCTGATTTCCTCACAATTCTACTTGGTTATTGTTTTTTGGTCTGCATTATGTTCTATGTAATTTCATGAGTAACTGCATTAGTTCAACGCTTTGCTTCGAGAGGACAGCATAAAAAAACAACCCATTCTTAGGTAATTATTTATTATACTATATCTTAAGCTGATAGGCCTACCCCTTCCATACTTTCTCTATTTTAAAATAGAAAAATGAGAGCAGAAGTAGAAATTCATCTATATACTAACACGTGCAATACACATGATTTTAATCAAAGAAAAAGAAACTCAAACCCCTCTCATTCACGCATCTCTATCTCCCACAACCTCATCCCAAACCCCGCTCGCCACCCCCTTTCCCGTGCCGCTCTCCGTGCCGCTCGCTGCCTCCCTAATCCCCTCCGCTCCTAACACTGCTATCAACTCCATATCTCCTCCCCCTCCTCAAGTTTCGTGGATGTCTTAATTTTTTGTTATATTATTTTATTATTTATTTATTCTTATTTTAATGATAATAGTTTCAACACTTACTGTGATAGTTTTTTGTAATTCAGATATCTGAAAGATGCCACCTTTGTTTGAGTTATTGATTTGATTGATTATAGAATTTGATCGCTGCATTCGTATCTATGAATCGATTGATTAGTTTTTACATAGTATCATACTAAACTACTGTATTGAAATTTTTAGTGTTAATCATGGTTAATCGAGGAAAAAAGGCACGCCTCGGTGCGTAATTATATATGTAGATCAAGAAAGCAAGTTTTGTTTGAATATTGTTCACGGATTATTGAGGTTTTTAAGAGAATGCAATTGAATTAATACATTTCCTATTCACTACCGTAACAACAACATTTTTCATTCCATATAATTAAATTTATTAGTTAGTAGAAAGGACCTGTCCGAGTCAGAGTGATGGTCCATGTAAACAAAAATATAAATAGTGAAAAAAAGATGTTATGATATCAATTGTAAATACCAACGATTGGGATTGATATGTATGATTGACTACAAACTTTGCTCAAAGCTCATATGACCTCATGGGCTTCAAGAATTAAAATGGAATTAATGCATTCTACTATAAATTTTTTGTTGTTGTGTTTGTGGTTTATAGAAGTTCATGGAAAACACGTATGATCTCTATTACTGTGGTAGGGTAAAAATGGCCTGGGGCCCAACCAGGGCCCAGGACGGCTCTCGCTCAAAAAATAAGAAAAACAACAATCCGGCTCGGCTTCGGACCACTACAGGATTGGCACCGAGTCGCAAGTTCGCCCCCACAGAACTGGTCTCCTCGTATTCGACGAGCCCCGATGGCCCTCGGCCTCCGATCCACGACAGCCCCCACGGGTCGTCCGCCCGACCTGGCAAGGAATGAGGATGACCTGGCACAACCTAGGCCATCCGATTCTCCCAGAAGCACAGGAGCCCCATGATCAGCCATGTCAGCTCCAAATACCACCTAGGGCTTTGCCACGTCAGCCCTATACCACTCTTGGCACTGCCACGTCCGCCCTAAACCCCCTGGGCCTCCTGCCATGTCAGGCCCATGGGCTTTCGGGTTCAGACCCGGCCCCCAAGCGGATCCAAACCCGGTTGGAATTCCCAATAAATACCAGACCCTCACCCACCTTTTCAGGTAATCAATCTTTGCCACCTAAATTTTCCTAGTTACTGCTACTCTCTCACAGAGACTGACTAGATCGTCGGAGGGTCCGCCACCGGGATAAACCCCGGTGTTTCAGGACCGTCTGCAGATACTCGAGGCGAGGCCATCCGAGCCGATCCTCAAGCGCCGAAGCGAGCCCCTCGCTCACCGTCCGGCACCGTACTCTTCCCTCGTTACAAATTGAGTCCGAACTCACACCTGGTGCATCCACACTGCGACCAAAAACAAACCGCATCAGGTTGGCGCCGTCTGTGGGAAACCTTTATTCGGTACGAACGACAGTCCGAGCCTCGCCACCGACGCTCTCCCTCGACCCGATCTCCCATGGCTCCCCGAGCCCGAAGATCAGCCCGTTCCGCCCGACCAGACGGGCCTCCTCCCGAGGGGGCCCCCGACGGAGGGCAAGCATCCAATAATCCGGGTGGAAACCCCGGACCCCAACGAAGCGCTTCACGCGTCGCCGAACCCGACCTTCGTCGGGTCATTCAGAACATAAGGGCTAGCCAGGCTAGGGGAGGGACCGCTTCCAACTCGGCCCCGAACCATTCCAGGCCCGCGCAAGGAGACAGGCCGTCGGTACTCAGCCGCATCGGCCGAATTCCTACGCCCCGACCCGACCCTTCCGACCATGGCGCGGTCACCAGGGGCGAGTTCAGAAGCTTCAGAGATGAAATCATGGGGGCCCTCCATGGAGCGCCAAGGTCCGCGACCTATGGCCGACCCCCTCAAATGAGCGAAGGGAGAAGTCACACTCGTGCGCCAACTCCCCCTCCTGAGCGCACAGACGAGGTGCTCCGACGCCTCCTAGAGATGGAGAATCGAATCGAGCGCATCGGCGACGGGAATCCCAACCTAGTCCAAGGACGTGGGCCTTCTCGACCTCCATTTTCCGTCAACATCATAGAAGCAGAGATCCCCCGGAACTTCCGACCTCCGCAGTTCGAGACATACAACGGCGAGGGTGATCCAGCTGATCACATGGAGGGCTTCAAAACTCTCATGATGATTCACAGCGCTTCGGATCCCCTGCTGTGCCGAGCCTTCCCGGCCACCCTCCGGGGTCCGGCCAGGGATTGGTTCTCCAAACTCTCCCCTGGCTCGATCTTCTCGTTCGACCAGCTGGAAGCCAGCTTCCTGGCCCACTTCATCACTAGTCGGAAGGCTGAAAGGACGAGCGCTTCCCTGCTCGACCTCAGTCAGAGGGAGGGGGAGTCGCTCCGTAACTTCGTCAAGAGGTTCACAACCGAGGCATCGTCCGAGGTAGCCAAGAAGCAACGCGGTCGTGCTACATGACCGCCGTCGGAGGGGATGTGTTCCCCCTCGACGCCGTTGAGCTCGAACCCGAAAGGGACGGTCCCGCTCCCGAGCCGGTCGACGAGCTGAAGGAGGTCCCGTTCGACACCGAGGACGACTCAAAATGGTTCCGGGTGAGCCGCTCACTCCCCGAGGACTTGAAGCCAGGCATAATCGCCTGCATCCGCCGCAACATTGACCTCTTCGCCTGGAAGCCCTTCGACATGCCCGGGATCTCCGAAGACTTGATTATGCATCGGCTAAGCGTCATCCCAGACCTAAGCCGGTCGTCCAGAAGAGGCGCAAGTTCGCCCCGGAGAGACAGCAAATTGTGAAGACAGAGGTCGACAAACTCTTGTCCGCTCGATTTATTCAGGAAGTCAGCTACCCCGAGTGGTTGGCTAATGTCGTCATGGTAAAGAAGGCAACCGGGGGCTGGCGGATCTGTATCGACTTCACGGATCTAAATAAGGCATGTCCGAAAGATCCTTTCCCTCTCCCCCGCATCGACGCCTTAATCGACGCAACCTCGGGGCATGAGCTACTGTCCTTCATGGATGCTTTCTCGGGGTACAATCAGATCCGGATGTTTCCACCGAACATCTCCAAGACCTCGTTCGTCACCGACCAGGGTCTGTTTTGTTACCGCGTTATGCCCTTCGGGCTGAAAAACGCCGGAGCCACATACCAACGGCTCGTCAACAGAATCTTCAAAGACCTGATCGGCCGCAACGTGGAAGTCTATGTCAACGACATGCTCGTCAAGAGCCGGGCCGGGCCGGACCACGTCGCCGACCTCGAGGAAGCCTTCGGAGTCCTCCGGCATCACAACATGAGGCTCAACCCGGCTAAATGCGCCTTCGGCGTCTCCACTGGGAAATTCCTGGGGTTCATCGTCAGCCAGCGCGGCATCGAGGCGAACCCCGAGAAAATCCAAGCTATTATTGACATGGCCCCGCCCCGGAATGTCAAGGAGGTTCAGAGGCTTACAGGCCGGTTGGCTGCAATCGGCCGTTTCCTCTCCAAGTCAGGGGAGAAGTCTCTCCCCTTCTTCAAGGCCCTACGCGGAAAAGGGGGCTTCGAGTGGGTACCCGTCAACAAGAAGCCTTCGAACAGCTGAAGCAGTACCTCACCAACCCTCCTCTCCTCAGCAAGCCCGAGCCGGGCGAACCACTATGGCTCTACCTGTCCGCCTCGGATAGCGCCCTCAGTGCCGTCCTCGTCCGAGAAGAAGATGGAGTTCAGAGACCATTGTATTATGTAAGCAAAGTCCTGCTCCCCGCCGAGACGAGGTACGCAAAGATAGAGAAGGTGGCCTATGCTTTGGTCATGGCAGCCCGGAAACTCCGTCCTTACTTCCAGGCCCACTCCGTCCAAGTACTGACCGATCAGCCACTGAAGACTGTCATCCACAAGCCCGAAAACTCCGGCCGCTTAGTCAAGTGGTCAATTGAGCTGAGTCAGTTCGACATCAGCTATCAGCCGAGGACGGCCATCAAAGGGCAGGCCTTCGCCGAGTTCATAACTGAGTGCACCGTTTCCGAGCAGCCCAACGTCGAGGGCTCGGATCCGACCTGGAAGGTCTTTGTCGATGGATCATCCTGCGAAACGAGGAGTGGGGCGGGCGTCATCCTTCATGGCCCCGACCAATTCCTACTTTAATACTCCCTCCGTCTCAACTTTCCGGCCTCCAACAACGAGGCGGAATACGAGGCCATGATCGCCGGGTTGACCCTAGCACACCGAGCCGGAGCTAAGCAAATCCGGGCCTTCAGCGATTCTCAGCTCGTGGTCAATCAGATCACCGGAGAATACGAAGCTCGCGATGATCGCATGGTGAGGTATTTGGCGGTGGTCCGACGTCTAGCATCCTTCTGCCACTCCACAGTCACTCGAGTCCCTAGGGAGCAGAACGCTCAAGCAGACGCGTTGTCAAAACTCGCCTTTTCCTCCTTCGAGGGTCTCGACCAAACGGTACTCATCGAAATTCATATTGAAGCCGAGTATCAACGATCAAGACCAGGAGGCAATGTGTGTCCAAGACGGTACCAGTCCAGACGACTGGACCACTCCCATCCGGAGATTCTTAGTCAGTGCTGAGCTTCCTGAAGACCGGGTCGAAGCTAGACGAGTCAGGGTCCGAGCTGAAAGGTTCGTCATGATTGACGACGTCCTCTTCAAACGCTCATACACCTTGGCCGACGGCAAACCATACCTCCGCTGTCTCACCAGCGACGAGGCCAGCTACGCACTAAAAGATCTTCATGAGGGGATCGGCGGATGCCACATGGGGAGCAGGACACTCGCTCGGAAGGCCCTGAATCAGGGGTACTATTGGCCGACCATGCTCCAAGACTCGCAAGACCTAGTCAAGAGGTGCGGCCCATGCCAAAGGTTCTCCCCTATCAAGAGGCTTCCTCAAGCCAATCTCCGATCCCTGACTAGCCCTACGCCATTCGCCATGTAGGGCATGGACCTTGTGGGCCCCTTCCCCGTAGCGGTAGGGCAAAAGAAATTCTTGATAGTCGCCATCGACTACTTCACCAAGTGGCTTGAAGCCGAGCCTCTGTCCGGCATCACCGAGCGCCAAGTACAACAATTCTTTTGGAAGAACATCATTTACCGGTTCGGAATCCCTCGGGTCCTCGTCACGGACAACGGAACCCAATTCCAAGGTCAGAACTTCCAAACTTTCTGCGCAGACATCGGCATCCAGCAACGTTTCTCCGCTATTTGCCACCCTCAGTCCAATGGCCAAGCGGAGAACGCGAACAGGCAAATCCTCGACGGCCTCAAAAAGCGCCTCGACAGTTCCCCCAAAGGGCTGTGGGTCGAAGAACTGCCTAGCGTGTTATGGGCGCACCGAACCACCAAGAGGATCCCCACGGGGGAGACGCCGTTCAATCTGACCTATGGGACAGAGGCAGTTATCCCCGTCGAGGTCGGCCTGCCTTCTCCCCGTATCATGGCCTTCGACGAAGCTGACAATTCGTCCGACCTAAGGGCCAACCTGGACCTCGTCACCGAGGTCAGAGAGAAGTCTTCAATCCGAAGAAGCATCTACCAACAACGGATCGAGAAGTTTTACAACAAGAAGGTCCGCCCCACAAGCATCAAGGCGGGGGACCTCGTGTTACGAAAACTGTCCGTCTCCGACCCAACCAAGAAAAGGAAATTGGCTCCCAACTGGGAAGGCCCATACCGGGTAGTCGAAGCCGTACGCCCTGGTACGTACCGACTGGCAGATATGGACGGCCGGCTGATCAGCCGACCCTGGAACGCCGAGCACCTAATGAAGTTCCTGGAAGAGCGAACATAGGTTCTAGCTTGGCTAATGTAAATAATATTTTTTGTAAGCTTTCATGTGTAAAGGGCCGTTTTAGCGACCCTCCCTATCATATATGAAAGAAATCTCTTTGTGTCAAACTCCGAACGCCTCGGCAGCCCCGACCTAACACCGGACAATGGGATCGGCACCCGAGTCCTCACTTCGGTATCGTCCCCAGCGTCTCGGTAGGTCCGACTCGGCTTCAGGACAGGGAGTCTCCCTAACGCCCCGTGCCGATCCCTCACGGATCGACGGGGCCGAACCTCACCTCCGCCATCATTCACTGCACTATTGACCAGAGCAAAGAATGAAAAGAATTCTTTATTCATACTCCCGTATTAGTTCTGAAAAAACAAACAAAGACCGTTACAGGACCACTCCGCTCATCTCCAACAAAAGGAAATCACTCTTAGGACCCCTCGGGTCCGACGGATGGCAATCCCACGCCGACCGAACGACTTGGATCTCTCTCCTCGTCAAGATGGTCCTTGGGGGCCGCCACGGTCGACCCACCGGCCACGGAGCTCTGGGCATCCCCCGGTCGAACATGCTCCAGCAGCAGCAACGCCGAGGGAACCCCCTCCGTTCGCAGGCCTCCCAAACAAAAGGCCGTCCTCGTCCCTGACACTCCGAGCATCGTCTTGTAGCGGTGTATCTCCATTTCCTTCTCCACAATGACATCACGAAGTAGCCTCTCAGACGAGGGCCTCTGCACCGATGCACTAGACATGGTGTATCCAAGACCGGCGCCTCCGAGGTCCCGATCCACCATCGCTCTCTTCAGCCGGTTCGCTTCCGCACTTAGGGCTTCAGACTTGTCCCGATAATAGTTGAAGGCGGCATCCTGATCACAAGCCCCTTTGCGATAGCGAACCAGCGTGGCCTCCAGGGCCTTGATCTTACTCCGGAGCCACGCCACGTCTGAGCGACGGGGGTCCGCCTCGGGAAGGGGAGCCGTAATCTATAAGAGAACCAGCCATCACTCAAAACACATCGGCAAAAATGGTTCGGAAAAATCCGATTACAAAAGACTTGGCCAATCAAAAATCCTCTTTTATAAATGGAATTACTTCATACAAAAAATGCGGTGGCCAGTCCGCGGTAGGCAAATACAATCTAGAGATGGAAAAAGAAAGACAAAACTATACAACTTATTTTCCCACCTCAGCATCGGCCGGGTTCACGGGGAGGTCGGCAGCCGTACCATCAACGGGCCCTTCTTCATTAGGGGTCTTCGGTGTCCCCTCGACCTCCATGTCGTAGTCGAAGTTGGACAGGTCGATGGTCGGGTAGAAGTGCCTCACATGACTGAGGGCCTTTGCATAGCACTCGTCCTGGGCCTTGATCACCATGTTCTGACCCGCCTCAGTCAACTCCTCCCTCTCCTTTGCGAACCTCTTCTTCAGAGCCGCCATCTTCTTCCCCCATGCCGCCTCCTTGGTGTCGAACTCGGTCTTCATCTTCTGCTCCCTCTGGTGCGAGCCCTCGAGTTCGATCTTCATCTCCTTCATCTCTTGCAGGGCCTTGTCAGCCCGGTCTCGCTCCCGCTCCAAGGCCGCCTCATAAAGGCCTCTCACGTGGGCCCCCTGCACGGTCGCCTGACCAAGCACTACTAAGAAAACTTCCTTTATGAAGTGATCACAAGGCAAGCGGGGTCGGTAGACTTACCAGCACATTAGCCTGCGCGAGGCGCGTGTACGCATCCTCCAGGGTCTCGGCATTCATTTCCGCGCGGTCCCGGGGGGTCGCCAGCTTATCCGCCACCTCGACGGCCTGGCGCCCTCGGGTTAGGCAGTCACCCTCACGGATCGACCAACCCGGCACCCACGATCGCCGCAACCTCTCCTCTACCTCTGACCCCACCAGGGGACCCTTCCCCTTATCAAGATCATCTGCCTTGCCCTGGTCCGAGCTCTTCCGAGCAACCGCCACCTTGCATGTTTCCGAGCGCGTCCTCTTTGCCGGAGGCTCGTCTGGGACCTCGGAGACCACCTGGGACGACCCCCTCGTCTTCATTGCGTCGCCCTTCGTCTCGGCCTTCTGCTTCTTCATGGCGAGCCTCTTTGCCTTGATTGATTCGGGATCCTTACCTGCGAAAAGATCCATTAAGAACAATGAGCGCAAAAGAACAACAAGACCGAGAGAAAAGAAACAACTACATACAAAGCACGGCCGGGCTCAGTCCGACGCTCGCCAGGTGACCCTCCGTCACCTTCGGCCAACTGATACTGTGCGACAGACGGAGGCACTCAACGAACCTCCACTCCTCGGCCGTCAGGTCCCTCGGCCTCGGCGCTTTGAAGCTCGGCTTATAATGGTTCCATCGAGTAGGGATGTCCCAAGGCTCCTCACTCCGGATCACCAAATATTTTTTCTTCCACTCCTTGATAGAGTCCGGGTGACCGTGGACGACCTTCCCCTTACTCCGAGGCGAGATATAATAAACACCCTCCGACTCCCCCGACGAACTGATCCCCAGCATCGCCCGGAACACGCCCAACCGAAGGGGCACCTTCTGCTCCTCGCACAACAGCACGAAGCAGATGATCTGCTTCCAGGAGTTCGGCCCATACTGCATCGGCGCCAGGGACGCCCAATTCAACACCTCCCGAACAAACGGATGGACCGGCAGCCTCAGTCCAGACATGAAGGCATCCACTGGGAAGACGCAGTACCAAGCAGGCAGGGGGTCGGTCGGGCGCAGGGTAGAGTTCGGCAACATGAGCTCGTAGCCGGACCCTATATGGTACGCCAACTGCAAAGCCTCCAAGTCACCAGCCTCCAAGATGGTCGGGAGCGTGTCCATCTTCACCCTCTTCCGGCTCGGGGAAGACGGCTGGACCCCAAAAAGCTCCTTATCGGAAAGGTCGTCGGGGTACCGACGGAACGGCTTCGGTTGTACGGGCGACCCTATCATTAAGTTGCGGTGAACGGGCGCCTGGCTCGAGCCACCGGTCCTCGACCCCTTCTTCTTCGGAACCCTCTTCTTCTTGGCTCTTTCCGGCGATGGGGTAGATAATCGCCCCAGACCGGTCGGCGTGGAGCTCGAACCCACACCCTGACCTGTGGATCTCCCCCCCGCACCTCCTATCCGAGCCCCTTCGGCTTCACTCTCTTCTGGGCCACCCTCCTCTTCGGAAGTCGACTCTAGAATCTGGACTTCGTCCGAACTGTCGCTCGCCTCCTCAGATTCGCTACTCTCCACCACAAAAGGGTTCCGGGAGCGTAACGGCCTCACGTTGTATACCGGCTCCTCCTCGCATACTGGCTCCTCCCACGAAGTCGAATCGGAAGGCTTCACATCGTGTACCGACTCCCCCTCGCACACTGGCTCCTCCCACGAAGTCGATTTTGAGGCAAGTTTCACTTCCCCCCTCGACGCCGACGCCGACGAGCCAGACTGAGCCCTAGACATCTGTGCCTAACAAAAGAAACCTACAAACTAACCTTTAAGTTGTCTCGGACTGACGAGCCTGTGCCACTAAACAGTCAAGCCGAGCGCTGAAGTGTTTGATTTCTTTTTAAGAAGACGGCAGAAGAGAAATGAACAGAATGGGGAAGAGGGGGGTGGGTATTTATAGAGAGAGAGGTGACGCCTCGATTTTCGCATTACTGTTCCTCGAATAGCGCGCGTCTTCCACCAATAGAATCGCGCCACGTCATCCTCGAAACTGGCGCTGCTGACGTCACCTAGCGCCGGTTGGAGACCACACAGAGGTCGGTTCGGATGAAGTGTTCGGCGGAGAATTTTTTTTACTAAAGATTTAAGGCGCCGTCCTTAGACAGGCGCCCCGAGATCCAGGGCTCGGTCGGCTCCCCTCTCACCCGCGATGGCCGATGGACCACCCTTGCTGTGATCAAACCCGCTGTGGGGAGAGGGGTATTTATAACCTCCCCCATAGACCGGCCATTATGACATTGGGAAAGCCAAACGACGGAAGCCCATGCACCATGCATTTATTAGGCGGCGCCATTAATGCCCCTAGGAAATTGGAACATTGTACAGATCCCGGAGCGCCTTCAATGCTCCGCGAAGACATCAGGTTGGCCGGCTCAAACCTTCTAAGGGACAACAATTCGCCATCACCCTTGCCGACCCATAATCCCTCGCCAGCTCAAGGTTCGGTCTAGCACCAGGGTAGTCTTCTCAGGAAGGCTCAACGGTTCGCCATCACCCTTGCTGACCCATAATCCCTCGCCAGCTCGAGGTTCGGTCTAGCACCAGGGTAGTCTTCTCGGGAAGGCTCAACGGTTCGCCATCACCCTTGCCGACCCATAATTCCTCGCCAGCTCGAGGTTCGGTCTAGCACCAGGGTAGTCTTCTCAGGAAGGCTCAACGATTCTCCATCACCCTTGCCGACCCATAATTCCTCGCCAGCTCGAGGTTCTGGCTAGCACCAGGGTAGTCTTCTCAGGAAGGCTCAACGGCTCGCCATCGCCCTTGCCGACCCATAATCCCTCGCCAGCTCGAGGTTCGGGCTAGCACCAGGGTAGTCTTCTCAGGAAGGCTCAACGGCTCGTCATCGCCCTTGCCGACCCATAAACCCTCGCCAGCCCGAGGTTCCGTCTAGCACCAGGGTAGTCTTCTCAGGAAGGCTCAACGGCTCGCCATCACCCTTACCGACCCATAAACCCTCGCCAGCTCAAGGTTCGGTCTAGCATCAGGGTAGCCTTCTCATGAAGGCCCAGCGATTCGCCATCCCATTTCCACGACCATAAACACTCCTCCACGGCTAACTCCCGCACCCCTGCAGGAGTGGGGGGCTTGTGTGGTAGGGTAAAAATGGCCTGGGGCCCAACCAGGGCCCAGGACGGCTCTCGCTCAAAAATAAGAAAAACAACAATCCGTCTCGGCTTCGGACCACTACAGGGTCGGCACCGAGTCGCAAGTTCACCCACACAGAACTGGTCTCCTCGTATTCGACGAGCCCCGATGGCCCTCGGCCTCCGATCCACGACAACCCCCACGGGTCGTCCGCCCGGCCTGGCAAGGAATGAGGATGACCTGGCACAACCTAGGCCATCCGATTCTCCCAGAGGCACAGGAGCCCCATGATCAGCCATGTCAACTCCAAATACCACCTAGGGCTTTGCCACGTCAGCCCTATACCACTCTTGGCACTGCCACGTCCGCCCTAAACCCCCTGGGCCTCCTGCCATGTCAGGCCCATGGGCTTTCGGGTTCAGACCCGGCCCCCAAGCGGATCCAAACCCGGTTGGAATTCCCTATAAATACCAGACCCTCACCCACCTTTTCATGTAACGCCCCGAATCCCAAATACACTGAATTCGAGATGTTCTACAGGATCTTTTCACTTTCTTAGCACACTTTTACAGGGAAATTAAAACTTTGCATCATACATCAGAGTTTACATCATAATTACATCTTTCTTTTGCACAGCGGAAGTAAAATACAACAATTTGATACAAGTACAACAGCTTGATAAAATCTTTAAGCATCCATCTCTTTAATCTTTAGCATAACATTTACCTGCATGTTAGACTGTGGGTACGTCAGTTTATTCAACCGACGATCATTATACACGGCCGTCCTCGCTTCGCCGGAAAATAGTATAACTTAACATTTCATATTTAGCAAACACAAACTTGTCACATTTCAAACTAAAGGGACTACCCTATTGATGTCGTGTTGTGATTGTGCACTTAGTCCTTAATGCAGTTAATTATATGACACTAATGCACACTTGTTCGGATTCTATGCATCCCATACTACATAGGTCCGAGGGCAAGCCCTTATTCGTTCTTCATCTTTGATAGGGTTCAATCCCCCGTTATGCCTTAAACTACTACTGTAACTACGGTAGTGTCTTAGATGTCCTATGATCTATGAGCCCATGTCCAGGCAGCCTGGAGGGGAATCCCACGCACTGTCACGACGCATCGAGCAGGCAACCTATGGACAATTCAGCCTCCGCCATGGAACAATGCACCACCCATAGCCACTCGAACATCCCACGAGCGTCGCCACCGGGACGATAATTCCGGAGTAGCGCCCACGCACTGTCTTGACGCATCAAGCAGGCAACCTGTGAATCGCTCTCACACCGCTATCCGTTGGCCCTCATACTCGTGTTTTTCTTCTACTTTCATCACATCTCCACTATGTACTAGTCCTTAGTTTTATTTAAAAATCATGAACAAAATAATCACTAGAGTTAGCCTCTCCATCAACCGGACTTATTCATTTATTTCAACATGACCAACCTTGGTCTAATTTCAATTCAATTCATCTTTCTCAATGCCGGGGAGACTTAGCTACTCTATTTCAAATTTCATTTCACAATCTTTAACTCCTGACAATTTCCATGTCGAGTTTCATACTCATTCTTTTTCAATTCATGATTACACTTTATTCACAAGTCCACGATGAATACTTTTAATTCAAGAGTTCATAAAGAAAACAATTCATGCTCATAGCCAACAATTTCTTTTCCTTTTTCATAAAATCATGGTTTTAATTTCATAACTATACATGAATTTATACAACTTCATAAAATCACATTTCAACCTTCATATTTCATATCTTGCACAATACTCATAATGAAAATAAATAAAATCATGTCACGCCACAAGCACTTATGCCAATTACTTTATAATAGCCTATCTTTATAAGTTATAAAAATCCACAAGTGTATATCTCATAACCAAAGCTCCATTTATGCCTTTTATTCACAAACCATATTGTATTTCATTCTAAAAATACCCAAATCACTCTTAGAAAATTCCTTGTATTTTTATGAGAATTACCATATTTATTTCATAATTTTTGGACTTCAAAAACACCCAAAAAAATAATTTTTTCCTATATGCCGAAGGCAGGAATCGAACCAGGCGCCGCACAAAGACCAAACAGAGCTCCGACCACTAGGCCGTTCGCCAGTCACGTCATATGAGCGACTGGGGTATATTTATACCCTGAGTTCGCTGCTTACTGTTTTTAGGGTAAATTAACAAAAGAAGTGTTCGGCCTGGGATTCGAACTGTGCGACACAGAGAAACCAACCGGGGTCCCGACCACCTGAGCCACTGGCTCGGGTTGTCACTAACCCAAATAAAATCCCATTTGTATTATTTTCGTACTGTTTTAAAAATAACTCGATATTCAATAAGCCATAGCTTCTTATTACTTTAGTAAAATTTTATAAAAACTTCCAGATTAAATCCTCAGTCATAAAAGTTCATACCAGTAAAATAATATAATTTTTGGTGCTAATGAAATGTATTTTTCACACACAAAAATCCAAAATTAATTCATTAAACTACAAAATTTGCATTTTCGACATTGCCATATAATTAATCTACTAGTCTTTTTATTCACTAATTTCATGGTGATAATTTACTGATATTATTTCTTAATTCAACCATCACATATAATTCCCATAGTCCACATTCATATCAACATGAAGGTCCATCTATCACAATTAACAAGTGTACATTATGTCTCTAATCATAATAACAACACTCTTAATTTAACTTAATCATTATCACAACTTTACACTAGTAAACATGGGGCAATCTACACACAATTTAATCTTAACATTAGAGCCATATAAGTTAATCAATACATTTCAATCAATTCACATGCTAACTACTCAATTTAAGTGGGCTCTTTATAATATTTTTCATGCATCTTTAATGGTGTAAAATTAACATGGATCTACTTTAGAAATATAAAATGTTTCACCCACCTCAATTGGAGAGAAACACAAACAAAAGTAATCGAATCCTTGTAGATGAAAGCACCACCTCCTAGCCAAAAGCGCTCAAGCTCCAAGCCTCCAAGCCCATGCCGAATGCTTCCTTCAAGCTCCAACCGATTGCCTCTTGATGATGCCGGCCACTCCAAGCACACAAAAACCCACACAACTCTCTTATCTTTTATAACTCCCACAATAATAATAATACTATAACTTAGAAATACACTTTGCATATGAAAAGTTAGCCATGAGGGGGGGGGGGGGTATTTATACAAAAAAATGAGGGGAATGGAGGGCTAAGATCATCTTGGTGGTTGCAAAATGAAAGGCTTAGATTCAAGTAGGAGTTAGGAAAACTACCCACTTCCTTGAAACTACCCCCATGTTCTCCACACCAAAAATTCAATTTTCCCTCCCAAAAGAATGCTACCGGCCCAAAATAGAGAGTGTGCATTTGCACGTGTACGTGTAGTGCACGTGCATGCAACTAGGCCAATTTGTACATTCTAAAATTGTATAAAAATAATTTTGTTTAAAAAAGTCTTCTACATGACAAGTTTAATTAAAATAAATTAATTCATGGGCTTTCTTTTTGGGCCAAAAATAATTTATAAAAATAAATAAAATAAAATGTTTTTGGGCTTTTTAAGAAAAGGCTTTTTAGTTAAATCAAATAAGGCTTTTAAAGAAAGGCTTTTGTACTAAAATAATTTGAGAAAAATATATTAAATAATTATACACATTATGATAAAATAATTCAAACAAAATATTGCACGTGCACAACACGTGCAAAATAAATAATTTTTCATTAATTGAAAAATCAGGGTATTACATTTCAGGTAATCAATCTTTGCCACCTAAATTCTCCTAGTTACTGCTACTCTCTCACAGAGACTGACTAGATCGTCGGAGGGTCCGCCACCGGGATAAACCCCGGTGTTTCAGGACCGTCTGCAGGTACTCGAGGCGAGGCCATCTGAGCCGATCCTCAAGCGCCGAAGCGAGCCCCTCGCTCACCGTCCGGCACCGTACTCTTCCCTCGTTATAAATTGAGTCCGAACTCACACCTGGTGCATCCACATTGCGACAAAAAACAAACCGCATCAATTACCGATGTTGTTTTGTTATACTTTTATTTTAGATTTTTATGTTTTACCCTTTTTTTAATACAATTTAGAGGAAGTATTATTAATAATGCCTTAATTTATAATAATGAAACACCATTTTTGCTTTTAAATTATGATTGGTTTTTTGTTATATTATGAAATTGTATTAGTTTGGTATATGTTTTGTTCAAGGGGTTCCTAATTCCTCACTTAAATATGCAGGTTCAGTAATTTTCGTTGTTGTTGAAATTTCTATAATTTTACGTCATGTTCTTTTCTCATATCCTACCTTTAGTCCATTCTTTCATGCGCTCACAAAATATTTTAAGATTAAAAATAAAAATAACAAAATTTTTTATTTTAAATATATTTTTTTTTGGGTGGGGGGGGGGGGGGGGATACAAACATCGGTCATATGGATTTGCCCAAAGGAGCATTGTGACAAAGATATGTGTGTTTCTATCCTAACTAACGTTGTTCAGTCTGTTCATTTCCTTTTGCCTACATTGTGACATTGTAGGAGAATAAGGGCGATGACAGAGAAAATATTCCACATATTCAAATTGGCACAAGAAAGTAAGTTATGGCAGTCCTTTCATCAATTTGCTTGGTTTTAGTTCTTTAGTTGTATTTATTATCAACTTTACTTTGATTTTGTAAAAATACTCGATGACTGAGACATGTGGTTGGGTTCATTTTCAAGGTATGTACTTCGAAATGCTAATATACTAATATCAATATTTTAGGTCAAGCAGAAATTTTAGAATTTTTATTTTAGATATCAAGAGTGTCAAATTCAGGTTATATTTACCGAACTTTATTAGTTTTTGAGATTATTTTTTAAATTTTATGTAATTATATATTACTTTTTTAGTTTTATAATTTTTTGTTATTCTATATAATTTTATGAGTTTCTCAAAACTATTTTAGGTTGTGCAATCAAAATGAGGAATTAACATTTATCAACACGTGCGGTACACACTTTTTCATTAAAAAATATAAAAGCCTTAAACCTATAAATATGGAACTTAATTACTAGAATTGTGCTTTGCTCATTAAGTGTTCGATGAAATGTCTGTGTAGCACACAATGTGTTTGTGAAAAAATAGTTTTGGAATTTTCTGCTTAACTAAATTAATTGTATCTATGTATGGTGTATGTACTAAATTTTGAAACCCTAATTTACTAACTCATTTTATTTCCATTTTCTAATTTGTGTTTTTGAAATATTGAAATATGAATTTTTGGAAGAGTACGGGTTGACGATGGGGATGACTGCAGTATCGGATCCAATAACGAGATTTGATAAGGAGGTAGATGGCAGAGAGTAGGGTGAGGTGAACGGAGAGGTGGAGGAGGAAGTTGTCGCTGCTGTCGAAGATAGCAGAGACATGAGAGATGAGGAATAAGACATTTGATAAGATGTGAATTTGTGAGAGGAACATGAGAGAAGGGAGGATTAAGATGAGATGGGTCAAGGCCTGAGTGTTGCCGGTCATGTTGTATAAACAGGACTGGCTTGAGTTCCCGAGGGCTCAAGGCGAACTTCCGAAATGCCCCCCCCCCCCCCCCCCCCCCCCCCCCAAGTAAAAACAAAACAAAACATGTATACAAAAAAATGTGCACATTGTTTAAAGCAAAATATGCAGCATATATATCAATGAATAACAAGTTCACTCATAAGCATCATATAGATATGCAAAATTAAGTCAAAATATTTAAAATAAAGGCTCAAATAAGTATTTTTGGGGCCCCGATAACAATAATTTTGTTACACGCAAAATACATGTCTATATTTACAAGGAAAGTATAAATTTGGGTCCACTAAAATTCCAAAAACGCCGGGGTCTTAAGGCGGCTGCCTCACCCACCTCAAGGGTGGGCCTGCCCCTGTATATACAAAGGCCGAGCGCAATTTTTTTGATAAATTTCACTAAACCATATATTTGAAGAGTTAATTTTTTTCAATTTTTCTTAATTTTTTAAAATTTATATATAATTTTATGAGTTTATTAAAATTATTTTAGTCTGTGCATGTATTGTATAGATACGGAGATGAGATGACGGGTCGGCCCACCAACTTGGCGAGGAATCTGTTACCCTCTCTCCATGTCAAGCTCAATCATGAAGGCTACCAATTTACTCGCCCTTCCCACTACTCTCCAATTTCCCGCCCAAATCCCTTTTTTTCGGCCTTACCAAATCACAAAATTAGGGTTTCATCTACGACGAATCCATTGCTATAGCAGCAGCAGCAGCAGTAACGAGATTAGACGAATGGAGAATCGCGTTGTAGTGAAGGAGAAGATCGATTTGACGGCGAAGGAGGAGCAGATCTTCCATCGCCTTCTCGACGTACTCCGCCACTTCCGATTGGATACCCAGCTCCGCGTCGCCGGCGGCTGGGTTCGCGATAAGGTCCAAAAATCGCTTCTTTTGTATTTCTCCTTCATTCAGTCTCGTTTGATTTGGTATTTGGACTTCGAGAGTACATGGGTTTCGGGTTTGATTTGGTTGGAGAAGAAGGTGAATTCTCTAACATGGGTGTATTGGATTGAGATTTCAAAAGATTTTAAAAGAATTGAAAATTTCAGTATTTAATGGTTTTATGGGGAAATCACTTAAAACTTTTACTGGGATTTATAAGGATTTTTAAATAGTTTGATGGAATTTTTATTATGAATTTGATGGAATTCGAAGGAATTCGATGACAATTGAATTTTCATAAACTTTATAATTAGATCATTTTCTACACAAAATTGTCATTCTCATAAGAGTAGTACGAATAAACAGCAAGGCACCTCGCAAGTCATTGACATAAATCATCACATAAATAACCTTTTAACTGTTGAAAACCAAATATGTTCATTATCAACTGAAATCATAGATCATAAATGTATCAAAAGAAAAATCAAATCTAGTAATGTAAAAGCATATATAGTCACTTAGTAAGATTGAATTGATGTTCGGTAATCTCTTTGCTCATCTTTGAGAAAAAACTTGTAGATAGCGAGTCTAACTTTGATTTTTTTGTTAAATTGACCTACAAAGAAAAATCATAATCAGACTCGTTATCTCAAACAGCGAGTCTAGTACAACTACGCTCGCTGTTTCAAACAACGAGTCTTACTTTGATATTTTTTCTTCAAGTTTTTTTCTCTATGTTGTAGGAAAATACCTAAGCCTACACATGCTATCTCAAACAGTGACGATATTTTCACCCCACTCGCTGTCATTTTGGTAAATACTTTGGAAAGTGGGTCAGTTTGGTAAAAAAATTCGAACTGACAGTAACATTGCAACAAACTCAAACAAATATGAACATGTTGTGATGGTTGTCAGTGGACTACTATATCATTTGTATGGTAGTGCACTATAACTGATCAGCTGCTTCGTATACCAGTGTCATTGCTTATGACTGCCTTGTATTCCCAAGTAACTACAGGGATACAGGGAAAATTTGCCAGGGTGGTACACCACTTGTAGTGTATCGGTAGTACCTTCAGCACTTCCGAGAACATAAACTAGGCAAATCATCAGCACGAAAAAAAAAGACATTCCAGTCAAACAACCTTTTGCTAAACTACTACCAATACCAAACATAAATATAAATAAAAAGTAGCTTCGTCGGTTGTCATCACAAAAGCATCCAAGTCTTTCATAATGACCCTTCGCACAGTAAAATAATCAAACCAAACTATAGCAAGAGATCCGATCCATAATGCCTGCGTTTCAAGGTTTACCCAGACATCGACTACAAAATTTGGCAGGATGTGATGGATAAATAGTAATACTAAGCTTTGAATTGCCATCCTCACAAATGAACCAGCCTCGAAATAGAAAAAAAAAAGTTTAATAAGATTATTAAGATAAATAGATAAACTTATAAACCTATTAAATGGGCATGTAAATACAATGAAAAAAACCCTCAAATCAATCAATCACAGGAGATCAGCAACATCTGACGGTAGTTCTTCAACCACCACGTTGTAGAATTTCTGGATGTCAAACAACATCCTCTAATCATCACGAGTGACAAAGTTAATAGCAACACCCTTCCTACCAAAAAGTCCACTCCGTCCGATACGGTGAAGGTAGTTCTCTGGCTAGGTTGGCAAATCATAGTTGATAACCAAAAAAACTTGTTGAACATCAATCACAGATTTCGGCGAGGTGGTTTGGGGGATTTCGGCGAAGATTTCTGAGAGGGGGGGGGTCGCAGCCGGCGGGGTGGTTTGGGGGATTTCGACGAGGATGGTTTGGGGGATTTCGGGGTTTGGGGGATATCGGAGACGGGATGTTGAAGGAGAAGATAATGGTTTGGGATTTCGAAGAGGATGGTAGGGATGTTGAAGGAGAAGAAGATGAACAGCAGAACAAAATTGTGAAGGGTGAATGCAATTATGGGGAAGGAAGAACGTCTAGAAAGAATCACAAATGGCTTGAAAGTTTCTACAGAGAAGATGAGAATTGCAAAAGCTTTTGGTATTTATACCTCAAACCCTAAATTCCATCTAAATCCTCCAAATTCTCAATTCTACCAAAATCAATAACTTTTTGAATATACCGATAATTGAAATAGGTTATTTAAAATCTCAATTGAATACACCGAGAATTGAATAAAATCATTTAAAGTCTCAATTGAATACATTGTGACTTTTATAAATTCCTTTACAATCCTAATTGAATACACTAGAATTTTCACATTCTTTTAAATTCTTTTCAAATTCCAGTCTAATACACCCCTGTAAGCTTTTTGATCTGTTTTTTGGATGTTGCTCTTTTGTACAGCTTTTGGGTAAAGATTGCTATGATATCGATATTGCACTTGACGACATGATGGGTCGTGAGTTCTGTGAGAAGGTCAACGAGTACCTGCTATATGCGGGTGAGGAGCAGGCAGGAATAGGAGTTATCCAATCGTAAGTTGGAGAGCTTCCTTTTGTCAATTTCGGTTGGGTTACTTGTTTGTTGTTGTATATCTTGTAGGTGCAGGGCCGGCCCAACCCCTGAGACCGGTGAGGCGGCCGCCTCAGGCCTCCGGATAATTTGCAATTTTAGAGGCCTCAAATTTGTACTATCCTTGTAAATATAGGCATATATTTTACGAGGTTTTTTTTTTTTTTTTGCTATTAGGGGCCAAAAAATAAATATTTGGGGCTTTAGAATTTTGTTTAACTTATTTGGGTTTGGACTTGATTGAATTTCATGCTTTAAATTTGGGTGATTTAAAAACAAATCCACATTCAAATCAATAGAAACTCAAACCCGAGACCTACATTCAAATTCAAATCCGAAACCTGAATCCCGAAACCCGAAACCCACATTTTAAAACAAACCCTCTTTGGCTCTTTCTTCTCAGTCATTCGATGATATATATTTTGCATATTTTTCTTTGAACAATGTGCAATTTTTTGTATAAATGTTTTTTTTTAATGTATGGGGAGCCCATTTCGGGTGTTCGCCTCGGGCCCCCGGGAACTTAGGGCCGGCCCTGTGTAAGTGTAATGTTTACATTTGCAGGTACTACTACTGTGGTGGGTTTCTCATAATTTTTAAACAAGATTAATAATTAAACATTTAAGTAGTAGTTGATACATGTATGTTAACAATCTATGCCAGTGAGGAAGACCCAAAAGAACAAAGTGTTCAGTTGGATCAGGGGGCAGATCCAGCATTTTTACCATATTGGGTTTAAATATTAATAGAAAAATATAATTTAAGATGAACTCCAGAAAGAAATTCATCAACAGGAATCCCATTAACTTAAAGGTTGATTTAATCATAAAATATAATAGAAAAGGTTTTTCTTTTTGGCAAAACTATGTGGGATCAGCTGTCCCCACACTTGACAATGTAGGGTCTGCCTCTGGTTGAATATTTCTATTAGTGGTTTTCTATTATTTTCTTTAACACATTAAGAAGATTGGTACTATTAGCAGGATTGTATTGCTTTTGGAGGAAGTGGAACTAATCTCATACTGGATCAAAGGATATGTTTTAGTCAATGATCCAATACTAGTGAAAAATATGGACACTTTTGTTCCTTACTGTCTAAATGTCAAAGGGTGTAGTGCACGAAAGCGAGGAACTGTAGCTGTATCGGTATTGATCTCAGTAGTCATGTTCTGTGAGCTGACGATAGAGAAATATTCTGGCGAGGAGAGTGATGGAATTAATCACCCAAATATATAACTCTATATTGATTGTAAGAAATTATATTTTAATATATGTATTTTAATCTATATAATTTAATTTTAGATTATAAAAAACATTAAAATATATACGGGTAACCTCTCTGAAATTAAAATGCGCCTTTTAAAATTGAAAACTGCATGCTATTTGTGTAACCTAAATTATATTATAAAATCAACCAAGGTTTTTTTATGTCAAGCATCTGTGAAAGATATGATGATATTTTTTTTTGTTTTCCTTCTCATTCATCATGCATGTTTCCTTGTGTATTTTGTGCAGTAATCCTGATCAGTCCAAACACTTGGAAACTGCAAGGATGCGCATATATGATACATGGATTGATTTTGTCAACTTACGATCCGAAACATATGCGGAGAACAGCCGAATACCTACAATGGTATCATCTTCTTAACGTGTTATTTTACTTTATATATTAATGATTCAACAGCTAACATTGTACAAGTTTTGTTATTAGTTTACTCCTTTACCGTCGCGCATTAACTTAATGGTTTCTTCTTTACATTTGTTCTGTAACCTGTTTTTGAAATTAACATTCATCAATGCCTATGAACTTTCAAGATGTGTTTTCTTTATGCTAATGCTAACAAACAAGGTGTCATCAGATTATAACCACCTTGCTATGCGAGTCAAAAAATGGCTTTATACTGTACTTCTTGGGCATTTGCAGCATCATTGTCTTGTTACACTTTTGACAAAGTATTGCTGAGATTAAGTTCACCGTTCAATTTTTTAGTGATGGAAGGAAATGGTGACAACAGGAGATGTTTTAGTGCTGCCTGGTGAGTTATTTTGCTTTAGTAGTATAAACGTTTATCGTGATTCGCGATAAAATATGCAGAATAATATAGGAAGAACTCATACTTGAACCAAAACCATAATCTTGAATCTTGATAAATAAATTTATGGAAAACACTAAAGATTTGAGGGAATGAGCGTAAAGATGGTATTAAGAGAGGAAACAAAGCTTGGGAAGATTTTTCTTATTCTACACATTCACATAAGAATTAGTAACAAAGGGGGAGATGAATCTTAGAGTAAATCAACTGACTCATCGGTAGAATAAACATGCTTACAGCAAGATGGTTGCTCTTCTAAATAGATGAAGCTTACTTCACCTTTGAGCTCTTGACCTTTTGAATTATTTATAATCACAAAGACGATAACCAAAATATGGCACTTAATGATTCTTCACCAAAAAAAGAAGATTATTCTTCATTGAATACTTCAACTTTTCTTTCATTTTTTCCCTCCTAATAATCATTGAAATACGGTTTTTCCGATTATTGAAGTTCATATCACGGTTTTAAAGATCGGATGATCCCGATTTGATCCGGTCGATACAGATCGTTTTTCAAGGGGTCGATCTTATACAACTCCAAAATATTGGAATCAGTGAGATAACTTAGGGTGCGTTTGTTTTGATATTTTGAATAGAGTATTCTGAATAGAGTATTCTGAATTGAGTATTCTGAATAGAGTTATTCTGAATATGAGTTTAAAAGCTGTTTGTTTATATTGTATTCTGAATATTGATATTCTGAAAGCTGTTTATCTGAAAAAGAGAGTTTAGAAGCTGTTCGGTTATATTTCTAGCTGAAAACTGTATTCTGAAAGCTGTTTTTCTGAAAATGAGTGTTTAAAAGCTGTTCGGTTATATTTCTAGCTGAAAACAGTTATCTGAAAGCTGTTTTTCTGAAAAAGAGAGTTTAAAAGCTGTTCGGTTATATTTCTAGCTGAAAACTGTTATCTGAAAGCTGTTTTATCTGAAAAAGAGTGTTTAAAAGCTGTTCGGTTATATTTCTAGCTGAAAACAGTTATCTGAAAGCTGTTTTTCTGAAAAAGAGAGTTTAAAAGCTGTTCGGTTATATTTCTAGCTGAAAACTGTTATCTGAAAGCTGTTTTTCTGAAAAAGAGTGTTTAAAAGCTGTTCGGTTATATTTCTAGCTGAAAACTGTTATCTGAAAGCTGTTTTTCTGAAAAAGAGTGTTTAAAAGCTGTTCGGTTATATTTCTAGCTGAAAACTGTATTCTGAAAGCTGTTTTTCTGAAAAAGAGTGTTTAAAAGCTGTTCGGTTATATTTCTAGCTGAAAACTGTTATCTGAAAGCTGTTTTTTCTGAAAAAGAGTGTTTAAAAGCTGTTCGGTTATATTTCTAGCTGAAAACAGTTATCTGAAAGCTGTTTTTCTGAAAAAGAGTGTTTAAAAGCTGTTCGGTTATATTTCTGACAATTTTAATAGTAATAGTAGTATATTTCTGACAATTTTGAATATCAATAGTAATAGTAATAGTAATAGTAATAGTAATAGTAGTTGAAAACTATTATCTGAAAGCTGTTTTTCTGAAAAAAATAGTAGTAGTAGTAGTAGTAGTAGTAGTACTAGTACTACTACTACTACTACTACTACTACTAATAATAATAATAATAATAATAATAATAATAATAATATATAATAATAATAATAATAATAATAAATAATAATAATAATATATATAATAATAATAATATATATAATAATAATAATAATAATATATATAATAATAATAATAATAATAATATATAATAATAATAATAATAATAATAATAATAATAATAAATAATAATAATAATAATATATATATAATAATATATAATAATAATAATAATATATATAATAATAATAATAATATATATAATAATAATAATAATATATAATAATAATAATAATAATAATATATATAATAATAATAATAATAATATATATAATAATATATATATATATAATAATAATAATAATAATAATATATATATATATATATATATAATAATAATAATAATAATAATATATAATAATAATATATATAATAATAATATATATAATAATAATAATAATAATAATAATAATAATAATAATAATAATAATAATAATATATATATATAATAATATATATAATATATATAATAATAATAATAATAATAAAGAGAGTAAAGGAGGTGTTTTGGAAATGAGGTGTTTTGGAAAATAGGGGGTATGAGTATTCTGAATATCAATTCTGAATAACACTTAAAACAAACGCCTATTCTGAATAGAGTATTCTGAATACTCTATTCTGAATATCAAAACAAACGGACCCTTAGGGATTGACCGAGTTAGCAATTGGATCAGATGGATCGGCCCGATCAACTCGAAACCACCAATCCTATGATTAAAAATTTGCAAAATTTGAATTTTCTATTCATGTGGTTCCTCTTATCCAACAATGAAGATGTAATTGTGTAATTAACATAATTTAATATCTAGTGTATATTTTTTTTCTTCCAAATATGTTTAAAATCTGTATTATTTGGTCTACCTATTTCTATTGTTCTAGTTTTTATTCTACATTAATATTTCTCTAAAACTAATTAAATATTCAAGTATGTTATAAAAATATTACATTTGTCAAAAATTTATTTAAATTCATCAATTGATTTTTAAAAATTAATTATAAAGTTTGGAGTTATAGAAACATATTAGATAATTTTTTTATTTTTGAAATATGCCGATCCAAAAATTTTGATGCACCAATTCAATTCTACTGATCCAGCAAATACCGATCCTGATCCAAATATTTGGAAAAACCAGATCATGTTCCCGCTTTCGAGTTTTAAAACCTTGGTTCATATTGTAAGACGTATTCTGTCACCTTGCTGATCTGCATTCACAACAAAATCTCGGTTAGTTCTGACTTAGTCACCAATATCTAGCATTGGTATCGGGTCGGGTCCTTCACTACCCGGAGCCGGACCCGGTCCCCTACGGGTCCAAAAAATAGACCCGGACCCGGACCCGTGAGGACCGGGTCCGGTTCTGGGTCCGGGTCCAATTAAAATATTCCTACCTGTTCGGCTAGGAGCGGGAGTGTGAGCAGCGAGCGGAGGTGACGAGTCGACGATTTAGAATAGGGAAGAGAAGAAAAAAGCATGAATTTTGAGTTTGAAGAGGAAGATTTAGAATTGAGGAGGAAGGAAGGGAGGGATGATGATAGAATATTGATTTTTATGTTGATTTTTTGGGTTTTTTTCAACGGACCCGGGTCCGGGTCCGGGTCGGGTCTTTTTTGAGCGGACCTGGACCCGAAAGTACAACGGATCCCATTTTAGGACCCGGACCCGGATAGGCCGGGTCGGTTCCGGTCCAATGCCGGGTCCGGGTCGGTTCCAGGTCGGGTCCGGGTTTCGGGTATTTATACCAATGCTACCAATATCGCTAATGTACATATCCATTCTATTTGGTTGGCCATTATGATTGCGATGTGGGATAGGTCTCCTGATAATTGAGTGGATGAATATGAAAAATCCGATTTGAGTCTGCATAATGATTAATGTGGCTACATAAGTGTATGTACCGAAATATGAACACCAGCACTTCTGTAAATTTGTTTTGAGTTTTCTTTATCATATTTTTAGGTGTGGTCATCTCTAGATTCGTCGCATGTGCCTCTTTCATTCTCATTACTCAACCTTCGTGTTGAGACTATTCTTTATTTCTATTGTGTGCTGAGATTCGGTAGTGATCCTTCTCGTTATGCATGTGTTTTATCAATAACTGCATTGATAAGAATAATAAATTGAGAAAAACTAATTTACAACTATCCATGATTTACCAATAGCTTTTCTGAAAAGAAAACCCAAAATTTGTGTAAGTGTTCAATATTTTATCTACTCTGCAAAACTTTTAAGACCAAATTATTCATTCATCTTTTCCATTGCATAGTTGATTTTAGTATGGTCTGAAATTAGTGGGCTTCAAGAATTCAATCAGTCATCTCCCTTTACATATCTTCCGATCAATCCGCCTTTATTAGAGGTAGTAACATACTTAATAGTGCTGCATAGGAATCCTTGTGGTGCTTCATTGCTCCTGTTGGCCGGCTCTCTTTCTCAAGCTTGACTTTGAAAAGCCGTTTGATTGCCTTGATTGGGATCATGTGATCGAGTTCTCCAAGGTAGAGGCTTTGGTATTAAAATGATCTTATATGTTTCTCAATGTTTTCAGTGGGGAACTTGGGATCCTCCATTCCTGTTAATGGTATTTTGGTGTGAAATGTGGCTTAAGGCAAGGCGATTCAATATCCCCATATCTTTTTATTCTTGGTGCTGATGTTTTTGGTTGCACCTTGCATAAAGCTTTTAATGGAGGTTTCATTCAACAACTTGGCAATATCCCAACTTCACTGAGCATTGCTTGCCTCCAATATACCGATGACACCTTCATCCTTGACCCAACCAACCCTCTTTGACTCCTTCACAAGAAACACCTCGTTTGCTTTGAGCTCACCTCGGGAATTCACCTAAACTTCTTATTTCCAAGTATACAACATAGGACGGACTGAAGAATCCATCCAAATTTTTGCCTCCATCCTCAATTGTCATTGGGGCACCTTTCCTTTTATACCTTGGATTACCTATCAAACCCACACCTCTCGGTCGAAGCAAATGACAACCTCTTGGCAACTATATCGACAAAGTAGACAAAGAGCTCATCTTATGGCAAGGACCTTGGCTCACTTGGGGCGGCTGTCTAATCCTCATTAACTCCATCCTCACCGCTTTACTACTTTATTTCATGCGTGTCTACCTTCTGAAATCGGTCATCAATTGAATTGACCGAATCTACCTAGTTTTTTTTAAGGAAAGCAACACATTTTGTATCGAGGAAATTTTGCCTTGCAAATTGGGATTTGGTTTACACTCCCAAAGTGGCGGGTGGTCGTGGAGTCCGCAACCTCTTGTGATCACATTTTCCTTCTGCCTAAGTGGTGGTGTAAGCTAATCTCCAATCAGAACGTGCCTTGGGTCACCCTTGTTCATCACTTCTATTATGCCTGGAATTTTGTTGTTCTGGATGTGGATGTCGTCTCGGTTCCTTAGATGCAGCAAAATGCATGAATTTTCCAAAGGAAAATATCTTCCTCCACGTAGCCTTCATCAAAAGGCGCTTTATTACGCTAATTTTTTGTTGTCAACCTTCTGTTCCCCTTCTCGTTATTGTTTGTAACAATTTTTATGTATCATTTGGCATGTTATGAAATACATTTGAATGGCCAGAATTCCTGGCTGTTTATTTTTTTATAAAAAAAACAGTTGATTTCTCTATATATATAGGTACAATGCTGACATAATATGTATATCTTTCAACTAATAAATTGTTATTTGACTCACTTTCAACTAATGAATTATTTATTTCCCATTTTGTATCACTAGACATTTGGAACGGCTAAGGAAGATGCATACCGAAGGGACCTAACCATCAATAGGTAATCCAAATACTCACATTTGTTGTTATAGTTGTCTTTTTGTTGTTATTTTTGTTCTTATTATTATCTTATGAGCATTTTTGCAATTCAACGTGCAATCCTTAGTTGCTTAAGCAATTATCAAGGTATTATTAGGAAGGAATTTTGCTCCATGCTAGTGTTGACAGCTGCTTCCCTGTCCGTAGGGGTGCAAATGGATATGGACGAATTTTATTCACTCTGATTTCGTATCTGTATTTTTACTAACAAGGATATCCTATGTCAGTCCATTTATAATATAAAAATATCTGAACAACAGAATTGATAGCCGTATAACACTCTATTTTGTACCAACATATTCAATAATAACATAGCTTTAAATTTATTTCTTATTTTAAGTAAAAGATAAATTAAAAGTGTTCATTTTTATTATTAGTCATTAGTGTTACTAAATAGTTAATAATATTTGACTAATATCTTTATTCGAATTTTTCCAAATATGGTTATTGAGATACCTATCCGAATAATTCCGTGTTTGAATTCCATATACGCAAGAAGAAAACCAACTACAGATATGTTTACTCATATCTGCTGGTATCTGCTCCATTTTCACCCCTAGCTGTTGGTCTTGATTTGGGTTCTGCTGCATACCTGACCCATTGTGATAGGAGAGTGCAAATTGACAGAGACTATTTGTACCAAAATAATACTGCTAAGGTGTGCAGTTAAGGATAGAAAGTAAAATCGTGGAAGTTTTTGGTAAACTGAAAGTGGATAGGTGTAGTAGAGTAGTAGGGTAGTGTGCATGCCATTAGAGAGTCAGAACTTAATCAGTTATTGTCTAGATGTGTTTTTATGAGATATTAGAACTTACATATTCTTGATTCAGTTGTGCTCTTTAATTATTCCTGCTAATGTTTTTCTAACAGCCTCTTTTACAATATCAACACTAATTCAGTTGAAGATTTAACTGGAAGAGGTACATACTGTCCCATGATTGATCTTGATAAACATTTCTGTTTAATTGTTGGTCTGGTTATTTTTGTGTCACATGCTCTCCTTTTGTTCAGGTATTCAAGACCTTAAAAATGGGTATATTGTGACTCCATTACCTCCAAAGTCTACATTTTTGGATGATCCCCTTCGAGTTCTTCGAGCAATACGTTTTGGTATGTGAGGATTGTGTAACTGCTTAAGCTGTTTTCTGTTCTTCCATGCTTGCTTATTTATATGAGGAAAGAGAACCTCTTACTTATATGAGGTGATTTTCTAATATAGAGTCACTGTACACATATAGTGGGCCCCCTAATGGACGATTGGTACTGTTCACATGTTCACATTAAATTACATGTCATAATTTCTCTGTGTATGTAAAATCAACTTGTTTGGATACTTTTTGATCATGTCATGTGATGCATGGGTAAGAAGCCCCCAAACAAGTTCAATTATTGTACACGTGTCTTACGACGTAAGGATCATGGTGAACGGTGCGGGTTGTCTACATAGCGTCACTTGTGGTGCGTGTACAGCTGCTCTATATGAGGGAGATTTCCTCCTATGGGTATGAGGCTCCCTTTCCTCTATTTATATTGGTGACGTTTGTTTTTTCATAGTACATGTAGATGAGTAGATCGTTTACTTTCGGTCAAGTTGAACAAGCTTCCATCTTTGTAATATCTAAGTTTTACATCATTATTTGTCCTCATAATTGTCACCTGTTTGGCAAGGGTATCACAACTAATTGGTTGGTTCACCATAAATTTGACTATTTCAAACTTTATAGGTTTAAAATAATACGACTTCTAAAATTTATCCTTGTTAAATGTGGTTATATTAGATATGCAAGTTTGGAGAAGAAGCTTTCAATTAGATATTCATGAGCGGATCTAACAATTTTTCACCATTGCATTTTGCTTTGAGATTCGTGGAAGTGCTGTGGTAATTTTGAAATGCATTAATTCACCAACAAATAGAGTATGCACATAGCAGCACATCCTATGGTGAAATGTTTAATTTACTTCTAAAAGGGAAGTTTGCAGTCCTACATAGCTATACTAATATTTATAGGGAAAAGTGTGTCATTTACCTCTCCCACTCTCATCTTTTGATATTTATATATTAACGATTTTTTAAAATAAAATTATTATTATTCGGTTAGAGTTCGTGCATGTGCTTTTGTGTTTCCTATTCATATTACAAGGAATTGATGAACACAATAAAATACTTTATGCTTCACAGTAGAGATCAATTCCGAGTACAATGCATGTGCAAATTATCTGTTGTGTGTGTGTGTGTATGTGTGTGTGTCCATGTGCGGGCGTGTCTCTTAAAGTTTATGGAGAGCAGAGAAATTCCCTGTGCCCACCCCCATCCCAACTTACCTACCATTATGGAGTATTGAACGAGTGTTTTTGACTCTGGCCCCAAAGCCTCCCCACTTCGGTCGTAAGCGGAAGCCCTAGGCACCTTGATTGTTATAAAAACAGAAGAAAAAAAAACTCAAAATACTTGCATCCTCGTGTCCTCCGCTGCTGCCCACTTCCTCTCGCTGCTCTCCTTCCTCCTCTTGCTCTCCTGCTCTCCTGAGCCTTAGGTCTGACCATCACAGTCGAAGAGGAAGGGAAGGGAATGGGTTTGGATGACCTAAATATTAGAGTCTGGTTGATCGAGGAGGGCAGCAAGAAGCAGAGAGAAGAGGAAACGGTGAAAGGGAGGTTTGTAAGCTATACTTTCTTCTTCTTATCTTTTCCATTTTATTAACCAGATAAGCTAAACTTATCTGGTTAGCGTGAACGGCCCTTGGACTCATACATTAATTTAATGACGATGTTGTGTAAGTGTTCCTCTTGTGAAACTTAGATGCTTGATTGCATCATCAATATTTTTAGATAGTGGGAAATTCTTTTTCTTTTTCCTAGAACTGAACTCTCTTTTAAAAAAAAATGGGATAATGGTGTGAAGAAGTTTTATTCCTCATGCACGTTCTCTTAGATATACCCCTAAGCCTTTAAGTGTATGTCAAACATTTTGATGATCTAACCATCATAAGATCTATAGTTCTCTGGTGTTTATGGATGACACTTTCTTTTGGATTTGGATTGTCTTATTCTTGAAAGAAGTTGGGAACCGTCATTAACGTATTCATATTACTGAGATGAGAAGAAACTTGAAATGTGTCATATTAGGCAGGGAAGCACAGGCAATGTAAGAATAAAAGTGACCAGAGATGCTTCATCAAGCACAGACCCCTCTATCATGAAGCTACATCATATTCGTATCAGACACATCCGCCACAGACTCACAATAATTTCTCGAGTTCTAGCGTGTGTTGATTTTTTTTCTGCCATTGCCTCCCTGTTTGTATTGGGCCTATTGACACATCAGCATATGCGTTTTTTTTAAATTTTTTTATAACATTAACAAAACATTGTTATAAAAAATACCTAGACATTTCCATCTTTTTGATGGCACCTGCCAGCTTGAGCTAGAGGAGGATATGGTGGCTCCTGGACGTTGCACATATCATTACATCCACGTTTTTATGGACTCCACTGAGTGTGATGGTCAGAGGAGTTCTGCACAGCGGTAGCTTCCTGTTGTTTGAATGAAGCTGTATCTGAACCTTCTTTATGTCCAGTCCAATATGTCTTCTCAGCCAAGTGGAAGGCGAAGTTGGTTTTGTACTTATAACGAAGATGAATACTGTATTTCTTCTTTCCTTACTAAGTTAAGATTCCAAATCTGCTGGAACTTTAGCAAAAAACTATGCCTACACATCTCCTAAAATTTTCTATAAGATTTTGTAGCAAACCCTTTCAGAAGGAAGGCTACTTGCAACAGACTGGACTCTCTAATCTTGCTGCTATACTGATATGAGTAAGTGATTCTGATGTAAAACCAACCCTAAAATAGAGAATTTTCCAAGAATTTTAATGGGTTAATTTTACCAACATGAAAGCGCGGATTTAGATTGGATATTTTAACAGTTAACAGGTTCGATGGGTTTTCAAGAATTGAATCAAATGCTAACAATTCCAATTAATAATTCAACCTCAATCAATAATTAAATTCCTATATGTTAGCAAGTAATAAGTCCAATATCGATTTGTACTCTAATCTAGCATGTGGATCACTCAATCTCAGTATTTTTGTGGTCGACAGTCAAATCAGATAATATACTAGATGATAAGGCAGTAAAACATAAATACGGAAGAAATGGAAAGAGTATACCGAATGCGAAGAAGTCCTGCGTAGATCTCGGATTTGGACAGCAACTGGGATCTCAGCAACTCAGCAAACAAAGTCAGCACCTCAGCAAGCAAAGTCAGCAACAAAGCCCAGGGATGGCTGGACTGGCCGCCGGCTGTTGACGACGAACGGGCGACGGCGAGGGGCTGGCGTGGTCGGAGACGTCGGGTCGAAGGTGATGGAGAGAGGCAGCAGACGAGGGGGCCGTCGTGGTGGTGATGGTCGTCGGAGTTTGGGGGTGAAGGAGTGGGTCGCGGTGAGGGGGTGATGGGACGACGGCGTCGGCGGTGGTAGGGAGAGTAGGGGTTGACGACGAGGAGGGATTTGGAGTGGGTGATTTCAATCGGGAGTGGGGATCGGGGTTGTTGGAGATCCGAAGAGGGAGGGGGTAGTGGTTCGGTCGATGAGGGCGTTGGGTGTTGGAGCTTCGGGTGGGTTTGGGAAAAACGAATAGGGAAGAGGACGATGAAGATGGAGAGAAGGGTGCGGTCGGCTATAGGGTCGGGTGTTGGGGAAGATGATGGAGGAGAAGGGGGCGGCTGGGTTTATTTAGAATATGATTAGGGTTTTTGTATTTGGGATTAGGGTTTGATTAGGGGATTATGATTTGTATTGGGGATTTTAAGTGGGGATAAATTTTAGAACTAATCACTAGTTCTAAACTAGATTAGGATTTATCACAAACCCTAATTTGTCTCTCATTTGTATCACACAAAGGAGAAAAAAATGAAGAGCAAACTCAACACAGGTTTTTTTGATCAATAATGGCATGCCTTTCTCATTCATCTCAGGGCCTTTAAATAGGCTCAATTACATCTTGAAACACATCTCCAAAATATTCTCAGAATCTAAAATTACAAAAAAGATTACATAAAAATGGAAATAAAATAAAAATCCTAAACTGTAAAGATGTCCTCATCATTCTCTCCGGGTGGGAGAGAGCTCGACCCAGTCGAGTCAAAACCAGTGATCATGTCATCGTGCTCCAAAAGATCTGAATCCAGTTGCGGGAGCCCCTCACGACCACTGCAAGTGTCATCCGACTTCGGCTTATTTTTCCACCTTACCAAATACTTGTGCATACCACCATCTCTAGTAGAGATGATCTGATCATCTAAAATATTATCTAACTCTTCTGTCGATGGGTAAGTAGTATCTGGTAGTGGAGGTAATGGGGGAATCTCACCATTAGGCTGCAGGGTAGGCTCATCTATAAGAAAATTTCTAGGGTTGAATTCTGAGCCTTCATAAAGTACTAGATCCTCAATGTTGAAAATCTTACTTATGCCAAAACCTTCAGGAAGGTCAACGACATAGGTACTATCATTGATTGCATGTAGAATCTTAAATGGGTCTGCAGCACGTATGTTCAAGTTCTTAACGGGTCCAACAGGAAACCGTTCCGGATGAATTCGAACCATCACTTCGTCACCAATATCAAAAGTTATAAATTTCCATCTAGTATCAGCTATTAACTTGTAGTTAAAATTATTCTCATTAAGTTCCTTGGAAATTTCTCTATGCAAGTCATGAATGTTATATGCAAATGTGGGTGCAGACTCTGTGACTTTGTGATGTTCTAATACATGAGTAAAATCTATGGGTTGCCAAGTGACTTGGGAAGGACTGGGTGTCTCGGATATACTCAATAGAGGTGACTGGATAGGATGAATACAATTGAGAGACGGGTCATCCTCTTTTTCATCAAAGTCATCACTTATATTAGGTTCATAGGTAAACTCATTGACGAGCTCATCAGCGATGACTGCGGTACCCTCTACTATATTAATCCTACTTGGACTAGGACAGTTGCCAGCAACATGACCGTATCCCTTACATTTATAGCACTTAGTGAGAGGGTCAATCTTACTATAATCTCTTTCGGTGTTCTTACCCTTATGTTCATCTCTATGTGAATTAAAATTTGAATTAGATTTACTGGGGTAAGATTTGTTGGGGTGCTGAGAGGGAGGCTGAGGTCTAGGTGGGTCAGTAGAGGTCATTCTAGAGAAATGATCTCTCGAGTCGCTGGACCTAGAATCAGAACTAGCTTTAAGGGAATCCATGTCGAGGACTATGGCGTAGGCTGCCGCTATTGAGTCCACGTTTCTATAGATTAGCTCGTTCCTAAGGTCAGCTCGTAGTCCAGCTCTAAACCTAGAGAGAGTTTGTTCTTCACTCTCTTTACCTAACGCATTGCACCGAATAAGGAAGTCATCGAATTTATCGACATATTCTTGTGTGGATTTACTTCCTTGATACAATAGGTTCCACGAATCTAGCAGTCGGGTGTGGAACGATAGCGGTACATACCTCTCAGTGAGCTTCTCTTTCATGGCCTCCCAAGTGGCTATGGGTGCCAGGCCTCGGCCTCTGCGGGCGTGTTCAAGATTGGTCCAATGCTGTTGAGCTTTACCCGTTAATTTCATAGTTGCAAATTTAACTTTAAGGGCTTCGCTCATGTCGAACCACACAAAATAGTGGTCCATGGCACGGACCCAATCGAGGTAAGCTTGAGGTTCCATGTGGCCTTCAAATTGGGGAACGTCAGCCTTAACGTTCTTTTTATATTGTTCGTCAGGGTCACGTTCTTGACGTCGATCGTCATGAACATTCCCTTGAGGGATCTGACGATGGCCATGAAGCTCAGGGACAATTGTTTGATTTAGCTCCACTTTCTCAAGCCTCTGATTGATATTGGCAAGAGTTGCTTGGATGGCAGCTAGGGTAGCGGAGATATCAGGATTGTCCATTTCAGGTCTGGGAAGTCTAGGGTTCCTAATTGGGTGATTGGGAAGGGCTAGGAAAGGCTCTTCAGGGTCTGTGATGGTGCTGCGAAGACGCATTCACCAAAAGTGGAAACTATGGGTCGTGTGTCCCTTTTTTTTTTTAATTTTTTTTATGAATCTGAAATGACCTAAAATAAAAGAAAGACAAAAATAAAATAAAAGACCAAACAATCCTAAATGAATGCAAAAATGATGCCTACGATGCAAGAACTAGGGTTTTAAGAACCTTCGCTCTGATACCAAAAATGATGTAAAACCAACCCTAAAATAGAGAATTTTCCAAGAATTTTAATGGGTTAATTTTACCAACATGAAAGCGCGGATTTAGATTGGATATTTTAACAGTTAACAGGTTCGATGGGTTTTCAAGAATTGAATCAAATGCTAACAATTCCAATTAATAATTCAACCTCAATCAATAATTAAATTCCTATATGTTAGCAAGTAATAAGTCCAATATCGATTTGTACTCTAATCTAGCATGTGGATCACTCAATCTCAGTATTTTTGTGGTCGACAGTCAAATCAGATAATATACTAGATGATAAGGCAGTAAAACATAAATACGGAAGAAATGGAAAGAGTATACCGAATGCGAAGAAGTCCTGCGTAGATCTCGGATTTGGACAGCAACTGGGATCTCAGCAACTCAGCAAACAAAGTCAGCACCTCAGCAAGCAAAGTCAGCAACAAAGCCCAGGGATGGCTGGACTGGCCGCCGGCTGTTGACGACGAACGGGCGACGGCGAGGGGCTGGCGTGGTCGGAGACGTCGGGTCGAAGGTGATGGAGAGAGGCAGCAGACGAGGGGGCCGTCGTGGTGGTGATGGTCGTCGGAGTTTGGGGGTGAAGGAGTGGGTCGCGGTGAGGGGGTGATGGGACGACGGCGTCGGCGGTGGTAGGGAGAGTAGGGGTTGACGACGAGGAGGGATTTGGAGTGGGTGATTTCAATCGGGAGTGGGGATTGGGGTTGTTGGAGATCCGAAGAGGGAGGGGGTAGTGGTTCGGTCGATGAGGGCGTTGGGTGTTGGAGCTTCGGGTGGGTTTGGGAAAAACGAAGAGGGAAGAGGACGATGAAGATGGAGAGAAGGGTGCGGTCGGCTATAGGGTCGGGTGTTGGGGAAGATGATGGAGGAGAAGGGGGCGGCTGGGTTTATTTAGAATATGATTAGGGTTTTTGTATTTGGGATTAGGGTTTGATTAGGGGATTATGATTTGTATTGGGGATTTTAAGTGGGGATAAATTTTAGAACTAATCACTAGTTCTAAACTAGATTAGGATTTATCACAAACCCTAATTTGTCTCTCAGTTGTATCACACAAAGGAGAAAAAAATGAAGAGCAAACTCAACACAGGTTTTTTTTGATCAATAATGGCATGCCTTTCTCATTCATCTCAGGGCCTTTAAATAGGCTCAATTACATCTTGAAACACATCTCCAAAATATTCTCAGAATCTAAAATTACAAAAAAGATTACATAAAAATGGAAATAAAATAAAAATCCTAAACTGTAAAGATGTCCTCATCAGATTCCTTCTGGTTTAAAATGGACAATGCGTTGAAAAGATAACAGTCCAGTTTGACGTCTTTGTACTCAGCTTAAGTGACTAGCTCATTTAATGTGTTGTGTGGAATGTTATTGCTAAGTGTGGAACTTATTCTTGTCCAAAGAAGTATGCGATTTCTTTTTCCCCCTTTATACCCTTTATTTATAAATGTCAATTTAATTTTAGTAGTATGACTATCATAGTTGGCCTTTCTATTCGAACTTCTAAAATGTTCTGATATGTAGATATTCTATTTGAGCCCCTCCCCATGGCGAATTCTATCTTCATTTTTTTCTTTACTGTCTCAGGTGCTAGGTTTGATTTTATACTGGATGAAGAACTAAAAAAAGCTGCTTCTGATGAGGAAGTGATAGCTGCCATCAAAGATAAAATTAGCAGAGAGCGCATTGGGCATGAAGTATGTTTTTGGGCTAGTAGGCTATATCATGTGGAAATTTAGTGATTTTATACTTAGATGTTTGTTCCTTGCAGATTGAGCTTATGATTTCTGGCAATCATCCGGTGAAAGCAATGACTTACATATGTGACTTACAGTTGTTTTTTGCTGTTTTCACTTTGCCTGAGAATCCACAACCTGAAGTTATTGAAGGCTGTGACAGGTAGGTTCTCCTGAACCTATTTAATTAAACTCTAAAGTTCATGTGTAGTCTTTCATGTGCACGTATCAAGAGAGTGCCCATCAGTTTGTTTGTTACTCTCCGCAGAGCTTTGGGTTATGGAGTTTGGTGTTTCAGTTTCCTTAGTCATGAAAAATTTGCCGGTGTTTGTATCTCATGTATTTCTTTAGAAGTTATTTTTTCTTTCGTTATTATTGGTTGATCCCTTTTCGTTCTGCAAATCTTTGAGTTATATGCCGCATACAGTAATAAGGATAGAGAGGGTGATTTGTGCAGCTGATAATTTTGTTTCTTCGTTTTATTTTAGGGCGCTTGTGATACCAGTTTATCTATATAAGCTGTTGTAGAATTGAAAATCATCCACATTTATGTTTTGTTTTATCTTTTTTATAGTTTTTTGGTATCCTTTTGTGTATGTGTGTGGTCATAGTTGCAAAAAAGGTACGGGTGTTTAAAGTCAAGGATTAACATGGTAGCAATAATTACATAATAGATACTCCAGCTGTTATCTCATTTTCTTGATGTATTATAGAGAACCAGAGTACATTAGGAAACAAAGGTCTCTTCTTACTACAACCATTGTTATCCTCTGACAGTGCAATCTAACAATCTAACACTTCCATCTTATGTAATTGACATTTCTAGCTAGCTGACGTGTTACATTTGTACTTGTCCCTTTTTTGGTTCACCTCGATTTTTTGCCTTTCCTTTTTCATTTATCTTCTTCTCTGGTCAGGCCATTATGTATTCTCCTTCTCTCTTTATTTTTACTTTGTTTTCCCTCCTTTTCGTCCTTATATGTTGGTGTCTTTTTCGCCCTTATATGTTGGGGTCTGTTTTTCTTCTTTTTTCTTCTTTTTCTCCTCCTGTTTTCTTGCCAATCATGTTTCTCTGTCTAGTCTTTGCTTCTCTTTGTTATCCTTTCGCAACCATTGCAGACTACTAGAAAGAGAGAAGAGAATATGAAAGAAAAGAAGAGAATTAAGGGGAAAAGAAAGAAGAAATGCAAAATTCTGCCTAACATTGAAAGCGCCCTTTCTAAAATGACGTGTATACCTGACTGTGCACGTTCAACCTCATGCTTGCTGAGCACTTTGCATTAGCATCACACAGCCTTTGCACCTCAAACTCAAAATTCCCTTAAGCCCCCCCCCCCCCCCCCCCCAAAAAAAAAAAAAAAAAAAAAAAAAAAAACCAACTCCACTAAGTGTGGGGACTGGAGAGTACCACTGCAAGAGCTAAGTTTAACTGGTCTACCTAGTAATTTATTTAAAGGTTTATATTATATCATTATATTTAATGAAATGGTAAGTAGAAATTCTGTGAATTTTGATTTTCTATACCTGGTTCATTAAGATCAAGTGCAAATTTCTCTCCATCCAGGGATGGTAATAGGACTAGTATGAATGTTAAGGTTTGAGTTCAGTCTTACTATTCAATGGATAGAGAGATTTTACTCCACATTTGCTAGTTTGCAAGTGGGTGGTGAATAATTCGACCCAGTCATTTACAGTTCATAATTTCCAATAACTACTCAAATCTCTTCCTAACAATATTTCTTTGCTCGACTAAAGCTTCAGTCTGAGACATATGCTTGACCCACTATTGTTTGTTAAACTGAACTCCTTTTCCCAGAGATATTTGGAACAACATTTCTCTCCGTTCATTAGAAACCCTATTTGTTTCCATTATTTAATAAACATGGCTCTTTATTCTTATCTCACTAACACTACCAACTTTAGTAAAAAACGCAAGGTATTTCAGGAAAGCATCTTTGTCATCAGTTATCACTGAGCCTCATTATTCACATATGCATGCTGGTGTTCCTACTTCCTACCGATGGTTCATTCATTTGTTCTACACTTCTACGTTGAAGTTTCCTGTGTGAGGAGAAACCCTTAAACAATACTAGTATTACTAACTTCGATTACGTTGTTGTCTACTTCTAATGAGAGCTGTTAGTTTCTTATTTTAGTTACAATGGTTTGGTGAGAAAATCGGTAATATTTTAGGTCAGTTTATACTCTTTCTTTTATAAATTATTTATTATTCAAATCAGTTGGGAATTTTTGTAAACAATTAGATTCCAAGATCTTGTGTAACATGAATTTTCTTGTACTATCTCAAAAAAAAAACAAGTCACTTAATGTTTGTTCAGAATCATGTGGTAATACAAATAATTCATATTTGAAACTTGCACTTAATTAGATCTGTTCCTTGATCTAGCAGCACCAACTTTGGTATAAATTATTAGAATATCTTCAATTTTCTCTTTGCTTATCAGTCTTAAAGAATGATGTGATTCATCAAAGTTGGAAAATATTGTATGGGTTGTCCCTGTTGTCAGCCTTAGATCAATCCTCTAGCTATTAGTGACAGTCATTTAATCAGTGCAAGCTCTATTGAGATATTTATGGTTGTTTTTAATTAGTTTAAATGATCAGTTGGAAGCTAAGCTAAACAATTTGTCATCTCAATATGCTTTTGTCAGTTAATTTATGAGCTTAGATATTTTGTTAAAGGTCTTTTTTTATCATTATCAACATAACACTAAGATCACTTTCACCACTCGTCTTTTTCCACCTCGATTTTTATTTGTGCCTTATAATGTTGCATACTTGTGCCTTCAACCTAATTCTTGTTTTGTTTACTCTGGAGCAGGCTTTGTGTTTCATACATGGATGCTGCTTGGAAAGTGCTAGAGTTGATCTGTCCCTCTAAATTTAGTGTGAGACTAAACTCATACTTTCATTCCATGCATTGCCTTTCTTGCTGAATGGTTTTTAAGTAAACTAAAAAGATATTATTCCGCATCATGGTAAACACTTTACTGTGCAGACGGCGGAGGCAGTAAGGAAGCAGGGGGGGCAAATGGCCTTCCCAAGAAATTTTAAAAACCCCCACTTTGTACGCAAAGTTTTCATATGGGTCCCCAATTTAAAATACATTGGGACCTCCACCCATTTGTAAAACAACCTCAGTCTTGGGCTATAAATGGAAAAACCCAACTTTACCACTATTCCGTATAGTCTATTCCCTCATTTTCATCTCTGTTATGCAAATTCTTCAATTTAAACACACAATTGAATTAAAACGATTTGCCGTAAAATAAAATAGATATATAGAAAAGCCTAGATTTTGAGTTTGAAGACTATAATTTTGGTTTTGATCCAATCAATTTGCTTTTCAGAGAAGAATAACGGTAAGGGAGATTTTTGGCAACAATTGTACGAATGCTAAAAAAATAAGTGGGACCCCCATTTTGAAATGGCTGGCTCTGCCACTTTGCATTAGTTAATTGTGTATCTGTTTGCTATTAATGACAAGAACTAGTGGTCCTTTTTTTTACATTATGTCATAGCCGCCATATTGGGGAGGGAGTGATTTCCCAACATCCCTAATTAATTCCATCTTAGGCTGCAATCGAATCTGTGACCTCTCACTTAAGAGTGAGAAGCATTGTTAACTGCACTACAAGTGTTTGGCAATGGTCATTCAGGTTGAAGTAATTCACCATCATATTGGATCTAATAGCATTTTGTCAGTGCATCTTGAACATCCTCCTATACAACGAGAGTTATTCTGAGATGTTACTAATGATAATTCTGACCTCAGATTGTATTCCCTTGTAGTATAGGTTGTAGATTTCCACTCGGAGAAGAGTGGAATCTGCAAGGCTCTTTCTGCTAAGATATTAAACACATGAACTCTTTCAAGTTTTTTTAAGAGAAGTTTGCATAAATTCTCATCCTCGTGCATCGTCTTTTAGGAAGGAATCTATATATAATGGATATTGATGTGATAATTTGCAAGTGTACAGAATCGCAACAAGTAGTATAGTTAAGTGAAAAGAGTGTTGAACCCACACGGACTAATTATTTTATCGAGTACCGAAATTACTAGATTAACTACTATTTGGAAAATCGAAATTAATAAAGAAAGCAACTAAATTAAATTAATCTAAAGACTTAACTAAATTAATTAAAAATGAGCGAAATCTAAAATTTTGTTGTTTATTAATTGCAAAATTAATTATAGGGCTTTGGATTTCACCTAGTTAATCCAACACAATTTATAATTCCATGTGAATAAAAATATTATTTTTCCAAGTTGTAGACCAAAATCTCCCAAGTATTCAATGCTTTCTCTCGAACAACACCGAAAATATCTCCAACTAACAGTTTGTCATATCTTTATGCAAATTTAATTAATTGAAAACTCATTAAGTTCTATGGATTTCTTTATAGTCACATCAATCGCGGTAAATCATCTCTAATTTCGCTCAATTAATGGTGTTTAATTCTATAATTCAAAATCACAAATTACCATTCGGTCTCTCCATGATTCAATAAATCATACAAAAGTTGGTCAAACAATTGTAAGCATTAAGAACAAAAATAAACACAACCATGAAAAAATAGAAAAATAATATGGAATTAAAATTGTGTTATCAAAACTAGGCTACATCAAAGCCCTAGAAAAATAAAATTTAGTTCATAGTAAATTTGCAACTAACAAAGACTGTCTTGGATTGCATTAAAAAGAACAAGAGAAAGAAAAGAGATACAGAAAGAACTGTTTTGTATAAAAAAATTGCAAACCGAAGCTTCTCGATTTTCGAGCCAGCACAGTCAGCAGCCACGTTAGCGCCTTCTCTTCCTCTCTTTGTTTATGTCCCGTCTTGTCTCGGAGTGCGTGCCAGAAAGGACAACGCCACGTCAGCACCGTACGTCACACACCCGGCCTCTGCCTCGTTCTTGCTGTTTCGTCTTGGAGCACGTGACGTCAAGTCAAGCCTCTGGCTTTTTTTTGTATTTTTTCTTTGTTCCTGGGTGTCCACGCCGCCACTTGTTCACGCCCACCTACGTCATGTTCACCTGCACTATCTATATAAGAGCATCCACAGTCATTTGCTAAACCTATTCTAACTTTAGCAATGTAAATTTAGCCTTTAGCAAATGCCGCTGCAGTCGTTATTTCTAATTTTAAAAAAAACACAGTATGAAACGGATCTTGTTCATCCGCCTAATATTTTTTTATTTTTTTATTAAAAAATGGAGTAGACGGCGCTTCTTCATCCGTTTTTGGTAATGGGCGGAGTAACATCATCCGTCTGTATTTTTTTTTCCGTTTAAAAAATAAAAAATAAAAAAAAATTAATGTGAACAGTGCCGGACGGATGATCTTCATCCGTCTGGCACATTCACTTTAATTTTTTTTATATTTGTACAAAATAGGCTAATTACCCAAAATTACCCCCCCCCCCATGTTGAAACATGCCAAAATGTGAAGAAGGATGAAGGTCATCCGTCTATTGATTTTCAATTTTTTTTAATAAAGTAAAAAATGTGAATTTACGAAAATACCCCCCCATGTTTAAATCACATTGTGCCGTTGGGTTTCCAACGGTTAAATCGGCAAGGGCAAAAGGGTAAAAGGTACCTTATCAAAAGTGAGGGACGGATGAACTTCATCCGTCTCTCACTTTCATTTTTTTTATAAATAAACTTTATCTATTTAATAAATTAATTTTATATATTAAAAAACAAATTAACGAATGGACGGAACAACTTCATCCGTTTTACACAATTTTTTTTAATAATCGAATTGAGACGGATGATCTTCATCCGTCCCAAAACTCAAACGGAGTAACATCATCCGTCTTCTATATTTAGCAATCTTCTAACCAGCCTTCTAACTTTAGCAACTTAGGTAGTGTTCTTTTTCTCCTCTTATAAGAGATTTACCTCTTGTAAGAGGTGGTCCCCCTCTTACAGGAGTTTTTTTTGCGTTCTTTTTTTACCTCTTATAAGCAATTTCTTCCCAAATTGCTTATAAGCCTAAATGGCTTCTAGTAGCCTCTTTCAAATTCTTATAAGCCTTCTACAGTGTAGTCGAAGGCGTAAGGCGCAACGCAATTTCACTACCCCATAAAAAGCCTGAGGCGCAAGGCGCAATTTGATGCGTAAGCCTCACTTAACCGAGGCTCATTATTACTTTTTGGGATTTTTAAAATTTTAAATAAGATTATAGAAACATGATAACATCATAGCAACAAAATATATCATACAATGATCAAGATAATTGTGTAAGTTATCATTTTTGTATATCTACAATGTGTTCCTCTGTAATGTATAATTACAATGTGTTTCTTGCCCCCAAAGAAAAAGTTATACGATGTGTTCCTCTGTAAAACTATAATAATATTATGTTAACCTTCAATTCATAGTTTCATATAGTAATAAGCATACAATATTACAGTATTACCGTAATGAAGATACTTTCCATACAGCATGCAGTATTACAATATTATAGTAATGAGCATACCGTAAAATTACAATAGTATCAAATTAAATATTGCATTAATGGGCATACATATTATATCATTACAGTCATAGTAAATGGTAAGTTATTTTGAAATATTACAATAATAACATAAAGTTAGCCGACCATAAAATTTGGTCATGCTCTACACTAAGTTATTTTGCAATTGTTTGAGTAAGGCATGATTTCATGATTATAGTAAATTATGAAATGAACTAACTTCACAATTTTGTTTCAAAGTAACTTGCAAAACATCATAATCAAAGATAGACGAAAACCCAAGAAAGAAACCATAAAAGTGTAAAATCAGAAAGAAAAGAAATTAAAATAGGAGTGGAGAGTCTGGAGACTCAGGAGTAAGAAGGCCATTGGCGCAGCCGATATGCTTCCGTTGTAGCCACTGATCTGTTGTATGCTGTTGTGTTGCCGGCTAGCTGCTTCACTGTCACCACCGATGTTGTTGAGAGGAAGAGGAAATTGATGAAGAGGAGTGCAAATTGAGGAGTTAGGGAGGTGGATATTGGGGTTAGAGTTTGGAATTGGGGATGAGAAGGTGAGAGAGAATTGAGGGAGTTACGGGATATGAGAAGGGTTGAAGATGGGTCGGATAGTGAAGACGGGTTGGGTCGGATCTTTTATGTTCAAGCGCGTGTTTTGCTTGAGGCGCAAGCCTCGAGCCTTTGCTAAAGCGCGTCCATGCGCAAGCCTGACCGAAGCTTCGAATAAAGGGGGAGCCTTAACCGAGGCTTGAGGCTCAAACTTCTGTTATGCCTGAGCCTTGAGCCTGAGGCTAAGCCTGAGGCGAGCCTTCAACTACACTGGCCTTCTATCACTTAAAAAGTCTATATTACCCCAAAGTCTATATTATAATTGTTACTAATTTCAATCTCAAAAATAACGATGAGAGCTCCAACGATTAAGAATATATCTTCTCAAACTACGACGATTAAGAATTTTATCGAACCTGATCCTGATGAGAGCTCCAAAATTATCCCGAGTTCTAATATTTCAGTGGCAGATGAAGTTATGATGGCTAAGCCCGATACTGATTATAAGAGAGATGGATTGATTATACTGATTATAAGAGAGATGGATTGAGTTCAAAATTGATTATCTATTTTGTTTTGTATTATCACTTTCAGGAATGTGATTGAACACCCAGAAGAGTTGAAGTTCAGAAAACTAAGAAAGGTACTTAAAAAAAATAAAAAATAAAAAGTAGATGAAAGAAAAATCTGAAATTTATTCTACGATCCGTTAAATCTGAAATCTTGCACTTTCTTTCTTAAATCTTGCACTTTCTTTCTTACACACTTTCTTTTTTATACTTTGGGGGTAATATAGACTTTGGGGTAATATAGACTCTTGTAAGAGGTGAAAAAAAACAGAAATCTCTTATAAGAGGTTCTTATAAGATATTATTTTTATAATAAAAGAACACCTCAAAAAGAGGCTCTTATAAGAGGCTCTTACTGTAAATCTCTTATAAGAGGTAAGCTCTTATAAGAGGCAAAAAAAAGAACAGTACCTTACTGTACATCCCTATTCTAAATTTTGAGTTTTTAGCGAACGACTGCACGCCTATTTCCTAAATCTATTTCTAATTTTTGAGTATTTAGCAAACGACTGCGGATGCTCTAATAAATTACAAAGAAAGCTATCAAGTGGCTCTCATTCAATCTCCCTTAAAATCAATGGTCTAGATAGATTCTCACAAAACATATTTTCCCACCCAAAATTTCAAACCCCAAAATTAAATCCCCCCCCCCCCCCCCACAAAACTAAAAAAACTCATTACTTTATTACTATCTTTCTCCTCTTTCTTCACTTTTTCATATTTCTCTCTTTCTCTCTCTCCCTCTCTCTCCCATTCTTTCTTTATTTACTTAGAAATTTAGATTTTAAGATTTCAGGTTTGTAAAATTTTCAGAATTTTTATGTTTTTTTTATTGCACATGTTATATTGAAAATAGCAAATATCTCTTTAACAGTTAAATTTCATCATTTTTCACACTTAAAGTTCTAAGAAGTTGGATTTTACACCCTCATTTATAATTATTTTTCGACGTGGACGTTTATTTACAACTAATTATTATCATACTATTCAAACTTGAACTACATAATTGTTGTTTTACTGTTTACAGGGCTTTTCGTGTGTTGTATCGTTCCGAAGACGTGTCGTAGGCACGTGCCCACGGGCAAATCTAGTATATATATAAAATTAGAATAGGGTTAGGTAGTTAATTAGGATAATTAATTATTATTAAATAGTTTTTTTTTGATGAAACGGATAGAGCCTTACGGCTCCAGCCTCAAAGTATATTGCAGTAAAAAAAGTAGCATACAAAGACCCATTTTACAAGAAGTAAAACAAGGGAAAAGTACAAACATCGGATAAACAATCAGTCCGAAAGATCAGAATGCAAACAACGAAGAAAACGAATAAGACCAAACTACAAGCAAAACGATCTCACTGCAGACACGAGCCCAGGCAAAACCTAGCAGCACAGCCCCCTCTCAAGAGTGCAAAAAAGAGAAGATCCTACAACACATCCTCCCACCATCGCGCTGGCAGAGGAGCAGGCCGCCGACAACAACAACCAAGCATGGTCGCGACCGCGGAGCAGATGGCTTATCAAATGTGCAGTGCCGCGGAGGGAAAGCCAACTAACCAGCACGGTCGCGGAGGGGGTAGCCAAGAGTGCCGACACCAAAGAATCGGCACCCAAGAAATAGCACACCTCCCCAAGCAACACCCACAAGTGAAACAACACGAAAACGCCACCCCAAAAACGCGAACAGCGTAGGGCCAAACACCACACTCGAACTAGGAGAAGGACGAACTAGAGAGGAAGCCCATAAAGTCTGCTATCTCACAGAATAGTAGTAAGAAACAAAGCAAGACCTCGCAAATTCACCCGCACTCACTGCGGAGTACAAATGCAAGAGGGAACCACCGAAAAAACATTAAGAGCCCCGAATTAACGGACTATAAATCAGCTCAGAATTGAGCAAACAAACAGGCAACAACACAATTCACAAAACGGCTAAACCGATGAGAAGAACAACTATAGACAGGAGATAGATAAACACAAAATAAAAGCATGGTTACGAATGCATCCCAGGCAGGGGGATACCACGCTCAAATCGAGACAAAACAAACCCAAAAAATTCACATAAGCGAATGAATCGAAGGGGATCAGCCTATGAGCAAGCCTCAGTACACCATCCAGGGAGAGCTCCCCAAAGTACGCTGGGAGCCCCCAAACCACCACTCACAACCCAGATGACCCCAAACACCGCAAACAACCGAAAAAGGCCGAGCACTGAGGCCAAAGGCACGGTCCACCAAAACGATCCCGGCCACCAAAATAAGGCCAAAAAAATATCAACCAACCCAATAACCTGCAGGCACAAACCAAACCAAAGATGAAAACCAAACACAAGAACATAACAACTTCAATAACATAACAACATAGACATAATAATGTCCTATACATTCCCGTGAACAGACCGGTAGAAGGCCAAAAACAACACAAAAACCCTCCTGAGAAGGGCCTGCCAAGGAGTACCCGAATGATCCATCACACAGACCACCGAGAGCAACGAGAGGCGGCTATAAGACGATTCAAAAACATACCGCGCTGTCCAGAAAACAACAAAACAAGGAGGATAGCAAGAACACAAACCGAGTCTAACGACCTGCTTCAAAATTAAAAGAGCAGGCCCTCCAAGAGAAAGTCCCCAGGCCCAAACCACTATCTCAAATCTGCAAAGAAGAGGGAACCTCAATTAATAAATAGGAACAAAAGAAAATTACGATTAAGAACTATTAGAACGAAACAAACTAAGCGCCTCATCGAAACGATTTAAATGCAACGCCGTCACTTTATCCAAAGTTAAACTGGAGGGCCAAAATTTGGAATAAAATAAGAAATTATCGATAATGTAATCGATCGTAGAAGTGGTATGCGAGAAAATACGCTTGTTCCGTTCAGCCCAAATAACCCAAATAATCGCCATAATAGAAAGAACCCACGATTTATGAAATTCTTTCCTCGGGGATTGAAACATCCAGCAAGAAGAGAATTCGAAGGGGAAACCCGGCACTTGCCAGGCGATGACTGCGATCGTCCAAAGATGTTGAATAAAAGCACACTTAAGGAAGAGATGATCGTCGTCCTCATGGTGAGTTGAGCAAAAAACACACAACTGACCAACCGCCAGGTTCATCTTGTTAAGAACATCTACAGTAAGAAGCTTATTATTCAGCGCTAGCCAAGTGAGGTTTTTAGATTTGAGAGGAGCACAAGTGCTCCATAATGGCTTAGCACTCGGGGAGACAATCTCCCCGAAATTCAGAAAATTGTAGAAGGATTTAACCGAGTAGTTACCAGCGCTGAGCCATCTCCATTTGAAGTCTTCAAACGGGTGCCAGGAATAAAGGTTAATACCATCAAACAACTCTTGAAGCTCAGTCTCAAGAGGCGGGGGAAGAACGTCCGAGAAAGGAATAGACTAGAACTTTTGGTTATTGATAATAATAACATAATCAGCTGCCATGGCAGAGGGGTTGGATGCCTTCTGGTAGAGCTTAGGGAACGCAAGAGCGAGTTTGATGTTCCCAAACCATAAATCGAGCCAGAATCTAGTCTTGGCGCCATTAGTGTACTGATGAATTAACCCACATTGAAATGGGCTGGCTACTTTCCAGACCCCTCTCCAGAATGAAGAGGATTTACGAGGGAGGGAGGGGGAAAATCCGACAAATTGGTATGGGGAAAACAGTTGGATGAGATCATGCGCACCCAAGGCAGCTGCTCCTTTTTTTAGAAATCTCCATAACCATTTGCCTAAGAGGTTCAAATTTTGGTGTCTGAGATTAAGAACACCTAAACCCCCAGCTGCCTTAGAAGTGCAGATCAGCTTCCAATTGCAAAGGTGAGTGCCAGTTTTATACGAATCCGAACCAGACCAGAAGAAATTCCTTCTGATACGATCATTTCTCTTAATAACCCACGTCGATAGGCAATAGAAAGACATCATATATAGAAGGATGGAGGAGAGCACAGAGTTAACGAGGATTAGTCTGCCCCCACGAGATAGGTGTTTACCAGACCATTGGTTGAGTCTCGATTCAACCTTTTCAATCATCGGCAACCAATCAGCTTTATGAAGCTCCCCCCATCGCAAGGGGATACCCAGATAAGTGATAGGGAAGGAGGCTGAGACGCAATTAAAGAATTGCGCAATTTTCGTTTGCCGGTTTTGGGAATCCCCAAGCCAGAGAACAGAATAATTTTGAAAGTTAATGGCTAATCCTGAAGCACTTTCAAAGACAGAGAGGTAACTTCAGGTTACGTAAAGAGCATCCGTTGGGTTTCACAAAGATAATGGTATCATCAGCGTATTGAAGGTTCAACACACCATGGAGACTACGAGAACTACCAAGGCCTTCAATAACACCAGCATTCCACGCGTTACGAAGCAGCTTACTGAACACATCCGCAACAAGAGCGAAAAGCAGGGAGGAAATAGGATCACCCTGACGAAGACCCCGCTTACACTTGAACTTGTGCCCTTCCGTCCCATTGATAATAATGGACGAAGTGCCAGAAAAAGACTAGATTTGATCCAAGCGATCCATTTCGGACCAAAACCACGGTGAAAAAGAGTTTAAAAAAGAAAGTCCCAGCTTACGTTATCATAAGCTTTTTGAAAATCGAATTTTAACAGGATTTCTTCCGAATTCGATTTATGGCAGTCATAAATGGTTTCTTGGGCTGAAGCCACACTATCAAGGATAAAGCGGTCTTTAATGAATCTGGATTGCATGGGATCAATTAAAGGAGAGATAATGGCACTAAGACGAGAGAAGAGCACTTTCATGATGATCTTGAAGGTTAAGTTAGGGAGACTAATCGGCCTAAAGTTAGACCAAGTTGGCACCCAAAAATTTGGGGATGAGGACGATGTGCGCATAATTGATCCTATCGAAGGAAAAATTCCCTTGATAAAGACCAGAGAACATTTTAAAGAGATCATCTTTGAGACAATCCCAAAATTGTTGAAAAAACAAGGCTAGAAAGCCACCTGGTCCTGGGGCGGAATCGCTTTTCAAAGAGAACACCGTCCGCTTGATTTCTTCTAAAGAGAAAGGAGCTTCCAAGCTAGAAAGATCGTGCGACTGCTGACCATACAGTTGCTGCGAGTCTAGATGGATAGAACGATGTTTATTAGATCCGAACAGATCTTTAAAGAACCGAAGGAAAGAAGCATGAATTTCGGGTGCCGAAGATAATTCATTGTCATTATCAAGGATAGAAGAAATTCGATTGCATCGCTGCCGATGCGATGCAAAATTGTGGAAGAAAGAGGTGTTGCCGTCACCCTCCTTAAGCCAACGAAACTTGGCTCGCTGAGCCTATTTAATGTGATCGTTATGGAGTAAATCCGCGTAGCTTCTTTTGCAAGAAGCACACTCGGAACGAAGGGAGTCAGAGATTGGGCCAATCTCCTCCATACGATCAATGGAATCGATGGTCGACAGGAAAACATTTTAAAGAAAGTTATCATTGGCATATCTTTCTTTATGCCATATTTTGCCACCAAATTTAAATAGTTAATTAAAATCTTAAGATTAATATTAATCTTAAAACTAATAACCAATTTAATAAAAACCGGTGCATTCTTTCCTTTCTTATTTTTATTTTTTTAATTACAAAATTTTATTCTAACCCTTAATTGATAATAATATTTCTATTTTGTTTTTCATATGGCCAAATTGTAAAAATTAAAATTCAACAAATCAATAAAAAATAATCAATCACTCTCCTTGTTTTGTTTGTTGATTTTTTACCGAAAATCTTCACCTTTTGCATAAAAAAAACTTATTCCTTCAAAAATAATTAATTAACTGAAATCTATAGATATAAGATAAATAATTAACCAGATAGACGAATACAAGCAATTTTTATGGGTAAATGAGTACAAATATTTATATAAAAATTAGACACATCAGATATGTTACTCCTGAATCCTCACTATTTCGATGAAATGGACTAGTAATCATTAAATTCAGACAATTTTGTTGCATTTTTTTGTTTTCATTATATTAAATTGTAGCTCTCTTTTAAATTTTCAGGATGATCAGCGTAGGCTTTACTTGTATGCATCAATGCTTATTCCATTGAGAAATACGGGATCCATTGACAGAAAGTCCAAAAAGGTGAATAATTATCATTTTAATTTGACAGTCACAATGTTTAATTTAGTTTCTATTTCACAGCCATTTGGCGCTCTTCTATGTGGGTGCCGTATAATCAATTTTCCCCCATAAAATCATCTCTCTTAATGTAGTGGAAATTGTGAATTTATGATCTCTGTATAGAGCATTTGGCGCTATATTATGTGATCCATATATACTGATAGTGTGCCACATGGATACTCACCTAATTGTTGCTTTATGCAGTTTTTGAACATGTTTCCACAAAGTTTTAATATACTGAACAAATTGCTGATTGGCTAATGTGTATTTAATGACAACTGTTCTGTTTGTGTGGGGCCCTAGTTATGATTGGGAATGCAGGATCAATAGGCTGATATAGATGCTGCTAATAAATCTTTTATTCAGGTTAGAGAAAAGCTAGTAACTTTAAACATTCTTTAGCAACAGATGAAGTAAATTATCTGTTCAGATCCAGAAATATATATATAGATGTGGAGCCTGAACCTGAATTGATGTTGGGTTTGGGAGTAGAATCCATGCTTATACAGTTTGTTGCCTAGTTAATCCTTAATCAAGGTACACCAACAACCATGCTAATATGATCAGGGTTTATGCGGCTGCAGCTTGGTGCATCCTATACACCTCCTTTTGTGATGATAATTTCGGTGCCACTATTCTGTTGCATATTGCATAAACTAGATAATCTTTTTTTTAGATAATCGGATAAGGGTCTTAAGACCCCAGCCCCAACATAAATATATATATAGAATGAAATATTACAAGGCAATATATACATACCATGTTACAATATGAACAGACCAGTTTACAAGTAGTAAGACTGAAAGAAAAAGGAAACACACAAAACTGTAGAGGCCCAGAAGCGGCCGATAAGCAATCAGCCACAAGCCAACCAAAATGCAGCATAGAGGCAAGGGTGGATCTGGGCCCAAGCAGCACAAGCAACTGCTTTGGGCTCTCAATTTCATAGGCCCCATATTTTTTAAGTATTTACATTGTTAAAAAGCAAAATGCAATATTTTCTGATATAATTACATTATATTAATAGTTGGCTTATTAGCTTAGTTGGTTAGAGTGTTGTGCTAGTAATGTGAAGGTTGTGCAGGTTCAAAACTTGCATGAGCCAATTAATTTTTCTATCATTTTTATTTTTAAAACCAATTATTTTTTTCATAACCATACATGTCATTTTACCATTTTATAAATTTAATATTATTTTTCACTTAGCCCATGTATGTCATTCTATGATATTTTTTCAATGTTATATGGTATATCATATTTACCTGTTTATGATAAATTTGTAACCAAATCTTAAAGTGCATATGGTTATTCTACATTTTAAGCTTCCAACTAGTATTATCATATACATATATTCATCATCATTTCATTCTGATCGTGTTCTCTAATATATCATATTTACCTCTTTGAGATAACATATCTCGTTTTTGTTGTTAGAGTTTGTCCGAGTTTCTTTTGGTCACAAGGTATTTCATATAAAAAGTGTACGTTATCAATTAATTTTTTTTGGAAGCATATATATAAAATTGTTTTCATTTATACACTTTGTTCTCCAATGCTCCAAGTTTGTTTGCATTTAAATAACTAGTATAATGTACGTGCGATGCACGTCTAAAAAAAGTAAAGTCATCAAATTAAATGAATATATATCGAATAAGAAAAAAATAGTTTATATTTTGAATGTTTTGATTTGGGCTACACGTGCAGTGCACATTTATATTTGTTGGAAATAGTTTGGACGTGTATTATATGTATTTATATAGTTACAAAGTTAGGGTTTATTTGTTACAAACCTCAATTCTCCCATTAAAATAGTAGAGATTGTCATTATTATTTTGTCAACTTGCAAAAGTCCCCATTTGAGAATTTACTTAGGGCCCCCTGAAACTCAGATACGCCCCTGCATAGAGGCAAGTTGCGAGCAGCACCATCAACCCCGAAGGACCGACCCCTCGAAACAAATCCCCATAAATCCAGAAGGCCCTGAAAACAACGCCGCAGACCCAAGGGAAGCCTGCCACCGACCCGAGGGAAGAGCAAGCAAGAAAATAGCTGCAACATAGGCAAATACGATAACACAAACCCAATCAAATAGTGAAATAAGAAATGAATGGCAGCAGAATAGCAACTGTAAACCCATTCCAGAGCCAAATGATACCAGAACAGAAGAGGGAGTGTTAGAGTAAAGAGAAGAAGAGAATAATAAGAAAACCATATACATTATTAAGGGAAGAGGCCACCTAAGAAAGAAAATGAATTTAGCAAGGAGATAGAGATCATACGCAGAAGAGTACCACACAATAATCCAGAGCCACAATTGGGGGCAACACTGAAAATACCAACGGTGCAATAAAGGCAAAGCAAATAGGCACCACACAAAGCAGCCAAAGCAAGCAGGGGCCAAGCCCCGAAAACACACCAAGCCAGGCAAAAATAGCAACAAGATAATAACAAAGAAAAGCCACATAAGCCGATAAACTCCCAAAAATAACAACTGCAGAACATAGGTAACAATAAAACATATAGCCGGTGTTAAAACAGAAACCATCAGCAGCCTGCCTAAAGGTGCCCCATAACCTAACAACACACTAAAAGGAGGCACAATCGGTGGACGACCAAAAGACAGACATAAGGCAAGCCACTGCAGTCACCGTAGCATTGAGAATCAACTTTGCAAAGGAAGAAAAGAAAAGAGATTAAGGAAAATAAAGACTTTAGAAAAAAAATAAAAGATATTTAAGGAGCAATGGAAAGATTTCCAACCTGGAAAAAATAGGAAACCGCTAACTGAAGTTTGTGCACACTGAACTTAGTAAGTTTAGAAGGAAGGAGAGTGCTAGCCTAGAAGTTGGTGTAGAAGAGAAGATCTTCAATTAGACAGTTAATATTGCGAGCACCGTTAGGGAATATCCTATTATTTCTTTCTTTCCAAACAATCCAAATAAGTGCATTCATAGCAAGATCCCACGATGCCCGATAAGGCCGCTTGACCCGAAGGGATCGCCAATGAACCCACCAAGATGCTACAAAAGCCGACTTTCCCATAACGTGCCAAGCCCTCAAGCAAATGGACCATAACTGCAGAATGAATGGACAATGAATAAATAAGTGACATGCATCCTATTGACAAGTAAGGCATAAAGCACAATTTTGGTCGATCACTAAATAAACTAGATAATCTTCAACCTCCTTTCTTCACTCAAGAAAAACCTAGCCTACCCTTCAACATGTACCCACTCCCCAGCCGAATCCCGAACTCATAAAAAATCCTGAAAATCGTCTGTGAGTCATTCATGCACCAGCAGAGTCAGTTGCACAACGGTAAGAATGATTGTAGCTGACGTCGACGGTGGGAGCTGCGTCGCCGGGAAAGGAAAGGAGGAAGGTAGGCCGGTTTGGGGACTGATGTCGGAGCTGGACTGATCTGGTTTCGGGGCCGGTTGGGCGACAGGACGATAGGAGGTTTGCAGGTGGAGAGGTTAGGGTGGAGATGGAGAGGCGAGGGTTTGCGGGTGAAGATGAGGCAGCGGCTGAGGGGGTTGATGGTTGCGGGGCTATGGAATTGGAAAGGGTAGGGTTGTAGAGGTGAGGGTGAAGATGGAGTGGTAAGGGTTGTGGATGGAGGAGGGGTGGCGAATGTGGAGGGTTACGGGTGTGGGTTAGAGGGGAGCTCTGGAGGAAGAAGATTAAGTCTTCCGAACCCCCTTCTGGCTGTCGGTAAGGGGAGAGGTGGTGGCTTTAAGGGCTTTGGGGAGAGATTTTTGACTGGGGTTGGCTGGGGGAAAGAATTTTGGATAAAAATTTTAATTTTGAATTTCAAATTAGGGTTTGAAATTCAAATTACATTTGGAGGTGTGGAGGAAAAGATTTGGATGATTTTTGACTTTCAATTTAGATTTTTGAAATTCAAAACATATATGACGGGGGAGATTTGGATCATTTTTGTATTTCAGTTTTGATTTTTGAAATTCAAAATATATTTGGAGAGTGGGGAGAGAAGTTTGGTGGACATTTGAATTTCAAATAAGATTTTTTTGAAATTAAATTATGTTTGGGGAGTTTGGGCTTTACGGTGGGATCCCCTTAAATGAGCTGTCACGGAGGGGATGTTCGTCGATGGGGGAGTTTGTCCGGAGCATCGGTTTATCGGTTGATAACTATGGCTACTGTTGAGGGCTGGATTTGACGCAATCGGAAGATGGCGTCGCAGTGGTGGTGAATTGGCGGTATGACGACAACGTCGTCAGGAGAGGAGGAAGCATGCCGGCAAGAGATGGTGGATGCGGTTGTTGCCAAGGTGGACGTTTGGGGGAAGGTGGGGGGAGTTTCTGGGGTGGAGAGGAATTTTGATAGAATTCGAATTTCAAATTAGATTTTTTTTGAAATTAAAATTAAATCTGGTAGGGATGGGTGAGAGAACAGGCGGTAGATACTTTCGTCTACAAGTTAATCTAGGGGAGGGACTAATTATTGTTGTATGCTTAGCTATGTAATTGTTTTCTGTTCAATAGATGTATATTAGTTGTAATACTTGTTTCATTAATTATTTATTAATGAAGCAGTGACGTTGTCACTTTATTTCTAAAAAAAACATGATTGTAGCAATACAAATAGGCGTGGTCGACGAAGGAGCTGTTCTCAACAAATCAATATATGGGTGCCTGGTGAATCCACACGACATTAGGCTAGTGAAGAAGAAGCTCACCACAAGATATCCGTCAACACAAAAGGTATGATGGGACTATGAAAATGAAATCTTCTTATCTCTTACGAAGAAGGAAAAGAAGAATCAAGTTCCTATTGAGTACTTTGCTTCTATGAAAAAGAGTAGATGAACTCATCCAAGCGCAAGGGCGAGCTACCAAACCACTGTCTCTGGCAGTCCTTGAACTCAAAATTCTAGAAGTCAAAAGCGAATATGCTGATCAGCGAACGCCGGCTGATCATGGAACTAGTGTGAGAACAATCGTTGTCTTTGGCGACACTACTTCACCCATAATAATATAACCAATTCTAGAATGCTTGGTGGTATTAAGAATTCTATTTCAACTCTGCATGCCAACAGGAGCATATCCAATGCCCATCACTCAGAAAGTGGGATGTGTACTTGAAGAATTTGGGGATGTCTTGCCTCGTGAGGTAGTTGCTCAATCCCTCCCTAGGAGGGAACTCCACAACAAAATTACGTTGATACTTATGTATTGAATCATGTCCTCTAGACAAGGATGAGAAGCCGACATCACTAAAATATAAACTTAACCGACTAACGTGTGAAAAGCTGCCAAAAGTTACTCCGTGTTAATCTTCCTATTCCTCTTAATTTATTTATCCATGGTCATATTTATTGGATCTAGATCATCATTGTGAATACCTTTTTGCCATTGGTTGAGTCTGATGATCCAGTCTCATAATATTCATAATTTCATATTTCTAGCATGCATTTGTATCATAATTTGCACAGGCAGAAGTGTGGGAACTAAGTGCTACGTTATGAGGGTCTGGTGTGGTCTATCTTTAAAGTCACACATCAGTTGGTTGAAGCAATGGTTTCAACCTTAGCATTGGGAAAGAGGAAGAGGGACAAGTGAAAATGAATAATTTTACATTGGGTATACATAATGTACAAGAATTCTCATACTCAGTATTTCACAATTAATAAGGATTAGTGAAAGAGGAACTCCATTGTTACTGCAGATTGGCCAAGACATCGAATGGGAATATTTTACTATTTATTTTGGATATGAAGGCCAACCTTCTTGTCTTGTGCATGTCTAATTTGTTTCAAGTTATCAAGTTATTCCATTATAAAAAAAATTATTTTAATGTTATCTTACGTTGCAGATTCCTGTTGCCAGTTACATCTTCAAGAATTCTCTCAAGCTTAAGACTAGTGATGCTGAAATGGTTTGTTCAAACTCCCAACAGATGAGCTTTGTGATTCATGTTCAACAAGTTTCAATTTAAACTTGATAAAGTGGAAAAGAGAATTTGGTTATGTTGCATTTGCTGACACCATTTTGTTTTAGGTTGTGAACTTACATGCTGCAACTGATAGATTCACTTCATTGATACCTTTCTTGGTGTCAAAAGGAGATGTTGAAATTATGAATTTAGAGCTAGAGGATGAATACCTTGACATCCCACTAACTTCCCAGAGGCGTGTATTGGCAGGTTAGAGATGATTGTAGAGCTTTTCGTTCACCATGTTTCCATTTTATTTTCCATAACACCCCTTTTGTCCTGTTGTTCGTTTTGTGGGTTTTTTGTTCACCACAAATGTCTCTAATATCTTTGTTGTGCACTGGATACGTGTGGACTCAAAATTTCATATATAGTTAGCAAATTTGTTCATTATAAATTTGACTCATCTGCTTGTTTAGGTTCGTTTTGTGGGTTTTTGTTCACCACAAATGTCTCTAATATCTTTGTTGTGCACTGGATACGTGGAAAATTTCATATATAGTTGGCAAATTTGTTCATTATAAATTTGACTCATCTGCTTGTTTAGGTTAATTAGATTTTGTTTGCGTGGGCTTTTTGCTTATCGTTTTAAGTAACATAGGGAATCAGTCACGGTCACTGTATAAGTGTACGGAGTTGATGTTCTCGTTTTCCTAATACCAATAGTTGAAAATGAAGGGATCACAGTGTTGGAAATTCAAGTTGAGAAGGTTGGCTTCACAGAACCTTTATCTAGCATTGACACTTCTATCGAGGAGTTTCGTGTTGTTCATGCGTCTTACACGTACAGTCCATGGATACTCCTTGGACATATCTCGGACACTTCTTAAGCATGTCAATTATATTATATATCTGATGGCAAAAGGTTGTATGTTTCGGCCTCTGAGGGTATTCCATTAGATGAAATATTTTAAGATGTTATTGAACTAAATATTTGAGTTTCTTCTGTTGCTGTTATTTTAGAATATGCTAAAGCTTTGTACATTTTCTTTTATTTATGAACAGGATTGCTTCTACGTCAAATTAAAGAATTTTGGCGTGTTGCCTTGTTGATGTCCACTCTTATATACCCTGTAGCTGATCTTGCTAATGGTAGTAATGGACAGTTCGAATTGGACAGAAGAAGGGAATGTTTCTTAAGAGTTGAGAGCATTATAACTGAACTAGGTAAAGTACCATTTGCTTAACTATAGGAAACACTACTTTTTTATATTGTTATCAATAGCAAGTATACTTAAGGCTTTATTTCCTGCATAACTTACCTAACAAGCTCTTAAATTATTTGTAACTTGTAAGGACATATCACATTTCCTAGGTTTCTATCTATGTTTGCTTGACCATTTGTACCTCACTCTCTTCCCAGGGCTTGATAATGTGTGGGAGTCGAAGCCATTGCTAGATGGGAAGGCAATAATGGGTATTCTCCAACTCAAGAAAGGTGGTCCGTTGGTGAAGGAATGGGTAAGATAATTTAAGTTTCACTTGGAATGGAACTGATTATCTTACTAAAGTTAATAATCGGCCTCTTGTCGCAGCAAGACAGGATGGTGAAGTGGCAGCTTGCCTTTCCAGAAAGAACATCAGATGACTGCGGCGATTGGATGAAGCAATCTCAAACAAAGCGCATCAGGCTGGACTGCTCCTGAAACTTCGCAGTTTCAATGCATGAAATAGTTGGCCGCTTAGGATGGAAAATTACCGAAGGTCATAGTATTTATTAGACTGATGATGCTACTAACCCCCTCCTTGTAGTCATCTAATTTGGCAGTGGTGGGACAGTTAACAGATTATAGTATTTGCAGCATTGTAATTGCCGGTTGGGTTCATTTTCTGGTAAAACTCAATCCTGCTTAGTGCTTCAGAATTTGAATTCCAATTTTTTTGTATTAGGGTCTTCCTAAAAGTCAGTTTTACAGTTTACAGAAGCAAATCTTATTTTATTTTATTTTATTTTGGTAGTTTGATAACTCTATGAAACCAAACAAAGGCTTATTTCATGCATTGCTTGTATAATTTGAATTCGAACATCTAACTGTAAATAACAATTTAAAGTTGCGTTAACTACATTCACCAATTTTAGTATGTACATCATGATCAAAGTGGAGTTAATGAAGGTTCATCCAGAGATGGGTGACATGGGCCTCGTCGACACTATATTCTAAATTTTTTGTACGAGGTTGGTTGCTGAAGAAAGTTTGTAGATGCGTTGTCTGAAGAAAATATGAATTACTTGGTCGAAGATTTAAAGACTATTGTCTATTTACTTATTTCGAAAGTTTATGTTTCTTGAAAAGTTCTTTTTATAGTTCTCTAATACGTTTAAACATGTCTGTAACAAGGCAACATATCTGAGAACGACCTAGTCATCTTTTAGTAGATGTGTGGGGAAAGAGCAGAATAATTGAATTTTTTCCCAAAATGGCCCTAATTTCTAAAGTTTTTCCCAAACTGCCCTGCTTTTTTTTTATTTCCTAAACGCCACACTCGCTTTTTGAAAAAGCGAGTGTGGGTTAAATCCCCCCGCTTTTTCAAAAAGCGAGTCTTAGGTTCCAAATTTTTAACATCGGAAGACTCGCTTTTTGAAAAAGTGTGCGGATTTAATCCACACTCGCTTTTTCAAAAAGCGAGTCTGAACTTTTTTGCCCAACAACACTCGCTTTTTGAAAAAGCGGGGAGAATTATCCCACACTCGCTTTTTCAAAAAGCGAGTGTCGTTTGGAACTTAAACCCCCCTCCCAAACAGATCTCACTTTCTCTCATTTCTTTCTCTATCTTCGCTTGCGAAACCCTAACCCATAGTCGATAAGCTTTGATTTTAGTCTTTAACCCATCAAATTAGTTGTCGAATCACTTCGAAATTCTTCATTATCTCATCCTCATTCAATTGCCCACTTCGTTTTTGTTGGTTGTTTCGATTTTTGTGGTGATTTCTGTGGTGTTCTTGAAATTGGGGGGTTGAACGATTTGGGGGTGATTGTCGTGGTTCGCTTCTTGCGCAAAGATTTTGGTATATTTATCAAACTCTATATTTTTTAATGTTGTATATATATTTAGAATTATTTAGGTAGAAATTGGTTGTAATTATTGGAGGTACAATATGCATAGTGTTGATATTGTGGAAAAATAGGGATAAAATTTCTGGATAATTGTAGAATTTGTAGAATTTGTAGAATTTGTGGGTATCAGTTATAGAATTTGTAAAATTTCGGGATAATTTGTAGAATTTCTAGAATTTGTCGGTGGAGGTGGAGGTGTATCAGTTATAAAAAGTGGATAATTGTAGAATTTGTGGGTAAAATTAGGATATAGTTATTAATAATTGTATGTTCGTATCTTTTCTATATTTCTTGGTTATATATTTTGGTAATGTTAATAACGATTGCTTTTAGTTGTAGGATACTCTATTTTTAAAAAAATGGCACGGACGATGGGCAATGTGGAGGTAGGGTCTAGTAGTAGACCTAATCGTGGCGATGGACCACGTACATCTTACGGCCCTCCTCCTCGCGGTGGACGTGGTGGTCGTCATGGTGGTACCTCACGTACTAATGTAAGCTTATAATTTTCTATATTAGATTTGTTTCATTATCATACAATTAAATGTTATATTTCTCTGCTGATGTAAATGTTGTTGTTGTTTTACAGGTCCCAAGTAACCCAAATGTGGCTGGTACTTCTTCTCCGGCCCCTTCTTCATCTACTATTCCCCTTGGAGGTCCAGGTCCCCTCGACCCCACTCTTCTTACTCTTCAGTCGCAACATCGTTCTAGAGATGTGTGGGAAGGCGATTTGAAGGAGTGTACATTCCGTGGGGGTCATCTACTTCCTATGCACCCACGGATCCACCAGATTTTAAAGGATTGCGGACTCTACGGTATTGCACTGATGAGCTCCATCAAGTGCGATCGGCCACTGCTTACAGCACTCCTTGAGAGATGGCGCCCTGAGACACACAGCTTTCACCTTACAGTTGGGGAGATGAGTGTTTCGTTGCAGGACGCTTCAGTACTCACCGGCCTTCCAGTAGATGGGCAGGCGGTGACAGGATCAATGGACTTCGACCCAGCATATTTAGTGGAACAATATCTCGGTGTCGAAGTGGAGACTGGAGCAGTTAATGGGAAACAGATTCGGTTGAAGTGGTTAAAGGAAAAATTCAAGGACCGATTGAGAGATGATTCGACTGAAGAGGAGGTCCATTGCTACTGCAGGGCCTACATTCTCACTCTTTTTGGAGGTGTGTTGTTCCCTAATTCCAGCGGACACTCTGTCTTCTTGATGTACGTTCTGCTGATTGCAGATCTAGGACGAGTCAATTAGTACAGTTGGGGTAGTGCCGCCTTGACATCCCTCTACAGGAGTTTGTGCCTGTGTAGTCTCGGTTCCGTGTAGATGAATGGACCGATGATATTGCTTCAAGTGTGGAGTTGGGAGCGTATCCACGTGGGACGTCCTGTAGTGCAGAAGCAATCACCCCACTGGATCCATCTCCCCGAGGACCAGCACATGCTACCTCCTCTTGGTGTGTACTGGTCCGGTAACCTTACTTGGACTGCCAACCCCAACAGGTGCCTGACCTATTTCCGTGATGAGTTGGACAGGTTGGCAGATAATTGCGTAGTGTGGATGCCCTACACGGAGGCGCGTCTAGCTCGACTGTCGCCCATTTCCCTGTATAGGCGTGATCTTTGGCTGACAAAAGCACCTTTGATCAACTTTAGCACAGTTGAGTTCTATTATGTCAACAGAGTGCTTCGACAGTTTGGTCTACAGCAGGCGATTCCGATTGCCGATCCATTTAATGCGGACATGCATAAAATTACTGGAATGGACCGTCAATCAGGACATAATTGGGCCGCCAGCTTCTCGACATATGTGGAGAGATGGAATCTACACAGGTTCGAGGAAATCATTCAGAACATTCTTCCATTTGATCGAACCGTGCACGAGAACTATATGGGCTGGTATGGGAGGATGACAAGGCGATACATCTCTCCGACAGGGCAGACTCCAACAGGCATGGTGGTACCGATACGTCGACCGGCAGCAGAACCAGTAGATCTACATTCAATGCACTTGCCTATGTATCAACCGAAGGCATCAGCTATTCGTACGATTGTAAGTTTTTTTTTATTGTTAAATTCATCAAAGTTATTATAGTATTTTGATTTACAAGCATACATTTACTGTAATTAAAATTTCAACTTATTATGTTTTGTAGTTGGCCCAGACTTGGAGTATGGGCAAAAAATGTGCTGTTGTGTTGAGTAGCAACGTCGCCGATGCGGTTAAGGACTTCGCACGCGATATGCTGACGTCCTGTCGTGCACAAGCTGATGCTGTGGGAGAGGAGGCGACCTTGGATGCTATCCTAAACATCCCCGCTCATCGGACCAGCGCACGTGCTCCTCGTGTGAAGAAAGTCGTCCGTAAACCACCACGTCGGCCTAGAAATGAGGAAGAACAAGAGGATGAAATTGAAGAGGCTGAGATGCAAGTAGAGGGGGCAGAACAACAAGAGAAAGAGAAGCCGATAATAATGTCCGGTGTGACACAGAAAACTCCATCACCACGAGGTAAGAGGCAACGGCGACCTCCCACATTATTCACCCTGGACCCGTGAAGCGACTTGATATTTTGTTGATGTGATTTATTGGTTGTAATTTTAATTTGTTAATGTGATTTATTGTTTATCTCAATCTTGTACTCAAGTTTTGAAGTATGGAATATATGAAATACATAATTTGGTATGGGGTGTGTGAGTGTGGTGTTTTAATTTTATGGTTTTGTGAAATTTTGTGGTTGTGTGAATTTGATTTTGGTGAGATGTTGTTGTTGAAATGTGGAATGGTGTTGAAATGTTGATTTTGGTGAGATGTTGTGCAATATTTTGTTAATGTGGAATGGTGTTGACATGGGTATTGATGTGAATTATGAGTTGAAGCTGATACTCGAGAATTGTGTAGGGTTTATGTCCCACCAAGAGATCAAATGTTGGTGTTTTCTGCATACAGACCCAGACTCGCTTTCTCAAAAAGCGAGTCTGGGTGTGAACCTCGCGCTTTTTCAAAAAGTGAGTGTTGTGTTTTGCATTTTCCAGAGGTGAGGTAGCCTCTGGAAAACAAACCACTCAACAGTCGCTTTTTGGAAAAGCGAGCTGTTTACACTCAGACTCGCTTTTTCAAAAAGCGAGTCTTCAGTTAGTATGCTTGTTTGCAAGCAGACTCAAGGCTCGCTTTCTGAGAAAGCGAGCCCAGTCAATACTTCTACGCTTTCTCAGAAAGCGACTGTATGGATTAGGCGAAAATCAGAGAAGGCTTGATCTCTGGATAACACTGGACCCAAGACTCGCTTTTCGAAACACCGAGTTATTTTGTACCAAACCCGCTTTCTGAGAAAGCGAGTCTTGGGCCTGCGGATAAAAACCTACAGACTGAAGACTCGCTTTCTGAGAAAGCGAGGAGGTATGTGAAAGACTCGCTTTTTGGGAAAGCGAGTCTTGGCTAGGAAAATGAAATCTTTATATTATATTACAATACTCATCACGCAACAATCACACTCTGACGTCAAGAATTGATACAAACGATTTTTCAAAATAAAACTTTGTAATCTCTTTCTTCATAATTTAGTACAATTACAAAGTCCAAATTAAAAAGTACAGTTACAAGCATACAATGGTTAATTATTTTGAGTTCCACTACTAGTGCATCGCCGCTTATTGTGTCCTTGCAAACCACATTTTGAACATTTCATCCCCGTACCACGGCTTGACCTATCTCTCACATCCATGTCATTGCGAATTCTGGTAGATCTAGGCCTGCCCTTCCTTTTATGTCGCAAACTAGCATCAGGTACGAGTTTTCGTCCATCAATAATAGGCCAATATGCTGGATCTAGAATAGAATGAAACACGGGAGCGTATGTTTCTGCTAATGAAGTTACAAGGTAAAATTTATCAACCAGATGCTTGTGATCGATTGCACGATATGCACAAGCTGCCAGTACATGAGAACATGGAATATGGTATAGATAAAATTTCATACATGAGCATGTTTTCGTTCCCAAATTCACAGTGTGCAAGTTCCCACCCTTCCTTTCTCCACTTACCATGCGTATACCCGTTCTCACTAGAAAAAACTCCAGGTTGATGATGGAACATTGTAACCTCATGTTGGTTTGCCTCTCACGGCGACTATCGATCAGTTCATGTACTCTTCGAGCAAAAAGCATCCCTTCAGATAAAAGCTTAATGACTTCCTGTCAACGAGTAGTAAAATAAGAGTTTAGACGTAAAAAAATCGTCTCAACTATCGCAGTTACTGGCAAACTACGGACGCCTTTCAAGACTAAATTGAAGACTTCTGACAGGTTCGTAGTCATTATGCCGTATCTTCAACCTTCATCGGCATAAAGTGCCCATTTCTCAACCGACTTCTCTTTCAACCAATTAGCCGCCTCGACATTGACGGTTTCAAGTTCAGCAAGTTTGGCCATGAACTTTTTGGGTTGGCTTTGACACGCTATAATTTTGGCCTTTTTCCGCAATGCCTGTAACACCCCGAATTTTAAATAAGGATAAATTCGAGATTTCACAGGATCTTTACTTCACTTCGTACAATTTTACAAAGAAATTTTAAAAACTTTTCAATATTACATCAGAGTTCCGTTACACTTGGTTTTTACACAGCGGAATAAATAAAACTTACAACAATTGAAAACAAAAATATAACTTGTACAATTTTACATCATTTGCAACTTCTTTAACTTTCAAATAGTAATAGCATATCCACTTTATAACTCCATGAATGGTCCTTTACCTGCATGTTAATCTGTGGGCTCGTCAGTTACTTACAACTGACGAAATGTCATACTCGGCCATCCTCTCTATGCCGGGAATAGTATAACGATCTTAATACTTTAAGAAAACACAATAAAAATTGAATGAATAAATAGAGTGTCGAGGGTGATTATTCTAAACATAAGTGTATGCCATGTCTTAATGCCTAATGCATACCATTCTACACTAGGATGACACTAATGCACACTTGTTCGGATTCTATGCATCCCATACTACATAGGTCCGAGGGCAAGTGCCTACATTATTCACAATACAAGGCTCGATCCCTCGCCATGAAAACTACCCGGTAGCAAAACAAAGTTCAGACTATTCCACGAATTTGAATCCCAGCCTTGGAGTCCACCGCCGGCTGTTATAACAGGTTCCACATCGTGCGAATCGTCCCGTATGTGACCCTCTAGCCCAGTATATATATATATATATATATATATATATATATATTGGAGACGGTAAACACAAAAACCCATCCGTCCGACTACTCAAGATCCCGGAGTCCACCGCTGACCCGTCCTCATAGTCTCGGATTAAAATACAATAATCCGTCTCTCACGGGGCAACCTCAGTCCACCAACTGGGTCTATAGTCTTGGAGTCCACCGCCGACTATATAGAGCACCCCACTTACGTTTCCCCAAGTTTACTACAACTTCACCTAAGTGCCTAATTATCTTAGTTCAAGACATAAATAGATTTCCAAGTCTTAGAATTAGTCTTATCTTTTACCGGTCTTAATCACCATTACCGAGATAGATTTACAATTCTATCTCAAACTTTATACCTCAATTCCTTTATTTCAACATTTGCCGGTAAACAAGATTTTACTAACTCGAAACGCAACTATTCATGCATAAAGATTAAGGGTACACATACCCTTTAATGGTCATGTCTTAAACCTAGATCATTTCATCATTTTAATTGCTCACAAAAATATGATTAATGTCCATCTTAACTCTAATTCATGGTTTCATAAAATTATCAACATCATCATTTCTTTCACCAACATAATTTAAGTACTTACAAGTCTAATAATCAAGTATAAAAATAAGTCATTCTCATCAAGACAAATATCTCACAATCTTACATTTCTTTTAATAATACAAATCATGATCTTGAATGATTTAATTTTTGAAGACGTAAGCACAATCTAATTAAAAAGATTACTTTTACTTCAAATTTCTAACCTACATTTTCAAATGATCCCTTTCATTTTAATTGAGTACTAGGATTTTTGAACCAAATTTTTAGTCTATATCACAGTCCCAAAACCAAATAATGAGCTCAATCAAAGGTACACACAAAAAAAAATATAAAGCTCATGCTGGGCTTTGAACCCGTGAGCTATCAGCCAACACTCAAACCCCATGCCGTTAGCCACTTAGTCCATGTGGACTTTGTGTCCAATGTACTCTTTAATTCCTTTTTATTCTATCTTCGGATTTAATTGAAAACAACAAAAGAGAAAAGTTTTTGGGGTCTGTATGATTCGAACCCGAGCCAGACAGGAAGCCATCGCAGCGCCAGACCACTAGGCCGAGCGGGCTTATTGATATGAGTGAGTTTTCTAGATTTTTATTAAGGTCCCTTCGTTATTCGATTTCTTTCCAAAAAAACAAAATGTATGCGATGCTCATGTTTCTAATTCTTCTATTATACTGAAATGAACTTGTAACAACCAAGATAAAATCTCTATTGCAACCCGCATTTTCCCAATAGAGATTTTATCTTGTGGTTTCTCTAATTTTTATCTTGGTTGGTTTCTAATTCTTCTATTATTTCATGTGGTTTCTCTAATTTTTAATGTCACTCTTTATTAGAAACAAAACTTTCACTATTGATTATTGAAATTCAATTTATTTCCCTTATAATCAATTGCATGAGTCTTATTAGCAAAACTAATCCAGAATTACTATATTTTCTATCATAAGAAATATTTCTAATCTTTTCATACAATCTACTCTTTCCTTTTTCTTCAAGCATGGCAAAATTGATTGTTTCTTATCTTCTATTATTTAATCACATCCCTATCATCCATAGCATGTATATTAGCATAAAATTTTCCTACATCTCAATATCTTTTCATCAACTAGTTCAAAAAGTTCTAGCATGATTTTCATTTGTAATTTCTTATTGAAATTATACACATATGTTACTCTATTGTAATCACAAGGTTATGCAAGCGAAAAAGCATAGTTCACATTATCAAGTAATTCTTTTCCTTAGTTAACATAGTATAACAATAACAACATGACTTTTATTTTAACATGAGTCTATTCATTCATACCAACATTCTACTTATTTTTAGCATGCAATGTGCTATATTAGCAAGTAAGAAAATCTTTCATTAGCTTAATGTCAACATAGCATTTTGTTTTGTTACCATCCATGCCACACACACATCACAATTTTCTCATTCGTTATTTATTAGCATGCATTTGTTCTTATTAACTAGAAAGAACAAGATCACCCACATTACATCAATTTGGACTATAATCATAATACTATATTCTATGCATTGGAAGGTACAGAGACCACCCACTTTTCTTTACAAAACTCCTTTTTAACCATAATGAAATCTCTTCTAATAATTTCATATTTACTAGTTTTCACATTTGTAAATTAACAAACTAATGTAGGTTTCTCCTTACTTTTTGTTCTCATTTCTAAGTAACATGACAATGCTTTGTTTCTTAATAGTAATATTCCTACAATTTGGCATACATAAAAGCATGAATTCTAATTATCATATCAAATTTATATTACTCATAAAGCATGCAATCCCTACAATTAGAAAGCATATAATCACGTCAATTTGGACTATAATACTAATACCATGTTCTACACATTAGAAAGTGCAAAGACCACCCACCTTGATTGAAAGCTTGAACAATTGAAAGAGTGATCACCACTTCTAGCTCCAAAACTCCTAATTCCTCTTCTCCTCCTAGCAAGAGGCTCCAAGAACAAGAACTCTCTTACTCTCTTTCTTTCTCTTTCTTTCTTCTTCTTATTTTTGTTTACTTTTTGGTGTGAGAAGAGAGTAGAATGGTGGGCTATTTATAGGTTTTTTGCTAGGGTTCTAATTGCATAATTTCACACCTAATAAATCTTCCTATTTAACACAATTAAAACACATTTTCATAACCCCATAATTTAATCCTACAAATCATAACCCCCCTCCTAAATAACCCCCCAAATTATAACTCCTCCTAATTTAATCTTCCTATTCTCTCATGGTCTCATGTGTGCAATCCGGCCACTACTTGAAACCGGCCTACCCTGGGTATACCATCCGGGTCAGCATGTGTTTGTGAATGCACACTTGCACACAAATGTGCTGTGCATGCTCACCGTGGGCCCACCTTCACCATCACACTTATATATACATCCTACCATATATATTAACCATATCTATTTACTGAATAGTATATACATAATTACATATACTATTTCCTTATATGTATTATATAATGTATATATTATACTCTCCAGCATGCATGCATGCATAATTTCATTTTATTTTAGCCTACAACATCATACACACATACTATAAATATCATACTACTTATATTATTTTGGAGATCACGCGTGTGTTGCGTACACTCCAAAAATTATTTTGAAAAATAATATGCTTAAATACGTTTACCGAAAACACGTGCGTCACACGTAAAAATATAAAAATGCAAAATCGATTTTATCAACGGAGAAATGTTAAATACAATATAAGAAAATTATTTATTAATTTATATATTCTATGACGTAATTACTACGTGCGTAGGAAACACGTGCATCGCACGTACAAAAATATTTAGATTGAAAATGTGAGAAAAACTGAATTTCCGTTTTATAAAATAGATTTAAATACATAAAATAAATAATTTAAACCCATATAAAATATTGTACGTAGTGGTGGAAACACGTTCACCAAAACACATAAAAGCACGTAAAACCCAGAGATTGAAATTCAGTATTTTTGTTGACTCAAAATGGGGTAAAATCAATGCGGAAAAATGCATAAATAGTCAGTAATCGAAACACATGGTGAAAACACGTTACAAAATAAACGTGCGTAACATACAGGGGCAAAATTGTAAATTCCAATTTTGCAGGGTGTTACAATGCCTTACTACCAAATTTACTAAAGAAATTTGTAGCAAAATGACGCATACAATAACGGTGATATGCATTAGGTTCGTTCCATGCTCCACTTTGTAAATCCATAGCAGACATTATACCAGCATAACGATCCGAGATAACACACAACTCAGTGCGATCGGTGACATAATATCGGATGCAACTCATGAACCATGTCCACGTATTTATACTCTCTCCATCAAACAATGCAAATGCAAAAGGAAATAAGCAATCATTCGCATATGGGGAAACATCAATTAGCAAACAACCCTTGTACTTACCGTACAAGTGAGTTTCGTCAACACTGATAACAGGTCTGCAAGACTTGAAACCTTCAATCGAAGGACCAAATGCCCAAAATACTCTCTTGAATGTTTCCTCGGTAGGACTTGACTCATATTTATCCCAATGAACAACGGTTCCTATATTTGCTGCTTGAATTGCTGTGAGTAGAAAAGGCAACTTCGTGTATACTTATTCGAAGGTACCATACAACCTCTCAATCGCCTTTTGTTTTGCTATCCAAGCTTTCTTATACGAAATCTGATAATTATATTGTAATTTCACTATCTCAATAATTGTTCGCGGTGTTAAACCAGTATCCTTCTTCACCACATCAACAATCAGATGACAAACAAGGTTGGAATCAATTTTACGGTGATCCTGATTCAACGTGGGATTCGTACAAGTGTGAGGCCCAACTATCTTCTTCACTACAAAATTCGTCCGGCCTTTTGGAACCATTGCTCGTAACCTCCAAGGGCAGCCACCATCACTTACTCCGGGGGGACCTTGCACGATCTCCTCAACGGTACGTTTTCTAGGTGCCATTTTGCATTTAACAGTATACAGTAACGGTGTAGATTTCAAGGTTACGAATTCACGATGTTTTTTTATAGAATACAACTTCACAGCCTGTTGAATCGACTTCTTACTTACAAACTCCTGTCCAACGTACAATTCGTCTATATTGGATGAACCAGACGACTCTTGTGGAACTGGGTGTACTCTAGCACCTTGAGCCATCTCCTCGGTAATATGAGCGTCAACATTGGCATAGCTATAAGTAGCTCTGACTTCATTAGAACTGTTGTTTGTAGGATTTAGATTTGCTACATCATCATCTTCGTCTCCGTCATCATTTTCAACACTATCATCAAATTCATCGTCTGTTTATTCCTCTTCTTCATCATCGTCTAATAAGCTGTTGTTAATGACTGCATTTTGAAAGAGTTCAAATACACTATCGTTTGGAACATAGTCAGGAACCGGACTAGGTTGGCGTGGCAGCTCAACATATGTAGAATCCGGGTTTGTTGTATTTGTGAAGGTGTTCTCTTGTGAGGACACTGGATTTGGTTGTGAAGATTGAGCGGGGTTAGACCTCATCTGCTGTGTAGGTACCACTCTTACGAAGCTTGAACTAGGAATATCATGTGGCTGGGCATTCAAAATTTGAATTTGCTGAATATATAACTTTAATGCAGACAAAGAACAATTAGGATCAAATGTCCTAGCAATCATTGACTTCATAGCATTATTAGTAGATACGGGCACTGTCATAAAATACTGACCATCTCCTCTTCCTGCTGCGTATCAAGCTAAAATTTTCACATTCCATTGATTCCTATCCCAATTAGTAACTTCATATATTTTTTCAACTACTTCTTCAAATGTAATGGTACGAGGTACCCAAACTATTTCTGGATCCAACACACTATAACAACAACCAATCTTTGGATCACGAATTATTTCACCACCAAAGTATAACCAAATAGGAATCTCCAAATCCATACCTACGTTAATTTATACCAATATACGAGTTATTATCTACCTATAAACAAAACCTAAGGAAATTAACAAAATAATAGGGCAATAAACATCATACCTTCACAAGATTATTTGGGTCAAATTGTTGAAGTTGCTTTCCTCTTCAAGTATACCAAAATTCCAAATTTTTAACCTCTATCGGAAGATGCGTTTAAGGTTTCCAAAGCAATTTTATGGGTTAATCCACAAATTTCGGTGGTACTTTGACTAATTTGAGATGGGAGATGGGTTAGGGTTTCGGGGTTAGAAGAGGAGGAGGAAGATAGAGAAAGAAATGAGAGAAAGTGAGATCTGTTTGGGAGGGGGGGGGGGTTTAAGTCCCAAACGACACTCGCTTTTTGAAAAAGCGAGTGTGGGATAATTCCCCCCGCTTTTTCAAAAAGCGAGTGTTGCGGGGCAAAAAAGGTTCAGACTCGCTTTTGAAAAAGCGAGTGTGGGTTAAATCCGCACGCTTTTTCAAAAAGCCAGTCTTCAGATGTTAAAAATTTGAAACCTAAGACTCGCTTTTTGAAAAAGCGGGGGGATTTAACCCACACTCGCTTTTTCAAAAAGCGAGTGGGGCGTTTAGGGAATAAAAAAAAAGCAGGGCAGTTTGGGAAAAACTTTCAAAAAAATAGGGTCATTTTGGGAAAAACTTCAGAATAATTAGGGTTCAGAGTGAGAGTACACGTCAGTGGGATACTACAGTAGCAACTATGTGGGGGTTGTGGTTGGATCGTAATGAATTCTGCTTTCATAAGATTAATGATACATTGTTATTTTTTATGCATAAAATATATTCAATCTCTCATGAGTGGAATGTATTCACAGGTGGGAAGAAGAAAATGTGTTTGGGAGACGAAGAGTAGGTTGCGAAAGCTTCTCAGGATTGGATTTTGGTCAGATAGGCATGTCGTTCCTTTGTTGTTTATGTTATCAGTTAGTTTGAGTTACGGGTTGTAATATGGAGACCGTTGTACTGTGTTTCGTTGTATTGTGTTTCGTTAATTGTTCGTTAATGAAGCGATGACTTTAGTCATCTTTTATTTAAAAAAAAAACAAGGCAACATATATAACAGTGAGGGTCGTTTTACAGCTTGTACTTCATTGGGTTAATGGAAAGAAAAAAAAACGGTTTTAAGATCATCTAGTTTTACTCGATCTATACCTGTAACGTTCGTGGTGCTACCCTTGAAAAATGATATGTTATTCCATCGGCAATCCCTGATCGATATTCTTTTCTGTCAGTAGTCTGTAAATTTTTTTTTATATAAAAAGATGATCACGTCATCGCTTCATTAATGAAGGATTAACGAAACAAGTAGTTCATATTACAAATGCCCAAAATCACAAACTAGAGTTTAACCAAACAGAAAGTAGTAAATACAAACCGACAATCTAGTCCAAAAGAAGATGCCCGATACGAGAGTGTCCGTATCTGCCCTAGTATCTCTAGTCCGAAGACTACTTCTCGTCCAACCGGAGCCTCTTTCTCGATTTCTCCACACCTGCCCAATCAAGGATGAATGAGAAGATTTTATACATCAAAGCTGAAAATCTATGACTGATGTTACGAAAACACAAATCGTTACGGTCTAGCCAAATGCTCCACATAATAGCTACTACAGAGATATCCCATGCTGACCTATCCTGTTTTTTTACTCTATCTATTTTTCAGGATCCCCAAACCTCATCTATATTACTGGGACAATCTAGACATCCAAATCCTAGGGCATACTACCTCCCAAGTTAGGAGTGTGTATTCTCTATTTGTTTTTAGGCTATTCGGCAAAAAGGATGAAGGTAATACATATGCTTTGGTGAGACTGAAATCCCAACATCTTCGGTAAGCACAGACCCTCACAGAACATACTTTTCGTTCATCCTTGTGTGGATGGATAAAATTTATGGGAGGTGAGAGACATCATCATCGGTGTGCAGCAGTGAAGACGTTGCTGGCAAAATTGCTTGAAGGGATAAATATGGACCAGCAAAGTTACTTCTTGTTTTAAAATTTTTAGTTGAATGTGTATACAACAATACATGATCATTATATAATATTATTCTTTTTACAAATGGGTGAGTGTAGCTTGTTTGCCAATAAATGTGACTCGTTCTTGCAATATTTCTGTAACTTTAAAATGTTTCACACTAGTTTTGCATGCACATATCTGATAAGTGCAAATTAACATCTCTTTCAGAGCAGAAAACTTGAATAATAATAAGTAGAGAGAACTATGAAAGGCAAATGCAGGGTATTTAACACATGGAAAGAGAGCATACCATTTTTAAAGTTATTAATACACTAGGTTTGCCCGTTGACATAGGCTCGTCTTCGGAACGGTGCACCTGATTTGATTATATAATGTAGTTTTGTAGGCCCAACAAATCAATTGAAATAGCAAACATATTATATGAGAAAGCAGTATATCTACCTTTAAGCTCAACCATCGTCTTTTTGATCATTAACTTGAACTTACCTGAAATGCATATAGTTTTTTAGAAACACTGTATAGAGTTTTTTTTAACTTCAACATCACTTTTACAAGCTTGTAATAGTTATGAAAGGACATTATCATACAGGTTTTAAAGAGCTTACTCTAATCCCATAACCACTATGAGCATGTTTAAATACAATGGTACCGCAAGTGCAGGTGTGAAAGTATCTACAATACCAATAATCTAAACATTTGTTTGTCTGAGATTCAGTTTGCAATTGAAATACCTCTTATTATTATTTCAACAAAAATGAAATCCATGAAGTTCTCAAAACTCTAATCCAAGCTAATCATTTCTTTTATCTCCACTTTGTCTCCCCATTGCACCTTTATTAATTTTTTTTTGGATAAATAACAAATTTACTTTAGCTGTCTTTCTTGAGCGGAGAGTTTACACTCTTCAGTGGTAAACTCCAATTATCCCAATCCTATATATCCAAACATACACTAAAAATTCTTATATGTTATTTTATCCATGGTTTATAATGACCAGTGATGGGAATACTTCACGATAGTATTTTCTCTTGTAGTAAAAAAATTAACGTTGCATATTTGCCAAGTTATTTTAGCTTGCTGGTCAGTTTACCTGTCCTGCTATGGTTTGGAAGTCCAAATTGAGGCCACCAAATAATCCATCTCTCACTTGCGTATAACTTAAATCAAAACCAATAAAAAACTCATCAAATAAATCACAAAATTAAATTTTTTGAAATCCAAAAATAAAACAATCATACCTCTCTGAACTTAGATCTCATGCATACACAAAATTCGAGTTAGCAGAAAACTGAGTAATCCACTGCACACACAAAATTAAAAATTAAAATGAGAATTCGGTTAATGAGATGAAATTAGAGTCGTCGCATCGCATATAGAGGCTCTCGATTCGGTGGAGGGGAGTCGCCGATACGGAGTTGCTTGATATCCGCGCTCGATTTGGTGGAGGGATCTCACCAATACAAAATCAGCAGCGGATTAAATATTGGCGACGACTTCTTGATTGGGGTTCGATATTGGATTTGAATTTGGATTTGCTTTGAGATTTTTCAAAGTTATCAAAATATTTGAATTTTATTTTAAAATTTTTTAAATTGTTAAATTTTAATTTTTTAAATTTTTTTTAAAAAAATATTTTTTTTTTCAATTTTTTAAAAAATATTTTTTTAATTTTAAAAAAAAATTAATTTTCTATTTAAAAAAATTATTTTTTTAATTTAAAAAAAATTATTTTTTTAATTAAATTTTTTTTTAATTTAATTTTTTAATTAAAAAAATTATTATTTTTTAATTAAAAAATATAATTTTTAAATTAAAAAAATATATAATTTTTTTTTGTAATTTTTTCATAAGTTTTTGATTTTTTTTATTTTTTGAATTATTTTAAAATTTCTTAGTTTTTTTATTTTTAAGTTTTTTTTAAAAAAAAAATTATATTTTTATTTTCTTAATTTTTTGAATCAGAAAGAGAGAGAAATAATGAAATAAATAAATGAGTTGTTCTGGGTGGGGGATTTGAATTTGAGTTTTGGGAGAAAAACTTTTGAAAGTAAAAATGTGTTTTGTGAATTTAGATCTGGGCCTTTGATTTAGGAGGATTGAGGGAGAGCCATTTGATAGCTTTGTTTGTGTTTTATTATATAGATACATAGATATTCTGATTGCTTAATAAGCCTCACATTAGTTGGCAACTGGTTTGGTTGAAATATTCTTTTGTTCATTTCTTACCTGACTCACATTATAACCTTATGAGAGCCCTCCATTTATCACTTAGATTCTCAGCAATTCTATACTCTCCAAAAGCAATTAATCTCAAAAGAGTGTGTGTATATGTTGACTATGTCTAAGAACCAGGATAAGAGAATTGTAGGTTATAACTTTTAACTGCCCTTCTGGTAGGACTTTTCGGAAATTTTGTAGATTATAACTGATAAAGGATTGAGGTTACTCACTCGGTTAAAGATAACTTGAGGCCAAATGAAGGGCTTAGAACAAATTCCCCTTTCTATTATACCTTCTATTTTTTAACGGTTTAGGAACTCATCTCTTCCTGTATTTACAAGACTGAAACTATCAACAACCCCCACAGCTCTTCCTACATGTTCCATAATAATCAGGACTGCCCAACATGAACACGGGATTCCTGCTGCATTCGCCCGTTCCTGATCGTTGCATTCCTCATTGTCGACAGATGTCTCGGGGATCACGGGTTTCAAAGCATTTAAGGCCTTGACATGGATCCATTTAGTAGCAGTCCATTTTTCACCCTTGAGAACATTGCAATTGCCATGTAAGCTGCTCTCATCCTTTGTCGCGTGAGAGGTTTAACTGCGTAACCATTTGCTGCACAATCTGATTGTGTATTGTCCTCTGTTTGAGTGCCTTTAAGCTGTGAGTTGTAGCAAATAGAATAAGTTGGTCAACCATCACAAAAACAGTCTTCCCTGAATCAGTCAGCTCACTGTCCAAAAGGATTAACCAATTTTTTTGCACATGGAAGTGATGGATAGAGAAGGGTTTATCGATAAACTTGTACAAAAAAAAGGGTTCAACACTTGTGTAAAGAGGTGAATGTGGATGTTGATGAGGATGAGGGTGGGTGTGTTACCTCTGATTTAGGGAAGACTCTCTCACCACCTACAACTACAGTTGACAGATACATCACAACAGTTGCAACCAGATTCCCGCCTTTTGATGGTTTGGTTTTGGCAAAATTATTGTCATAGCATGGTGCATGACCTTCATTTACATTGAAAAGAGACACCACAATGTTCTCCCCATTCTCTGAACAAAAGAGAAATACAAAAATGAGAAGTGATAAAATCATACAAGATAGAGACATGGTGGAAACATTCAAAGAGTTAATTATTAAATTTGTACCTTTAGGAAGAAATGTCCAAGCTGCTATTCTTTCCACAATCTTTGCAATGACTTCCATCCTTGAAACAAAAAGATATAAATAATTAACTCAGAGAACCAGATAGTTCATCTAGTGACTCACTATTTTGAAACAAAATTGTACATTTATTGGGACATAGTGATCTTGATGAACAGTGCAAATTGGTTATGTTCATTCCATCTCCTATAGATACTCATTTTGCATGAGGAAATTCTTTACATGTAAGCATATATGTATGAAAATGCTCAGGTGAGAAATATTTATTTGGGTGAGAAGGTGAAAAACACAAGTACAGAAAATTGCATTTGATAGATGACTCATTTAATTACGACGAGGGTTATGATAGTACTTATATGTCGGGCATAGCTTCAGTTCTAGTTTCAAATTTAGATGAACTCAACCATTTCCTTCATTTTATTGCAATCCAATGGACCACACTCCATGGGTGTATCTACAAAATTATTTTTTACAGAAGACATTTTACCTGGCCTGTGGACAAGAATACTCCAGCGCTCGAAGTATTGTTTCCTCTGCGAGTTGCGAATATTCTCTAGCTCACCATGTGCCTGCAAGTTGAAATATAAAAATTTAAATGCAGCTTCAACAATGAGGCCGTACTGTATCGGTAATGGTTCAAGACATTTGCCTGCGAAATAAGGTGGTCGCACTCATCATCAGAAAGGAAGGTCGTATACAAGAAGGCCCTAACTTAAGAAAAGAACTGTCACTGTCAAGAAGATAAAATATTCAGGTGAAATAATAGGCTATTAATATATATCGAATGCATGATTGGAAACACCAGTAACGCGAATGAATATTGCAAAGCCCTTGGCTTTACAAGTGCCTCGAGAGTATAATGTTATTTCCTATATCAATTATCAAATCTACCATCTTTCTTCTTTTGAAGGCCTTCCACCTAGTTTACGAGATATTGGAGGATGTCAAACGGTCTTTTGGGGATTATAACAAACCCCTCTCTTGTTAAAATTTCAAGGAGGATAAATTTATAACTTATTAAGAGAGAGTTGAGTTCATGATGACAGAAGGTTGTTGAGTATTTGGTATGTACTGATAGAAAATTTTAGGATAATAAAATTTATTTGAGTCTGATCTTGAACTTCATGATTTTCACAATAATACAATACAGATAATTGAAATCACCTTGAGCAGCCATATCCTTTATCTTGATCCAAATCTGACTGAGTGATGTTAATATATCAGATTGTGTATATATCTGATTATATATATATGTGTATGATATATCTGGTTTCGTATATATCAATGGATTATCTGGTTTCTCTCTCTTAGCCAACCTTTATCTGACAGAATGTATTTCCTTTTATCTGATAGAATGATTTTTTCTGTTCGGACCTTTTATAGGCAGAGAGAGGACCAGTTCCTTGAGCAGTTATCTGCCAATAACTGTCATTGGCATAATTACACGTTCTATCAACGTTGTATTGAGTTGGTATTAAAACCAACTCCTTAACTGACCACACCAACTCCTTAACTGATCACATAAACTTGTATTGAGTTGGTATTAAAACCAACTCCTTAACTGACCATACCAACTCCTTAACTGATCACATAAACTTATCTATTATATTAATTAATTATTTAAACCATTAATTATATATTTAAAATCAATAATTAAATATATATACATAATATATGGCACGAAGGTCATATATATCTTACATTCTCCCACTTGGCCGAGTGATAGAATATTCGTTCATGGTTTTAATAATAATCATAATGTGCACATCATAATGATAAGTTTTAACTTCATTGGTCAGATCATTATTTCATTATTAAGTATATACTAATATGAGTCATGGCGGTTCCATATCATTTACTCGACATAGTTCCTTCCATGTACTACAATATTAATTTTCTACTTAAAATGTCATAAACATAAAGGTCTATAATGGTCTGCATTAATGTCTAATAATAGACTAGATCCTGTTAATATTATGTCAACATTCATGTATACATTAATGACAAACAGAATATCGATTAATTTCTGAAACAATATATAAAAGAGCTCAAAGTGTCAAATACGTAAAACATAGAGTCATTAGGTTACATTAACAATGCCCATTCTTTCGACATGTTCAATAAATGCCTTTGGGGACAATCCTTTAGTTAACGGATCCGCAATCATGAGATTGGTACTAATATGCTCAATTGACAACCTTTGTTTCTGAACTTCTTCTTTGACGACAAGGTATTTTAATTCCATGTGTCTAGCACCTTTCGAATACTTGTCGTTTTTAGAGAAGAAAACTGCTGCGACATTATCACAATAAACTCTCAGCGGCTTGGCAATACTGTCGACTATTCCAAGTCCTGAGATAAAGTTTCGTAACCAATTTACTTGAATTGAGGCTTCAAAGCATGCCACAAATTCAGCTTCCATAGTGGATGCAGCAATGACTGTCTGCTTCGTACTTTTCCAAGATATTGCTCCTCCAGCTAATAGGAACAAATAACCGGATGTGGATTTTCGAGTATCAACACATCCAGCAAGATCTGAATCTGAATAACCAATCAGCTCTAGATGATTAGACCTTCGATAAGTGAGCATGTGGTCTTTTGTCCCTTGCAAGTACCTCAATACTTTCTTTGCAGCTATCCAGTGATCCTTTCCTGGATTACTTTGATATCGACCAAGCATTCCAACAGCAAAACTGATGTCTGGCCTCGTACAAGTCTGTGCATACATTAAGCTCCCAACAATTGATGCATAAGGAATATCTTTCATTTGATTACGTTCCAATTCATTCTTTGGACATTGCATAAGACTGAACTTATCTCCCTTCTGAATTGGAACGATACTTGATGAGCATTTTTCCATTCTAAATCTCTCTAAAACTTTATTAATATATGCTTTCTGAGACAAACCCAACAATCCTTGTGATCTATTTCGGAATATTTCTATTCCGATCACATAATTTGCCTCACCCATATCTTTCATTTCAAAGTTTTTAGAGAGAAACTTCTTGGTTTCATACAACAAACCAAGATCATTCGTTGCAAGCAAGATGTCATCGACATATAGAATCAAAATAATAAACTTGCTCCCACTGACTTTCAGATATATACATCGATCAACAATGTTTTCTTTAAATCCAAAAGAAGTGATGGTATCATTGAACTTGAGATACAATTGACGGGAAGCTTGCTTAAGTCCATATATCGATTTCTTAAGTTTACACACCATGCGTTCTTTTCCTTCTATGGAGAAACCTTCAGGTTGATCCATATAAACTTCTTCATCCAAACTACCATTCAGAAAAGCTGTTTTCACATCCATTTGGTGCAATTCTAAATCATAATGAGCCACCAAAGCCATAATAATTCTAAAAGAATCTTTCTTAGAAACTGGTGAAAAGGTTTCCGTGTAATCAATACCATTTTTCTGAGTAAAACCTTTGGCAACAAGTCTGGCCTTGTGTCGTTCAATATTGCCATTTGAGTCACGTTTGGTCTTAAAGACCCATTTACATCCAACTCTTTTAGATCCTTCTGGCAATTCAACAAGGTCCCATACTTCATTATGTTCCATAGATTTCAACTCCTCTTTCATGGCATCTAACCATTTCATAGAATTATCACTTTCCATGGCATGTGAAAATGAAACTGGATCATCATCAACTCCTAAGCCAAATTCAGACTCTTGAAGATAAACCACATATTCATCAGAAATAGCAGATCTCCTTTGTCTTTGAGATCTACGTAATTCTGTTTCATGTGGTTCGTTTATTGCAGGTGCATCAATATTATTGTGAGTTACTTGTTCATTAATTTGTTGTTCTTGCCCAATATTCGGATGTTCAACAATGGGAGGAACAACAACTTTAGAAAGAGTTATGGGCAAAGGAATTTGCACCCTAACTTCTTGAATATCCACCTTTCGTGGTTCATAACTCACGCTAACTTCACAATTCTCAATGAACCTAGCATTTCCAGTTTCAATAATTCTTGTACTATGATTAGGACAATAAAATTTATACCCTTTGGACTTTTTAGGATAACCAATGAAATAACCACTAATTGTCTTTAGATCCAATTTCTTTTCTTGTGGATTATAAGCTCTTACTTCTGCCGGGCAACCCCAAACATGCAGGTGCCTTAAACTAGGTTTCCTACCCGTCCACAGTTCAAAAGGAGTCTTAGGAACTGCCTTACTAGGAACCCTGTTTAACAAATACATGGCAGTTTTAAGAGCGTGCATCCACAATGATGTGGGTAATGAAGAATTACTTAACATACTCCTAACCATATCCAAGAGAGTACGATTACGTCTTTCTGCTACACCATTTTGTTGTGGTGTACCTGGCATAGTGTATTGAGCACATATGCCATGCTTTTCTAGTAATTTGGCAAACGGGCCTGGGCATTGCCCTGATTCATTATATTTCCCATAAAATTCACCACCTCTATTAGATCTTATAATTTTCACTTTTCTATCTAGTTGTCTTTCAACCTCAGTAATAAATACCTCAAGGGCATCTACCGATTGAGATTTTTCATTTAATACATAGATGTAACCATAACGCGAAAAATCATCGATAAAAGTGATAAAATATCTTTCTTTTCCAAAAGAGGAAATATCAAAAGGCCCGCAAATATCGGTGTGTATAATTTCAAGAAGCTGTGTGCTTCTAGTGGCTCCTTTCTTTGTGTGTTTTGTTTGTTTTCCCTTTATACAATCTACACAAATATCAAGATCAGTAAAATCCAAATTTGGAAGGATTTCATTCTTTACCAATCTTTTCATTCTTTCTTTGGAAACATGTCCCAAACGTTTATGCCACAAGAAAGCAGAATTTTCATTCACTAAACCACGTTTAGTTCCAACATTATGATGCAGGGTCAAAAGAGTCTCAGCAAAATTATTATCGAGCTTAAATTTATAAAGACCATCATTAAGGACACTAGAACCAATGAAAATTTTTTGTTTAAACAAACTAAAACATCCATTCTCAAACTTAAAGGAATATCCAACAGAATCAAGTCTTGAAAGAGAAACCAAATTACGAGAAACAGAAGGTACATAAAGTGTTTGAAACAAATCTAAATGATGTCCAGAATCTAAAATAAGACGATAAGTTCCAATAGCTTCAACTGGAGCTTTGACTCGATTTCCCATGTACACATACTTTTCATTTGGATTTGTGATTCGGGTCGTAAGGAATCCCTGCATTGTATTTGAAACATGAGTGGTGCAGCCGGAATCAAGCCACCAGGTATTATGAGGAACTTCAACCAAATTCGATTCGAAACATACAAAAGTTTTAAACATACCTTTCTTTTCGAACCATGCCTTACGTTTCAGGCAATCCCTTTGGAAATGTCCAGGTTTCCCACAGAAACGACATTTGAGCTCATTATGTTCCTTTTTCTGGATCTGGACAGATGACGCATTCACTTTCAATGGTCCATACTTGCCCTTTCCTTTCTTTCTTCCGACTTTCTTACCAGCTCCATGATTGGTAACGAGATGAACGGAACGAGTTCCCTGATTCTTAATCCGTGTTTCCTCTTGAACTAACATACTGTGAAGTTCATTCACATTCCATTTGTCTTTCATGGTGTTATAGTTCATTTGGAACGGACCATACTCAGAAGGCAGTGAATTCAGAATAAACTGCACGAGGAAATTATCATTCACGGTCATCCCTAAGGACTTAAGTCTTGCTGCAATGTTTGTCATTTCAATGACATGCTCATGCATGCTACGAGAACCATCAAACTTCATGGTGGTTAAAGTAGCCATTAATGTCCCAGCAAGAGACTTATCAGCAGTTTGAGAGCTTTCTCCTACTGATTTCATGAATTCCTTAGCATTTTCAGTTTGAGGGAGAGTAGACTTGAGGTTGTTTGCTATACTCATTCGCATAAGCATAAGACTTAGTTTGTTCGATCTTTCCCAAACATTATGGACAGATATTTCAATGTCGCTGCTAGTATCAGTAATAGCAGCAGGCTTTTCAACTTCAAGTGCTAAGTCAAGATCCAAAACACCAAGGTGAAATTGGATTTGATCGCGCCATTCAGGAAAGTTGAGACCGTTAAACATAGGAACAGACGAAGCATGCGAAAGAAGAGAAGCGGGAATAGGTACTGCAATAAGAAGAGATGATTGGTTTATTAACGCTTTGTGATTCATAATTCAGATTCAAGATTAGAGACAATAAATATACATTGAAGATCTTCTTTGGGTGACACAACGATGTACTTCATTAAACATAATTCGATGCTAAAAGTTAAATTCAATTAATTGGTAATTAAATATATTTTAACTAGACGAACTAGCTATCTTTGAATATACTAACACGTCTAAAAAAACTCCAATTAGCCACAATCATGTTCTTGATTATAAAATAAATTATCTACCTTTGGGTGGATACTTAAATATTTTAAAAATCAACAAACTTCAATACACCCAATATTATATCATAATGTCATTTCGATTATAGCATCACATAATCATAGGTAGTTGAATTTCCATTTAATTTGACATTTTATAATAAACTTTATAATTTGGCCACTTTGGTGACTAACAAATTATTCATAATATACAAGTCAAATTAAATAATAAATATATGCAATTAGATACACTTTATAGTTTAAGCCACTTTAATGACTAACTAAATAATCTATTATTATATTAATTGCATATAATACATTTATTAGATAAGTATCATAAACTAACAAGATATACTATTATGAAAAACTAATCTTTATCCATTCAGAATCAACCAAAACATGAATAATTACAAAGGAGTCGTAAAATTTATAAATTGGAGGATTATACTTAAATTTAATATTTGAACATGATTCACAAAATAACAATTGTAAATTAATCAGAAACTTTAAGCACATGATTGCCGTTAAAACAATTTATTATTATTTTTTTTTAAGTTTAATTAATGCGGAAAATATAATCCCCAATTTGTAAACATTAACTTAATTGGAAAATCATGGGTTCATAACCAAGCTCTGATACCACATGATAGAAAATTTTAGGATAATAAAATTTATTTGAGTCTGATCTTGAACTTCATGATTTTCACAATAATACAATACAGATAATTGAAATCACCTTGAGCAGCCATATCCTTTATCTTGATCCAAATCTGACTGAGTGATGTTAATATATCAGATTGTGTATATATCTGATTATATATATATGTGTATGATATATCTGGTTTCGTATATATCAATGGATTATCTGGTTTCTCTCTCTTAGCCAACCTTTATCTGACAGAATGTATTTCCTTTTATCTGATAGAATGATTTTTTCTGTTCGGACCTTTTATAGGCAGAGAGAGGACCAGTTCCTTGAGCAGTTATCTGCCAATAACTGTCATTGGCATAATTACACGTTCTATCAACGTTGTATTGAGTTGGTATTAAAACCAACTCCTTAACTGACCACACCAACTCCTTAACTGATCACATAAACTTGTATTGAGTTGGTATTAAAACCAACTCCTTAACTGACCATACCAACTCCTTAACTGATCACATAAACTTATCTATTATATTAATTAATTATTTAAACCATTAATTATATATTTAAAATCAATAATTAAATATATATACATAATATATGGCACGAAGGTCATATATATCTTACATGTACGACCATATAGACCCAGTATAAACTTCGTTATCATCGATGAGAAAACAGACCTTGGATGCCATGACAGTTGGATTACTTTGGAGGGATCAATGCAACGGATGAAGTTTCAGGTATTGGAAGACGAATATACTCAATGTCTGACTCCTTTTAGTTTTCTGTTCTACCCTGGCAGAATAAACATAGACAAAAGGTTATAGTTAAAAGCTCGGCCTTTTGATACAGCTTAATTGACAATAGTGTGAAACTGGAAATTTTACATTGCTAGAGTGTAACATATTTCCAACTCCATCTCAGAAATCTACATCCACACCAATTTCTTAAAGAAAAGGTCAACTGCATTCACTCTCCAAAAAAAACAGAAGAAAAGTAAGGAAAACAACTTCAATTGCGTAGTTCGTACATGGTTACTTTCTTGTATCCAAAGTTGAAACAATAAAACTAAGAAACTCCTGCTTCATGGTGTCAATATGGTGTGACCAAGACTGCACAGAGCATACTCAAACAAATGACAAATGGCAAGTGGAAAGTAAAACTTCATCATAGACAAGAAGTGGAACAGTCTAGAAAATATTTGTAGAACAGCGTAAGAGTAACAAATCGTACTTTCTTTATTAAATAAATAGATAATAAAGCAATGAGAGTAAGTTCAAGCCATAATTTTTTAATTAGTCAAATCTGAGGCTAATACACAATTATTTTGCTCTGCTTCTAGGGATAGCAAAGAAGAATCACATTATGTATGGATAAATGTACAATTCTCAAAATTGAATCATGTTGATTCCAAATTGGATTCATCACAACAAGGAAGTCATGAGATATATGATAGATGTAAGCTTTGCAAGTGCAAAAATCGAGATCACAAAACATAGTAGCCACTTGTTTACTATGGCATGATTCCTACATAGTCAGAGGTGATCCGGTTTAGAACTTTACCTGGGTCAGAATTTTGAAGCCGAATGGCACAACACTAATAGTTGTATAAGATAGTTGACTAACTTACGGGCCAATTCTAGCCTAACAGGCTAACACCTATGTATATTCCTATAAGGGGTTCAGACTTGATATTTAGCAAAACTAATGATTGCAACTTTGCATTAGTAAGAAGTCCGTTATATGTATACATAAGAAAACAACCATGGTTGAAAAAGAACTGTGCAAGTCATATTCCAGTCACAAAGGAAATCCTAGAATGCAAATGTGAACCCTGGAAGTCCTAAGAAGCAAGAAGGCTACCACTGTTCTTCTCCTACTTCTTCATAAAGGAGAGATGCATTTGTTAGGGAATGCGATATAGAATAATCTATATAATAAAACATAAAGAAAAGCTATCAAGTGGCTCTCCTTCAATTGAAACAAAATCAACGGTTTCGATTCACCATTCCAAAACATATTTTCCTTCCAAAAAGTTTCCCCCCAAAACCAATGTTTTCCCCCCAAAACTAAAAAACTCATTACTTTATAACTATCTCTCTTTTCTCTCTTCACTTTTTCATATTTCTTTCTCTCTCTCTCTCCTTCTCTCTCATTTTATCAGGAGATGAGTTGCGAAGAACTCTGGATCTGGCCATTAATGGAAGACTGAAGGTTTTAAGAATTGAAGGAAGAGATTTAGGGATTGAGAGAAGAGATTTGGGGATTGAGAGAAGAATTTGAGAGGAGGAAGATAACTTTTCTTATTAATTTCCCCAATTCAATCCATACAACCTTATATAGGCAGTTAGAGGAGGGGTGAGATATTTTCATCCCCTCTCCAATCTCCCGCCTAATCTATTACAAAAAAAGGTGCAATAAGCATGTAAAAAACAACACTAAAACAAACACAATTAGCTGATCATTCTCAGCAGTATTTTCAGATAGCTGATACATTCACTGTACATAGCTGAGCTGATACATTCACTGTAGATAGCTGATATATTCACTGTAGATAGCTGATACACTTCTAGTTGATTATTGATACTCTTCTAGTTGATTATTCTTCACAAGCAACTGCTAACCCATCAATGTAACTAATCAATCCCTCAGCTCAGCATTGCTTCATTCCCACATCAGCTGTGTTCCCCTGCATCCCTGACAACTCCCCCTCCCTTGAGGACGAACTTGTCCCAAGTTCGAAGGACGGAAACCTCCTTCTAAGATCATCAATGTCGACCCAGGATGCATCTTCCGCACTCCTATTCTTCCACTTAATCAGAAGTTGAATACCCACTCGGTTGTCTTTCTTAAAAATTCTGCGATTCAACACCAACTCTGGTTCCTTCGAAGCTTCTTCTTCAACCCACCAGTGGGGTAACTCCTGAGACACAATGGGGAGATGATTTCCATGGCACTTTTTGAGCTTCGATACATGAAAAATAGGGTGAATTGTGGATTGAGGAGGAAGCTCGATATGATAAGCCACTGAACCCACCTTTGCCAAGACACGAAATGGACCAAAAAATTTGGAAGAGAGCTTCTGAGGAGTAGAGTTTCTAATAGAAGTTTGTTTATATGGTTGTAACTTGAGTAGCACCATGTCTCCGACTTCAAAGACCCTTTCCCTTCTCCTTTTATCAGCGAATAGCTTCATTCTAACTTGAGCAGCTGCCATATTCTCCTTCAGTAATTGTAGTATGGCATCTCTAGAAAGCAGCTCATCTTCTACCGATGGCAGTGCTGAAGTACCCCGAACATACCTCAATACTGTTGGTGGTGGACGCCCATATACACCTTCAAAAGGAGTGAGCCCTGTGGACGAGTGCCAGTTGGTGTTGTACCAAAACTCCACCCACCCCAAATATTTACTCCACTCCTTGGGTTTTTGTCCACTTAAGCATCTAAGATACATTTCCACGGCCTTGTTTACAATCTCCGTCTGGCCATCACTTTGGGGGTGATATGCGGTAGAATGCTTAAGCTTACATTGTTGCTGCTCAAAGAATTCCTTCCAAAAATGGCTAATGAATATAGGGTCTCTATCACTCACAATGCTTCGTGGCATTCCATGGAGCTTGTACACATTATCAATAAATGTTTGCGCAATGGACTTAGCAGTATAGGGATGCAATATTCCTATGAAGTGCGCATATTTAGATAGCCTATCAACCACCACCATTATGGCATTACTCCCATAGCTCCTCGGCAATCCTTCGATAAAGTCCATAGAGATATTTTCCCAAACTCTATTTGGAACTTGTAAAGGTTGCAGCAAACCCGCTGGCAGCATCGTTTCGTGCTTATTGCTTTGGCAAATCAAGCACTCTTTAATGAACTTTTTGATATCACTTGTAATTCCTTCCCAACTAAAAGCTCTTCTTATGCGATGTAGGGTCTTATGATACCCTGAATGGCCCCCCGCACTGGTTGCGTGATGATAAAAAAAATCAATCTCCTCACTTCTGCCGTTGGACTGATTAATATTTTACCCTTATAATACCAGATGCCTTCCAACAACTGATAATCAGCTGGATTAACCTCTTCTTTACTCACCTTCTCAGCTAGCTGATGGAAGTAGGCGTCTTGCAACACCATCGTTTTGATCTCTTCTATCCATTGCGGCACAACAAAAGTTATCTCACAACAAGTGTCTAGTTCCCCTTGCCTTCTAGAGAGAGCATCGGCTGCAGAGTTATCAACTCCTTTCTTGTACTCCACCGTGAAAGAAAACCCCATTAATTTCCATAACCACTTTTCCTGCATTTCAGTGGTAATTCTTTGCTCCAGGATATATTTAATACTACGTTGATCTGTTTTGATCACAAAACTTCTCCCCAATAAGTATTGCCTCCAAAGCTTAACTGCATGCAAAATTGCTAGTACCTCTTTCTCATAAGTGGACAACGCCAAATTTCTGCCTTTCAATGCCTTACTCATGTACGCAATGGGGTGGAGTTCTTGCATAAGAACCGCTCCTATACCCACTTGTGACGCGTCTGTTTCCAGCAAAAAATTTTTTGAGAAATCGGGTGCTCTGAGCACAGGGGTTGAGGTAACAACCTCTTTTAATGAGTTGAAAGCTTGTGTGGCAGCCGATGACCAGCTAAAAGCATTCTTCTTCAACAAATTAGTTAGTGGAGCTGCAATACTCCCATAGTTCTTGACAAATTTGCGATAATAGCCGGTTAAACCCAGAAACCCTCTTAATTCTTTAACAGTACTAGGCTCTGGCCACTCCATAACCGCCTTAATCTTCATGGGATCCACTGCGATTCCTTCCTGACTAATGATATGCCCCAAGTATCCTACCGATGTCTTGCCAAAGCTGCATTTACTAGCCTTCGCCAACAGCTGATTGTCTCTCAGTACCGTGAGGATCTGAGTGAGGTGTTGCAAATGATCCTCCCAAGTGTGACTATAAACTAAGATATCATCAAAAAACACCAGTACAAACTTCCTCAAAAATTCCTTGAAGACTTCATTCATAAGGCTTTGGAAGGTGGCTGGAGCATTAGTGAGCCCAAACGGCATCACCACAAATTCGAAGTGACCATGATGGGTTCTAAAGGCAGTCTTAGGAATATCTTCTTGAAATACTCTAATCTGATGGTATCCTGACCTTAAGTCAATTTTTGAGAAGTATTTTGCCCCATTTAACTCATCCAAGAGCTCATCGATTAAGGGAATAGGAAATTTTGCCTTGATAGTTTGGCTATTAAGGTTCCTATAATCAACACACATGCGCCAACTCCCATCGGACTTCTTTACTAATATCACTGGCGAAGCATATGGGCTGCTACTAGGCCTGATGAATCCAGCATTTAACATCTCTGCTACTTGCTTCTCAATTTCATTTTTGTGGAAGTGTGGATGTCGATAGGGCCTCATACAGGTAGGCAACTTCCCTTCAAACAAAGGAATTCTATGGTCGATGCTTCTATGGGGTGGCAACTTCATCTCCTCACTGAAGACCTCCGGAAATGCTTGCAAGATGCTGTCGATTTCTGTGGGGTGAGTGCTGTGTAAGGCTGCATTCAACAATTCACCTTTATCCAACTTAAGCTCTTGTGCCTGTATCATATAAGCCTGACAAATGTGGTTTCCCATTCTTATCAGCTCCTCTGCTTCCATCAATTGCAATTGGGGATTAACAATCCCTTGCAATCTCTTTAGAACCCCTTCAACTTTGAAATCCATGGTCATGACATTAAAATCCATAGTAACTGGCCCCAATGAGCATAACCAATGTGCCCCCAAGACCATTTGAGATGGCCCCAGTGGTAGGAGAAGCAAATCAGCCTGGAGATGCACTCCTTGCACTGAGAATCTAACATTGTCTATTTTTCCCTCACTAAACATAGTCTGCCCATTAGCCACAGTTACTCTATATCTAGGCTCTGTATTGATCTCCAAGTTAGCTTTAATAGCTGTCTGTGGATCAAGATAGTTGTGCGTGGACCCTGTGTCAATCAAGATGTTCACCTCCCCTCCATTGATCCTCCCCTTCACCCTCGTAGTTTGGGGATACACCTGTGAACCTACTAAAGCATGGAAAGAGATCTCTGGTGCTTGAGAAATTTGGGAAGTAACCTGCGGCATGGTAGGGACTGAGTTTTCAGCTTCAATGTCTTGGGTCACTACACCTCCTCCAAGTTCCTCCTCATCCTCCTCGAAACATTCTAAGTAATAAAACTTTTGAGTCTTGCACAAATGACCCTGGGTGTATTTCTCATCACAATTGAAACACAACCCCTTTGATCTTCTCTCCCTCATCTCCTGCACACTCAGTCTTTTAGGAACAAAGGAATTGGGAATGTTAGGGGTTGTAGGTGTGGTGGGTGTTTTAGCGGGTTGGGTGGGCAGGTAATTGGATGTGGTAGTGGTTTTGGGTACAAATGGAGGTTTATGAAATTTCCGCAGACAATATACCTTCTCTTCATAGCCTCTCGCCAACCCAATAGCCTCATTAACACTTTTAGGCCTTTGCGACTTCACATCCCAACGAATCTCATCGCGTAAGCCACTCAAAAAAGTACTCAGGAAATGAGCTTCTGACCAATCTTCAACAAAATTTGAGAGCCTATCAAACTCTTGAATATATGCCTCTAAATCATTCTTCTGCTGGAGTTTAGAGAGAATTCCTCCATAGTCTTCAAAAATAGTAGGACCAAACCTTGATAACAGCTCCTCTAAAAATGCCGACCAAGAAATTTCATGAAGCTTGGGCTTAATGTGCCTCCGGTACCATTGAGCAGCTTTTCCCCTCAGATTGAGTGCCGCATATTTCAACTTCTGAGTGTCTGGAACATTATAGAATTCCAAGAACTGTTCCACACCACAGATCCACTCCGTAGGATCTCCATCTTGGAAGATCGGAAACTCCACTTTGAATGGAGTTCTAAACAAATTCCCTGCATCGACTGGATTTGTAAAGTTAATGGAGTTAGGGTTGGAAATGTATACCTCTCTTGAAGGAACTTGATGGAAAGGGTTTGGAAGAATAGGAGGATTAGGGGGATTTGGAGATCGTGAGAGATTCTGCTGCATCGTAGCCATCAAGGTTTCCAATCTAGAGAAACGCTCCCCGATGCTAGCAGCTATGGCTTCCACTCTCTCAGTGAGGAAGCCATGATGCAGCTGAGTTTCAGCCATCTGACTCCTTAGATTTGCCACTTCCCCTTCTAACACCGTGCTGCACTCATCACGCCCATCACCATCGCTAGTGTCTTGCTCTGATACCAGATTATCAGGAGATGAGTTGCGAAGAACTCTGGATCTGGCCATTAATGGAAGACTGGAAGGTTTTAAGAATTGAAGGAAGAGATTTAGGGATTGAGAGAAGAGATTTGGGGATTGAGAGAAGAATTTGAGAGGAGGAAGATAACTTTTCTTATTAATTTCCCCAATTCAATCCATACAACCTTATATAGGCAGTTAGAGGAGGGGTGAGATATTTTCATCCCCTCTCCAATCTCCCGCCTAATCTATTACAAAAAAAAGGTGCAATAAGCACGTAAAAAACAACACTAAAACAAACACAATTAGCTGATCATTCTCAGCAGTATTTTCAGATAGTTGATACATTCACTGTAGATAGCTGAGCTGATACATTCACTGTAGATAGCTGATATATTCACTGTAGATAGCTGATACACTTCTAGTTGATTATTGATACTCTTCTAGTTGGTTATTCTTCACAAGCAGCTGCTAACCCATCAATGTAACTAATCAATCCCTCAGCTCAGCATTGCTTCATTCCCACATCAGCTGTGTTCCCCTGCATCCCTGACACATTTTCTCTCTATTTACTCATAAATTTAGATTTTCATATTTCAGGTTTGTAAATTTTCAGATTTTTAGGCTTTTTTTTATTGCTCATGTTACATTGAAAATAAAAATATCTCCTCAACAGTTAAATTTCATCATTTTCCACCCTCAAAGTTCTAAGAAGTTGGATTTTACACACCCATTTATAGTTATTTTTAACATATACTAATGGAAACATGAACTTTTATTTACAACTAATTATTGTCATACTATTCAAACTTGAGCTACATAATTGTTTTTTTTATATTGAAAACGGTGGGCCCTAGACCCCCCGCGCTGCATTAAAGAGTTTTTAATCAAACATACAACCAATAAGGAGAGATGATATTCATGCGTCCCAACATTGGGCCATGATACTCATTCTCCTCCCCAAAAGGACATTCAACCCTTACATTGATGTTCCCTTTCCAAAACATAACAAAATTACAGGTGGGACAAAAACATTAAATGGCTGAAAACACCCCTATCACCAAAAGTGAGCTACATAATTGTTGTTTTACTATTTTCAAGGCTTTTTATATGATGTATCGTTCCGAAGACGTGCCCACGGGCAAATCTAGTAGAATAATAGAATGTGATTGCAATAACTCAAACAACAAACACAAGAATATGCAAGAAGAGAGAGAGAGAGAGAGAGAGCGCACAAGGATTAACGTGGTTTGGCAATAGCCTACGTCCTCGGGGCAGCAAACAATTATTGATGTTCACTATATGCAATTGCAGATACACTAAGAGTAAACCAACTTCAAGTACAACACACTTGAGGGAATCACACTCTTAGACTATGCTACCACACTCACTCTCAACTTGGAATGAAATATAAATTTCTCTCTACATACAAATGACTAACCATCCTCATCCTTTTATACTCAAAGGTGTCCACTAGCACACCACCCAACCACATGCATCTTGGGCTTTGCACATACATAAATTTTCTCATTCTTGAGCCTTGCACACTTATCATGGAAAGTGCGGAGACTCGTTAATTTTTATGGGAGAACTAACAATACAAATGGTCTAGAATATTCAACGGCATTCCCCTTTTTGGTCTCAGTATACTAGAAATCTCCAATCTTTGAAGCTTAGAGCTCACAATCTCTCCCATTTTGGAAAGCTTGGTTCTCTTCGGAACTTATATTGTCATCAATATAAGTATTTGCTAACTATACACACCTCCTAATCTAGTGGCCCACCTCTTTAAAAATTCAAGCTCCATCACTGATTCCACGTGTCATCTTAAGCATAGCTTCCTATCCTGTAAACAAATTCAAGTTTAAAGTGACGGTCTGTTTCTCATCAATTAGGCTATGTTTGGGAACAAGTTAAGTTAGGATATTTGGAGTTATCTCTCTTAACTCCAAAAATTTATAGTTATCCTAACTTTAGCATGTTTGGGGACTCATTTTGAAGTAAAGATAACTTTAGTTATCTAACCCAAAAATGTGCGAGAAAATCATAGTTATCTAAACTCCACTCTTACCTAATTTTTCTTAACTTTGAAAATAACTTCAAAATGGAGGTAAGGGTTACCATATCTTGCACCTCCAAAGTCAAGTTAATTTTGGTTATCTGAACTTTGATCCCAAACAAGGTCTTAGAGTTTCAAGTCGAAGACCATTCAGTGAGATCTGTAAGAACTCTCTTAACCTCCATCACATTATGGTTTGCCCAAAGGGTAAGATAAGCACAGTATTGCGCTAGGTGAGATGTAACTGAAACCAGATCTCAAACCTAGTCCCACCTACGTCTGAAACCTAAAAGCACCAACGTAATAGTTTTTTTTTTTGTTTGTTTTCAACAACTGGATTGCCGAAATTGATGGCTACAAGAAATGACTTGTAAATAATTTATGTTAGAGAAATTGGACCTGAGTGTACCAAGTGAACCTTTTGGAATTGATCTGCAACAGGAAGAAAGTAAGAAGTGGCTCGAGGCGTGGGTTGCACTTTCTTTAAGAAACTATTTGGCCGATTCTGGAGATGAATCGTTGATCACCAAACACTTCTCCCGGGATACAACAAGCTTCTGATTTACAGTGCTGCCAAGACTCCAATTGCAACACGTATCAACTTGCACCAGCAATTAGCAACCAAAAACCGCAGAAAATATATTTTGAGAAAAGATTGAATGATGGATTTTTTTTTTGTTTTCTGTGTTTTTTTTTCTTTCCAAAGATGTTCTTATAGCTTGTAACCAGGAAGCTATTAATCTGTATGCATTAATTAGAAACGGCTATATAATGCATATCATTTCATTTTTAAAATTGCTATAACAAAAAGTCTCTTTAATTTTGAAACAGTTTTATTTTTACTAAAAGTAAAATGTTTTGAATTTTGACAGTTCAAAGAAGAAAAAAAAGTTCTGTTTTTTTCAATAGACCCCAAGACCCCTATAAGGCCCGGTCATAGATATATATATATATATATATATATATATATATATATATATATCATGTGGAATGTAGGAATTGAACGCCCGGTCATAGATATATAAATATATATATATATATCATGTGGAATGTAGGAATCGAACCCCCAACCTCTTGTGAAGACAAAACTTTAACCATTGGGCCATGAGACAATATTGTCAACAAAATGAGTGTTTTGAATGTATACTCAATTCCAACAATTTATCACACCACCTTTCGATTCTAACTCATTTCTACAATCTATAAGCAGTCAAATGCAGCAATTCCACTTAACCCACCAAAAACCCAACACCCATTATCTCTCATTTCACTCTCACAAATTAAACCCTGGACTATACCTTAAAGTACTACCGATGCCTTGTTCATTACCATATCCAAGTACCCACATCGTTCAAAATTCCTCATAACACATCAATGCACCAAAATAGAGACCAACCATCAAATGCTCAAATCCCATTTAATCAAAAACCCATATCACAATACAAATAAAATATGCAAATTCTACATTACAAATCAATAAATGGGGTAAAAAACTTACTTGCGAGAAGATGAAATCTGAAGAGAGGTTGAGAAAGCAACGAAGAGAAGAACGATAAACATCGGAATAAGGGATCCCATCAAAAAATTCTGGACTTGTTCATCAAAAAGTGGGGATTTTTTTTTTTTTTTTTTTTTTTGGAGAGATGAATATTCATGTGATTTAGCACTTTACGTTATTGTGTTTTGATAAATTATATATTACATTTTTTTCGGATTATTTTTTTTATATAAAGAATACCTTTTTTAAATATTGAAATAAAATAAAATAAAACATTGTATGTTATTTTTGTCGTTGCCCTTATTTCTGTCTTTGCGATTATTGCAATTATAACTAGAGAGTTGTGGTTGTGACTGTGAGGATATTGAGTTATGTGCAACTTTACACTTGTCAGGTTTAATGTTGTTATGTTTAAAGACAAGATACTCTAAATTAACTGTTTACTTTGTCATTTTAAGAGTGGTTTTAGTTTACTAATTTGCTCCCTCCATCTCTCTTCTTCTTAAGTACTCTTTCCTAAATACTCTCTCACATACTTTAATTCTCTTGATGCAAATTGTTTATAACTTTGTGGTCACATAAATATTTTATGTGTTTTCTATGAATAATTGATTAGTGTGTATAATTAAAAGGGTGAAACTTTAATAGGAGTATAATTGACATAATGAAGTAAAAGATACTCTAGAATAAGAAACTAGATAGTTAATTTGAGACATCATAAAATGGGAAGTTGAAAGTTAATTTGGGACGGAGGGAATACATGCTAGTACATGATCAAATACAAGTGGAATACCGTATTGTTTGTTCTCTGATATTTTTATAGTTATTTTTCTAGAAGATTTGGATCGAACATGGATTGACCACGCATTATAATAGTGGTTATAGTTGTTCTCTAAGTTACAAGCTCACGTAAAGTGTTACTTACGGGTGTACTCAGATGTTCTCTAAGTTACAAGCTCAGTTGTTCTCTAAGTTACAATTCTTAATGGCAATTACGGGTGTACTCAGTTCCCACAAACAACCAGCTGACAATAATCATTCACCTCTAAGTCTCTAACTACACAAAATATTCACCAAGAGTGATGAAGGAACAAACTGCATTAAGTCGTACACTCATGGAAATCATTTGAGTTAGGATCAAACTTTCAGCCCCATCTTCAGAGCAGCTTTATTCAAACATATACAATGGGTACAAAATGTATACTTCCGAAAATAGACATCACCTTCTCAAAACAAAGAAACAACAACAACATATGATACAACACCATGCAAAATCACAAAGCTTTCCTTTCTCTTTAAGTTCTCTAGGGTAAACAAGTCTATTATGAAGAGTATGAAGCAATTTATCCACAAGTGGTTCACAAGATGGATATGCTACGCAGTTTCTTTGGCAGTGTGCCCGGATTACTGGGAGCAGTCTGATGAACCCACGATGAGATGAGATGGTGGGCAATGGCAAATGGGCCAGGAACAAACATGGGTGCGAGCTCGCCACTCTCCACATTGAAGTCAGTCGAGAAGTTTTGACTTTTTTCAATGCCCTTACACATCTTGTCTACCTTCGAGGCAGCTGTCTTCTGAGCTTTCTCATATTCTGCAAATGTCAGTGCCTTCTTCACATCCTCCCTGCTGTGCCACTGAGCATCTACAAGAAGTTAAAAATCGGAAATCAAATCATGGTTTTGAAAAGATCTCCCACAGGAGAAGGTTTCACAAATTTCTCAGCATGTCAACCCCACCCACCCACCCCCACACAAATAATAATAATAATAACTTTGGCTATAACAACCTCATCTATTTTGTGAATACACAATAATGCTCACAATTTGTGGACTCATTTATTCCTTGGAACATCAAAAAGTTCACCAACATCCAATGTTGAAAGAATTCAGAACGAAATAAAAGAAATAAACAAATTTGACATACATGTCTTCCCTACTCATTTAGCTAGTAACATATACACATTATCAATGTTCTTTTATTCTCTCAAAACATCATAAACTTCTCCAACTTCTAATATTGTGTACAACTGGAGTAATAGAAACAAAGTAAATATGTTCACACGGCCCACTACCCCCATCCTTGTGGAGTTGTCTATTGAGAAATTATCGTTCTAGTTGGCAAGTAAAACAGAGCTTTAATCCTAAATATTAAGGGTCATTCACACAAAGCTTTTCCGCAATTCAGCCCCTTTTTGGGCCACACTTCAAGGGGAGTAAGACTGAAGGTGGGGCTATTCTCCTGGGTCAGAGTTTAGTGTCTACTAAAAGAGAAAAGGGGCAAAACACTTATTCATCCACTTAAACAAACCTTTACAGTTCACAAACAATGAACTAACTAATTTTGGAAATTAGCAGCCAAAACTATAACGATCATAGAAAGAAAAATATACCTTCTAACTCAGCCTTGTCCACACGAATTTCAAGTGACTTTGCATATGCGAAGAATCCTATCATCAACTGGCATGGCATATTAGTCGGTCCAACTGTGAAAAAAAATTTCGTATAAGTGGTCAGTGATTGCAATATTTGCTTTGACCAACTAAAGTGAGAGTGAAATGTGCAACCATTATAAACTAGAGGTACAATCTATATCAAACTACAAGCATAGCAACAACTTTGCATTTTTATAACGAAATAAAGAATAAACTAATTTAAGGTACATGATCTTAACTATATATCCAAAAAAAATTGTGCATAAGTAGATACCTGGCCATGGTTGAGAACTATGATAAACAACTTCACCCACTTCAATGCCAGCTTCTTCCAAGGTTTCTCGCCTCACCGCCTCTTCTAAGCTTTCCCCTGGCTAAGAATGAAAGGAAAGAGCTGAAATTCAAACAAAAAGGAGAACAAATTCATCCCTTTCAATTTCTATTATGTGCTGATGTTGAATAAACAAGTTTGGAGTAAAATCATTATTACATGAAGATACCAATCTAATGGATTACAAAATATTGGTAAGAGGGATCCATAAAATTTAAATGTGAGAGTTTTATGATTGGTGTGGAGTTTTCCTCAAATGGGAATTGTGGGCATGATTAGAAATAAGTCTTTTTTGGTTCAGACTTCTGAGTCATCCCTAAAAATTATATTATGCAAATAGCCTAATCACTACACATAAGCAGATGCCTATAGACCCCGTGCATTCACATGAGTGAAGCTACTATTCTAAATTAAACCTCCAAAGTTCAATAGTAGCCATGGCAGACACGGCTACAAGCCCAAAGTGGCCAAAATAACTTTTCCCAGAATGAAGTGAAAACTGTATAATTTCAAGGCCACAGGTAGTTTTTAAGCCTAATGCAGTATCGTGAAATTACAACAAAAACAAGTGTGCTAAATGAAAATTTGAAATTGGAAAGATTAATTACATAGTATGACGACTAAGTATGACACTGATTGCTATATTTGGCCGTAGAGTTTATCAGAATGTGAAGCAAATTACTATTTATCTGAATTTTATAAAATGACAACAATGGAATATCTTACCTCTATGAATCCAGCAAGACAACTCCACATGCGGGGTACAAATCTTGATTGGCGACTCAAGAGACAGCGGTCATTTTCTTTGTCAATAACTAGCATTATGACAACCTGTTGACATCACATTACAGAAATATAAATTACCATCGACATAATTCAGGGGGTATATACAAAGCTATGTATTCGGTTGAGGTATCTTATATATTCACATTTATTTAAACATTATATAAACAAAAGGTAGGTACATATGCATTTTATCAAAGAGGAAGGAAGGGTTAACATCATACAGGGTCAACTCGAGGATATACTCTCTTTTTGCAGGATTCATTTGTACATTGTTTGCGCCTCCCTGCTTCAGTTGGATTTGTTCTAGATCCACAATGTCCACAAAAACGTGAGGTTCTATGCCACTCAAGCAGTGCTCGTGCCTGACCACGATCATTAAAACAGAACTATTGAGATAAAGTAATGCAAAATGAATGATATTTTGACTGAAATAATAACATGATGATACATTTCGAGATAAACTTGCATGCATCTCTCTGTAACTATAAAACAAATAGTAAATCAAGACGTTTTGAAGGTCTAAGAGCATCCACACTGGTTTCTCATTTTCCCATTTTCTCCATATTTTGGCAAAATGAGCGCTACAGTGGATTCTCTTTTTGCCAAAAAATGAGAAAGTGGAAACAGTGCCGTCTCAAATATGAGAAACTATTTGTGGATTCTCAAAATATAGGGGATGAAACATGTCCCCGTATTTTTTTTATTTTTTAATCCAATCGGATGTGACATGTTGTTTCGTCTAAGCGATTTTCAGAATTTTTTTTTAATCGATCGGACGGAAGTATCATCCAAAGAAATAAAAAATAAAAAAAAAGCATCGGGCACAACATGTTGCCCCGTCCGATGCAATTTTTTGTCATGTCCTATACCAAAAAATAGTTTTAGGTCTTAATCTCATATTAAATGTCTTAATCACACAACTAATTTAATGTCTAATTTAATTAATTTAGCTAATTTAATCACTAATCCCTAACTTAATCATCTTAAACATTAAAAAAAAGTAGATCAGACGGAACATGTTCCGTCCGATTTTTTTTTCCTTTTTTGCCATATTTTGGCAAACGACGACTGCAGAGAACCTGACATTTTGCCATTTCTCATTTTGCTAAATTGCCAAATTTGACCAAAAAAACGAGTGTGGATGCTCTAAACAACCTAAAATGGTCTTTGAATTCCATTTGAACCTAGGAATTTGATTCCACATAGCAAATGGACAGCCTATCTTGTTTGTCTAATTTCTTCAAAATTGTGTAAATTCAAATGATTATATTCAGCTAATCATATTCACAATTGTTTCAGCTAGAATTTACAACCCCCCCCACCCCCCACCCCCCCCCTATAAAAAAAAAAAAAAAAAAAAAAAACTGATTCTTTTTAGAGATTTTTTGACCCACTTATGCTTCACAATCAACCTGTTTTGATGATAGAAAAACTTGGATGGTGATAATGAGGAAATGAACACATAGCGCAAAATTGTAAAATCATAGCCTTTTACGTTTCCATAGCTCAAAAAATATATAGAAATAGCCTATATGTAAATTCAGACCAGAAAGCAAAGAAAAAATTCAAAGTTTTAATATCGGAGTCAAAATAAATTAAGCTAGCCACTTAACCCAACGCCAACTGCAACAGAAGTTCTTAATAAAGGTTAACTATTTTTGAAAAAAATAATTTTCCTACCTGACTACACTGATATTAACCAGGGGGGATCTATGTTTTGAAAACGTGACTAAATAGTAGTAAAGCATCAGGTTAGTTTAATTAATTCCATTCATTAGCCCAACTTATTTTATAAATCATTAGTTTAAGTACAAATTTGTCTAGCTTCTTTTCCCATACATAAAATTTATAGTGTAACTATTCCACTATTGTTTTCCTACTATTGGTGTTGTTTTAGTGAAATATGATTAAGTTTTTTGAAAGAACTTGATGTTCTCACAGTTTTGAGCTTCTCCTCAACGATTTTTGTGTACAAGTACGATGAAAAAAATTACAAGTTATTTACTTTTGCCCACCATCGAAAAAACTTCTGGCTCCGCCGTTGACAATAATATGTGGTAACTATAAGGAGCAATTAAGACATTATTCACCCTTCACAAAAACATAATGTCTACCAATTTCCAAATGCGTGCATGGACTTACTAGCAAGAACTACCGCTCCCACAAGCATGAGCAATACACATGTTCATAAATATATACTACTATTAGTATGTGTCACTAGAAAGGGAGTTTGTGCAAACTCCACCTAATGTGTGATGTTGCCAACCTTGTCATAGCACTTGTGCAGTTCTTTTCTACAAATACATTGAAAATTCATTAAATGTTGCAAACTTTGGTAATGGTGACAATTCGTATAGAGTAGAGCTAAATTTGCTAAACTGCTGATCAACCTAATAATAGAGTATGGGTGAGTAACCACAAGCAATTAATGCAAATTATATTTCAGGGGCTACACATTATTGAGTCTAGTAGTGTCTTAGCATTTTCTTTCCTTGTATGCTTAGAATTGGTAAACGGGGAGCAAGCCAATTCCGCCATTGCTTGAGCATCTACCCAATCCACATCCACCAACATAGTCCTCTAGATTCTAGGAATCTATAGAATCTAGAGATGCTGAATTCTTTGAGAATGTATTTCCCAAGGATAAAGGCAAGATTTTACATGATTACACAAACAGGAAAACAAGAAGCATATACACAATTGGCATATGAACAAGTAATTTTGACTCCATACACTTAAGAGGCTAGAGAACCAGATGCTAGGAGAATCTCAACTAGAGAGAGAGAGAGATAGAGTCCCCAAAACATATTGGCATATAGAGGTTCATCCTATGACCTTGGAGGAGGCAGTCAAATCTCAGGACTCGGTTCTTATGAGATAAGCAATAGAAGATGAAATGAATCCACTATTGCAGAATAAAACATAAAAATTGTTTGACTGCCGAAAGGGACTAAAACCATAGGCTATAAATAGGTAATGAAGAAGAAAATATGGGCAGAACTGTATTAAAGTATAAGGCGCCCTTCGTAACCAAAGGATACACGTAGGTTTGTGGTATGAATTTCTTTCATATCGATTCTCCAGTCTATCAAATTGCAACAACTATCCTTCCGGCCTTAGCTTCTATTGAGCACTGGGTGGTGCATTAAATGGATGAATGTAAAGATAGCTTTCCTAAATAGATATCTCCTAATTAATTCTCTATATGGCCTCAAAACAAGTACCTAAGTTCTCTAGGATGACGTTGAAAGTTCATTCAAAGGCAAAATTAGACAATAATGGGAGTTCCCTATGCACTTCAAATTAGTAAAAAAGACAGCGTGTACAAAGCACGTATAAAATAAATCAACTCTACTTCTAAGGATTAATAACTTCATACATGCCGCACAATCGCCAACTCCACCATCGCCCCCTCATCCACCCAATCAATTGCAACAATCAGTCCTCACTACAACCACAGAGTTTTGGTGTAGTGTCGGGTCTTCCACTACTTGAAAGTTGAAATGAGTGTGTGAATACCACCTAATGTTTGACATCAACCTTTTCATACAATGTGCATTAAGTATGTGACCACATTTAAAATTGATAGAACGCCACAAACTTAACAATGATTACAATTCTCTACACGCATCGACTTACCAAAATTAAACCAATTATGAAGCATGTTAAACAAATCTAAACTACTTTTTAAATTAGCAACGAATTCTTACATGCCCGGCGATCGCCAACTCTGCCATCGCCCTCCCATCTGCCCAATCCGCCGCCACCATCAGCGTCCTCAACTCCACAAAGCAAAACCCATCACCACCCCCCCACTCCCCCCCACCGCCATCCTCCCCGACCTCCACCGCCCAATGCACCTCCCCCACTTCCCCCAACCCCTCCCCCAAGTACACAAACCTATCCACCACCAAACCCCGAAACTTCGACGCCGAGCTCCACCCCAACCGCCACGAATTGGGAGAATCCGACCGAGTAAGAGGGCGGCCCTTCTTGAAAGGAAGGATTTTGAAGTTGGGGGATTGTTCTAGGGTTTGGGAGGACAGAAGGGAGGTTAGGGTTTGGAGGGAGGGGAGGGGGGATTTAGGGGTGAGGGGATTGCCGGCGAAGGCGTGGGTTTGGAGGTTGATGGACATGGCGGTTAGAGTTTTGAGATATGCGAATTTGGGGATTAGGGTTAGGGTTTGAAGGGGACGAAGGAGCATTTCTTAGCTTCCATTTTTGGGGGGTTGGTGGGTAGATTGCCACGTAGGCACGTTGGACGTTTGGTGAAGATGGTGAAATTTACATATAAGCCCCTTGTTAACATTATTTTTGAAATAGACAGGTCTGATCTTGGTAACTAAGCCCAATGTCTTAGCCCAAATAGAATATTTTACAAGCCCATAAAGAAGCCCATGTCATTAACTAAACATGTCCATCTCTAATCTCTAATCTCTAATAATAATATAATAATATAGTTGATGCTGCTTGTTTTTGGTCGCAGTGTGGGTGCACCAGGTATGAGTTCGGACTCAATTTGTAACGAGGGAAGAGTACGGTACCGGACGGTGAGCGAGAGGCTCGCCTCGGCGCTTGAGGATCGGCTCGGGTGGCCTCGCCTCGAGTACCTGCAGACGGTCCTAAAACACCGGGGTTTATCCCGGTGGCGGACCTTCCGACGATCTAGTCAGTCTCTGTGAGAGAGTAGCAATAACTAGGAGAATTTAGGTGGCAAAGATTGGTTACCTGAAAAGGTGGGTGAGGGTCTGGTATTTATAGGGAATCCCAACCGGGTTTGGATCCACTTGGGGGCCGGGTCTGAACCCGAAAGTCCATGGGCCTGACGTGGCAGGAGGCCCAGGGGGTTTAGGGCGTACGTGGCAGTGCCAAGAGTGGTATAGGGCTGACGTGGCAAAGCCCTAGGTGGTATTTGGAGCTGACATGGCTGATCATTGGGCTCCTGTGCCTCTGGGAGAATCGGATGGCCTAGGTGGTGCCAGGTCATCCTCATTCCTTGCCAGGCTGGGCGGACGGCCCGTGGGGCTGTCGTGGATCGGAGACCGAGGGCCATCGGGGCTCGTCGAATACGAGGAGACCAGTTCTGTGGGGGTGAACTTGCGGCTCGGTACCGACCCTGTAGTGGTCCGAAGCCAAGCCGGATTGTTGTTTTTCTTATTTTTGAGCGAGAGCCGTCCTGGGCCCTGGTTGGGCCCCAGGCCATTTTTACCCTACCACACAAGCCCCCCACTCCTGCGGAGGTGCGGGAGTTAGCCGTGGAGGAGTGTTTATGGTCGTGGAAATGGGAGGGCGAATCGTTGGGCCTTCATGAGAAGGTTACCCTGATGCTAGACCGAACCTCGAGCTGGCGAGGGTTTATGGGTCAGTAAGGGCGATGGTGAGCCGTTGAGCCTTCCTGAGAAGACTACCCTGGTGCTAGACCGAACCTTGAGCTGGCGAGGGATTATGGGTCGGCAAGGGTGATGGCGAACCGTTGAGCCTTCCTGAGAAGACTACCCTGGTGCCAGACCGAACCTCGAGCTGGTGAGGGATTATGGGTCGGCAAGGGTGACGGCGAGCCGTTGAGCCTTCCTGAGAAGACTACCCTGGTGCCAGACCGAACCTCGAGCTGGCGAGGGATTATGGGTCGGCAAGGGTGATGGCGGACCGTTGAGTCTTCCTGAGAAGACTACCCTGGTGCCAGACCGAACCTCGAGCTGGCGAGGGATTATGGGTCGGCAAGGGTGATGGCGGACCGTTGATCCTTCCTGAGAAGACTACCCTGGTGCCAGACCGAACCTCGAGCTGGCGAGGGATTATGGGTCGGCAAGGGTGATGGCGAACCGTTGAGCCTTCATGAGAAGGCTACCCTGATGCTAGACCGAACCTCGAGCTGGCGAGGGTTTATGGGTCGGTAAGGGCGATGGCGAGCCGTTGAGCCTTCCTGAGAAGACTACCCTGGTGCTAGACCGAACCTTGAGCTGGCGAGGGATTATGGGTCGGCAAGGGTGATGGCAAACCGTTGAGCCTTCCTGAGAAGACTACCCTGGTGCCAGACCGAACCTCGAGCTGGCGAGGGATTATGGGTCGGCAAGGGTGATGGCGAGCCGTTGAGCCTTCCTGAGAAGACTACCCTGGTGCCAGACCGAACCTCGAGCTGGCGAGGGATTATGGGTCGGCAAGGGTGATGGCGGACCGTTGAGTCTTCCTGAGAAGACTACCCTGGTGCCAAACCGAACCTCGAGCTGGCGAGGGATTATGGGTTGGCAAGGGTGATGGCGAACCATTGATCCTTCCTGAGAAGACTACCCTGGCGCCAGACCGAACCTCGAGCTGGCGAGGGATTATGGGTCGGCAAGGGTGATGGCGAACCGTTGATCCTTCCTGAGAAGACTACCCTGGTGCTAGACCGAACCTCGAGCTGGCGAGGGATTATGGGTCAGCAAGGGTGATGGCGAACCGTTGTGCCTTAGAAGGCTTGAGCCGTCCAACCTGATGTCTTCGCGGAGTATTGAAGGCGCTCCGGGATCTGTATAATGTTCCAATTTCCTTAGGGGCATTAATGGCACCGCCTAATAAATGCATGGCGCTTAGGCTTCCATCGTTTGGCTTTCCCAATGTCATAATGGTCGGTCTATGGGGGAGGTTATAAATACCCCTCTCCCACAGCGGGTTTGATCACAGCAAGGGTGGTCCATCGGCCACCAGAGGTGTCTGCTTTGGCGGACGTCTATCTCTTGCAAAATTTTGACCCTGAGAGCGTTGGACGGGTGGTCACTCTATTGCCTTGTTCTTCTCTCATTCCTGACGGCCTCGATGTGAGTGTCAGGATCGGGGGAGAACAAGGCAGAAGAGATGGCGGCCGTAGTCCGGGCTTGGGGGACAAGGTGCTGAAAGGTTTTAATCCTGGGAACCTCGGACTGGTGGTGACTTTGCCGTCCGGATCCTTTTTCGGGTTAGACGACCCTGACACGGCTGTTTGCCTGAGAAAGATCCGGACGGAAGGGGTATCAACCGAATTCCGGACCTGGGGATGAGGAGCCTCGGATAGATGGGTCGTCTCCGATCTTTGTCTTCCTTCTGGTGCTGACGGTTTCTGATGGTTGTCAGCCCAAAGGAGTTAGAGATGGGAGGTGGGCCGATCTGCTTTCCGATAGGGTTCTAGGCGATGGTGGCTTTTCTCCCACCCTCGAACAGTTCGGGGTTTTGGCTGCCGAGGCTGTAAGCCCCGAGCTGTTCGCGGGTGAGAGGGGAGCCGACCGAGCCCTGGAGCCCGGGGCGCCTGTCTAAGGACGGCGCCTTAAATCTTAAGCAAAAAATTTTTTCCGCCGAACACTTCATCCGAACCAACCTCTGTGTGGTTTCCAACCGGCGCTAGGTGACGTCAGCAGCGCCAGTTTCGAGGATGACGTGGCGTGATTCTATTGGTGGCAGACGCGCGCTATTCGAGGAACAGTAATGCGAAAATCGAGGCGTCACCTCTCCCTCTATAAATACCCCCCCCTCTTCCCTATTCTGCTCATTTCTCTCCCGCTGTCTTCTTAAAAAGAAATCAAACACTTCAGCGCTCGGCTTGACTATTTAGCAGCACCGGCTCGTCAGTCCGAGGCAACCCAAAGGTTAGTTTGTAAGTTTCTTTTGTTAGGCACAGATGTCTAGGGCTCAGTCTGGCTTGTCGGCATCGACGACGAGGGGGAAGGGAACCCTGCCTCAAAATCGACTTCGTGGGAGGAGCCAGTGTTCGAGAAGGAGTCGGTACACGATGAGAAGCTTTCCGATTCGACTTCGTGGGAGGAGCCAGTATGTGAGGAGGAGCCGGTATACAACGTGAGGCCGTTACGCTCCCGGAACCCTTTCGTGGTGGAGAGTAGCGAATCTGAGGAGGCAAGTGACAGCTCTGACGTTGTGGAGATAGTGGGTACGGATTCCGAGGGGGAAGATAGTGAAGGAGAAGGTGAAGCAGCCAAGGCTCGGACCAGAGGCACAGGGAGGGGCCCTAAGGTTCGGGGGGTAGGTTCGTCCTCCACGCCGGCCGGCCTTGAGCGTTTGTCCACCCCCTCACCAGAGAAGGCTCGGAAGAAGAGGGTGCCGAGAAAGAAAGGGATCAAGGCCGAGGGTTCGAGCAAGGCGCCTGTTGTTCGGAACTTGGTGACGGGGTCTCCAGCACAGCCGGACCACTTCCGGCGGTACCCCGATGATCTTTCTGACACGGTGCTTTTTGGGGTCCAACCTTCTTCGCCGAGTCGGAAGATCGTAAAGATGGATTCGATTCCGACGATACTGGAAGATGGTGACTTGGATGTTGCACGGTCGCATTTCCACATCGGGTCGGAGTACGAATTGATGCTGCCGAGCCCGACCCTTCGTCCCACCGATCCTCTGCCGGACTGGTACTGCGTCTTCCCTGTAGATGCCTTCGGCTCCGGACTGAGGCTGCCGATGCATCCGTTCATTAAGGAGGTGCTCAACTGGGTGAAGCTGGCCCCGATGCAGTACGGGCCGAATTCGTGGAAGCAGATCATCTGCTTTGTGCTGCTCTGCGAGGAGCAGAATGTACCCCTCCGACTGAATGTGTTCCGAGCGATGTTGGGGATCAGCTCGTCGGGAGAGTCGGAGGGGGTATACTATATCTCCCCTCGGGGTAAGGGGAAGGTGGTTCACGGCCATCCGGACTCAATTAAAGAGTGGAAGCGGAAATACCTCGTGATCCGGAGCGAGGGGCTTTGGGACATCCCCACTCAGTGGAATTATTACAAGCCTCAGTTCAAAGCGCCGAGGCCGAGGGATATGTCTGCCGAAGATTGGGGGTTTGTTGGGCGTCTGCGGCTGTCGCATAGCATCAGCTGGCCGAAGGTGACGGAGGGTCACTTGGCGAGCGTTGGACTGAGCCCGGCCGTGCTTTGTATGTAGTTGTTTCTTTCTCTCGGTCTTATTGTCCTTTTGTGCTCATTGTCCTTAATGGATCTTTTTGCAGGTATGGATCCAGAATCAATCAAGGCAAAGAGGCTCGCCATGAAGAAGCAGAAGGCCGAGGAGGAGGCAGGCGCGAAGAGGGCGAGGGGGCCGACCCCGGTTGCATCTGAGGCCACACTTCTGCCGAGGGGCAAGAGAACTCGCTCGGAAACGAGCAAGGAGGTTGCGGTTCAGGGGAGCTCGGGTCAGGCTAAGGCTTCCGAGCGCAGAGAGGGGAAGGGTCCCCTGGTCGAAGGTGAGGGGGTGGACAAGATGACGGAGGAGCTGCGGCAGCCGTGGGTGCCGGACTGGGCGATCCGGAGGGGGGACAGCTTAACCCGAGGGCGCCAGGCCGTCGAGGTGGCGGATAAGCTGGCGACCCCCCGGGACAGCGCGGAGATGAGGGCCGAGACCCTGGAGGATGCGTACACGCGCCTCGCACAGGGTAATGTGCTGGTAAGTCCGCCGACCCCACTTGCCTTGTGAATATGTCATGCTCGGTTACTTAGTTGTGTTTGGTCACTGCAGGCGACCGTGCAGGGGGCCCACGTGAGAGGCCTTTATGAGGTGGCCTTGGAGCGGGAGCGAGACCGGGCTGACAAGGCCTTGCAGGAGATGAAGGAGATGAAGATAGAGCTCGAAGGCTCGCATAAGAGGGAGCAGAAGATGAAGACCGAGTTCGACGCCAAGGAGGCGGAATGGGGGAAGAAGATGGCGGCTCTGAAGAAGAGGTTCGCAAAGGAGAGGGAGGAGTTGACTGAGGCGGGTCAGAACATGGTGATCAAGGCCCAGGACGAGTGCTATGCAAATGCCCTCAGTCATGTGAGGCACTTCTACCCGACCATCGACCTGTCCAACTTCGACTACGACATGGAGGTCAAGGGGACACCGAAGACCTCTAATGAGGAGGGGCCCCAAGTCGAGGTACCGGCAGTCGACCCTCAAGTGAACCCGGCCGAGCTCGAGGTGGGGAAATAAGATGTTTAGCTTTGTTTTTGTTTTTTCCTTTCTTCCCATTGTATTTGCCGAACGCGGACTGGCCACCGCCTTTTTGTACGCCGAACTTAATTTATAAAAGAGGATTTTTTGACTGGCCAAGTGTTTTGACCTCGGATATTTCCGAACCTCTTTGCATATGTGTCTTGAGTGATGGCTGGTTCTCCTGTAGATTACGGCTCCCCTTCCCGAGGCGGACCCCCGTCGCTCAGATGTGGCGTGGCTCCGGAGTAAGATCAAGGCCCTGGAGGCCACGCTGGTTCGCTATCGCAAAGGGGCTCGCGATCAGGACGCCGCCTTCAACTATTATCGGGACAAGTCTGAAGCCCTAAGTGCGGAAGCGAACCGGCTGAAGAGAGCGATGGTGGATCGGGACCTCGGAGGCGCCGGTCTTGGATACACCATGTCTAGTGCATCGGTGCAGAGGCCCTCGTCTGAGAGGCTACTTCGTGATGTCATTGTGGAGAAGGAAATAGAGATACACCGTTACAAGACGATGCTCGGAGTGTCAGGGACGAGGACAGCCTCTTGCTCGGGAGGCCTGCGAACGGAGGGGGTTCCCTCGGCGTTGCTGCTGCTGGAGCGTGTTCGACCGGGGGATGCCCAGAGCTCCATGGCCGGTGGGTCGACCGTGGCGGCCCCCAAGGACCATCTTGACGAGGAGAGAGATCCAAGTCGTTCGATCGGCATGGGATTGCCATCCGTCGGACCCGAGGGGTCTTAAGAGTGATTTCCTTCTGTTGGAGATGAGTAGAGTGGTCCTGTAATGGTCTTTGTTTATTTTTTCAGAACTAATAAGGGAGTATGAATAAAGAATTCTTTTCATTCTTTGCTCTGGTTAATAGTGCAGTGAATGATGGCGGAGGTGAGGTTCGGCCCCGTCGATCCGTGAGGGATCGGCCCGGGGCGTTAGGAAGACTCCCTGGCCTGAAGCCGAGTCAGACCTACCGAGACGTTGGGGACGATACCGAAGTGAGGGCTCGGGTGCCGATCCCATGGTCCGGTGTTAGGTCGGGGCTGCCGAGGCGTTTGGAGTTTGACAAAAAGAGATTTCTTTCATATATGATAGGGAGGGTCGCTAAAACGGCCCTTTACACATGAAAGCTTACAAAAAATATTATTTACATTAGCCAAGCTAGAACCTATGTTCGCTCTTCCAGGAACTTCATTAGGTGCTCGGCGTTCCAGGGTCGACTGATCAGCCGACCGTCCATATCTGCCAGTCGGTACGTACCAGGGCGTACGGCCTCGACTACCCGGTATGGGCCTTCCCAGTTGGGAGCCAATTTTCTCTTCTTGGTTGGGTCGGAGACGGACAGTTTTCGTAACACGAGGTCCCCCACCTTGATGTTTGTGGGGCGGACCTTCTTGTTGTAAAACTTCTCGATCCGTTGTTGGTATATGCTTCTTCGGATTGAAGACTTCTCTCTGACCTCAGCGACGAGGTCCAGGTTGGCCCTCAGGCCGGACGAATTGTCAGCTTCGTCGAAGGCCATGATACGGGGAGAAGGTAGGCCGACCTCGACGGGGATAACTGCCTCTGTCCCATAGGTCAGACTGAACGGCATCTCCCCCGTGGGGATCCTCTTGGTGGTTCGGTGCGCCCATAGCACGCTAGGCAGTTCTTCGACCCACAGCCCTTTGGAGGAACTGTCGAGGCGCTTTTTGAGGCCATCGAGGATTTGCCTGTTCGCGTTCTCCGCTTGGCCGTTGGACTGAGGGTGGCAAATAGCGGAGAAACGTTGCTGGATGCCGATGTCTGCGCAGAAAGTTTGGAAGTTCTGACCTTGGAATTGGGTTCCGTTGTCCGTGACGGGGACCCGAGGGATTCCGAACCGGCAAATGATGTTCTTCCAAAAGAATTGTTGTACTTGGCGCTCGGTGATGCTGGACAGAGGCTCGGCTTCGAGCCACTTGGTGAAGTAGTCGATGGCGACTATCAAGAATTTCTTTTGCCCTACTGCTACGGGGAAGGGGCCCACAAGGTCCATGCCCCACATGGCGAATGGTGTAGGACTAGCCAGGGATCGGAGATTGGCTTGAGGAAGCCTCTTGATAGGGGAGAACCTTTGGCATGGGCCGCACCTCTTGACTAGGTCTTGCGAGTCTTGGAGCATGGTCGGCCAATAGTACCCCTGATTCAGGGCCTTCCGAGCGAGCGTCCTGCTCCCCATGTGGCATCCGCCGATCCTCTCATGAAGATCTCTCAGCGCGTAGCTGGCCTCGTCGCTGGTGAGACAGCGGAGGTACGGCTTGCCGTCGGCCAAGGTGTATGAGCGTTTGAAGAGGATGTCATCAATCATGACGAACCTTTCAGCTCGGACCCTGACTCGTCTAGCTTCGGCCCGATCTTCAGGAAGCTCGGCACTGACTAAGAATCTCCGGATGGGAGTGGTCCGGTCGTCTGGACTGGTACCGTCTTGGACACACATTGCCTCCTGGTCTTGATCGTTGATACTCGGCTTCAATAGGATTTCGATGAGTACCGTTTGGTCGAGACCTTCGAAGGAGGAAGAGGCGAGTTTTGACAACGCGTCTGCTTGAGCGTTCTGCTCCCTAGGGACTCGAATGACTGTGGAGTGGCAGAAGGACGCTAGGAGACGTCAGACCACCGCCAAATACCTCACCATGCGATCATCGCGGGCTTCGTATTCTCCGGTGATCTGATTGACCACGAGTTGAGAATCGCTGAAGGCCCGTATTTGCTTGGCTCCGGCTCGGTGTGCTAGGGTCAACCCGGCGGTCATGGCCTCGTATTCCGCCTCGTTGTTGGAGGCCGGAAAGTTGAGACGGATGGAGTATTGAAGTAGGAATTGGTCGGGGCCACGAAGGATGATGCCAGCCCCACTCCCCGTTTCGCAGGATGATCCGTCGACAAAGACCTCCCAGGTCGGATCCGAGCCCTCGATGTTGGGCTGCTCGGAAATGGTGCACTCAGTTATGAACTCGGCGAGGGCCTGCCCTTTGATGGCCGTCCTCGGCTGATAGCTGATGTCGAACTGACTCAGCTCAATTGACCACTTGACTAAGCGGTCGGAGTTTTCGGGCTTGTGGAGGACAGTCTTCAGTGGCTGGTCGGTCAGTACTTGGACGGAGTGGGCCTGGAAGTAAGGACGGAGTTTTCGGGCTGCCATGACCAAAGCATAGGCTACCTTCTCTATCTTTGCGTACCTCGTCTCGGCGGGGAGCAGGACTTTGCTTACATAATACAATGGTCTCTGAACTCCATCTTCTTCTCGGACAAGGACGGTGCTGAGGGCGCTATCCGAGGCGGACAGGTAGAGCCATAGTGGTTCGCCCGGCTCGGGCTTGCTGAGGAGAGGAGGGTTGGTGATGTACTGCTTCAGCTGTTTGAAGGCTTCTTGTTGATGGGTACCCCACTCGAAGCCCCCTTTCCCGCGTAGGGCCTTGAAGAAGGGGAGAGACTTCTCCCCTGACTTGGAGAGGAAACGGCCGATTGCAGCCAACCGGCCTGTAAGCCTCTGAACCTCCTTGACATTCCGGGGCGGGGCCATGTCAATAATAGCTTGGATTTTCTCGGGGTTTGCCTCGATGCCACGCTGGCTGACGATGAACCCCAGGAATTTCCCAGTGGAGATGCCGAAGGCACATTTAGCCGGGTTGAGCCTCATGTTGTGATGCCGGAGGACTCCGAAGGCTTCCTCGAGGTCGGCGACGTGGTCCGGCCTGGCCCGGCTCTTGACGAGCATGTCGTCGACATAGACTTCCACGTTGCGGCCGATCAGATCTTTGAAGATTCTTTTGACGAGCCGTTGGTATGTGGCTCCGGCGTTTTTCAGCCCGAAGGGCATAACGCGGTAACAAAAAAGACCCTGGTCGGTGACGAACGAGGTCTTGGAGATGTCCGGTGGAAACATCCGGATCTGATTGTACCCCGAGAATGCGTCCATGAAGGACAGTAGCTCATGCCCCGAGGTTGCGTCGATTAAGGCATCGATGCGGGGGAGGGGGAAAGGATCTTTTGGACATGCCTTATTTAGATCCGTGAAGTCGATACAGATCCGCCAGCCCCCGGTTGCCTTCTTCACCATGACGACATTAGCCAACCACTCGGGGTAGCTGACTTCCTGAATAAATCGAGCGGACAGGAGTTTGTCGACCTCTGTCTTCACAATTTGCTGTCTCTCCGGGACGAACTTGCGCCTCTTCTGGACGACCGGCTTAGAGTCCGGGATGACGCTCAGCCGATGCATAATCAAGTCTTCGGATATCCCGGGCATGTCGGAGGGCTTCCAAGCGAAGAGATCAACGTTGCGGCGGATGCAGGCGATTATGCCTGGCTTCAAGTCCTCGGGGAGCGAGCGGCTCACCCGGAACCATTTCGATTCGTCCTCGGCACCGAACGGGACCTCCTCCAGCTCGTCGACAGGCTCGGGAGCGGGGCCGTCCCTCTCGGGTTTGAGTTCAACGGTGTCGAGGGGGAACACACCCCCTCCGACGGCGGTCATGTAGCACGACCGCGTTGCTTCTTGGCTACCTCGGACGATGCCGACCCCTTGTGGGGTGGGAAATTTAAGTTTTAGATGGTACACCGAAGGTACCGCTTGAAGGGAGCACAGCCCGGGTCGGCCGAGTATGGCGTTGTAAGCCGCCTTGATGTTTACCACCATGAAGTCCATGGCCTCGGTCCTCTTGACAGTAGCCGATCCTGCGGTAACGTCGAGAGTAACAATCCTTTCTATTACGACAGGAACGCCGGAGAACCCATGCAAAGTGTATCCGGCCGGTTTTAGCTTGCCTCTGGGCAGCTTGAGATTCTCGAAGGCTTCGAGGAAAAGAATATTTACGGAGCTGCCGTTGTCGACGAGGATTCGACGAACTTCACAATTAGCCATGTGGAGGCTAATGACGAGGGCATCGCAATGAGGGAGGCGAATGCCCTCGAGGTCCTCTCCGGAGAAGGAGACAGGCACCGGTTGCAACCTGGGTGAGGGGTTGTCTTGGACAGTATTCACCTCTTGGATGAAGGCTTTCCGAGAAGTATTTGACTCTCCCCCCATTGGTCCTCCATGGACGCAGTGTAGAATGGCCGGCGTGCCTGTGTCTCCTTCGGGCGAGCGGTCCCGATCCTGGATACGGTTCGGAATGGGGGTCGGAGGCGAAGGCCTCCGGTTCCTCGTATCCCGCCGATCCCGTGGGCCTTCTCTGGTGAATTCTTGGAGGTACCCTCATGAGATGAGAGCCTCAATCTCGTCTTTCAGGGCCCAACATTGGTCAGTTTCGTGCCCATGATCTCTGTGGAACCGGCAGTAGAAGCGTTGATCTCGCTTCTTGTTGTTGTTTGATCGGGGAGGTGGTCGAACAAGACCCTTATCCTCGATTTCTAAGAGGATGGCGGACACGTTATGTGTCAAGGGAGTGTACCTTTCGAAACGAGGGACCGGAGGTGCCCTCTTTGCGCCGACCCCTTCCTTTGCTGTTTTCTTGGCAGGTTCGGCCTCATCGACCCTGCGCTTGCCCTTCCCCGTGACTTCTTTGCTGCCCTCGGGGTTCAGAGCTTCTTCAGCTTGTATGTACTTCTCGACTCGGTTAAGAAGGTCGGGGAAGTCTAGAGGCTACTTCTTCGCCAGGGAGACCTTCAGCTGGTTGTGTCGGACAGTGTGTCGGAAGGCAGCTGAAGCGACCCCGGTGTTAAGGGCAGAGACGGACCTTACCTCGGTTGTGAACCTCTTGACGAAGTTACGGAGCGACTCCCCCTCCCTCTGACTGAGGTCGAGCAGGGAAGCGCTCGTCTTTTCGGTCTTTCGGTTGGTGATGAAGTGGGCCAGGAAGCTGGCTTCCAGCTGGTCGAACGAGAAGATCGAGCCAGGAGAGAGTTTGGAGAACCAATCCCTGGCCGGACCCCGGAGGGTGGCCGGGAAGGCTCGGCACAGCAGGGGATCCGAAGCGCTGTGAATCATCATGAGGGTTTTGAAGCCCTCCATGTGATCAGCTGGATCACCCTCGCCGTTGTAAGTCTCGAACTGCGGAGGCCGGAAGTTCCGGGGGATCTCTGCTTCTATGATGTTGACAGAAAATGGAGGTTGAGTAGGTCCACGACCTTGGACTAGGTGGGGATTCCCGTCGCCGATGCGCTCGAGGCGATTCTCCATCTCTAGGAGGCGTCGGAGCACCTCGTCTGTGCGCTCAGGAGGGGGGTCGGCACACGAGTGTGACTCCTCCCTTCGCTCATTTGAAGGGGTCGGCTATAGGTCACGGACCTTGGCGCTCCATGGAGGGCCTCCATGATTTCATCTCTGAAGCTTCTGAACTCGGCCCTGGTGACCGCACCATGGTCGGACGGGTCGGGTCGGGGCGTAGGAATTCGGCCGATGCGGCTGAGTACCGACGGCCTGTCCCCTTGCGCGGGTCTGGAATGGTTCGGGGCCGAGTTGGAAGCGGTCCCTCCCCTAGCCTGGTTAGCCCTTCTGTTCTGAATGACCCGACGAAGGTCGGGTTCGGCGACGTGTGAAGCGCTTTGTTGGGGTCCGGGGTTTCCACTCGGATTATTGGATGCTTGCCCTCCGTCGAGGGCCCCCTCGGGAGGAGGCCCGTCTGGTCGGGCGGAACGGGACGATCTTCGGGCTCGGGGAGCCATGGGAGATCGGGTCGAGGGAGAGCGTCGGTGGCGAGGCTCGGACTGTCGTCCGTACCGGATAAAGATTTTCCACAGACGGTGCCAACCTGATGCTGCTTGTTTTTGGTCGCAGTGTGGGTGCACCAGGTGTGAGTTCGGACTCAATTTGTAGCGAGGGAAGAGTACGGTACCGGACGGTGAGCGAGAGGCTCGCCTCGGCGCTTGAGGATCGGCTCGGGTGGCCTCGCCTCGAGTACCTGCAGACGGTCCTAAAATACCGGGGTTTATCCCGGTGGCGGACCCTCCGACGATCTAGTCAGTCTCTGTGGGAGAGTAGCAATAACTAGGAGAATTTAGGTGGCAAAGATTGGTTACCTGAAAAGGTGGGTGAGGGTCTGGTATTTATAGGGAATCCCAACTGGGTTTGGATCTGCTTGGGGGCCGGGTCTGAACCCGAAAGTCCATGGGCCTGACGTGGCAGGAGGCCCAGGGGGTTTAGGGCGTACGTGGCAGTGCCAAGAGTGGTATAGGGCTGACGTGGCAAAGCCCTAGGTGGTACTTGGAGCTGACATGGCTGATCATGGGGCTCCTGTGCCTCTGGGAGAATCGGATGGCCTAGGTGGTGCCAGGTCATCCTCATTCCTTGCCAGGCTGGGCAGACGGCCCGTGGGGCTGTCGTGGATCGGAGGCCGAGGGCCATCGGGGCTCGTCGAATACGAGGAGACCAGTTCTGTGGGGGTGAACTTGCGGCTCGGTACCGACCCTGTAGTGGTCCGAAGCCGAGCCGGATTGTTGTTTTTCTTATTTTTGAGCGAGAGCCGTCCTGGGCCCTGGTTGGGCCCCAGGCCATTTTTACCCTACCACAATAGTATATTAATAATTTCTAATCTCTAATCTCTAATATTATAATGGGAGAAGACCTCAGTGTCATTTGTCAATCTACCAACACACGCATCGCACGTGCATAACTAATATGAAGGAGGTCTCATGTTCAAGTCCTCACCATGTCAGATTTTTTACTTTAAATTTTTATTATTATTAAACATGCATCACAAGTGTAAATTACTATTTATCTATCTCTCTATCTATAATATAATATATTTACTTACTATTTAATTGACGAGTTTGTCACAAATAAATAATTTTTAATATTTTTCTATCACAAAAGAAACACCACTTTTGTTACCAAACAAACATGTGCATCGCACATTCAACTCCAAATCTATTTTTCAAAACGTGCATCATACGTACACATCAAAGTTTTTCCTTCTTAATTTTTGAAAAATACGTGTATCGCAGGTTCAACTCCATATTTTTAAAATTAAGGCATTCATCGCACGTGCTAATTACTGTTGACTTACATGTATCGCACGTTTAACTCCAACTCTTTATCAAACATGCATCGCACATGAAATATACTAGTAATAATCTCTAATCTCTAATATTATAATGGGAGAAGGCCTTAGTGTCATTTGTCATTTGTCATTTTGTCATTCTACCAACATGTACAATGCACGTACATAACTAATATAAAGGATGTTTCCGGTTCAAAGGCCTTAGTGTCATTTGTCATTTGTCATTTTGTCATTCTACCAACATGTACAACGCACGTACATAACTAATATAAAGGATGTTTCCGGTTCAAATCCTCCCTATGTCAGAGTTTCTATTTTTATTTTTTGAAATTATTAAAGCGTGCATCGCACGTGTAAATTACTAGTAATAATAATAATAATAATAATATATATATATATATATATATATATATATATATATATATATATATATATATATATATATATATATATACTCCCTATGTTTTGAGCCTATATTTACTTAAAATATTTTCAGATTAGTTGTGTTGATATCTTAGATAAATAATTATGAATCATCTATCTAAACCCTTTCTTTCTTATTGCTTGCAGTTTGTACGGTTACTGGAGGTTACTGAATGTGTGATGTTGGAAACTCGAACCAGAAATTCGTAGTCTATTTCTTGTACCACTTTAACGTCATAATTAGCTTTTGTGGTTGTGGCCATTGTAATAGGAAACCAATGTATATTTTGTCCACGATTTAATTATTTTCCTTGTATGAAATAATTTACTTCGAATATAATTTGAGAGAGGCTCCAGCTAGAAATTATGCTGATCAATTTACTTTGTTGCAATCTATTGTAAATCGGGGTTTATTAGCACCATATCTGTATTTATTTTCTTTGGTTCTTGTTATCAGTTCCATTTGCATGTGTGGGAACATTATTTTTTGGCTCGTAACAACAATTTCCTTTATTAGTTTTATTTCAGTTTCACATAAACAAAATTTTGAGTTTTAACTCATATTTCTGCTTCAACTCATGTTTCAGTTTAAGTTTAAACTCATGTTTTGTTTTAGTTTCAACTCATACTTTAGCTTCATATTTTGTTTCAACTTCAACTCATATTTAAGTTTCAGTTTCAACTCATATTACAGCTCCAGTTTCAACTCACATTTCAGTTTCAACTCTTGTTTCAGTTTCAGTTTCAGCTCATATTTCATCTTCAACTCATATTTAAGTTTACATTTCAACTCATATTTCAGCTTCAGTTTCAAGTCATATTACAACTCCAATTTCAACTCAAATTTCAACTCAAATTTCAGTTTCAACTCTTGTTTCAGTTTCAGTTTGAACTCATATTTTAGCCTCAACTCATATTTCAGTTTCAGTTTCAACTCATATTTCATCTTCAACTCATATTTAAGTTTAAGTTTCAACTCATATTTCAGCTACAGTATCAACTCATATTACATCTCCAGTTTCAACTCATATTACAGCTCTAGTTTCAACTCAAATTGTTTCAGCTTCAACTCATAATTCAATTTCAGTTTCAACTCATGTAAACTCAGTTTCAATTCATGTTTTGTTTCAGTTTGAACTCATATTTCAGCTAAACAAAATTTTGTTTCAGTTTCATGTTTAAGTTAAAAAGTTTCATTATACCAAAAATTTACAGTATACAAACTCGAACCTCATACTACATTATACAATGGAATATCACTACACAAAATCGAGGCCTAGTAGTATAAACTAAAAGATGAAAAAAATATTGGACTTCTGGTGATATGCAATGGTGCTGCTGATGCTGAAAATGCTCGAAGCTCTGTCTAGTAGCAAATGGAGGGAACTGCTCCACCACCCTACAAAAAATAACATAAAAAGCTTAGCAATATCGGACTGAAATATTATCACCGTAAATTGTAAACAATTGAAGTACATATAGGCTCAGAACAACCTCCCACATAATAAGTAATTATGAAATAAGTCAAATATAATCAAGCATGAGTATAGCACATATGTTGTTCCAAGCATAATGAGCACTTTATGTTGTTTAAAGCTCTTGTAGGCATTGATTTACCTCGTACATAGCAAGTTAAAAAACTCACCAAATAGTATCAAAATTGAAAATATAGCACTTATTCATAACCATGATCTCACTACGGCTGCATTATTATGCCATGCCAACTAGTTCCAACCATAATCTGAATAATAACTCATATTTAAGTTTCAGCTTCAACTCATGTTTTGTTTCACTTTCAACTCATATTTCACCTAAACCAAATTTTGTTTCAGTTTCACATTCAAGTAAAAAAGTTTCATCTTCTCTGTGCAAGTAAAAAAGTTTCATATTCTCTGTTTCAGCTTCAGGTAAACAAAATGCGAAAAACTCATCATATAGAATTAGGATTTAGTATACCACTTATTCAGATGCATGATCTCACTACGGCTGCATTAATATGCCATGCCAACTACTTGCAACCATAATCTGAATAAATAAAACATCTGAAAAGATGTCCCTCAGAGTGTGTGTCTCCAACCTCAAAATTACCAAATTTTCAAATTACCCCTCCATTTGCAACGGAGGAGTATATGTCTCTAACCGAAAAAATAACCAAATTACCCCCAAAGATAACTGAGAAGAGAGCGTGAACAATCACAACCATTCGAGAGAGTAAATCCGAACTGTTCGTACCAATGCTTGTAAAATATGAACACAAAAGTGCACAAACTGAAGAAGCAACAAAATGCCTACAACTGCTTGTAAATTCTAGATTGTCATCACTGCCTATACCAAAATGCAATAAAGTAAGCAATTAAATTTTTAAAAAATGAATAGTCAGAATCAAACACTTCCCTGGATTTATATCAAGAAATATATCCATAGTTGGAATCAAGCCATGAAGAAAGACTCAGTGAAGCACAACGCTTCCTACAAATTCAAACAGAACATTCGATCTCTCTTAAAAAATTACCTCATTCCTACAAATTCAAGCAGAAAAAAGAAAAACGGAACAAAAAAAAATTAAAAATTTATACCTGATCGAAACCCTATTTTTCTTCTCGCCCTTTTTTCCTCCCATAACCTTTATGTGACTGATATGCAACAAAACTAAATATCTTTAACCTCCCAACAAAAACTACGTAAATAATCCGAATATATGCATCTAAAATTCTAAACTAATAAAAAAATTTGCAATTACTAAACCACACAAGTTAACATTTCACACACTTGAACATCTAATTTTCATCTAATAAATCTACAACCTTTCATAAACTTCAAAACTATCCAGAAAACAGTTTAATGATACATCTATCTACCTAATCAAAAATACCCTATTCCTCATTCTATTATTTATGACTACCCTGAAGTCGCACCAGCTCAAAGTTTCAGACTTCAGGCAATTTTCAGATAAATTATCCAAACACTAATAGATCAAAACTATCTTACCTTTGCAAAGTAACTAACCAACACTTACATACGCATCTCAAACAATAAAAAAATGCCAAAATTAAACTAACACAAATCCAATTCATCAGAAATATCTTAAAGATTACTACTTTTTCGCAAAGTTCAAAATTTTATACCTTGACAAAGTTCCCAAGCGTCTTCGTGCTCCCCTAATCGCCGTAGCCACCTCCTTCGAGCACTTCACCCCCAACCCCACATGCCAATTGTTATATATATAGGGAGCCCTTCAGATGCATGAGGGAGCTATTTGGAAGAGTTAGGGTTTCGAGAAGAGAGAGAGAAGGGGATCGATTTCGATCTGAGAATCGAGGAGAACACATGCGTTCGCACACGAAGAAATCGCACAGAGAACCCTAGGGTATTGGTCGCTCTGAGAGAGAGAAGAAGATAATCCCCTTCGATTTGGGTCTGCGATCTCGACAGCGTGAAGGGGGTACGCACGAAGAAATCGCACAGAGAACCCTAGGGTTTTGGTCGCTCTGAGAGAGAGAAAGGGATTATTTCGATTTGGGTCTCATGGCCGCTCTGAGAGAGAGAAGGGGATTATTTCGATTTGGGGCTGAGATGTCGACAGTGTGAAGGGGGTAATTGGCTAAAGTTGAAATGACCAAATTACCCCCCTAACTGAGAAGAGTGCGGTTTCCATCACAACCTTAGGATGGAGCCATTTGAATCCAACGGCAAGCACAGGAGTTCGTAAGCTGAGTTCGCACAGAGGAGTTCGCAACCGAAGCTTACCCTATATATATATATATATATATATATATATATATATATATATATATATATATATATATATATATATATATATAGGGTAGCGATCCAGTGAGAACCGTTCTCACGATAAGCTTCGTGAGAACTCCACGCCTATCCATCCTATGGATAATCCGAACCGTTCACATTGTTTAACATAACTAATTTAGTCTAGAAATATAAAATCAATTCATTTGGTATTCATTTGTCCATGCATCATGTCCCTATAAAATATAACGATTTTTCAGCCACACAATTTGTAACACTTCAATGCATGGGCAAATGAATCTCAAATGACTTGATTTCTCATCCATGGACTAATTGAGTCGTGTAGATCAAAATGAACGGTTCAGATCTTTCAACTAATGTCCCAAACAAAAGTTCTCACGTGGTTCTCACCAAAAGAGTTCTCACTCGATCATTTCCCTATATATATATATATATATATATATATATATATATATATATGGGAAAAAGGGGTATGAGCAACTTGCTCATTTAGTAAATAAGCAATTAATGATGTGGCATACATGTGATTAGAAAATTCTTAAATGGGTTAGTTGTCCAATGTATCACATGCATGCCACATATTCAATTGCTCATGTACTAAATGAGCAAGTTGCTCATATCCCTTTTACCCTATATATATATATATATATATATATATATATATAGGGAAACATTCGGTTACGCACTGGGCCAGTGCACAACGCTGTGTGCACTGGGCCTAGGCCGTCCGATCGATGGCTCTCATCATGATCCCTATCCAATGGCCATAAAACCATCCCGCTCATAGATAGATTTAGGTGGGGTAAAATAGTAATTTCATACCCCCCAATCCCTCTCATCTGTCTCCTTCCCTCTCTCTCCTGCTCGACATTTCATCGAGCTGAAGAAACAACCAAAAACCCTAGGTCCCCAAAATCTCCAAAATCTCCATCTCCTCCCCTCCAACGCTCGATTTTCCCCATCTTGGTCATCTTTGATCTCCGATTTGAAAACCCTAGCCCCCAAAATTTCCCGAACCCACAAATCAGTACCCAAATCAATTGGCCCTCTCCTCCTCGTGACACGATCCACCTCTTGACGCTCCTCGCGACGCTCTTTTCCTCCTCCATCCCCCGATCGTTGTCAGGTATTAATTTTTTTTTTTTTGCTTTACTTCATATTGTTGAAAAAACCCACTTTTCCTTAACTCACTTTCAAAAATAATTTGTTATTGTTGAAAAAATATAGTTTTCTGTGATTTTGTTCAAAAATAATATATTTTGGTACTCACGGAGAGAGACCTCAGTTAATTACTATCTATTGGTTAATTACTATCTATTAGTTGATCTTCTTTGACTGATATGTAGAATTGAACATAGTGTATTGCACTAAACTTAATTACTATCTATAGGTCATATTAACTTAAAGAAAACTAATGAAGTTGGGTTGTGTTGTTTAGAACTCTGGATACCACACAAACAACTGCTTCTATTTTCTATAGGAGAGTGTAGATGATGAAAATATATATCCTTTTATTCGATTATATGTTAGTTGTATCTTGTAAATTGTGAAAAAACTAATACTTGAATTGGAACACATTGAAACCTCCCGAATTACTGCAACTAAAACTCTAAAGACCGAATTTAACCCTTTGCTTTGTGACCCTAGAAGTAATTGGATTTATAGTGGTTTTTTGTACTTCTTAATTTTAGTTATGTTTTAGTGTGTGTTTAATTGGAATATTATACTACTAAAGTTGCCAATTTATAATATTTGTTAGAATAAGAAGTCACCTACTGTATATTTCGCAATAAGTTAATAGAATGTGTTTTTTTGTAAGTTTAGTGGCTTAAACCTTACAACATCTTGTAGGATGGCATCGAACTACTCTTCCAACCAAATCCACAATCATTACAGCTGTAGCTCCAGGTCTTCCCGAGCCAGTTCCGGACAGAGAATTGGAGGTCCAAAATGTTTTTGTCGAATACAGACAAGGGTCAAATATTCTTCTTCGGGGAAGAATCCTGGTAAAGCATATTACAATTGTCCTAATTTTTCTAATGGTTGTGAATTTTTTGTTGGGTAGAGAATTATGGGACAGAGGGGGATAAAGATGCAACAATAAGGGAATTGCATGATGAGCTTTCGATTCAGTCTTTGTTGAGGTTTGTGATGGTGCACGGAAGAGTGGTTACAGGGCAGGTGCCCAGCATTATGCAGTTGTTGGATTTCTTTGTGGGGTGTTGGTGTCTGTTTTATTGTCCCTAGCGTTCTTCAAGAAGTAGTGACTATGGTGGTGGTGTCTCAAGGGTTATGAAGTTTAGAAAATTGTATTTTGTAGTTGCTTTATTTTGTAATTTTGTATGGTGTAAGAAATGTTATCTAATGGTGTAGTTTCTCAGTTTGGAGGATGTATCTATGTAATGGTTGAATTTTACTTATAATTAACTGAATGGGTATTAACAAGTAGCTGATGTTATTGAAGTTCAGATAGTTTGTATGCTTTCTACATTCTCAAGTACGATTATGTGATTATTGGCTCACTGGTTGAATTTTGGGTTGATTGAGGCTCGGAGATTGAATTTTTTTGATGCAATTTGTGATTGATGACAACATATAGCTCATTTTATTGAAGTTCATACTACATATAGTTCAATAGCCTGATACTATTTATATAAAACAGGAATTTTGACTTCGTTTCCTTTAGGTGAAGGTGTGTTTTGACAGTTCTGGCTGAATGCATGCTTTGAATGTGACTCAAAATGCCTGATAGCTCAAGATTGTTTGCTTTGGCTGATACACTGAGTTTATGCTTTGGCTGATAGTTTTTTTTTCCTTTGAATTGAGCTACATTGCAACCTCAGCCTCAGGTACTTGAAAGTTCACATTCGAACTATTTCTTCACATACTCTTGTCTTCCCTCTCCACCATAACAGACTTATCAATATTGCAATTTTACTACTATTTATATAAGGAGACTCTAGCTTAAAGTTAGACTTACACATTTGAAACCAGTTGTCACAAACTATAATTGGTAAAAGATATCCACCAATGCGTAGGATGTGCACCTTTCTCATCCCAGGAACTTCCGCAAACCAAATCAAACAATGTACAAACTCAAACTACATATAATAGATCTCATAAAAATGAATCAAACAATGTACAAACTCACTCTTTCTTATAATAGATCGCATAAAAATGCATCAAACAATGTACAAATTCAATTAACATATAATAGATCTCATAAAAGGGAATCAAGCAATGTACAAACTCAAATCAGATGTACAAACTCAAACTACATATAATGTACAAAGCATGAACAAATCTATCAAAAAGAACTATATAACTTGTTGAACTCAATTGTATGTGAAGCATACAAAGCGTACAACATATTCAACGTACTGATTAACATACAAAAATTACAAAATAATATCCCTTTGTTTGCGAAGATCAACTACTGATACTGCAGCTGCATCTGTTTCTCTTCTTGAGTTGATTCTGTAGCATATAACAAGAAGTCCCAACACTTTATCTACCGCTGCATGTCTTCATCTGAGTTTTTTGATAGTTGACTGGAAAAAGAAACTAAATGTTAAATGAATTTCTACCTCATTTATTAGATAGCATAAAGTAATTATAAACTACAGGCTGATTGTGTTCATGATAGGAATTTAAGTAGGCTCAAAAATGACTTTATTTCACAAGAAATTGTTCTCAAATGAGCACAACATCTTCAGTTGTGAATGCGTAAAAAAAAATGCAAGGTTTGAGACTGTGTTAGTGTAGTCACATATGGCTGCAGTTGAACTACCACGCCCAAATAGCTTTAACCATCACAAACCCCTACATCTTGTTCCACAATCAACTAAATGCATTCCCATTTCTAAAGAATCTTAATCACCCAAGGAAACTATCAGCCAAAGCAAAGTATCAGCCAAAACTATCAGCCAAACTATCAGCCAAGGAAATTGTATGAGCCAAAACTACCAGCCAAAAATTTCACATTCAAAGCAAATTGTATCAGCCAAAACTATCAGCCAAACTAGGCGGCCAAAAAGTCATTATCAACCAAAACTTAGAAAACACACCATCACCCAAAGGAAAACAGAGCACAACTCCTGTGTAACACAAACTGTATCAAAAATTGTTTTAAAAAAATTCTCTGAGCCAGAATCAGAACAAAATTCAACCAGTGAATTAAAAAAAAATAAAATCAAGAACCAATTTTATCCCTCCCCCACCTTTATAAGCAGATGAGTGGGATTGAGTTAGCACCACTGGATGGGGATCATCCAAAAAAGATCAGCCAAGGGTACAAAGCTGTGTGCACAAAGCTGGGCACAAACCACTGGATTGAGTTAGCCCAGTGCACAAAGCTGTGTGCACTACCCCAGTGTACATTTGAAAGTTTCCTTTATTGAGCCACATTTGTATCAGAAATTCAACCAGTGTGGCAAAAAAAATTTGTACACTCCAAATATCAAAATAAACAAGTATCAGCCAAAAAAAATCAACCAACGAAGGTTGTACCTCACTGTAACAAAGGATCAGCCAAACAAGTATGACAAAGGGTATAAACTAATGATACTCACTGTGTAACAAAGGTCCAAACTCAAATTTGTATAATTGTATAAGAAAACTTCTACCTCTATGTTGCATGTATATTCAGTACAACTGAATATACAAAGTATACAAAGTATACAAAGTATCTGTCACTCCAAATGTAGAAAAACTCAAGTATCAATGCATAAGAATCAAGCTATTGAACTAAAACTCAAATATAAGCCAACTGAAAATCACAGTGTATGGAATGATCATATCAACTGGGTGCAGCAGCCCACTAACAACCCGACCTCAGAGAAACTCACAAATTGATTTCACTTTGTAGGTGGGGAAGACAATAAATTCATCACAGCCTATCAATTCATCCCGTGAACTAAATTAAAGTAGAGTATCATATTTACCAAATTGATTGTGAATCAAATACTTCCCTCGGTTCTCATTATCGTGGGAGTCCTCGAAACTATTTTCAGTTGAGGAATTCACCTCCTCTTCGGCATATGCACTCTTGCCACTGAAAAGGGAAAAAAGCAAAAAAAAAGTCATTATCCAACAGTTTATAAAAATTAATAAGAAAGTGCACACTTAATTAAGAAGTTTCATAAGTACACTCCAAATAGCATGATATACCTTTCATTTTTCTTTGGGCAAGTTCGCGCATCATGTCCTTGCCCGCGCAAACCGCAACAATTGCACTTCCTAGGTTTGCCTCTTAATTTCTCCCGCATCGGTTTCAACCTCTTCCCACTTGGTCTTCCCTTCGTATTACATTGACGAGGTTCTTCCATCGACACTTGAGACAGGACCAATTCCTACCCATGTACTCGTGTTCCGCTACCTTCAGCCCCAGCTCTACACCCTTCGGGAGCTATTATATTAAAGCCTTCAATTGACTTGATCATAGCTTCATGCATGAACACATACCCTTCATTGCAAGACAGTCCAATCTCAATTTGTTGCTTGGACAAGTTATTTAACTCACAATAGCGGGAAGCAAAATTCTCATTATTATTGCCATCTTCTCTACCATAATTTGTGGGTGTGTAGCTTCTTCTAATTACCTCACGGCCTCCATCTTCTCATCGTATATTGTTTGGAAAGTTCATTACAATTTGAGTATTTAAGGAAGGGCAAGAGATGCCTACAAGGGAGTCCAACAATTTCGAACATAAAGCCTGAACAACACCCATAGTAAGTATCTTTGGAATAAGTAATCATGGTTTCTTTTTCCGACCTACCAATGAATGTCACTGTACAATATGTGTTAGTAGTATTCACGTCACCTTCCACTAAATTCACATTATACAGTAGGCTTGCCTTGATTTCTTTTTGGAATTTTAAAAATATTGCTAAAGTGTATAGTTGGGCCACTTGTTCCTCCATATACCACCCGGTCTTCAATTTGGGTTTCCGATCTAGTGTACGGTGGTTCTCTCTAACTTCTTCTTCTCTTTGCCTACTAATCACTCTTTCAAATATCAGAGCAAACTCATGAAGTGAATACTTCTTTTGGGTGTGCTTCTTTAAAAAAATAATTCATTCCCTCGCTTCTTTGGCTACTCGACATACCGGCCCAAAAATAAGACCTATGGTATACGGGGGCCCATTTATCATGAATATGAAAAATATCATTCAACCATTTGTTGTTTTCTGCCCTAAATTCCACAACCAAAGCCTTCCATTGTTCTTCAAAAGAGACACAGTCATACAAATTCCAAATGTTATCTTTAAAAGCATCCATGAACTTAGAATTTTGAACCAATTGAGGCACCTCGGAAGGAATCTTATCTAAAATATGCCAGATGCAAAATCTATGGCGAATTTGAGAAAAAACTTGTTTAATTGCAGCACCAATACCCCGGTCTTGGTCCGTTACAATGCCAACGGGAGCTTTCTTCATGACTCCTAGCCATGTTTGGAATAACAACACAAAAGATGAAGCTGTCTCATTTGGGATGAAACCACAACCGAGAAAAGCAGACTGCCAATGATGATTAATCCTAACAAATGGAACAAGTAGCATACCGTAACGGTTAGTACTATGTGTTGCATCAAAAGAAACTACATCACCAAATACCTCATAATTCATACGAGCAATCCTATCAACCCAAAAACAACGAGACAGTCTACCGGACTCATCTTGCTCGAATGCATAAAAAAAAGAAGGATCTTTTTCCTTTTGCCATTTAAAAAAGTCTACCAACATTTGACCATCATGACCTTTCAATTGTTAGGGTTATATACTGAAAGCATCACTTTTGTATTAACTTTATTTCCTTATTTTTTTTGAATGAGAATCATATGGGCATATGTTTGCATATTGTGTTTATTATAATATTAATGCAAGTGTCTGATATTCTATAAGGTTGATAATATGGTGTGAGGTGACACACAGAAGATCATATTATCAGTTTCCTATGGAATATATAAATAGTTCACAATCTAGACGGACTTGGACAATCCATTGGAAAGGTTGTAGTGTAATCTGGTATTAGTCTGTCTTGACTATAGGTTTACACTAGTACACTTTGTGTGTATTGAACAGGACCGCTTGAGGTTGTTCTCTTTGTACTGACTACAAAAGAGAACAAATACCTCTGTTATTATGGATGCTTATGCTCTTAATCCAGATATAATAACAGACATGTATATGCAGTGTGCATTACTTTGACTCATAAAAGAGTGAGATTCATTATGGATCAACAACCTCTATGAATTGGGTAATAGCATTGTATGTATGATGGGCTGTTGATTGTAAAAGGAATCCATGTCCCGATACGTCGGGTTGATGATGTCCCCTTAAGGAGCTCATAAGGATTGTCATGTAAACCCTGCAGGTGGATTATATCCGACATGACAAATAAAGTTGAGTGGTACTACTTGAGGATAAAAGATGTTGATCAATGTAGTTGTCAGTAACTTAATTTGATCAACGGACATTCGATATCTTAACATGGGGAGTTGAACGAGCATATAATAAAAGGAGCCCATAAATATAATTTGGGATTAGGAAGGTAGTGCAACAATAGCTCCTTAGTGGACCGAGCTATTGTTAATGGGCCTGGGTTGTGTGTTCGGGCTGAACACGGGATACCCAGATCCGTTAGGAGACCTAACCCTAATTTCTCCTCATGGTCCCTGCCGTAGCCTTATATATATCCTCTATTTTCTCTGGCCGTCATTTTTCAACAATCTGAAATATAAGATTTTTTCTCAAATCTCGTGATTCACGTAAGGAGAGAAAGAGAGGTCAGCCAAGGGAGAAAGGTTGGGAGATCGTCGCCCACACGACGTCCAACCCGAGGAAGGAATACGTGCAGGAGATCTTGGGGTCGCTGTCGTCTTCTTCTCACCGCAGGTATACTTTGTGAACCCTAGTTTCCGCTGTATAGGGTTAGATCACAATTAAGCAATCTGTTTATCTTTAACGATCGATACGCACACCAATCCGTAGTCCTGGGATTCATCTCAGTTCCATCAATTGGTATCAGAGCCGGTATTGGATCTGCGTATTGATTGTTACATCCATGTTGTCCAATAAAACTTGTGTTGCATGATAGTCGGTAGATGTAGATCTGTTCTAGATGTAGATCTGTTCTAACTCGGTTTTGCAGGCATCTTAGATCCAACTATTATGGTCCAATGCATGTTTTGTTTGTGTTGTTGTTTTGTGGATGTAATTATTTCTGTGATTGTTGTTTTGTGGATGTAATTAATATCACGAGGGTTGATCGTGCTTATAATTTTAATTTTTCAATCTAGATTATGTGTGAACTCCTTCGGGAGGCATAGGATTGATGTAATTTTAATTTTTCAATCTAGATTATGTATGAACTCCTTCGGGAGGCATAGGATTGATGTAATTTTATTTTTTTTATTTTTTATTTTTTTTGATCGATCGTGATGGCGGTGGTGGCTGTTTCTGACGCCGGAGGAGATACTGTTTCAGGCAGTCCGGAGATCGACAGATGGTTTCGATGAAGAAATCGGGCAGCCAAACCTAAAAAAAAAAAAAAAAAAAAAAAGGAAATAAAGTTAATACAAAAGTGATGCTTTCAGTATATAACCCTAATAAAAAAAAGGTCGAACCCCGTATAGCTCCGCGCAGGGTCAGATTTGGGCTTCGCACATTCGGGGAAGAATCAGGAAGGATCGCCATAATAGTTGGATATTTATTTTCAAATTTATTGCCATTATTGCTTGTTCTGATTATGCATGCTTATTATATTGTGATGTTTTTTTTTTGAAAAACTAGGATCACATTAATAATGGACAACATGGACATAAATTAACTAGTAGAAAAACCCTCATTGTTAAATAACTAAGTGGGAGAGGGAATTCTTTTAACATGAATCCCACGGTCTCCATTGCTGGTTTGTAGGTGATATAATTATACTTGCGTGTTGGCTTTAGTGCTTTCCTCCATATCGGATGAGTATAATTATGGATCACCAGTATAAACTTCCTTAGGGATAATTATAGAAAGTTACCTAGTATGTGTTCACTTCTCCATCTGAAGGAACCCAATACAAGATAATGGACTTAGTATTAAGCAATGGTATACACTTAGACACAAATAATGGTATCCTCCCCATCGGAGTCACTGCTATTATTTGTAGGACCAAAGCAAGACCAACAGATTAATTTTATTTGTCATAAAGTTGTGTTGACATGATAGTAAAATTAATAGGAAAAACCTACTTGAACAAATATTGAATTTGTATACGTCCACACTATCGTGGCATGCTAAATTCATGGTGTTTAAGGTGTTGGTGAATTTTTTTATTATTATTGTTTTGAGGGAATCAATATTTAATTAATTCAAAAAGTTATGCCCTACATAATTTTTATTTTATGTGATTCTCAGGATTTCAAAAATGGGTTCTTTCAGTCCACTTATGGTGATTCTTAAAGAAAACAAACTTACTGGCCCTAATTATATTAACTGGAAACGTAACTTGGATATTGTCTTAACTGCTGAAGAGTACAAATTTGTACTCAATGAAGTATGCCCACCTAAGCCTGATGCTGACTCTGATGAAGAGGTCAAAGAGGCTTATAAGAAGTGGATTAAGGCAGATGAGATGGCGCGGTGTTACATTTTGGCATCTATGTCAAATGTACTGCAGCATCAGCATCAGGCCATGTCCACAGCTTATGATATGATGTACAACCTTAAGGAACTCTTCGGACATCAGAGTAGAGCAGCTAGGCAATTTGCTATGAAGAGTTTGATGAATGCATCTATGGCTGAGGGGACACCAGTAAGGGATCATGTTCTCAAGATGATGGGTCATCTAAATGAGATGGAGATCCTTGGTGCTGAAATCGATGGGGAAACCCAGGTCGATATCATTCTCGGGACTCTGCCTAAAAGTTTTGACTCGTTTTGCCTTAATTACAACATGAACAAAAGGTTGTATACTTTGTCAGAACTTGCAAAAGAACTACAGGATACTGAAGCTCTCTTCAAGCACAATGCCCATGTTTATGTGACTGAAAAGGTCTCTACTTCTAAGCCGAAAGGTGGTAAGAAGAAGAAAGTTCAGAAACAGGTAAACTCAGCAAAGAAGGGCATGGGACCTCAAGGCGCTGTGAAAAAGCCGAAAGGCAAGTGTTTCAAGTGCAAAGGGTCAGGACATTGGAAGACTGACTGTCCACTTCTCAAACAAAAGAACAAAGAAGGTATATCTCATTTACTAGTTGTTGAAACATGTTTAGCGGTGCTATCTACCGGCACCTGGTGTGTAGATACAGGAGCCACTAATCATGTCTGCAATACATTGCAGGGGTTCCAGGAAACCAGACGGCTGAGTGATGGAGAGATATGCTTGTTTATGGGTGACGCTACAAGAGTAGCGGCCGTTGCAGTAGGAGATGTTATTTTATCTTTTGGTAAAAATAAGTCTTTGACATTGAGAGATTGTCTTTATGCACCTTCACTTAGAAGGAATTTAATTTCTGTTTCTATGTTAGTTAAGGATGGATATTCAGTTTATTTTAATGACAATATTGTTATTAGAAAAAATAAGCATTTTATCTGTTCTGGTGCATTGGTTGATAATCTATATGTCATTAATCCTATTTCGCCCACAATGCAACTTATGGAAATGAATAATATGTCTTCTAACATAAATAAGAGAAATGAACCTTCTTGTATGAACCAAACATATCTTTGGCACTTGCGATTGGGGCATGTTAACCTAAGAAGGATTCAAAGACTGGTTAAAGATGGACCTTTGAGTTCATTGGAAGTGGAGGCACTACCAGTCTGTGAATCCTGCTTGGAAGGTAAAATGACCAATAGGCCTTTCAAGGCAAAGGGGTATAGGGCCAAAGATGTGTTGGAATTGGTTCATTCTGATTTGTGTGGGCCCATGACTGTCCAGGCTAGAGGTGGCTTTGAATATTTTGTCACATTTACTGACGATTATTCAAGGTATGGATACATTTATTTGATGCGCCGTAAGTCTGAGTGCTTTGAGAAATTCAAAGAGTACAAGGCAGAGACGGAGAAACGTCATGGAAAATGTATCAAGTCATTACGTTCAGATCGTGGTGGCGAGTATCTCTTTGGGGAGTTTAGGGACTATTTGTCAGAGGCTGGGATTACATCCCAATTATCAGCACCTGGAACACCCCAACAGAATGGTGTAGCAGAAAGAAGGAATAGGACTCTTATGGAGATGGTTAGATCAATGATGAGTTATTCAAATTTACCAGATTCGTTTTGGGGATATGCCTTAGAAACTGCAGCTTATATTTTGAACTTGGTTCCTTCTAAGTCAGTACCAATTACTCCCACAGAACTGTGGACTGGGCGTAAGCCTAGTCTGAAACATGTTCGGATTTGGGGTAGTCCAGCACACGTGCTGAATGGGAAAGCCGATAAGTCGGAATCTCGTACAGAAGTACGCTTGTTTGTAGGCTATCCAAGAGGAACGAAAGGTGGTTTATTTTATAGTCCTAAGGATCAGAAGGTCATTGTTAGCACCAATGCTCGATTCTTAGAGGAAGACTATGTGATGAACCATAAACCCATAAGTAGAGCTGTTCTAGAAGAACTGAGAGGTGAGACACCAAATACTTCAGTACCAACAGTACAGCAGGATGTACCACCAGTAACTGCACAACGTGTCACAAATGTTACACCACAACCGGTAGTGCCTCGTCGTAGTGGGAGGGTTGTGATACAACCTGATAGATATATGTTCTTGGGAGAGTCGTCAGACTTTGTCCCTGAGGAACAAGATTATGATCCCTGTACCTACAATGAAGCACTCCAAGATAAAGATGCAGAGTCTTGGCAAAAAGCAATGATATCTGAAATAGAATCTATGGATTCTAATCAAGTCTGGGAGCTTGTAGAACCACCTATTGGTGTAAAAACCATTGGATGCAAGTGGGTCTATAAGAGAAAAAGAGGATCAGACGGTAAGGTTGAAACCTTTAAAGCTCGGCTTGTTGCAAAAGGTTTTACTCAAAGAGAGGGTATCGATTATGAGGAAACCTTTTCGCCAGTAGCCATGCTTAAGTCTATCCGGATTCTTTTATCTATTGCAGCTCATCTTGATTATGAGATTTGGCAAATGGATGTCAAGACAGCTTTCCTTAATGGAAGTCTTGAGGAAGACATCTATATGAAGCAACCAGACGGGTTCATTGAAAAGGGCCAAGAGCATCTTATTTGTAAGCTCAAGAAGTCCATTTATGGACTTAAGCAAGCTTCTAGATCTTGGAACATATGTTTTGATCAGGTGATAAAATCCTATGGATTTGATCAATGTCAAGATGAATCGTGTGTGTACAAAAAGTGTGACGGAAACGTAGTGGTATTCCTAGTACTTTACGTGGATGACATCTTGCTCATTGGAAACAATGTGAAGGTATTATCTAACGTAAGGGTATGGTTATCCAAACAGTTTGATATGAAGAACTTGGGAGAAGTAGGTCACATCCTTGGGATCAAAGTTCTACGAGATCGCAAGAAAAGGATGTTGGGCTTGTCTCAAGCTTCCTATATCGATACTATACTAACTCGTTTTAGCATGCAAAATTCTAAGAAAGGTTTCTTACCTTTTAGGCATGGAATTGCCCTATCAAAGGAGCAGTGTCCGAGGACACCTAAAGAGATAGAGAACATGAAAGCAGTTCCTTATGCTTCAGCAGTAGGAAGCTTAATGTATGCAATGCTATGTACGAGACCAGATATCTGCTTTGCCGTTGGCATGGTTAGCAGATATCAGTCTAACCCGGGACAAGAGCACTGGACTGCCGTAAAGCATATTTTGAAGTACCTGAAAAGGACTAAAGATTACATGCTAGTTTACCAGGCAGATAGTTTAGTTGCATTGGGGTATACAGACTCAGATTTTCAGTCAGATAGGGATTCCAGGAAATCAACCTCAGGTTATGTATTTACTTTGGGAGGTGGAGCCACTATATGGAGGAGTATCAAGCAAAAATGTATTGCTGATTCTACCATGGAAGCCGAGTATGTGGCAGCCTCTGAGGCAGCCAAAGAAGCGGTTTGGCTCAGAAACTTCCTATTGGACTTGGATGTGGTACCTGATTTGCCTAAGACTATTACACTTTATTGTGATAATAGTGGTGCAGTTGCAAATTCGAAGGAACCACGAGCCCATAAGGCAAGTAAACACATTGAGCGCAAGTACCACCTGATACGAGATTTCGTAAAGAAAAGAAAAGTTGCTGTGATCAAGATAGCATCAGCAGACAACCTAGCTGATCCCTTCACTAAGAGCTTACCAGCTAAGGCTTTTGATAGTCATGTTGAGGGAATGGGAGTCAGATGCGTAGCAGCATGGCTTTAAGTATAAGTGGGAGATTTGTAACAGTATACTGAAAAGCAATGCTTTGAGTATAAGTGGGAGATTGTTAGGGTTATATACTGAAAGCATCACTTTTGTATTAACTTTATTTCCTTATTTTTTTTGAATGAGAATCATATGGGCATATGTTTGCATATTGTGTTTATTATAATATTAATGCAAGTGTCTGATATTCTATAAGGTTGATAATATGGTGTGAGGTGACACACAGAAGATCATATTATCAGTTTCCTATGGAATATATAAATAGTTCACAACCTAGACGGACTTGGACAATCCATTGGAAAGGTTGTAGTGTAATCTGGTATTAGTCTGTCTTGACTATAGGTTTACACTAGTACACTTTGTGTGTATTGAACAGGACCGCTTGAGGTTGTTCTCTTTGTACTGACTACAAAAGAGAACAAATACCTCTGTTATTATGGATGCTTATGCTCTTAATCCAGATATAATAACAGACATGTATATGCAGTGTGCATTACTTTGACTCATAAAAGAGTGAGATTCATTATGGATCAACAACCTCTATGAATTGGGTAATAGCATTGTATGTATGATGGGCTGTTGATTGTAAAAGGAATCCATGTCCCGATACGTCGGGTTGATGATGTCCCCTTAAGGAGCTCATAAGGATTGTCATGTAAACCCTGCAGGTGGATTATATCCGACATGACAAATAAAGTTGAGTGGTACTACTTGAGGATAAAAGATGTTGATCAATGTAGTTGTCAGTAACTTAATTTGATCAACGGACATTCGATATCTTAACATGGGGAGTTGAACGAGCATATAATAAAAGGAGCCCATAAATATAATTTGGGATTAGGAAGGTAGTGCAACAATAGCTCCTTAGTGGACCGAGCTATTGTTAATGGGCCTGGGTTGTGTGTTCGGGCTGAACACGGGATACCCAGATCCGTTAGGAGACCTAACCCTAATTTCTCCTCATGGTCCCTGCCGTAGCCATATATATATCCTCTATTTTCTCTGGCCGTCATTTTTCAACAATCTGAAATATAAGATTTTTTCTCAAATCTCGTGATTCACGTAAGGAGAGAAAGAGAGGTCAGCCAAGGGAGAAAGGTTGGGAGATCGTCGCCCACACGACGTCCAACCCGAGGAAGGAATACGTGCAGAAGATCTTGGGGTCGCTGTCGTCTTCTTCTCACCGCAGGTATACTTTGTGAACCCTAGTTTCCGCTGTATAGGGTTAGATCACAATTAAGCAATCTGTTTATCTTTAACGATCGATACGCACACCAATCCGTAGTCCTGGGATTCATCTCAGTTCCATCATCAATGACTCCCTCAAATCTCTTTCACGATTTCTAGCGTCGATTAGAGTAAATTCAACCCTATCATATCCCCCACTTGAACCTTCAAAAAAAAGCATTTGTTTGCATGTGGGAATATTAGCACCCGCAAGTTGCTCCATTATGACTTTATCGGAACTTTACACAACACGGTTACGCGGCAACAAATGCCGTCTACCGGGTGTGGTGAATGCATGATTGTGCACCTTATGGAAAGAATAAACAGACCATGAATTCGTTTCTTTGTTTAATCTCACACGAACCAATGCATTGCAAGATGTTCTGGAGGTAGTACCTATTCTAATTTCATTATTCTTGCTTTTCGACACCCCGCTTTATTACATAAAAACGTTTTTTTTCCACCACCTCACCATCCTTCAATTTATGAGATCTTTTACGCATTTGAAAACCCGAACATTTCACATAACTATCATAATATTTTTCTACTAGCTTAAGGGTCTCAAATATCATACCTATCTTTGGTATTAGATGTTCCTCAACAGTGGGGGTAAATTCACCTTCTTGAACATACAAAAAATTGTCACCCAATTGTGAGCAACCTTCACCAAACTCCATACCTATTACAAATTCGAACATATAATCAATATAAAAAATATATATTCTAAAATATAGCAAACTTACAACATGGAATGTTATGGTGTATTTGTGAATAAGATCAAGATGTTCTACATGTATTTTCTCAGCAGGATGAAGTAAAAGGATTTTTTTTTACCTTAGGTCTCTTTGGAAGGAGAAAATATAGTTTTGGGGATGAAACTTTCAGTTGTGCACTAGGATTTCCTGATAGCGCCCAAAAAATGAATTTTTTTGGCGCCAGCAAATCGATCGTCAGAGGAACCTGACAACGATCGGGGGATGGAGGAGGAAGAGAGCATCGTGAGGAGTGTCAAAAGGTGGATCGCGTCATGAGGAGGAGAGGGCCAATTGATTTGGGTACTGATTTGTGGGTTCAGAAGATTTTGGGGGCTAGGGCTTTCAAATCGGAGGTCGAAGATGACCAAGATGGGGAAAATCGAGCGTTGGAGAGGGAGGAAATGGAGATTTTGGAGAGAAACTGACGCCGATGAGATGGGGTAATTGGATTTTGAGGACCTAGGGTTTTTAGTTGTTTCTTCAACTCGATGAAATGTGGAAGGAGAGAGAGAGGGAAGGAGACAGATGAGAGGGATTGGGGGGGTTATGAAATTACTATTGTACCCCCCTAAATCTGTCTATGAGCGGGATGGTTTTATGACCATTGGATGGGGATCATGATGAGAGCCATCGATCGGACGGCCTAAGCCCAGTGCACACAGCATTGTGCACTGGCCCAGTGCTCAACCGAATGCTTATATATATATATATATATATATATATATATATATATATATATAGGAAAATGCTCCATTGAAAACGGGTCTAGTTTTCACAGGTTGGAAAACACCAATCTGAGCCGTTGGATCGCGCATGATCGTGATCTGTGGCTCAGATCGAGCTCCCCATAACCCGTTTCAATTGATTAGCGGAGGGTTATTTTGGGAATTTCGTCCCAAATAACTCTTCGCTGAACAGATTCTAAAAAAATTGATATAACCTAGGCCGTTGTTGGGAACAACAGCCTAGGTTATAAAAAATTGAATTATAGGCCGTTGTTTGGAACAACGGCATTGTTTTAAATTTTTATAACCTAGGCCGTTGTTTGGAGCATTTCCCATATATATATATATATATATATATATATATATATATATATATATATATATATATATATGTTCCATTGAAAACGGGTTTGTTTTCACGGGTTGGAAAACAGCGATCTGAGCCATTGGATCACTCTTGATCGTGATCAGTGGCTCAGATCGCCTCCGCCCATCACCCAATAACACTTAAGTGGCAGAGGATTATTTTGGGTATTTCATCCCAAATAACTCTTCGTCTGATTCAATCTGAAAAATTTATATAACCTAGGCTGTTGTTGGGAACAACGGCCTAATTTATAAAAAATTGAATTATAGGTCGTTGTTTGGAACAACGGCCTTGTTCTAAATTTTTATAACCTAGGCCGTTGTTCCCAACAATGGCCTAGGCTATAAAATTTTATAACATTTTATAGCCTAGGCCGTTGTTATAAAAATTCCCAACAACGGCTGTTGTGAAATCTAGCTACCTAAATAAATAGATAAACTAGACACAAATTAAAAACCTCGCAAGTGTACGAATCGTTTATAGAAGCGTAGCGACGAGCAAGGGTCGATCCCACAGAGATTGTAGAAATTAACTTACTAACCAATAAAATAGAATTAAGGATCTTAAGGTGTTTTGTTCTAAAAGAAATGGAAAAGATTAAAAACTAAATCAAGAAGTACTGAATCACAAATGCCTATTAAATAGTTGGGCTTTGATCTCCACCAATAGTCAATAATGCTAAGTCACCTTCTGAACTACTTCTAATCACTCATGTTTGTTCCCTTAAGGGCATGGTATCTACTCCTTAAAGTTATTGTTTTCCTAAGCCAAGAATTAGGCATGGTATCTACTCTAATTCGTTTCTTTCCTCAAGTATTTAGCATGGTATCTACTAAGTTGCACTTAAAGAAAACATACGAACAATGGAAACGAACAAACACTTGAAGTTCTAGAAATTGGTATCAGATCTAGATCCTTCAAGTTAATTAAACCAAGAACCCTTAAGATTCCTTCGTTACAAACTATGAACATGAGATACGGGTCGTCTCAATATGCTCATATAACAGATTCAGATTTATAATACGCAAACTTGATAAACTCAGATTCTGTATGTCAGTCGACTTGCTGTCACCTCAGTCGACTGCCCTTAGAATTCTGAACAAGTTTGACTATTATAAATCTATATCAATTCAATCAGATTCAATCAATAAGTAAAATAGAAGGATTCAGAAGAATATAGCATTACATAACTACGGTTTCAATCTATCCAACTATGAAATTAGTTCCACATAATAATACTTTTATTGATTAACAAGTTCGAATACATGATCAACATAAAAGATTAGAAAGAGAAGAAATGAACTAATGAAGTCCGGCAGATAGGTCGACTGGCTGTCACACGGTCGACTGCCTTCTGGTTACTTGATCTCCTCTCCCTTCTTCGATGCTGATAGAATAATGCTCTTGGTTGATGTCTTTAAGATTCAGGAACTCTGTGATTCGGTGGGGGTGGAAGTCGCACCAGAATAATGCCTCTTGATTGATATTTATAGCACACGGCACGAGAATTAGGGTTTGCCACTTTTTCAGGAAAGTCCTCCTCTTTTCTTCTTTATTTGATCGGCGATTTATTTCTTTCTCTTTTCTTCTTTTCTTCCTTATCTGCTAACCACGTGCTCTTGCCAATCCCCAGTCTCTAGCTTTGATTTGTTGGAGAAGTTGTTATTCGCATATAATCTGGGTTCAGATAGATTTGATTTAGATGCGGATGCATCTTATCTTTTCACTCCGCTGCATACCGGTCGACTGGCTTGGGTGTAAGTCGACTGGTGCTGAGACATCTGTGGCTTCATGATTCCTCAGTCAAGTCGACTGATGTTTGGGGCAGTCGACTGTGCCGAGCCCCAGCAAACTCTCTGTCCGGTCGACTGGTGAAGAGCCAGTCGACTGTTGCTTCTGCAGTTCCCTGTATATCATTTCTCAGTCTGTATTAGTCTGGAATCTGCTTCGTTTTGCTGCTTCTGGTTGTTTCCTATGGAAAAGAGAAAAGAAGAGTAAAATACCATATATAAAGCATTTAAATGTCCAATTTCAATAAGATTATTGCTCCTAAATGTAAATATTCTTGAGTTTATCAACGGCCTAGGTTATAAAAATTTAGAACAAGGCCGTTGTTCCAAACAACGGCCTATAATTCAATTTTTTATAACCTAGGTCGTTGTTCCCAACAACGGCCTAGGTTATATCAAATTTTTTAGAATCTGTTTAGCAAAGAGTTATTTGGGACGAAATTTCCAAAATAACTCTCCGTTGGTCAATTGAAACGGGTTATGGGGAGCTCGATCTGAGCCGCTGATCACGATCATGAGCGATCCAACGGCTCAGATCGCTGTTTTCCAACCCGTGAAAACTAGACCCGTTTTCAATGGAGCATTTTCCATATATATATATATATATATATATATATATATATATATATATATATATATATATATTACTGAAACTGCCCACAAAATTAAATTTTTTGTAAACACCACCGACAATTTCATATTTGTGAAAACACTACCCGATATAATTTTAAACCAAACTTGATATTATTTTAATTATTATTTTCTTTTCTTGTGAGAAAGTAAAAGGTTCGAATGATGTGAGAGAGAGAGAGAAAATGAAGGTGATGAGTTAGGGTATCGAAGAAGATAAAATTAAGATACAACAGGGGTATTTTGTTCACAAGAAAAAAGAAAAAAATATATTAAGTTTTGTTTAAAATTAATTTGGGTGGTATCTGCGAAAAAGACTCTTCTAAATATTTCTACTATTTTAATGGGAGAGTTGAGATTTGTAACAAACAAACCCTAACTTTGTAACTATATAAACAAGTATAATACACGTCTAAACTATTTTCAACAAATTTAAATGTGCACCGCACGTGTAGCCCAAATCAAAATATTCAAATATAATTTTTTTTTCTTATTCGATATATATTCATTTAATTTGATGGCTATACTTTTTATAGACATGCATCGCACGTACATTATACTAGTTCATATATTTAGAGATTGTGTCACCTGAGATACTAAGAAAAAATAGTGTACTTAAGATAGTAAATGATAGCACTACTCCAACAAAATCTCATGCACACAAATAAAGTCAAGGACAAAATAAAGCATATTCTTAAATGAATAAATATAGTACCAAGCAAAAAAATAAAAATAAAAATAATACTATCAGGATAATTACCAAGCACTTATATTGCAACTGGAAAGACTCCTAACCGAGCATGATGAAAAATATAATGTACTTGTTGAAATACTTGTTGGAATGGACCATACTTCTATTTCAAAAGAACAAATCAAATATATATTTTCCTTATTTCATATAAGAAGGATGTTATAGTGTAACTAGCCCAAAGCGAATTTAATCCAACATAATTGTTAATCATGGCTTCCTCCTTTTTATACAACTTATCACATGGTGTTCAAAGTTTCAAAGTGGCTACTCAAGATAGCATCATGTGGATAACACCAAGAACAACAACCAAAGTCTTTCTTTAATCCCTTTTAGCTTTGTACAAGCCCATGATAAAAGCTGAAGTTACATAAAGATTAAAAGGATTAAGAATCTTGCTTAAAGTTGAAGCCTTAATGAATGTGTTGTCTTTGCTAACTTTTGACCAGTTTTGCTTAATGAGGAAACACTATCACAGATAGAGAAAGCTCAATCTAGGAACACCCCTTTCTGAAGTACGAATCCAAAGTTAACCATGCATTCAATGAATCTTCTAAGTAGGGTTTGGGTTTGGCCATGGAACCCGATGATGACCCAAATCCGGACCGAATTTAGGGTTTGTATCATCAAATATCAACATTCAGTATTTTGAGGGAAAAGGTGGAATAAGGCTACCCTATTTCATTAATAAAAAATTAACAAAACAATCCCAGCATACTGGGGTAAGTTACAACCTACAGACAGGAAAAAAAAAACATGAAGCGACATGACCAGTACATATAATCAGCTTTCACTCTAACCTACGAGGACCAACTAATTGTATGTTCGTCAAGCAAGCTTCGAGCACCCACCTCCACGGCACGTGCCCACCCACCGAAGTGAATCCTGTGGGATTTGAAAATTTGCCGCTCCCCTCCTTCTACCTCACCAACGCAAATTCACACATGGCCCAATCGGAGTCGCACTCAAAAGGAGAGCCGTCGCAACTTCACCTCTCACACGCTTTAGCTTTCACAAGCGATTTCTCACTAAGCAAAACTCTCACTAACCCTAACCACGGACACAGTCTAAGAGAGCAATGAAGATGGCACTTATACTCTCTCAGGAGATTTCTCACAAACACAAACAGATACCTGCATAGAGTAGTGAGAAGCAACGTCTTCACTCTCTCACTCTCTCACTCTCTCACTCTCTCTCACGTAAAACCCAATCAAATCACAACCAATTTGAAGAATCACCTTCACCTCTCGCCCCTGCGGGCGGTGGACATTGTAGATTTCAGGGTCAATGATGAGGGCGTAGTGGCGGTGCTATTGCAAAATCTGTGGCAGTGGATTAAGAAAGGTCGAGTTCAGTGTATGACTCCTCTACTACCGACCAAAAACACAAACATCTCCCTTCTGTGCACCTCATGGGGGGACCCCTTCTGCGGGCCCAAGCCCCACCCTGTGCAATAACGATCATGGGGGGACCCCGTCTTCGGGCCCTAGCCCCACAACTATACACGTCATTCTTCTCGCCGAATCAAATTTTTCTCCACCTCCTACTTCACATTCCGGATGCTTCGCGACAATTGAGACAAACACCCCGGAAGCTGCGGCAAGTGAGAACCCATCACGGAGGGACCCCGTCTTGCACCCAAGCTCCACAATCGGTCTCATGGGGATAAAATACTAGTATGTGATAAGCGGTCTCATGGGGGGACCCCGTCTTCGGGCCCTAGCCCCACAACCAAACTACACCGCAAACATCACAACTAGACATACCCAATCCAGATAGCTCCGCCAACCCCCCAAACAACTAAATACCCTGCCGTCTCACACTACAGCACAGCCAAGCACACCCCCGGCTTCTTCACACGCACTACCAACCCTCGAAAAACCAAACCATAGCTGTAATTGGCCCCAAGAGTGTGGACATGATGGCAAGCGCGAAGAACAACCGGTGCAAAGCTAACCAATCTCAACCTAAACCAAACCCCAACCCCAATAAACCCACCCCCAACTCCAAGCGTCACAGATCTGGGTCGTCTGCGACATAGAGGCAGTGGGGGCAAAATAGAAGGTCGTCGCGTTGGGGAGCGGGTGGGGGGTGGCGCCCCCTTGCCGAATCAGATCCTGTCGCCGTTGCCCAGATCCGATAGATCAGATCTGGGTCTTCTTCCCCGTGGTCGATGATGGCTGCGGCGTCGGCGGAAGGAACGGGAGGGTCGCACGACATCTGCGACATCCCCATCTGGGACATGGCGAGATCCACTCCTTCGATGGACCGTCGTCCTCACACTGAGTTGGCCCGTCGCCGTCGCCTAGGGGCGCGCTGGCCCCGTCGCCTAGGGGCGCGCTGGCCCCGTCATCGAGTCGACGCGAGTGACAGGCCGTCACGCGATGGACGCTGAAGCGGCGCGGACGACTGGACGCTGTGGATCTCCATCGACGCGAGGGAACAGCATCTTCGTCGTCGTGCTGGAAGGGATAGAGGGTCGCCGCGTGGGGGGGGGGGGGGGGGGGGGGGGGGGGGGGGGCAAGCCGCCGTCGCCCCTAGGAGATAGATCTAGGGGTTTTTTTTTTTTTTTTTGGGTTCGGGAGTAGGTAGGAGAGATGAGTCAACATTCAGTATTCACTTATAAACAACTTGTAGTTCATGGTTCAAAACCTGGTTCATGAGTAGCGTAGTAGCCTAAGATACATTGATGATATAAGAAATCTCAAAAGTAGCCGATGGACAAGCATCTAATTCGACATGGCAGAAGAGTCTCTATGTGCAGAAATTCAAAATCATATTGTGGAAGTTTTAAATGAATAAATAATCATCTAGATGAGTTAAATTCTTGCAACATGATTTGAAGGAATGCAACATGAGAGATTGGTTGATGTTTAGAATAGCTAGCTTGTCACAGTTTAAAATTTCATTACATTCACCTTTACAAGTAAAAGTGAAGAAGATATTATCCAATCTCATACATATCCATAAGCTCCTTGTATATTATATCATATGACTGATCTCAAAGCAAATCTACAAAGTGTGACCCTATCATCACATTCATCATCCATATTTGAGCACTTTTTTTTTTTGCATGCACAGTAATTTTAACAATTTAGAATCTAATGCAAATTCCCTGTGCACAATCACACTCCCCAGTTTCAAATGTTGGCTGTGGAAAAACTCGAAATAAGAAACACATGCAATACATATAATGTAAGCGACCAAAGATAATCTTAACAATGAGAATCTTTCGCAACGACAACGATAACATATCACATTGTTATCACATCGACATCAATCAATAAATCAACCATTCATTCATTCAGCAAAGCAAAGCATTAACTAGAAATATTATGTTATCTTCATTGATAAAAATGAGAAAGGGACTCCCCAAAAGCCCTTGTTAAGGACTACAAGAAGCCTACTAAGAAGTAGCCCTTACTCACAAAGACACTACTCGGTTTAAAAAAAGACAGCAAACACAAACTACAGGCTTATAGTTGAAAGGGTGGTGGAGGTTGAAGGAGACACAGTACAGGCTCAAAAGCAAACAAAAGGTTCCAAAAAAATACAAATAAAAGGAAAACTCTAAAAAGCATCAAAAAGAGAGACAATGTTGGGCTGGTTGCAGAACTACTAGTAACTTCAGATTTGATACTACTACTAATACTAAATACTATCCTCAATCATTCTCATCATTTGATCCTCTTCTCATCTTTCGTAAGCACTTCTTTAGACTTCAGTTCCTGTAAATTGAGATGAAGCCATAAAGATTGTATTAGGACATGAATCCTGTAATATTATCTGAATATATGAGAAACATTCATTACCGGAATCTCGAGGTGCATTGCACCTGAAGCATTCCATCCTGCTAGCAAAGTTGTGCTCATTGCAGCCAGATCTGTTAGTGAAAAGAAGAAGACAAATCATTAGTGTGAGTGCTGTTTCCGGAGTGGCGTCGCACAAAAGATCTGGCATGATACAGTAGTGGTTATGTGGCACATGATGAGAAGATTTTTTTAAAACAAAAAGATAACTCTGTACTGAAATTGTCATCTTGCATAACTAAATGGTGAGGTATGGACAAGATACTAGACCACAGCCAATGTGATATGTCATTTTCTTGGCTTCCAAATCTTATCATACACCTTCTTCCTTGTTTCTTTGCCAGCAAAACGAGGAGAGACGTATGCAAAAAGGAAACCATTTATAGGATATACTAGTGGTTCTGGCATTCAGGGTATAGCGGGGGACACAACTAAAAGCTACTTTGCTCCGTGATCGATCCGAAATTTGAGGATATCATGTAGTAGTACGTATCTCAAAGATTATAATAAGTAGTTTATAAGAAATCCTAAGAACTAGACAGGATCTTTTTCATACAAATATCATCTCTCTTTACTTTTATCTCTTTGATATAACGGGTGACTATATTCCACTTTTTTCTCGAAACAATTCACCTGGTGCAGATCCAGTCACCGGACTTCCATGAACGGCCACCACCACCGCTGCCAGCTCCACCACTGCCAAACCCAAACCCCCTCGGCCGTGACATGTCTCCATCAAATCCGCTGCCAGCACCACCACCAACAGCAGAGTCATCTTTGAAGGCATTGCACTTGAAGCAGCTGGAACGGCTCGCAAAGTTGTGAGCCCCGCACTGGCAGTACCAGTCACCAGGCCTGACATCCGAGCCGCTGAAACCAAATGATGGCCCACCTCGGGCCCCACCGCTGCCGAAGCCCGCATGATCGACTGAACGGTGGTCCCCTCCAATTGACCTAGGGTCTCCGCAACGCTGGCAGGAGTCGCGACGGCTGAAGTTGAGGTGCTGGCATGACCTGCAGTTCCAGTCTCCTGGCTTCCTGTTCATCTTCTCAAGTCCTGTACCATACATAAATACATATTTCCTGTCAAAATAATAACCAAACACAAAACTCAATCCTAAATATATTGCAATAAGTCAATAACAAGTACCACTTTCTTATAAAAGACTTTTAGTTCAATTCAAGCTAACTGAATAAGAATACATGCATGGCTCATTAAGGAGACTGTATACACTAATACACACATATGACACCCGACATACCACTATAAGAACTACTACCTGATTCTAAAAGCTTTCTAGTTCATTTCAAGCTAATTGAAAAAAGTGATTTAGAATTAGAAATCGAAACAAAGAGGTAATGAAGGGATAACTTACGCTAAAGGAGGAAGAAATGAAGTATGCAAAGGGGAATGGCTTATGTTGTTGATGTTCAAGTGGTAATGTTTTGAGAGGGGTTGGGTGGGCTTTTATACAAGCCACAAAGCCTCAATAATTGAGAATCAAAATTGGGTGTGGAGGCCCGGGGATGTTCCCTCTATCTCCTTTTTCTTTATAAAAATTATGGTTCCGATTCTTGAAGAATGGGATCACAGAAAACTAAAAGAGGGTAAAAAAAGAAGAAAAAGGGCACTGAGAGGGATGCTAAAGGTGAAAAATTATGTATATATATGGAGAGTTTTCAAGGACTTTCCCTTACATTTTTTAAGACAGAGAGATATGAGAGAGGGTGCAAGCAAGTGCATGTCCACCATGATGACAGGAATTTTTACATGATTCCTACCATGCATTATCTTTGTTAAAATATATTTAAAAATTCACTAAATATTAATTACTACTAGAAATGATGCTCAATAAGTGAGGTTAAGTGCAGATGAGTGTTGGGTGAATTCCATAAAGATAGATCCTCCATTTTATGCATTATTTTTCATGTAACAAGCTTACCCAGTACAAAAATAGACATGCTAATGCAAACAGAATCTACATGATATAACAATATATGGAAAATTATATAAACTACATAATTACATGGTAGCAGGAAGTTGTATCAAATTTGTAACAATGACACTGAGATTCCTGCCAAATAGAAGTGTTGATGTTTCATAGAGGAGCCTATACAGTATACACATAGGTGCAGTTCATATGACGGGGTAAAATAATTATCTGTATTATAACAAATTCAATGTTCTGAGCATGTTCGATTAAAAAACATAGCCTTCACGAACTCTACTCCAAGTTCATTTCTTGTTAAATCATGAATCACATCTATTTTTTTAAATGATGTTGGAAAAGAAAATCTATTTTCTAAATGTAAAATGAACTTTAAATTTGTTTTCCATTTTGAGCAACATGACATCTCTCCATCCTGTTACATGGCTCATCACTTAAAAATTAAACGTTAGAATTCTTTGAAGAAATCAAGTAATGCAAACAATAATTTTCGCATATCATAGAAGCAAGTTTTGTCCTGACATAACCTATTTGTAACAAGCATAAATATGATTATTTAGAAAAGGGGAAAAAGAAATCTTAGTACGGAAATACCAGAATTACATTTAGCATTCTGTTCAAAGACAAGTTACCTTCTTCAAATATCGCTTAGCTTTCATTATATGACATACATCAGCATTAGTTAAAAGAATTACATGGATTCTCTTTGGGCCTTAATAAGAATACATGCATATATAAATAAGTATTAAGTTTCGCGTTTTCACCTATGAATACATTATTTTCTTCAAACATTGCTAAACTTTCCACAATATGCCCATATATTAGAGGGCAATACATACATATATTGCTAAATTTTTTCTTCATATATTGGAACTATTGGAAAGATAGAGGACAATATATATATATATATACTATAATTAGGTTCTAGCCTTCTAGGTGAGGGGGATTCCCGAATTCATTCTAGACAATGAATATCATCCCCAGATTATTTCTTTATTATTGTTAAACAATGGCATCACACAAGTTGAATGTCAGCACTAATGGCACAGGTAACGAATTTCAACTTGAACTCAAAATGATTTAAAGATACTGTTTTTTTTATTTCATGAACAAAAAGGCGTTCATGCATCAGTGAAAAATTCTAAAGGTTTTACAAATCCCAATTGCCATTTGCGAAGAGATGGATATTACCTTCCTTGACTGGTTCACGACTGAGATGCCAAGCAGTTCAAAAGATTGGATCATCAGAATAAATTCCCACATGGCCACTACTGAGCTATTCATATCTTATATTCGCAATTTCTTTCACCTTCTCCTTTTCTCAATTCACACTAAGAAAAAGCTTTATTTCCCCTCTTACGATCAAAATCTTCCTCAGGGCATCATTTTATCATAATAATGTCAAATTCCTAGCGAAAACTATAGTTTGATGTTAAGTCTAGATAAATTTTGCAGACCCTACACAGTACACTAATTGAATGATCCATTAGCCCGAAAGGTATTACTGTTCCCACTGTGCTGAGTTGGCACCATAATGTTGACTACACGTAGGAAAATTCGAAAAACCCACGTGCTTTCCTGTTGAGATATGGTAGGATAAGAAGGAAAACGGAACACATAACTAAATCTCACCAGACCAAGTGAATATTCTACACAGTGGAAAACCTATGACAGGAAAGACACACACCGCACTCTCACTTCCTCTGTTTCAAACAGAGGGCTTTCATGTTTCCTTTTAGGAAATCTTATGGTCATCAAACCGAAAAAACTAGCCGTTGCTTTTTCAAAATATTCAAAGTGAATATTCCTGAAGGAACTGTTATGTGTTATGCCATACATACTGCTACTACTAATAATAGTTATTACTATTATTATAATTCTTGGTCGTGGGTACTAGTATGGAATATGTTCTTGGTCGTAGGTACTAGTATGGAATAAGTTCTATAAGTAGTTCTGTCTGCAGGCAAATTTTGAAGGAATTAGCATGACATCAACCAATTTCTTAGATGCGTATAGAAGGAATGCAACTCTCTAGCCATCATTCCTTTTTTTTCCCCATTTCGATACATGTCCGTTTGATCCCATTAGACAGTCAAAGAAAGCGCAGTTAGTATATATCACGTATATATTCATACTTAGTGTCACAAAAGCGAAATGAAATAGAAAGAAAATGACAAAGGAATAAAACTTGTAGCACTACAATTACATACATATACATGTACATGTGTGCAGAAATGTACAAATACAATATGTTTGATTTTGATAGAAATTTCAATGCTCTGTGACCATCTCATTTAATATAATATAATATAATATTATGTGTGTGCGTGTCTAAATTCATGTAACCAATTCCCCACTTTTGAGTAAAACAATTACTATTGTACTAATAAACTAAAATGGGATTAAGGCTTGCACACAGGAAAACAGAACATATCCCAGAAAAAGATGAATATGTAATATATATGTCTATTAACATCAAAAGAAGAAAAAACAGAAAAAGAAAAAAGAAAACAATTAAAGTTGGAATAGATAAGCCTAGCACTATTGAGTGGGTTGTGGTCCGTAATCAATCTAACCTTTACCTTTATTTTCCCCAAATGTTGAGAGACTGAAGGAATTTTTGAAGAGGGAGAAAGCATCATTTGTTCAATGTTTCCATGCACAAATGAAATGCCCAAAAAGAAAGGTAAGTTATGAAGAGAAAAAAAAATGATGGTTTCAATAAAGATGGACAATTGAAGTGGGTCTTCGAGGGAGTTTTTGACCATCTTTCAATCCGTTTCCTTTGTTCTGAGGTCTCACATTTGTTAATTAACTTCATTTCTATGTTACCATTTATTCATTCATATACCTATTCCTTTGTTGGGAGGAAATTTGTTCTAAGGCCCTTTTTTTTTCAAATTTGATTCAACTAGCTCCTTCCACTTTCCACTTTCTTCGATACAGTTTAAATCCTTCAGTTGTTTGTTTAACAAACCACTCACTGAAATGTGGAAGGTTCTATCAGGAATGTTTTCATGCATAATCATCTACTTCAATATAGGCTCATAGAAAGTCAAGGTCAATTGAAGGATTTGAAACAAACTTCCTCTTCTTTTTCTTCCCTCTGTCTCTGAACCCTTGAGGTATTCATTTCTGAATGGTGCATTGGTGCTAACTTTTGCTTTTGTTCTCTATTCTTTCCATCATGGTATTAATTATGGTGGTTTTTTTGGGCTGTTTCAAAACAATAGGATGAAATGCCCTCCATTCCCTTGGGGGCCGTTAAAGAGGGAAAGGTAAAACTGAGGGTAACAAAAAAGCAAGCAAAAGAAAGAAAGAGAAGGTGGGCTGATTGATTCAATTCTTACATTGGGAAATGTTACCATGCATAACCATAGCCTAAAAATGATAATACAGAGTAGTGATACTAATAATAACAATGATAACAAGAGAAGGGGTTAATTACACTCCATGCTTTTTCTCTCTTTTCCTTCACCACCTTCCACCTTTTGCCCTTTTTTGGCAACCTACTATAATGACCACCACTGCCCCTCTGCACCACCTTTAACTCTTATGTCGATTTTCTAGGGTACTAATATTCATCCATGTAATATACGACATAATAGTAACTAGGGGTGTAATAGGATCATATTCAAAGCAGAACTAATCTAGCAGATGCCGTGCAAATATGATTATTTCTCGTAATATTAGATAGTTAACTTAGCAATCAGTTATTGAAAACGTCTCAATATTCAAGTCAACATAGATACCAGCCGTATGTCATTAAATAACATAGATGTTTGGCTAGGAAAAGGAGAAATATCTATAAAATTACATCAACTATCAATTATATGCACAAAATATATGCTAAATAGACTCTATTATATGTCTTGCAACGTTCTGTTTCAGATATGTGTACAAAGATCTATTTGGATATTCAAGTATGATATGTAATAATATCAGTATTATTTTTCGTTATATCAAATACAAATATGGTATCAAATTCGGATCCAATCAGCCATTTTTGTTTGCATCAAATTAGAAGTAGAATACTACTCTACCAATATGAAATGCATATGGTCTTATTTAGATTGGAATGCTAAGGAACACTACAATTGGATTTACTAGTTGTCTTGTTGTTAAGAGTTAGTAATAGTAGTTACTCTAATCTAATTAAAGTAGCCCTGTATCAGAGAGATAGAATAGACCCGTATCCATGATAGTTCTATGTACAGTATATAGTTCTCTTGATTGATAAGTATCAGTTCTCTGATATCAAATTTTCATCAGTTCCCAAAATCAAGAGAACAGATGTATCCAATAATTGAATATATATAATGTGTACCTGTACATGCCTGTACTAAGTATTTGTGTTCTGTATAATATGCAGCATGATGCTGATTATAAGATGTAGGATTTTAAGTACAACGAGAATCAGATAGAAAGCTGAGAGGAGGATTGAGTTCCACGTGACATGATGATTGGCTCAAATGGGGTATTTGTGTTCTATATAATATGCAACATGATGCAGATTATAAGATGCAGGATTTTAAGTACAACGAGAATCATATAGAAAGCTGCGAGGGGGATTGAGTTTCACGTGACATGATGATTGGCTCAAATGGGGTATTTGTGTTCTATATAATATGAAACTTGATGCTGATTATAAGATATAGGATTTTAAGTACAACAAGAATCAGATAGGAGGCTGAGAGGGGGATTGAGTTTCACATGACATGATGATTGGCTCAAATGGGGCAGTGGTTGACGTCATCACAATGAATGATAAAAATTCTCTCTCTTTTTCATAGTGATACCATCTTTTTATGTTAGAGAGACCCCCCCCCCCCCAACACACACACACAAAAAATATTTATGCACACCTCCCAAAACTCCCAACTCAATCTAGTGGATGTCTGTTCTTTTATAAAAAATAACAGTTGTTTGATACAAGTTAAGGTGAATTCCTGTTTCATAACATATGTTTCATAACATACAGTACTAGGAAATAAATTATAATCCCATGGTGCATAAACTATAGGGTTAGCCGATTAGCTCATAAGGTATTGTTGGATGGGAGGGGCACAATGAGATGTGGCTGATGTGCTCTCAGAACACTATGAAAGACACTTTAGGACTGGATTAGCTCATACCGAGGTGGAGGTTAATCCATCAATTAGGATAGGAGAGCAGCAATTTGATATGTGTGTTCACAGTTCTCTGCATGATATTCTCAAATTTATGAAGATTACGCAAACATTATGGGATAGGATTAGCCAACGAAAGATATGTGCATCTTACCAAAGAAAAGGGGCAATTTTGAGAAAAATACAAAATATTATGCAAAGCACTTTGGTATGGACTAGCCAGGGGCAATTTGAGGCAATTTGAGATGTTCACTATAGACATGACCTACTCACTATTTGGGAAATTATGTAGATCAATTTGGGATAAAATTAGCTCAATAGCATATATGCACTGTAGGATGAGAGAATACACATTGAAATGTTCATCTCTTGCATGATATTCTCAAAATGAAAGGGATTATGCAAGGACGTTGATATAGGAGCTTACTAGAGAAATGATGGATTGAGGTTACTCCGAGATGTTAGTTCTTTCCATAATCTTATCATTCTTCTGGAAAACGAGGGATTATGCAGCCACTTTGAGATAGGGACTCATAAGATTAGTTCAAGGGAGGTAAACACACAAAGGATAAATGTGGACACTTAGAGATGAGTACTCTTTGCATGATCTTCTCAAAATCAAAGAGATTATGTAAGGGAGTTTGAGATAACAATAGCTCAAGAGCACATAATAGGAGGGGGGTTACTTTGAGATGTTTGCTCTATACAGGATCTTCTCAAAATCCAAAAGACTATGCAGGGTACAGGCAGATGCCTCTCCGTTGGCCCTTTATATTATATGTACAAGAGAGGAAATATATTAGAAAGAAAGTATCATACTAGTCACACCTCATCTAAGATATATATCAACAATGGGAGAGAACAGGAGAAGGGGGGGGGGGGGGGGGGGGGGGGGGGGGGGTGTATCATTGACCTCCTCCCGCCCCTCCTATTGCTTTTTCGTTTCTTAATTAATCTAGAAGTGTGTGCATCTGCTTTTAACTTTCCCAAGCACATAGAAGGAATTGACCAACATCATCAAATTTTATGGTTCATAAAATGGTCATTTCTAATTACGTTCCCGAAATTGAGATAAAAAAGCACACATGCAAATAAGCTAGACTCTATAATATGGTGGGAGTGTGTCTATTGACCTCATTGCTTACAAATTACTCCTAATACCTTTATAATCAATGGGATAAAAATCACGCGAATACACCTCCTTTTAAAACCAAATATGTAGAAAGAAATTTCTGGAGGTATATAATGTTAGGTGTAGATATATAGACATACCAATCAATACAATATTACTCCTACTAAAATTTTCGCAGATATTCACTCCTAAATAAGAGCAATCAATTGAGGCAGACAATTAAATACAATTGTTCACATGATTACTACTATTGTTAAATCGTAATCTAGGAAGCACGAGTACTTCCAAACAGCCAATGTACTGTGTCAGATGCGTATCAGGTGCCAATACTCATCGGGTACTCCCAGGGTGCGTAAGCAAGGAGTATCCAATTTTAAAATATATTTTTGCAACTTTTGGATACAATTTTGTTTAGATAAATGATTGGGGCTCTAGTATAATTTCAAATTTTTGATGTTTCGAGTTATGCTCAATCGCAAGACAAGTATACTCAATGTTTTGAAAGTTAGATTATCATTTTTTTCTCAAAAAATGCTCATAATTATAACATATTCTTATACTTCTATGAAACGGTTCAAATATTCACACTTTAAACAAAATAAATGTTTATTTATTTATATATATAATATAAAATATATTATATTTAACATACACATCAACACACATGTATCCTACTTTTTTGTAAAATCATGTATCCCCGTATCCGCGTCGTGTCGTACCCGCACCTTGTATCCGTATTTGTGCTTCATAGATCCTAATCAATGGTAATGCAAGCCTCTTCTATTCTGTTCACCGCATGCACGGCATGTGACTGTAAATTGAGTTTACTAGTTAATGTCACCTCCTTCTCTAACACAACAGACAAATGTCAGCTAGTATATCAAATCAAACCAAACAGTGACAGTTATTTCATTCACTAGCAACTACATATTGTGCTCTAATTGTTGTAGTTAGAAGCGAGAGAAATACATGAAGTTGGACCTTCAACAAACCAAATAACCCTTAGAAACTTCTTAAGATACCATCTAATCACATGTGGAACACACTGTCCTTAGATTCTAGTTGAGTCCCTTCAATGGCAGCTTCTAAATTCATACATATAAGTCATGAATCATTTTACAGTCACTAAGCACACCTAATATTTCCTGTATCACTTAATTAATTTACACTAATGTTAGCTAGATTCAAAGTTTGATTCAAGGATTGCTTGGAATAAGTTATGTCACGCAAAGCCCATGTACTACCATAATGAGTACAAACACGAACATTATCCTCAACCATTTTGTGCCCTGCTCTTATGCTAATCATCCTTATCTTCCCCACATATAGTCATCTTTACCTTGCTAGGGTTTATTCCTCCACTAACTAGTCAAAATCTTAGGCATCAGTTGCTTAATATTGCTAATCTGCCATGCCACCATCACCGTTGTCTAAGCCATGTCGTAAAAAATGCGTTGTTTTGGGGACAAAGGTTGTCCCTATGTCACAATAACTATTAGTTCATCACAAAAGGACCTCCAATATCAAGAGAAAATTTCCATCATGCAAGATAAAGTTGGGAAATATGCACCTTATTATCCAAGAAAAGTGGACCAACGGCTAATGAATTGACTTCCCAAATCGTAAGGCAAAAGAGTTGTAAGGGGGAAGAACCTACATGAAAGAAAGGTGGTGATATTGTTTTCCCTAAGAAAAACAAGGATCGAAACAAACTAAAACCATCATGTACTTTTAGAGGGAAATATTCAGGCCTCTATGCATGCCATAAGTGCACAGAAAGAATCAAGGCCTTAAATGTAAGGAAATTGAAGAAGTGAGCAAGAGATTGATGGCATTGGGATGAGACCCTCGTTCAAATGATTGGTAATGGGACTCGTTGATAATCATCGCCAAAAACTTCAAACTCCATGGAAATGGGTTATGTTTGGCTCTTTGCTTTTAACATGTTCTAACGTTCAATGTGACCTTATGTAACAAATCCTGCATGCTAGACTTCTACCAATTTGCAAGAATCCAAAGGATGCCATAGTTTCATTGGCCAGGATTTGACATTAAATAAGAGAGCGTTGATATGAGTTGTTTATGATTTTTGCCAAATTTTATCAACAAATTGGTCCATAACTGACACCATTGTGATAAGCAAAAGACTTTGATAATTTGTTCCGACTGTTGCGGCCAGCTTTTCTTCTGAAATATAATGTCGTTTACACTACCATTACAAATTTCATATCTGTATACATGTAACTTTTGTTTAGTTCAATTATTTTCTATTTAATGAAACCATGTAAAATGACCCCACAAATGGGCACAACAACCGCCGTACAAACTATAAAAAATTTCCCTACTTCTACACTTTTCTCCCAATAAATGAGCAACGGATGTCAAAAATTCGAGCATTACATTGTCTAAGGGGATAGGGTGAGTAAGCAGCGCCTACCAAAGCTTTCGTCGAAATGGCTAGACTGGTTCCTTTTCGGCGCCCGCCCTTTATTTAGATGTTGGGGCAAGGCAAGCCCAAGGAAAGTATAGGTTGGTTGGCTCCATCTCGGCCGGCATCCAGCAAACTCCAGCAAGCAGCGAACTCTCGGCCGGCATCCAGCAAACTCGCAATCTTCGCTACTCGCTTGATCACTCGCTCTGCTAGCTTCCCTTAGGAAAGTGATGGAGTTAAAGGGAGCTCTTAGCTCTTGTATATCTTTTATCAGGAGCTCACAACTCAGAACTCATTAACTCACAACTCTTAGCTAACTCAGAGTCTTACTTGTTCTTCTGACTGAGCTACTTTTTGACCTCGTATACGTATCCGGGAGGTGAAACATAGGGAGGAAGCCTTCGCGAGCGCGTAAGTTAAGGTACCCGCGCACAAACGCAAGCGCGCGCATGCGAGTTAAGGTACCCGCGCGTACGCTTGCACGCGTACGCACATGCACATGCACGCATATGCGCACGCACGTAGGGCTGCAATCGAGCCGAACCGAGCCGAATACCTTCAGGCTCGAGCTCAGCTTGTTTACGAAACGAGCTCAGTTTTGAGCTCGAGCTCGGTTCGAGCCGAGCTTTGACCGTATTCGAGCCGAATAGCTCGCGAGCTTAGCCTAAAAAAAAAAAAAAAAAAACCAAACTTGAGTTTTGCTCGTTTACGAAACGAGCTCAGTTTTGAGCTCGAGCTCATTTCCAGTCGAGCTTTGATCGAGCTCGAGCCAAATAGCTCGTGAATAGTTCGATTCGTTTGCAGCCCTACACGCACGCGTACACACGCGTGTGAGTGCATGCATGACTTCCTATCCTTTCTTACAACAGTCTAAAAAAGGGTATTACTTTAGTCTAGAACTGCAGAAAAGTGCCTCATGGCACTTTGCCTGAGGGTTCCCTTTTCTTGAGTTCTAGTTCATATTTATATATAAAGCTGTATTAAAAAAAAAATATGACAAAACCACTCTCTTCTCCATAATTTATCAGAAAACTCAACATTAAATAAGAGAGGGTTGATATCAACATTAAACAAATTTCAGGGTCCACTTTTCTTTCCTTTTTTTAAAAAACATTAAACTAATTTCAATCAATCACTTTCAACAAAGTGATGGTGGGCCCCACAATCTTTGAAAAAACAATCAACATATTATAATTATGAGGTAACGCAACACCCGCTATTTAGTATTTTTTCCTACTTTTTGAAAGTTTTTCCCAAACTGACCTATTTTATAAAAAAATTCCAAACTGACCTACTCGTTGTCTCAAAAAGCGAGTTTGGTAAAAATCTCATCGCTTTTGAGACAGCGAGTGTTAGGTTTGTGTTTTTTTATTTCTCCTTGACCAAGACTCGTTGACTCAAAAAGCGAGTGAGTTTTTCCCAAACTCGCTTTTTGAGACAGCGAGTGTCGTTTCGGGATTTTTAATACCCCAGGCTCGTTTTTGTTTTCTCTCCTTATCTCCATTCTAATGGAGGATCTCGAAACATTTAAACCATGTCAAATTCCAATATGTTTGTGTTTGTTTTGTCAACTTTGTAGTAGTTTGTAATTGTTGTATTATGTGATGTGGATTTTCTACTAATTTGTATGCATTTAATTTTGAACTATGATAATTCCGATTTGTTTCAAAATCATATCTACTCCAACATTTATGAATCCAAATTCATTTACAATCTCTAAACTTCATATCTACTCCAACATCTATGAATCCAAATTCATTCACAATGTCTAAACTTCCAATGATTTTGAAACAAATGGGAATTATCATAGTTCAAAATTAAACGCATACAAATTAGCAGAAAGTCCACATCACATAATACAACAATTACAAACTACTACAAAGTCGACAAAACAAACACAAACACAAACATATTGGAATTTTTTTGGCCTAAATTCATTCACAATATCTTGAATTGGAATTTTTTTTGGACTATATAGACTCTATACTCGCGAGGAGGTTTAAAGCAGACTCGCTTTCTGAGAAAGCGGGTTTAGGGGAAAAAAAATCCAATTCAAGTTGCATATGCAAATTCATTCACAATCTTTAAACTTCATATATACTCCAACATCTATGAATCCAAATTCATTTACAATCTCTAAACTTCCAATGATTTTGAAACAAATGGGAATTATCATAGTTCAAGATAAACGCATACAAATTAGTAGAAAGTCCACATCACATAATACAACAATTACAAACTACTACAATGTTGACAAAACAAACACAAACATATTAAAATTTGACATGGTTTAAATGTTTCGAGGTCCTCTAATAGAATGGAGATAAGGAAAGAAGGAAAAAAACGAGCCTGGGGTAAACGACACTCGCTGTCTCAAAAAGCGAGTTTGGGAAAAACCCACTTGCTTTTTGAGACAACGAGTAGGTCAGTTTGGGAATTTAAAAAAAAGTAGATCAGTTTGGAAAAAACTTTCAAAAAGTAGGTCATTTGGGGGGGGGGGGGGGAAATCCTATTTAGTAAAGTGTCTGATGTGGCATGCCCAGTCATCAATGCTATGTCCGCCATTTTTTTAAACAAAAAATTGGTGCAATTAATTAAATATCAAGATAATTATGTTGATTGTACGTACTTAATAGAAAATTAAAATTACAAATTTTTTTATTGATAAAAATGGCTGGTGTGACAGTGATGACCAGGCATGCCACATCTGGTAGTGTAAAAAATGAAGTGTACTAAGTAGTAGGTGTAACATTACTCTATAATCATGAATAATTTGCGGTACTAGGCCACCTTTTGAAACTATTTGTGATTTTAGGCCACTTTCCAAACTATTAGCATTTTTGGCTAGCCAGTGCAACGTCAGCATCGGCTGCTATTGGGAATAGCGGCCTCTTCATAGCGATCAACACATTGTGCTCCCATATTTGGCAGATTATAGAGGGTATTGTATAATTGCAAACCACTTGGTGTAACTGAGGTCACATTGTGCTCCCAAGTGGTCTAGTGCCGCAAAAAATTCCTATAATCATATAGACTGACTCTACTATCGGCTGGTTCTGACTCCGCCCTCGTTTTCTGCAATTTTTATTCTTATTCAAAAGGAGAAGAAGAGATAAAATGGTACAAAAGTTCACACTAAACACTAAGATTAAAATAACAACCATAAACATTAACAAAACCTATCAATCAAATTCAATAACAAGAAGAAGAACACAAAAAAAAACTCTAAAAATAAGCAATTCATAAATTATGGCATCCAAACCCAAATATCAGTTTTTGATTGCTATAAATTAGACAATAAAAAATAGAAGAAAAAAGAGGGTGAAAAAAGGGACCTTCTTTGCTTTGACAACTGGTGGTGAATGGAGAGGAAACCCTAATCTTGATTTTTTTAATCTTAATTCAAACATCTTTTAATATCCGACTCTTCGGAGTAAAACCCGAATCCGAATCAAATTCCAGATTTGGGAAGACGATTCGTCTCCGATCTTCTTACCTAATTTCCCAACGGATTTCGTTTCCAAAAATAGGGGTTTTTTTTTTAATGCCTGGCCCAAAGCATGTTTTTATTATGTGAAACTTTGTTTAGTGTTCACATCTCTTAAAAGTTCACAACAAAAAATCAAAAAATACTGTTAAATAGCTATATATTTTACAAAATATTAAAATGTTCTATTTTTCAAAATATTAAAATGTTCTATTTTTCAAAAATAATATATGTTATTGTAATTTTTTTTCATATTTCTTCTTCTTCTTATTATTATTGATAAATAGATGACTACTATTATACGCACACTTTTTCCCGAATATTTTTAAATTGGGAAATTTTTAGTGTAAACGAGATTGAGGCTTACCAATAGGCTACACTCTTGTTAGTTGATACAGTCATGCTGTAGTTTATCATAAAAATAATACTACTCATTGTCTGACCTTTGATTTTTTTAAACCCCCCCCCCCCCCCCCCCCCAACTAAAACTGATGCTCTGTTACCTAAATACCCTTTAAATTTTGCAGGGAAAAGAAGATTGGGATATATAAAATTGAGGTTGTAAGTTGGATCGGTTTCTCGACACCTTTTGTCTATAAAAAAACACATTTGTAGCTGTTAGATTTAGGGGTAGAAAGGAATGATTTATTGGATTCTTATTGAGTTGAGTACAATATATCTCATATATACAGGAGAGAAGGGAAAACTAAATTGATGCATTATTTGATATAGGATTAAACTAATATCTCTTATCTAACATAATATCTAATACCCCATCTCAAACTCAAGTTGGTTCAAGCAACATGAGTTTGAAATATTGACGGTGTTCATATGGCAGGGATGGCGCACTATGGAGCATAGACGATCCAGCTCTTAGATCTTGAAAGGTGTAGAAGTGGGATGTTGTAGAAGTTTGTATCGGCTTCTGACACTGAAGAGTTGTAGTAGTAGTTGGATCTTTAAAGGTGTAGGACTGGGAAGTTGTAGAATGAGTTGTGCACGGTAGATGGCGAACTGAGTTGGAATCTCACCCTTGAAATGAGAAGTCTTAGAAGAAGTTGTGGCGCACGGTAGTGGAGGAGGAAGGAAGTAGAGTGTTGGTGGCGCACGGCACATGTTAGGTTCTCACCTCCGAACTAAGAAGTAGTAGCAGTGGAGGAAGGAAGTAGTGTGTTTGTGGTGCACGGTAGCGGCGCATGTTGGGATGTCACCCCCAAACAGAGAAGTAGTAATAGTGAATAAAGGAAGTACGAGAAGGCCTCGGGATGGACGTCAGGATCTGGAATGATGTTGAGATCTCCCCCTCTCAAACTCACGGCAGATTAGTCAATATAAGTTTGTATTGAGGTCTGGATGCGGAAGTTGGTGGGCGTCGACGGAAGGTGGGATGAGAGAGACGGGAACTTGGATGGTGTTGATATCTCCCCCTCTCAAACTCACGATCGATTAACCAGTATGAGTTTGTGGACGAAGTACTGGAATCTCTCGGGATCGGGAAGACTGTATAAGCTTGAAGAACCTGCAAGTTTTTTTTTTTGGGGGGGGGGGGGGGGTAAAACTGGTCAGGTTTGGATGCTAGGTAGGGTTAGGGTTAATTAGGAGTATTAGAGTTTGGATGTTGGGTAAAGTTTTGGGTTTGGGTATTGGGTGTAGTATATGTTGGGTATTGGGTTTCGGGGCGGGTGTCACGCTTCGCTTCCCAAAATACGAGAATACGAGCCCGTAACGAAGGCCCAGCGAATGATATTAACATCAGTCATAAGCTGTACCAGTCTCAACTCAACATTATGCAAAAAGAATAATCACAACCACGCAGATAATATCATCACATAAACAATAACTGAATTTAAGAATTAAATAGTCCAACATAATAACCAATACTGAGAAACAAATAGCAGTTACGGGTCAAAAGCCCGGGATACAAGTTTAATTAAATGAATTGCAATAAGATAGAGAAAACATGGAAATAAATAGTTTATTTTTCATGCAGCTTCTGCTCCATTCTAGAAATACTGTTCGCCAATATCTTCTGGCAAATCCTCTGGCTCACCTGTAGCTGGGTGAACTAGAGAATAAAAATAAATGTTCTTAGAGCAAGTACGGACATCAAGTAGTGAAAACAGAGAGTAAAAGAGTAAGGTACATGTAGGAATATGAATCAAGATCAAATTGCAAGGACAATAATGCTACTAGTAAGCAATGGTCATAATCAAGTATATACGTGTCAACTTATGTCTATTAGCATGTTGTTCCTCCTATCTAGTGCATGTACTACTGCGTCCCATACCACAGGTTCGATGCACGCACAATAATGTTCGTTTTAGACTTCGTGGTGGGATCTACAGAACATGTACTCGGTGTCAATAAAAATCATTTACAATTTACAATTTACAATCAATCATTCATAATCAATACTTCTCCTTCCATGTCAATACGATATCACGATAAGCCTTACCGAGTACATTTTCTGAGACTATCCACTACTAAGTCAACCCTTATTAACCCCGGCTTGTTTAGTATTTTATTATTAAGTCACTCATGTATATGCAAGTGGTTATAAGAATGTAAAGGGGATGATAATAATGCAGCAATATGATGCATTGTACAATAATAACATGAAGTAGCAAATCTTTAACAGCCGACACAGTAACACTTAAACAGCATTAACTCCTAGACTTCAATTCAGAATTCGAAGTTCCAGGATGCTATGGACAACTAGACACTTAGGGCTACATTTATATTCAGCGACTTTCTGCTAATTTTGACTGTAGATATGTTAAAACACCCTATTTTTTGCAGTTTAGCTGTTCTGGCAGCAACTAGATGTCAATATCTAATAGGTGGAAACATGGTATAAATACACTGTAAAAATCTACAAAAATTAGAGATGAACCCTAAGAATGTATATAAAGTTCCTGAAAATTTTCATGGCATTATAATATTGTTAACATGGTGTTTCACTAACAAATTTGTCAATGTTACATTAATTCTGCAGTCTGATAAATTGCAGACCAACAGAGATTAAAAATGTGATATCTCATAGCTCGTGACTCGGAATCAGGATCCGTCACTTGGGTTGGAAACTAGACTCAGTAGGCTAAAACTCTCTTTTGTATTAGTTGTGTTAATGCTCAAGTTAACAGGGTCGAAACCTCTGTGCAAAACAATACAAGCAACAAGAGTTCATAAAAGCTATCACATATATATATTCATCAAGTGTGTAATTAACATGCTATTGTATCATGAAATGCATTACTCTAATGTACAGCAATTAGAATGTTCTTTACAGTGTACGATTCAATTTACGATATCATTAATCAAGTCACAATATCTCAATCAATCATTGTATTCAATCACCGATCATTTTCCTTATATGCAATTTCTAGTCATTTTATTTATGTCAAGTGTGTATGTAGGCTTGGGTTTGAGTCAATGGATAGTAATAAGATGTCAAGAATACGTCGGGTTAGCTCGTGTAAATCCTCGATACTCCCAACGGAAAGGCACAAGGCAAATTTAATGATAGTTAAATTGGAACTACTTGCATAAGAGGTCAAAATTCTTGAACTAGAATAAATAACTGAGTTCAAGTGGACTTGCCCTTTTTTTATATAAATAAGGAATAATGGGATCAGAATCCCGGGGAGCAATCCCAAGAACACGTGCGAATATCGTGCGAGAAAACTCAAACAGCAACATAAGCAAACAGTGAGAGCACCCCACACTGGATCCACCCGAACAGCAAACGGCGAATTGGATTCGATGCGGCCGAACACGACACAGCAAATTGCACTAACCACATTGCAGTACTACACCGGATTCAATCCAAAATAGGGAACAACGGCTAGGATCGAGTGTGGCAAAACACGGGACATCGGTTTCGACGAATCGCGGCTCGTCTTCCACCTCGCGATAGCAGAGGAGAGAGAAAGAGACAACAGCAGCCTTGGCAACGGCACGGAACTGCGGTGGGGTTGCGACGGCTATCAACGACGACGAAGGCACGCTACGGTCGGGAAGCGACGCAGCGACGAGGCTTCGACGAACGGCAAAGCGGAGCTCTGTTTCGCGCTCGAAACAGAGGAGCGGAGAAGGAGCGCGACTGGTGCTCGACGGCGATGAAGACGAGGGCGAAGGGGTCTGCGGGGGTGCACGGAGTTGAGAAATGGTGGCAGAGAACTTCGGGGAATTGGGTTTGACGAAGTTGGTTAATCGTGATGTCACGCCCCGCTTCCCAAAACACGGAATGCAAGCACGTGACACGGCCCAGCGAATGACTTGCGTCATCCATAGGCTGTTAATGATCCAACTCAACAATATAACAAGTAATAAAACAACCACGCATGCAATGAAAGAATAATCACATAAATAAAAATATTGGAAATTTAAGCATAAAATTAACCAACATCAATAAACTCAACATCTGGAAATTTAACAAACAATATTCGGGTCGAAGCCCACAATACAAAGAAATAGCATTTGTCCAAATTTATTAAAGTCATCAACTAAAACAACATTTATTTTAGCGGCTGTCACGCCCCGCTTCCCAAAACATGGAAATACGGGCGCGAGACTAAGGCCCAGCGAATGGTGCGAACACACCATCCATAAGCTGTACAAGTAAACTCAACAACAATATAACAGAATAAACCACGCAGGCATATAAAATCACAATTTGATAATGAGAATTCATGACATAGTCCATAAATATAACCAACACTGGGAATTTCAAATTATTACGGGTCAAACAAGCCCGGATTACAAATAGAGAGTTTCATGAAATAAAACACAAATTTAAAATAACATAAAAATAATAAGCTAGAACACTTGGTCAGCGACACCTTCTGGTAATTCTCCATTTGGGCCTGCAAGTATATTATAACAAGAAGAAAAGAAAAGGGAAACAAGGAGACCCGTTAATACAAGTTACGGGCCGCAAGGGAGGTACAAGCTAAGGAAAACAGGAACAACAATAAAACAAAGGAAAAAAACAGGAAAAGAACAAGGAATCAAAAGTAAGGGACATGCAATATGTAAACGTGGTATGAACAGGGCATTATGAAACAAGTGACAAGTAAAACAAGTAAACAGGTAAACAAGTATCGAATCAACATGAACATGTAACATATGGTTGGATCATGAAAATGCACGTGTTAATCTTATGTCTAATGTCTTGATTCTATCTAGGTAGCACTTCATGCACCCCATATTATTATTACATGGTTGCTACAGTCAATTCAATTTCGTTTAGATTTAGTGGTGGGTTTTATAGGTCACGTACTCGGGAAAAACATGTACATTCAATATTGTATCAAAGATACGTGCAAACTTGTAACGTGAAACATGTAGAGTGTAAACTTGTAACGTGCAAACATGTAAACTTGTCATTTGCAATCTTGCAACTCGTAAGTTGCAACTTGCGTCGGGAAACCACGAGCTCCCGTCCGAGTACGCTCTTCTATATTGCCCACTACTTAAATCTTTCCCTTATTACCCCGGCTTGTTACTTTTATTTTAATTTAATAAAAAAGAACAAGATGTCGTATTTGTATTTAACTACTGTCACGGGTGAAACATTCCTGCACAAAAACATCTATAATCCTAAGAGTACATTTGTTTATATTTATTTGTGTTCGTGTCATGCTTAGGGTAACAAAATATTCACGATCATATGTGAATACAGGATCGACGGATAAACAGGTATCAATTCGACTTATGAATGCGAATTGGAGTCAAAAATAATATACTTGCGGTATTTTTACAAAGCTTGTACTAGAAAAATAAAGTTGTACAAGAGAATACTTGCCTTTACAATGGTGAGTCCGAACACGAACCAATACGGGATGCGGATCCCGAGAGACGAGACACTAGCACGGACACACGCGCGCACGTTCGAGACACGTACAATCAACACACAGGATCTGATCCACTGGATCCGCTCTGGGGGACAAAACAGCAAACACCCGTGCAGATCAGATCTGATCTGATCAGATCAGATGAATCCAACGGTTGAAATCGGATCCCGCTCAATCAGCGGCTTCTTCTTCCTTCTTCTTAATCTCAGACTTAATCCTTCTTCTTCTTCACTTTTTTTTTTTCGATCTCAGAACACAGAGAGAGAGATAGAAAAAGTGAGAGAGTGAGAGAGAACTGAGCGGGAAGAGGGAGGGCGACGCGCGCGACCTTGGGCTGCGGGGTTCGGCGACGGAGCGACGGCACGGGGGCTGAGGGCGCAGGCAGCGGGGTTGAGCTTGAGCGGTGAGCGCTCGAAGGTGGAGGGCGTGGATTGAGCGGGGAGGCGAAGCTTCGATGGCGGCGCGATTGGAGGGGGAGTCGACTGAGGGGCGCGTCAGTGGAGTGGCGGCGCTGAAGGCAACGGGGGGCTCTCGAGCAACGAGTGACTGGCGGGGGTTCTTCGAGGTCGGGGGTGCGGTGCGAGCGGGAAGCGCTCGCGAGAAGATGGAGGAAGTCGACGGCGGAAACGGGTTGTGGAGTTTGGGTAATGGCGAACGAAAGTCGGTAATGGGTGTTTTGGGTATTGGCGATGGAGATTGGAGGAAGAAGATGGAGTTGGGTTCGGAGGAGGCGAGGTGGAGTTGGGTTTGCTTTGGGTTCTGTTGTTTTGTTTTGTTTGGTTTTTAACAGAGAGGAGAAGGGAGAGTGTACGGGGACGGGAGAGAGAGAGCTAAATATATTATAATATATTAAAAAGGAATATATTAATTTGGATGGGAGAGATTTAAGGGAGGGGGTTACGGGGATTACACAATGAGGGGAATCAATAGGCTCATAATTAGGGATAGAGATGGTTACAGGAGAGATTCTGGGATTGATTAAAAAAGAATAGATCTGGTCAACAAACAACTAAGGGAAATTGGGTTAATGGGTATTGGGTTTAAAACCATTGGGCTTAAAATAAACAATTAAGTTTGGGCTTTAAAATAAATAATGCAAAATAGATCAAATTCAATTGGGCTTTAAAAATAATAATATTAATAACAAAGATCAAGAAAATATGAGTAACAACAATATTACTAATTTTAACAATAATAATATTATTAATAATGAGAACAAACAATATTAATAAAAATGGGAATAATGACAATAATAGATTTTAACAATGAAAATAATAAAATAATAATAGCAAGGTTATATACAGAAATTGACTTTATCAAATAATTAATTAAGGAAGTTCCGAATAATTTTAGTTTGGCTAAAATGAAAATAGTTGATCAATTGCAAAATAGAAGGTAAAATATACCCTTTTTCGAAATAAAGATAATTTCCGATCAGAAATATTTTAGACAGAAAAATTAAATGAATTTAACACAACTTAATTCATATAAAATTCGAAATACAGAATATTATTCAGAAATTATATATTTACGGAAACGAGGGTTACAGCGGCGCAGTAAAATATCTCCTTCACCAATGCTGCTCTCCTATTCCGTCAGGTAAATCTCCTTGATTACCTGTGAGTTGCTCATCTAAAGAGAGGAAAAAGAAAGTCCATAGAGCAAGTCGTGGACATGCAAGTGGAGAAACAGAGAAACAATAACAATAGTGGTATAGCAATGAATTCAATAAACGATGAAGTCAATAGTGTTGAACAGTGACAAAGAGATAACAGTATAATATGCAATAACCATGATTTACCACGATAACGATAAAAACAATATCAATAATGGCAATAGTAACGATAACACTGTTCAATAAGATAACAGTATGCAATGATAATGTGATGAGAGCCTTAGGTCTATTATTCATTCTTTTATCCTAGCTAATGCACATACTACTGTGTCCCATGTGTGCCGTACCACATGTTCGATGCATACAATCAATTTCGTTTAGATTAAGGTGGTAGATTCTATAGTTCATGTACAGGGTATGATGATGATAACGATAACGATAATAACACTGGACATGTGTAATTTCTCACACGATGCTGATAACGATAAAAACACTGGACATGTGTAATTTCTTACACGATGCCGATAACAATAATATTCACTGGCCATCATCCGAGTACACTTACTATATTGTCAATTACCCTAATCAACCCTTAACCCCGGCTTTGATTTATTTCCTTTATTCAATTAACACACCATAATGCAATTAATAGGGGACGCTATAAAAGGTGACAAAACAATCATAGGATCATGCAATATACTCTATACCATTAAATGCACCAAATATAACATTATATACACAATTGGACATTATAAAACATAGAATCCCAACTCTGGACAGCAGTAGGTTGCTGCACCAAAATCAGAATTCCCGCTGCTACAGGACAGCAAATGTGGATCCGTCAGGTGGTCTAGAAACTAGACTCCTGCCCGGTTCCAACGCATACTTAAAGTCTACATTTTTACAACGATAGCTAGGCGAAATTTAGTGATCTTTATAGGTTTTAGTTTCTGGCTGGGTGTAGATGTTGACTAATTTTAATTATAAAGGCAGTAAATAATCATTACAAAAATCAGTAAAAATAATTTTTAACACCCTAAACATGTTATCTACAAATCTGGAATTTATCTTGGCCATATATGATTAATAGTTCACTTAATTCATCAGCCTAACTTGTTATGTACATGAATATGAAATTACAGCGCAGCTGTAGCAAAAGGGTCATAACTGGGGCAGTATAAGTCGGAATTCGAAAGTTCTGGTGTCTATTGACATCTAGAAAGATAGGGCTACGATTCACTTTCAGGGAGTTTCTGATTTTAATGAAGTTATCTAGGTCGCAACAGCACAATAAGATTCAGGTTGGCATAATTTTCAGAATAGTCAACATGTTCATTTTGAATAAAACGATTAAAAGTTAGGAATGATAAATTGGGGTTTAATAATCATAATCATAGCGAGTCATTCATAGGTGAACATGGTATTAAACTCGATGATGTCCATAATTCTATTAATTACAATTCAACTAATTTATCAATAGCAATCACATTAACAATCATCCATAATATACAATCTACAATAGTTGTTCTTAATGTCATAAGATGAAATGTGAAAATAATTTTCTATTCTTATATTCAATAACTATAACTATATGGGTGTATGAAAATCCCTATACATTAGAGGCAAAAAGATGGCACGAAGTCGAGATTACCACTTGAATTCGCTCGTGTAAATTCGTGGTATCCCAACGATAGATACAATAACATTTTACGATATTCAATACGGATCCACTTGCGGAATTCAATAAAAATTATCGAATATGATACAATAAACATTCGATAGAAATGACTTGCCTTTTACTTTGTAGAGGATTCAATAGAATAAGAATAACGGGATCAGAATCCCGGGGAGCAATCCCAAGAATACGGGCGAAAAACCGAACGAGAAAACCAACAGCAAGCAGCAAACAGTAGATATTTCCCCCACACCGGATCGGAAAAACAGGGGACAGCGGATGGGATTCGTTGCGCGCCGAACACGGGACAACGAAGTCGTCCAATCAGAATTCACCTTCGCACCGGATCTGATCCGAACACGGAACAACGGTGGCAGGATCTGGTGTGCGATAACACGGAACAGCGAGATCCGACCAATCGGATCTCGTCTCCTTCCTTCTTCTTCCTTTCAACGTCGAAACAGAGTGCGGTGGAGAGGTTTGCAGCGGTGGGTCTTCGACGTGACGACGGTGGTCGGTGACCGGATGGACGGCAGGCGGGACGGCGATCGATGGAAGGCGACTGGCGATGGGGCGATGCTCTGCTCTGGGTTCGAAACAGGGGAGCGAAGGTGGTTGACGATGGAGATCGGAGGTGATGGGTAATGGCGAAAAGTGGCGGTGAAGGTCGTTGTGGTGAAGACGAGGAGCGGAAGTCGATGGGGATGGTCGAGTTGAGTTTGAGCGAGCGGCAATGGCGACGATGGGTTCTACGGGTGCGTTGGGTTTGAGCGATAGAGTGGAGAAGATGACGAGGATTTGTGGGGGGGGGGGGGTGATGGCGGCTAGGAGATGCAGATGGTGGCGACGGTTAATGGAGGTCGACGGTGATTGATGAACACAATATTATTCACATTTTGGAGCAATAATCTTAAGAAAATTAGACATTTAAAAGCTCTATATGTGGTATTTAACTCTTATTCTCTCTTTTCCGTAGGAAACAGCCTAAAACAGAGAAACGAAGCAGATTCAGGATTTTAAGGATGATACACAGAAAACTGCAGATCATCGGTCGACTGGTCCATTACAACAGGCGACTGGCCAGAGAAGTTGATTTTCCACAGCCGCTCGGTGCAGTCGACTTACTCCACAGAACAGTCGACTTGGATGATCAATTATGAAATCTTCAGAAGTCTCGACACAGTCGACTGGTTCGAAGACAAGGCGACTGGTAGGCGGCAGAGTTAAAAGATAAGATATTTGAAGATTCGTCCAAATCTAATCCAAATCAGAACAGAAAAGGAAGAATAAAATAAAAGAGAAAGAAATAATATGCAGAGCGACGAGGGAGGAAATAAATAAAAGAAAAGGACTTTTCTATAAAAAGAAGAGTGCAAACCCTAATTCTCTAGCCGTGTTCCATAAAGACCAACCAAGAAGCATTATTCGGGAGGCTCTTCCATGCTCCTGAATCACCGAATCACAGAGTTCCAGAGTCATCAACAAGAGCACTTTATCAGCATCGAAGAAGAAAAGAGGAGATCAAGTACTAAGAAGAGAACGGCCGGTCGATTGTGTGACAGCCAGTCGACCTACCTGACCGAACCACATCAGTTTATTCCTTCTCTTTCTAATTCTTTTATGTTAATCATGTACTCGAACTTGTTGATCAATAAAAGTTTAATTATGTGGAACTAATTTTATAGTTGGGTAGATTGAAACTGTAGTTATGTAATGCTATATTTTTCTGAAACCTTCTGTTTTACTTATTGATTGAATCTGATTGAATTGGTATAGATTTATGGTAATCAAACTTGTTCTCGAGTTCTGAGAGCAGTCGACTGAGGTGACAGCCAGTCGACTGACATACAGACTTGAGAATATCAAGTTTGCATACCATCTATCTGAATCTGTTATATGAGCATATTGAGACGACCCGTATCTCGTGTTCACATCTTGTAACAAGGGAATCTTTAGGGGTTCTTGGTTCAATCAACTTGAAGGATCTAGATCTGATACCAATTTCTAGAACTTCGAGTGTTTGTTTGTTTCCACTGTTCTTATGCTTTCTTTAAGTACAACTTAGTAGATACCATGCTAAATACTTAAGGAGAGAAACGAATTAGAGTAGATACCATGCCTAATTCTTGGCTTAGGGAAGCATTAACTTTAAGGAGTAGATACCATGCCCTTAAAGAGAACAAACATGGGTAATAAGAAGGAGTTTAGAAGGTAACTTAGCATTATTGACTATTGGTGGAAATCAAAACCCAACTACTTAATAGATATTTGTGATTCAACACTTCTTGAATTAGTTTTAATCTTTTCGTTTCTTTTAGACTTTTAGAACAACTCTTTATGATTCTTATTCCGTTCTATTGATTAGTAGTTAAAATCTGCAGTCTCTGTGGGATCGACCCTTGCTATTACTACGCTTCTATAAACGATTCGTACACTTGCGAGGTTTTAATTTGTGTCTAGTTTATCTATTTATTTAGATCGTCTAGATTGCACAACAAGTTTTTAGCGCCGTTGCCGGGGACTGTTAGCATTTTAACTTACAAATCAGTAGATCTTTTCTTTAATTTTCTTTTATTAATAAATATTTTTCTTTTAGGTTACAGGATTTTGGTGGATGCACGAAAGGAGATCACTTCGTCCAGAGCTACTACCAATTGACGCAGAAACAGAACGTACTTTGCACAGACTAGGTCGACTGTCTGCGACCAACCAGTCGACTGCTGCACGGAACCAGTCGACTGCTCAGAGACCCAATTCACATACAGCAATGGGTGAGGAAATGCCAAATCGAGTGCCAATGCAGGACAAATTCACACCTAAGAACATTGAGCAACCTTCCTGCATTGCGTATCAACCTAATGTCACGGGGAACATGCATCTATCTCCTCAGTTACTTAGCATGGTTCCCCACTTTAGTGGCAAACCTGACGAAGAGCCGCATTTACATCTGCAAGACTTCTTTGATCTTTGCAGGACACAAAGTGTTCAAGGGCTTACCCCTGAACAAATCAGGTTAATCTTGTTCCCTTTTTCTTTAAAACTTAATGCTAAACTATGGTATAATTCTTTGGAACCAGGATCAATTAATTCATGGGAGCAATTGGCCACAAAATTTTTGAAAGAATTCTTCCCAGCCCAGAAGACCAAACAACTGAAAAGGGAGATTCAACTCTTCCAACAAAAAGATGGAGATTTATTCTTCGAAGCATGGAAGGATTTCAAGAACAAGCTTCTCAAATGCCCTACGCACAATATGCCTAAAGATGATCAGGTACAAGCTTTTCATGAGGGTTTAAATGATACTAACAAGGCAATTGTGGATTCAGCTTGTAACGGGATCTTGATGAGGAAAAGTGGTGAGGAGGCCATAGAACTATTTGAAGAACTTAGCGAGAACTCACAACAATTCTCAACAAGGAGGGGCCCGTCGAGAAAACAGGGAGTTTACGAAATTTCTAATAGTAATAACATTCAATTAGAAATGGTAAACATGAATAAAAAAATTGATATGCTTGTTAATGCAATGTCGACAATGGGAGGAGTTAAAAATCAAACAAATGAAATGTGTGCAATTTATTCTCATTTAGATCATACAACTGATACATGTCCCATGTCTTCTTTCACAGATCAGGAGCATGCAAACTATGTAGGTCGAGGAGTGTTTCCACCAAAGAACAATCCCTTCTCGAACACATACAACCCAGGGTGGAGGGACCATCCAAATTTCTCATGGAGCAACAATCAAGGCACTCAATCTTCACAAGGACATGCACGGAACTTCCAAATAGGAAGCGGGTTTGATCGGCCAGTCCAAGAACAGAAAAAGTTGGATTTTGAATCCACCGTTCTTCAATTTCTCCAACAACAACATCAAACAAGCAACCAACAAGGGCAAGCAATTCAGAAATTGGAAACTCAAATCGGGCAAATCGCAAAGGAGTTGAGTGAGAGAAAGGCAGGAGAATTCCCTTCACAATCCATACCAAACCCTGGAGGCCAAGAACAAATCAAATCAGTGACAACCCTAAGAAATGGTAAGATAATTGACAGCAAGGTTGGAACACACACAGATGAATCAGAAACACAACCATCAAAAATGCAGGGTTCCAACAAGGTAAGTGAAAAAGAAAGGATAGTTTCACCACCATTCCCTCAAAGGTTAGTCAATAAAAAGAAGGAACATCATTTATCTGACATCTTTGAAACTCTCAAAAAGGTAGAAATTAATATCCCCCTACTTGATGCTATTAAACAAATTTCTTCTCATGCCAAATTTTTTAAAGATTGTTGTACTCACAAAAGAACATTTCAGGTTAGGGAGGATGTGGCTTTGACAGAGGAAGTGAGCGTTGTACTATTAAAAAAATTGCCTCCTAAATTAAAGGACCCAGGTAGTTTCACAATTCCTTGCAGGGTTGGTGAGCACTTATTTGAAAAGGCACTATTAGACTTGGGGGCAAGCATCAACCTCCTCCCGTACACGGTTTATGAAAAGCTAGGATTGGGGGAACTCCAACCAACATCCATCACCTTGCAATTGGCAGATCGCAGCATCAAAAGACCTAGAGGTATTTTGGAAGATGTCCTAGTTCAGGTAAACGATTTCATTTTGCCTGCTGATTTTGTTGTGTTAGACATGGAGGACTCCTCAATGCCATCTTCTCTACCAATCATTTTAGGTAGGCCCTTTATGAGTACGGCTGATATAAAAATTTGTGTTAAAAAGGGTACTATAAGCATGAAAACAAATGGAGAGAAGGTTGAATTTAAAATGTTTGATACACTAAAATTACCACATAATGATCATGAATGCTATAATGTTGATGTGGTACAGGAGATTGTTGATCAAACGTTTCAGGTACATAGCATCGAACCACTACAAGCTGCAATTACACAATCTCTAACTTTGTCTAATGTTGGACAGGAACACGATGACCAGAGGATTGCAGAGACAGTACATCACCTTGAAACTCCAAAGTCATATTCAGGTAAGCCTGCACCTGTCTTTGAAAAATTGGTGTCTGATAATATTTGCATTTCCTCAGATCAGCCGACTGGAGAACAGAGCAAGTCGACTGTTACAAAGAACCAGTCGACTGTACCGAGACTTCCAGACGTAGAGCTTAAGCAGCTGCCCGACCATTTGAAGCATGCATATTTGGGCGAGAACCAGACGCTACCTGTGATAATTGCTGCGAACCTGAGTGCACAGGAAGAAGACAAGTTGCTGAGGGTATTACGAGAACACAAGAATGCAATAGGATGGACCATAGCAGACATCAAGGGAATAAGTCCATCCAAATGCATGCATAGAATTCTCCTTGAAAACAACGCAAAACCAAGCAGGGAGGCACAGAGAAGGCTTAATCCAAACATGAAAGAAGTTGTAAGAGCAGAGATTCTGAAGCTACTAGATGTTGGCATCATCTACCCTATCTCAGACAGCAAATGGGTAAGTCCTATACATGTGGTGCCTAAGAAAAGTGGAGTCACAGTGGTGAAGAATGAAGAGAATGAACTTATCCCAACGAGAGTGACCACAGGATGGAGGGTATGCATTGACTACAGGAAGCTGAATAACGAAACCAGGAAAGATCACTTCCCTCTTCCTTTTATTGATCAAATGTTAGAAAGATTAGCAGGATATAGTCATTATTGTTTTTTAGATGGTTATAGTGGCTATAATCAAATTGCTATTGCTCCAGAAGATCAAGAAAAGACCACTTTTACATGTCCTTTTGGTACTTTTGCATACAGGAGGATGCCCTTTGGATTGTGCAATGCACCAGCTATATTTCAAAGATGCATGATGAGTATATTCTCAGACATGGTGGAAAGGTTCATCGAGGTATTTATGGATGATTTTAGTGTTTTTGGATCTTGTTTTGATGAATGCCTTAACCATTTGCAGCTTGTGCTTAAAAGATGTGAAGAATGCAATTTAGTGCTGAATTGGGAAAAGTGCCATTTTATGGTGCAACAAGGTATTGTCTTAGGACATGTGGTGTCAAAAAGAGGAATAGAGGTGGACAAAGCGAAAATCGATATAATATCAAAACTACCTCCCCCTACTACAGTCAAGGGTGTTAGGAGTTTTCTTGGACATGCAGGGTTCTATAGAAGATTTATAAAAGATTTCTCAAAAATCTCTAAACCCCTTTTTGATTTGTTAGCTAAGGATGTTGAGTTTGTATGGACAGAAGAGTGCACAAATGCTTTTATTACATTGAAAAATCTTCTCATTTCTGCACCTATTGTCATGGCACCAGATTGGAGCCATCCTTTCGAGCTTATGTGTGATGCAAGTGATTATGCTTTAGGAGCTGTTTTAGGTCAGAGAATCAATAAGGTACCCCATGTTATTTACTATGCTTCTCGAACTTTAAACGATGCACAGCTAAATTATTCCACTACTGAAAAAGAAATGTTAGCTGTTATTTTTGCTGTAGAGAAGTTTAGATCATATTTGATTGGTTCTAAAGTTATTGTTTTCACTGACCATGCTGCTTTGAAATATTTTTTTGCTAAAAAGGATGCTAAGCCTAGGTTGATCAGATGGGTGTTGTTGCTTCAAGAATTCGATCTTGAGATTAGAGATAAGAAAGGAAGTGACAATGTTGTGTCAGATCACATGTCCAGACTACTGCATGAGGAAGATGGAATTATGCCCCCACTTAATGAAAATTTCCCAGATGAACATCTATTTGAAATAAACATATCACCGGGACAGTCGACTGGTAGCAAGACCAGTCGACTGGTATCTCACTGCTCATGTGTTCCATGGTTTGCAGATATTGTAAATTATCTCACTGCTCATGTTTTCCCTCCAGGTATGACGAGTCAGGAAAGAAAAAGACTGGTGGCCATGTGCAGGCACTATTATTGGGATGATCCTTATTTGTTCAAATTTTGCACTGATCAAATTATAAGAAGATGTGTGGCAGATGAAGAGCAAATGAGTATTTTACAACATTGCCACCAATATGCATGTGGAGGACATTTTGGACTAAAAAGAACAGCACTTAAGGTATTACAATCTGGATTTTATTGGCCTAAAGTATTCAAAGATGCTTTTTCTTTTTGCAGGACTTATGACAAATGCCAAAGGACAGGCAATATCTCTTCTAGAAATCAAATGCCACTGCAAAACATCCAAGTAATCGAGCTTTTTGATGTTTGGGGAATCGACTTCATGGGTCCCTTTCCTAACTCATTTGGTTATTTATATATTCTTGTGGGTGTGGATTATGTGTCTAAATGGGTCGAGGCTGTCCCCTCAAAAACTAATGATCACAAAGTTGTTGTCAAGTTTTTGCAGGAGAACATTTTTACTAGGTTTGGGACACCACGAGCAATAATTAGTGATGGAGGAAGCCACTTCAATAACTTTCCTTTTGCTTCTTTGATGAAGAAATATGGTATCACACATAGAGTGGGCACTCCATATCATCCCCAAACTAGTGGGCAGGTGGAGATTAGCAACAGAGAAATCAAGAGCATTTTGGAAAAGACAGTAAATACAAGTAGAAGGGATTGGTCGCTACGCTTAAGTAATGCATTATGGGCTTACAGAACCGCATACAAGACACCCATTGGCATGTCACCATATCGTTTGGTCTTTGGAAAAGCATGTCACCTGCTAGTGGAGTTGGAACACAAAGCCTATTGGGCCATTAAAAGGTTCAATTTTGATATGAAACAAGCAGGCGACAAAAGAAGATTGCAGCTGAACGAGCTTGAAGAGTTGAGACTTGACGCTTATGAAAATGCAAAATTGTACAAGGAATGGACCAAGTTGTACCATGATAAACAGTTAGCAAGGAAGGAGTTTTATGAAGGACAGAAGGTATTGATATACAACTCAAGATTAAGACTTTTTCCAGGCAAGCTTATGTCAAGATGGTATGGGCCATACATTGTTACAAAAGTCTTTCCACATGGCGCATTGGAGGTTCACAGCAAAGAGAAAAATCAAACATTCAAGGTGAACGGGCATAGGGCAAAGCCATACATTGAGATGAGTTTAGAGCCACACGAGGAAGATGTGAATCTTCAAACCATTCAATACATCACATGAACTCATCATGTCTAGCTGAAGACAGAAAACACAGCGCTTATTGGGAGGCAATCCAATTTGGGAGTATTTACACTTTCCCTCTATTTTCTTTTCGTTAGTCATCTTTTATTTTCATCTTTTATTTTCAGTCTCTCCTTACTAGATGGTGACACATGCCTATTTTTAAAAATTTTCTTTCGAACATTGAGGACAATGTTCCATCTAAGTCTGGGGGTATTAGTTAGTTACAGTTGGAGTCTTTTGAATAGTTACAGTTGGAGTCTTTTGAATTTTTTTAGGATAAACAATTTCTTATAAAGTAAGAGTAAGGATACTTATTTACTTTAGGATTGTCGAGTTTCAGAATTCCCTACAAAATTATATGAGTCATGCGATTATACATAATAAACAAATGTGATGCTTTTTCTAGTGATTATTCCCTTTAGATCTAGTCCTAAATTGAGTTTAAGTAAATAGAGTGATAAAATATATATATATATATATATATACTTGAATAAAGTCAATCTACTCCAATGTTTTGAGTGCTTAGTAACTAGGGGTATTCATCACCAATGTTTACCTTTACGTCAAACGGCAACTTGAAATATGAGTATGCAAAGCACTTTAAAGTTTGTGACTTGTTGAGTAACCGGGTGGATTCACCACAAATGTTTCGCATTCGCGTAAAAAGGCAAGTGACAACTTAAAGAAGAGACTGTGGAGTCTTTTGAATTTTTTTAGGATAAACAATTTCTTATAAAGTAAGAGTAAGGATACTTATTTACTTTAGGATTGTCGAGTTTCAGAATTCCCTACAAAATTATATGAGTCATGCGATTATACATAATAACAAATGTGATTCTTTTTCTGGTGATTATTCCCTTTAGATCTAGTCCTAAATTGAGTTTAAGTAAATAGAGTGATAAAATATATATATATATATATATATACTTGAATAAAGTCAATCTACTCCAATGTTTTGAGTGCTTAGTAACTAGGGGTATTCATCACCAATGTTTACCTTTACGTCAAACGGCAACTTGAAATATGAGTATGCAAAGCACTTTAAAGTTTGTGACTTGTTGAGTAACCGGGTGGATTCACCACAAATGTTTCGTATTCGCGTAAAAAGGCAAGTGACAACTTAAAGAAGAGACTGTGGAGAAAAAAAAATCTAGTTTGCTACTCGGTTTGTAGTAGAGAAAAGGGATAATCGCAGATGGAGTGTTACATACTATAACTACATTAATTGCATGACAAATATGATTAAGTTTGGGGGTTATGAATAAACAATTGCACTGGAGAAAGTGGGTATGCTTAGTTTTACTTTGTCTGAAATTGTTTATACCTTTAATTACAACTTTGATGATTGCATAATAAGAATTCTTGGTCTGGTAGTTGAGCCTATTATTATTATTTTCCCCTTGTTCATAAATTCACTTTTTGCTTGAGGACAAGCAAAAGCTAAGTTTGGGGGTATTTGATGAACACAATATTATTCACATTTAGGAGCAATAATCTTAAGAAAATCAGACATTTAAAAGCTCTATATGTGGTATTTAACTCTTATTCTCTCTTTTCCATAGAAAACAGCCTAAAACAAAGAAACGAAGCAGATTCAGGATTTTAAGGATGATACACAGAAAACTGCAGATCATCGGTCGACTGGTCCATTACAACAGGCGACTGGCCAGAGAAGTTGATTTTCCACAGCCGCTCGGTGCAGTCGACTTACTCCACAGAACAGTCGACTTGGATGATCAATTATGAAATCTTCAGAAGTCTCGACACAGTCGACTGGTTCGAAGACAAGGCGACTGGTAGGCGGCAGAGTTAAAAGATAAGATATTTGAAGATTCGTCCAAATCTAATCCAAATCAGAACAGAAAAGGAAGAATAGAATAAAAGAGAAAGAAATAATATGCAGAGCGACGAGGGAGGAAATAAATAAAAGAAAAGGACTTTTCTATAAAAAGAATAGTGCAAACCCTAATTCTCTAGCCGTGTTCTATAAAGACCAACCAAGAAGCATTATTCGGGAGGCTCTTCCACACTCCTGAATCACCGAATCACAGAGTTCCAGAGTCATCAACAAGAGCACTTTATCAGCATCGAAGAAGAAAAGAGGAGATCAAGTACTAAGACGAGAACGACCGGTCGATTGTGTGACAGCCAGCCGACCTACCTGACCGAACCACATCAGTTTATTCCTTCTCTTTCTAATTCTTTTATGTTAATCATGTACTCGAACTTGTTGATCAATAAAAGTTTAATTATGTGGAACTAATTTTATAGTTGGGTAGATTGAAACTGTAGTTATGTAATGCTATATTTTTCTGAAACCTTCTGTTTTACTTATTGATTGAATCTGATTGAATTGGTATAGATTTATGGTAATCAAACTTGTTCTCGAGTTCTGAGAGCAGTCGACTGAGGTGACAGCCAGTCGACTGACATACAGACTTGAGAATATCAAGTTTGCATACCATCTATCTGAATCTGTTATATGAGCATATTGAGACGACCCGTATCTCGTGTTCACATCTTGTAACAAGGGAATCTTTAGGGGTTCTTGGTTCAATCAACTTGAAGGATCTAGATCTGATACCAATTTCTAGAACTTCGAGTGTTTGTTTGTTTCCACTGTTCTTATGCTTTCTTTAAGTACAACTTAGTAGATACCATGCTAAATACTTAAGGAGAGAAACGAATTAGAGTAGATACCATGCCTAATTCTTGGCTTAGGGAAGCATTAACTTTAAGGAGTAGATACCATGCCCTTAAAGAGAACAAACATGGGTAATAAGAAGGAGTTCAGAAGGTAACTTAGCATTATTGACTATTGGTGGAAATCAAAACCCAACTACTTAATAGATATTTGTGATTCAACACTTCTTGAATTAGTTTTAATCTTTTCGTTTCTTTTAGACTTTTAGAACAACTCTTTATGATTCTTATTCCGTTCTATTGATTAGTAGTTAAAATCTGCAGTCTCTGTGGGATCGACCCTTGCTATTACTACGCTTCTATAAACGATTCGTACACTTGCGAGGTTTTAATTTGTGTCTAGTTTATCGATTTATTTAGATCGTCTAGATTGCACAACAGCGATGTGAAATGGGTTCAACGGTGGGTGAGTGGGAGGAAGAGAAGGGAATTTGGGTTTGTTTGTTTGGGTTTTGTTTTGTTTTTGGTTTTGTTTTGCTCTGTTTGGGTTTAAATCAGAGGAGGGAGAGAGAGAGAGAGGGGGGGGGGGAAGTTACGGATTGTGGGGAGTGATTAGGAAAATTGATAGGGATTAATCTGTTAGAAAGAATCTGGGGTTGATTTGGGTTTGTGGGTTTGGGTGAGAGATCCATTAGGAGGTGGATATTGGGCTATGGCTACAAAGTGGGTCAAATTAAGGACAATTCACAACCCAAAAAGACAAGACAAATAATCTAAAATTAAATCCAAATTAAAATTACAAGGAGTAGATTTTAAAATAAGCAATTGGGATCAGGATTAGATTAAGAATAACATTAGGATAAATATTATTCAACACAAAAGGCGACAAATGAATTGAATTACAATTCCGATAGAGATTACAACTGGGATCAATAACGGAAAAAATGAAAGAATGAAAACGGGAGTTACTATCCTACCCACCTTACAATAAAAATTTCGTCCTCGAAATTTACTCAAGTGGTGATAGGATAACCCCCAAAAAAAAGAAAAGAATCACACAAAAAGGTGGGGAAACTTCTTCTGAATCTCATCCTCAAGCTCCCAAGTCGACTCACCAGGCGAGTGAGGATTCCAACCAACCCGAACCAACCTGATGACCTTATTCTTCAGAACCTTCTCCCGTCGGTCTAAGATCGAAATCGGAGGGATCTCACAGGACAAATCTGGCCGAACAGACAACTCCGAGTAGTCGATGAAATGACTATCATCCCTGACATACTTCCTGAGTTGGGATACATGAAAGACATCATGCACTCTAGACAGTGCCGGCGGCAATGCGAGTCTATAGGACACCTTGCCTACTCGCTCTACAACATCAAACGGCCCAATGAATCTAGGGCTTAGCTTGCCCCCGCCTCCAAACCGGATAACTCCCTTCCACAGTGATACTTTGAGGAACACATGATCACCCACTTCGAACTCTAATGGCCTCCTGTGAACATCTGCCTATTTCCTCTGCCTGTCCTGAGATGCCTGTAGGTGTTTCCTGATCTGGGCCACGACATCAACAGTCTTCGTGATCAGTTCGGGCCCCAATAGCTTCCTCTCACCAATGTCGTCCCAACACACTGGCGATCGACACTTTCAACCATACAAGGCTTCAAAGGGAGCAGCTTTAAGACTTGCTTGATAGCTATTGTTGTACGAGAACTCTACCAAGTGCAGGTGGTCCTCCCAAGATCCTCCAAACTGAAGTACACAGGACCGCAACATGTCCTCTAACGTCTGAATGGTCCTTTCTGATTTCCCGTCGATCTAAGGGTGGAAGGTTGTACTGTACTTCAACTTGCTCCCCAGACTGCTCTGAAGACTCTCCCAGAACTGCGATCGGAATCTAGTGTCTCTGTCTGATACAATGCTGACAGGGACCCCATGTAATCTGACGATCTCCTGCATGTACCTCTCCGCGAGACTCTCGGTAGACTGACCAACTCTGAACGGGATAAAATGTGCACTCTTCGTCAGCCTGTCAACAATCACCCAAATGGCGTTGTGACCCCTGGGACTTCTTGGCAAAGCAGTAACAAAGTCCATGGTGTTATGCTCCCATTTCCACTCTGGAATGGGAAGAGGCTGAAGAAGTCTGGCAGTTCTCTGGTGTTCTGCCTTCACCTGCTGGCAGATCAAACACTGAGACACAAATCTGGCTACGACCCTCTTCATACCATGCCACCAGAAGTGAAGCTTCAAATCCCGATACATCTTGGTACCACCGGGATGAATAGAGTATGCCGACTGGTGGGCTTCCTCGAGTAATCTCTGCCTGACTTCACCCTTTGGGACACAAAACCTAGCCCCAAAGCGAAGTGATCCATCTGAGTGGATGACCATATCGGTCCTTGTACCTGCCTCAACTTCTGCCCTGAACTCCTGTAACTGATCATCACCTGCTTGTGCTTCCTTAATCTACTCAACCAGAGATGACTGCATCTGAAGCATCATACAACTCCGATCGGTGCCCGGAAGAATCACATTCAAGTCCAATCTTCGCATCTGCTCAATAGGTTCCTTCTGCTGAGTCAACCACATGGCGACTGGCCTTCTGCTCAACGCATCTGGCACCGAGTTCACCTTACCGGGGTGATACTGCAAATTGATGTCGTAGTCGGCCATCAACTCCAACCAGCGCCTCTGCCTCATGTTCAACTATTTCTGAGTGAAGACATACTTGAGACTTTTGTGGTCAGTAAAGATTTCCACTCGGTCTCCAAGTAGGTAGTGTCTCCACAATTTCAAGGCGTAGATCACCGCTGCCAATTCCAAGTCATGAGTGGGGTAGTTCTTCTCATGCGGCCTCAACTTCCTGGACGCATAAGCAACAACCCGACCCTTCTGCATCAACACTGCACCTACACCTCTGCCTGAAGTGTCGCAGTGAATCACGAAACCACCTGATCCATCTGGTATAGTCAACACTGGCACTAACGTCAATCTGTTCTTCAACTCTGTGAAAGCTTCACTGCAGGCCTCATCCCAAGCAAACTTCTGATCTTTCCATGTCCGTTTAGTCAACGGTCCAGCAATCTTCGAGAAGTCTTTGACAAACTTCCGATAATATCCTGCTAGCCCGAGAAAACTTCTCCCTTCTGACACTGACTTAGGCACTGGCCAATCTTTAACTGCTGCAATCTTGGATGGATCAACAGAGATTCCTTCGCCCAAAACAATATGCCCCAAGAAGGCAACTTATCCAACCAAAATTCGCACTTGCTAAGCTTTCCGTACAATTGATGTTCCCTCAATGTCTGCAAGACAATTTGCAAGTGCTCAGCATGCTCATCACGACTCTGAGAATAGACGAGGATATCGTCGATGAACACCACGACGAACTTGTCCAGGAAGGGAGAGAAGACCTGATTCATCAAGCTCATGAACACGGCTGGAGCGTTAGTAACTCCGAACGGCATGACCAAGAACTCATAGTGACCATAACGAGTGTGAAAGGCAGTCTTCGGTATATCTTCGGTCTTCACCTTGACCTGATGGTACCCAGAACGCAGATCTAGCTTCGAGAACACAGAAGCTCCTTCCAATTGGTCGAACAAGTCGTCAATCCTTGGCAGCGGGTACCGGTTCTTCACTGTGACATTGTTCAGCTCACGGTAGTCCATGCACAACCTACGGCTACCATCCTTCTTGTTGACGAACAGTACAAGAGCTCCCCAAGGCGAGACACTCGGCCTAATAAAACCCTTATTCAGCATCTCCTGAATTTGTTCCTTCAACTCCGCCATTTCAACTGGCGCCAACCGGTACGGGCTCTTAGAAATAGGAGCGGTACCCGGCTGAACTTCAAAGCCAAATTCCACCTCTCGATCGGGAGGTAACCCTGGCAATTCCTCTGGGAACACATCCATAAATTCCCGCACTACAAGAGGCGCAGCCTCACAGTCTGTGTGCAACTCCATTGCACAATCTTCCTCATCTGCTACCTTCTTACCGCGTCTAAGGGGTGTCTCCCCAGTATGAAAATCAAACTCTGCATGTCCCGGAATCATGAACACCACCTTTTTCGCCCGGCAATCAATAACAGCATGAGATTCTTCCAACCAATCCATGCCGAGAATTACATCGAACCCTGAATTCCCGATCACTATCAAATTTGCCTTGAAATCTATGCCTCCAATAACTAGAGGGCTCTGCTTGCACTCCCTAGAGCAAACGAAAACACCGCCACCTATGGTGAAGTTCCAAGCTGCTGGCATATCACTGCATTCCAACTGGTGCTGATCCACAAAGCAGGAAGAGACGGAAGAATGGGTCGCTCCGGAATCAAACAAGGCATGGGCGGGAAAAGAATGAACTAAAATGATACCTATGATAGAATCAGGAACATGGGAACAAACGAATAGGGCAGGATAATAATGATTAAGAAATACTAATGTGAAAAGAAACTACACACTGAATGATGCAAGGATGAATAAATAAAATAGGGAACAGATGATAAAATAATAAAACATAAATATACCTGCAACGACTTCCTCAGCGGTTTCGGCTTCCTCCGCAGTCAGGTTGAAGGCCTGGCCACGACTTCCAGATGGACCTCCCTGAGGAGCAGCTCTCCTCTGACAAAAAACTTGCCTCTGAGGTAGGAGTGGTGGTCCGCCCTGACCACGCCCAAGCGCTCTCTGCGGAGCGGAACCTCCAACCGGTGCAATGGCCCTGGACCTCGGGCAATCGCGAACCATGTGGTCGCCGCTACTACATAAGAGACACTGACGGTTAGCTAACCTGCAGTCCCCACGCAAGTGTCCACTCCTGTGACAGTACGAACAGACTGGGTTCGCCCTCTGAGCGGCAGGTGCATAAGGCTGTGCTCTGGCAGGAAAGGTCAGCGCTGGCCTCCTGATAGGCCCTCCAGACGGCCTAGCAGTGACAGGATGCGGAGCGGGCCGTTGAATGGCATGCTTCCGCCTGCTGGTCTGCTCCTGGCTTCTGGTAGCATCCAGGATATCTGCATAGGATCGGAGCCGCAAGGCAGCCAAACGATCCTGAATATCGAGGTCCAAGCCCTGCATGAAACGGCGGCCCTTATCCCAATCATTCGCCACCATGGAAGTGGCAAAATGGCTCAGTCGGGTGAATTTCGCAGCATACTCATCTACGGTCCGACTTCCCTGGTTCAAGATAGCGTCTTAGTTAAACATTGGTATATTTATGAAATAATTAACAATGAAAATTGCATACAAACACTATCTATCTAACATGTGCGAGTGTGACAAATTGTCGCTCCATTTCATTCTTCGTCACATCAGGAAAGAACTTTGTGAGAAAGCTCTCTCTGAAGATGTCCCAAGCGATGGGGCGCTCTAGCCTTTCTACTTCAGCTCGCCACCAATTCTAGGCGAGATCAACGAGCTGGATGCTCATGACATCCACTCGGTCAAAGTCGACTATCCTTGCCACGATCAGCTGTTCTGTCCAAATGAGCCATTGCTCGGCTTCCAGTGGACTTTCCGTACCTGCGAATTTATCTGGATGTAGCCTCATGAAATCTGCTACATTGCAAGGTCTTGGTGGCAACACCGCAGGCACAGGTACAGCAGGCTCCCGATTGGCAGCTCCCAAAGCCACCCTCATCAAGTCACTATGTTCTCGTTGCATTTGCATCATCTGTTGCATCATCAGTTCGTTATGCTCACATTGCATCTGCATTACTTGAGCCATAGTGGGTTCCTCCGGTTGGCTAGAAAAAGAAGCACCTCTTCTAAGCATCTCCATAATTTGGGCAATGGTGGGCTCCTTGGACTGCTCATCTCCAGCACGAGAAATAGAAGCACCTTTTCTAGCCATGGTTTGAAATAAGAATCAAACAGTTAGCATCCAGATTTATAAGTTGGTTATCAATTATCTATGTGATCAACGTGGTGTACATATTGTTGAGTCAGACCGGTTAAACTCAACTAATCAGGGTCCAACCCCAAACTAGTTAGAGTCTAACCTGGCTCTGATACCACTAAAAACCTTGTCACGCTCCGCTTTCCAAAACACGGAATGCAAGCACGTGACACGGCCCAGCGAATGACTTGCGTCATCCATAGGCTGTTAATGATCCAACTCAACAATATAACAAGTAATAAAACAACCACGCATGCAATGAAAGAATAATCACATAAATAAAAATATTGGAAATTTAAGCATAAATTTAACCAACATCAATAAACTCAACATCTGGAAATTTAACAAACAATATTCGGGTCGAAGCCCACAATACAAAGAAATAGCATTTGTCCAAATTTATTAAAGTCATCAACTAAAACAACATTTATTTTAGCGGCGCAGTAAAATATCTCCTTCACCAATGCTGCTCTCCTATTCCGTCAGGTAAATCTCCTTGATTACCTGTGAGTTGCTCATCTAAAGAGAGGAAAAAGAAAGTCCATAGAGCAAGTCGTGGACATGCAAGTGGAGAAACAGAGAAACAATAACAATAGTGGTATAGCAATGAATTCAATAAACGATGAAGTCAATAGTGTTGAACAGTGACAAAGAGATAACAGTATAATATGCAATAACCATGATTTACCACGATAACGATAAAAACAATATCAATAATGGCAATAGTAACGATAACACTGTTCAATAAGATAACAGTATGCAATGATAATGTGATGAGAGCCTTAGGTCTATTATTCATTCTTTTATCCTAGCTAATGCACGTACTACTGTGTCCCATGTGTGCCGTACCACAAGTTCGATGCATACAATCAATTTCGTTTAGATTAAGGTGGTAGATTCTATAGTTCATGTACGGGGTATGATGACGATAACGATAATGATAATAACACTGGACATGTGTAATTTCTCACACGATGCTGATAACGATAAAAATACTGGACATGTGTAATTTCTTACACGATGCCGATAACAATAATATTCACTGGCCATCATCCGAGTACACTTACTATATTGTCAACTACCCTAATCAACCCTTAACCCCGGCTTTGATTTATTTCCTTTATTCAATTAACACACCATAATGCAATTAATAGGGGACGCTATAAAAGGTGACAAAACAATCTTAGGATCATGCAATATACTCTATACCATTAAATGCACCAAATATAACATTATATACACAATTGGACATTATAAAACATAGAATCCCAACTCTGGACAGCAGTAGATTGCTGCACCAAAATCAGAATTCCCGCTGCTACAGGACAGAAAATGTGGATCCGTCAGGTGGTCTAGAAACTAGACTCCTGCCCGGTTCCAACGCATACTTAAAGTCTACATTTTTACAACGATAGCTAGGCGAAATTTAGTGATCTTTATAGGTTTTAGTTTCTGGCTGGGTGTAGATATTGACTAATTTTAATTATAAAGGCAGTAAATAATCATTACAAAAATCAGTAAAAATAATTTTTAACACCCTAAACATGTTATCTACAAATCTGAAATTTATCTTGGCCATATATGATTAATAGTTCACTTAATTCATCAGCCTAACTTGTTATGTACATGAATCTGAAATTACAGCGCAGCTGTAGCAAAAGGGTCATAACTGGGGCAGTATAAGCCGGAATTCGAAAGTTCTGGTGTCTATTGACATCTAGAAAGATAGGGCTACGATTCACTTTCAGGGAGTTTCTGATTTTAATGAAGTTATCTAGGTCGCAACAGCACAATAAGATTCAGGTTGGCGTAATTTTCAGAATAGTCAACATGTTCATTTTGAATAAAACGATTAAAAGTTAGGAATGATAAATTGGGGTTTAATAATCATAATCATAGCGAGTCATTCATAGGTGAACATGGTATTAAACTCGATGATGTCCATAATTCTATTAATTACAATTCAACTAATTTATCAATTGCAATCACATTAATAATCATCCATAATATACAATCTACAATAGTTGTTCTTAATGTCATAAGATGAAATGTGACCATAATTTTCTATTCTTATATTCAATAACTATAACTATATGGGTGTATGAAAATCCCTATACATTAGAGGCAAAAAAAGGGCACGAAGTCGAGATTACCACTTGAATTCGCTCGTGTAAATCCATGGTATCCCAACGATAGATACAATAACATTTTACGATATTCAATACGGATCCACTTGCGGAATTCAATAAAAATTATCGAATATGATACAATAAACATTCGATAGAAATAACTTGCCTTTTACTTTGTAGAGGATTCAATAGAATAAGAATAACGGGATCAGAATCCCGGGGATCAATCCCAAGAATACGGGCGAAAAACCGAACGAGAAAACCAACAGCAAGCAGCAAACAGTAGATATTTCCCCCACACCGGATCGGAAAAACAGGGGACAGCGGATGGGATTCGCTGCGCGCCGAACACGGGACAACGAAGTCGTCCAATCAAAATTCACCTTCGCACCGGATCCGATCCGAACACGGAACAGCGGTGGCAGGATCTGGTGTGCGATAACACGGAACAGCGAGATCCGACCAATCGGATCTCGTCTCCTTCCTTCTTCTTCCTTTCGACGTCGAAACAGAGTGCGGTGGAGAGGTTTGCAGCGGTGGGTCTTCGACGTGACGACGGTGGTCGGTGACCGGATGGACGGCAGGCGGGTCGGCGATCGATGGAAGGCGACTGGCGATGGGGCGATGCTCTGCTCTGGGTTCGAAACAGGGGAGCGAAGGCGGTTGACGATGGAGATCGGAGGTGATGGGTAATGGCGAAAAGTGGCGGTGAAGGTCGTTGTAGTGAAGACGAGGAGCGGAAGTCGATGGGGATGGTGGAGTTGAGTTTGAGCGAGCGGCAATGGCGACGATGGGTTCTACGGGTGCATTGGGTTTGGGCGATGGAGTGGAGAAGATGACGAGGATTTGGGGGGGGGGGCTGATGGCGGCTAGGAGATGCAGATGGTGGCGATGGTTAATGGAGGTCGACGGCAATGTGAAATGGGTTCAATAGTGGGTGAGTGGGAGGAAGAGAAGGGAATTTGGGTTTGTTTATTTGGGTTTTGTTTTGTTTTTGGTTTTGTTTTGCTCTGTTTGGGTTTAAATCAGAGGAGGGAGAGAGAGAGGGGGGGGGGGGAAGTTACGGATTGTGGGGAGTGATTAGGAAAATTGATAGGGATTAGTCTGTTAGAAAGAATCTGGGGTTGATTTGGGTTTGTGGGTTTGGGTGAGAGATCCATTAGGAGGTGGATATTGGGCTATGGGTACAAAGTGGGTCAAATTGAGGACAATTCACAACCCAAAAAGACAAGACAAATAATCTAAAATTAAATCCAAATTAAAATTACAAGGAGTAAATTTTAAAATAAGCAACTGGGATCAGGATTAGATTAAGAATAACATTAGGATAAATATTATTCAACATAAAAGGCGACAAATGAATTGAATTACAATTTCGATAGAGATTACAATTGGGATCAATAACAGAAAAAGGGAAAAAGAATGAAAACGGGAGTTACACGTGAGTTGGGTTTGATCGGTGGTAGGCGAGGACGATGATGAGGAAGAGATGGAGATGACGAGATTGGGTGGAGATGGTGGCAGTTGGAGTTGACGATGAGGAAGGGAGGAGGCAATGGGTTAATTGGGTCTCGACGGGAATTGGGTTCAAGCGAGGCTTTGGGCGAGGTCGAGGGTTGACGATAATGGAGGTGGTGGTTGGAGGCTGGCGACGTCCAAGGAGGTGGTGGCGGAGTTGATGGTGGTTGGAGTTGGCGACGGGAGATAGGGTTGGGTTGTTTTGGTTTTGAGCTGTTGAAGAATAACGGGGAGAGAGGGGGGGAACGCGAGAGAGAGAGTGGAATGGGGTAGGGAGTGTGTTGTTACACAGTGAAGATGAGGAGTTAGTTTTTGTTCTGATTTTGTGGGAGAGTGGGGGAGGATTGTTATAATAAGATAGTAGAGTAAATAATGGGGAGTTAGAGATATGTGGGATTGAGGAGAGGGGAATATGGGTTATTAGTTAGGGGGATCTGTGTTTGGTTAGACTAGGTTTTGGATTTAATATCCAATAAGATATGGGTTTTGAAAGATTCAAAATGGGCTTTGAAAGAATTGGGCTAATAAGATAATAAAGACAAAAATAATAACAACAATAGTATAAGAATGATAAAAAGCAACATAAGGCCCACGACAGATCAAGACCAAAAATGAATTAGAATAAAAAGAGTACAATACAAAATACAAGAAATTCGTACAATCAAAAATAGGGGTTACATCGGGTCTGTCAAATATTTTTTTTTTGGAAAAAAAGGAAACGGGTTTCGGGTTTGGTGTGTAACTGCGGTTTGGGTCTAGTATAGAAGTAGGATATGTTTTTGGGTGTAGATTGGTTTGAATATATTAGGCTTATGGTTTGGGGGATGAAGACAGTAGAAGGCGGCTAGGGTTAGGAGAGGTGGGTTTCAGGAGTTGATGTTGGGATTGGAGAGGAGAGATGGATTCTGGTTCGAATCTGGAACTGGATAGTGGCGGTGGTGAGAATTAACGGCGATGGTGGTTGGGGTGTTGCATACGGAGGTCGGGGTTGTTGGAGTTCAGGGATTTTGATGTTGGGTGTTGGGGATGTTGCAGTTACCGGAGTCGGGGATTAAAGGATTGGGTCTTCGGAGTTGACATTGACGTCGGGAGTTGTAGGTGATGCAGTTGCAAGAGGTGAGTCGGGAAGTTGACATCAGGAGTTGTGGTGGTGGTGTTGCCGGAGTTGTTGGAGGGGATGTCACTGTTGTTGGAGTGGCCGGTATTGTAGTTGTTTGGGGGATTTGAGAGAAGGCAGTGGAGGTGATGTCGGCGGCTGTTAGAAGAAGGAGATTAGGTGATGATTAGGGTTTGATTAAGAGTAAGGGATTTTAGTTAGGATTTTGGGAATTAGGGTTTGTGGGAGAGGGATGTCGGGAGGTGGAGTGATTCCGATGAAAGTGATAATCACTCCACCTCGATGTATGTCTCCTATATATAGGAGAGAAGGGACAACTAAACCGATACATTATTCGATATGAGACTAAACTAATATCTAACATTAGCGAATACACAAAAATCACAAATGTTTCTAAAAAATACAAAGTTTACCTCTTTTGTCTATTTTCTCCGTTAACCTTATTCTCCCTTCACTAAGTCAACATTGACAGGATAAAAAGTCCCATGAAATACCTAAAATATCCCTCATTTCTTATATTAAACTCCAGAAAATTTTTAAAATATAAAAAACTACCTAAATCTCTTCATCTTCCTTCTCTTGGGCTGAGAAAAATCCTACTCACAGGTTATTTGAAAAGAATAGAAAAATGAGGATGAAGAGACTAGAGAGTTTTTAGGTGTTACTTATTTTAAACTTTTGGGGTTTGACATAAAGAGGGAATTTTTCCCAAACTGTCACACTTTTTGAAAGTTTTTCCCAAACCGTCCTAGTTTTTTTTTAAATTCCCAAACAATCCCACTCGGTTTTTGAAAGACCGAGTTTAAAAGATCGAGTTTAATTAAAACTAACTCGGTTTTTCAAAGACCGAGTGTTAGTCTTGGATTTTTCGAAGTCTGACATTCGGTCTTTCAAAGACCGAGTTATTTTTAACTAAATGCGGCCTTTCAAAGACCGAGTGGAACATTTTGATCAATACTTTCGAAAGTGGGTCAGTTTGGTAAATACTTTCAAAAAGTGGGTCATTTTGGTAACAGGTTCAACCAGGAAAAGCCGTAAGTTATATGACAATACACCATGCAGAAGCCAATTTAATGATATAATTGCATTCGATGTTCTTCATAGAAAAATATGAAGTAAAACCTTTACATCATTAGTAATCCTGTGTATTTTGTAAGATAATTAAGAATACTTGCTCCAAAATAAATATATTCAATTTCTTAAGTTCAGTTAGTATATAAGGATCCAATATTTCAAGATCTTCTATCCTATATAATTTAGAATTTTCAGTTTAAGAAAATTTATAAGAGTTTATAACATGAAAACCCATGCATACCATAACCAGGTTATTTAAAACTCCTCTCAGATGAGAAGGTGAGATAACACGGTAACAATGGATTCAATTAGAGTGAAAATAAAGTATGGCTCAGATGGAAAAATTAAAGGCCATGAGGTGTACCACAGTAGCCAATCTTTTCTTTCTCATTCTCACTTGGAGTGAAGGTTGGTTCAGGGCGGACATATAAAACCATGTGCAGCAGTATGGTGAACTTGGGTGAATGTGATCGCATGTGATAACAGATGATAAGATTCATAAAACTTCATATAAAAACTTATGAAACAGAGGAGTGCCTAATGGTAAGATTCCTAAAAGAAAGGGGATATTTCATGAAAGTAACACATATAACAAGACGTTTACTATAGTTTTCTAACCAATGTGAAAATCCATGCTAGTATAGCCCCTTCTATATCTATATTTCTACAAAAGTAACGAGTTTTAAGAGATTCTGAATGGATATTGTCCATCAAATTTACCCTTGACAAGGAAAATAATAATAATAATCTCTAGCATTATAACATCAATAGATTTGAGGGTCCAGTAGTTGTTTGGTTGTTTACCGTACGCAACATTATCACATTAAACCTACAAACTAATTATTGAATAAGTACTCTATTAAATATCTCTAACCTATTTATAAGCATTAAGAAAAAAAAAAGAGAAAGAAAAACAAAAGCATGCGATTTTAGTAAATTAAATTAAATAGATAGACAATATAGCTTTGAAATATTACATTGTCTACATCCTTCTAAAGAGTCCTCGAATAATTTAGAGATTTTGTCACTTATGTAATTCATATCATAATTATCCTAACTAAAGCCTTTCTAAAATATATTACCTATACAAAAACTTGTTTTTTTTCACTACAAACAACCATCCAAGTATAAAGTATAAGTGTTAATAATGAAATCCCTAATTCTTTCACAAGTTCGATTTTGAATAACGCTAACAACCAACCCAAAAACTGCCGTAAACAATGCTGAAAAGAATATTACAATCTCACCGATTATAGTTGTCTGTGGCACACCTTCCTTCAACCGTCTTTTCTCCATCTACAAACAAAACCACCCACATCATACACAATCAACAACAAAATTGAAAGGAACATCGCGAATTTACCTCTAACCTGCGAGATGTAAGGCTCCTTAACATGAAGCTCGAAATCAACCCCCTTCAACATCTGGAACTTGTTACCAAAATGACCCACTTTTTAAAATTATTATCAAACTGACCCACTTTCGAAAGTATTTACAAAAAAAACCCAAAGACCGAGTTTAGTTAAACTAACTCGGTCTTTCAAAGACCGAGTGTTAAAAATCCAAGACTAACACTTGGTTTTTGAAAAACCGAGTTAGTTTTAACTAAATTCGGTCTTTCAACTCGGTCTTTAAAAGACCGAGTGGGATTGTTTGGAAATTAAAAAAAAGACTAGGGGCGGTTTGGGAAAAACTTTCAAAAGTGGGACAGTTTGGGGAAAAATTCCATAAAGGGGAGGGGGATTAACCCAGTCAACACAAGTCAAAGAGAATAAGAGAAGGGAGAAACTTGATGGGAAGGATATATTTTGTACATACGTTTGGTTGTTTTTTGTTTGTTTTTTTTTTTTTTTTGGTATTAGCGACAAACGTTTGGTAGGGGGGGGGGGGGGGGGGGGGCACTTTTTGTTGAAACTATTCGTGCTTTTGGGCCACATTTCAAACTATTAGTGCTTGTGGGCTAGTTGCTGCCACGTCAGCCGCGACGCTATTCCTATTAGCGACATCTTCCTTTAAGAGGTTGCTAATGAGAATAGCAGACTCTGTTTTAAATATTTTTGAAATTTTTGTTGACTGTCGCTATTCCTATTAATGACCAAAACATATACGAAGTCACTAATAAGATTAGCGACCTTCAATGAACCGTATTGAGACGCTTAGCGAAATCTAGAAAGCTTCTCCTCCTGGAAATAAAAGTTTTAACTGAGGTCGCGCTCCCCCCCCCCCCCCCCCCCCCCCCCCACACACACACACACACTCTCTCCACTTCATTTTCCCACAATTACATGAGGTCGCTATTCCTAGTAGCGACCTCAGTTAAAACCCTTTTTTTTTTCTAGAGAGGAGAATCTCTATAAATTTTGCTAAGTGTCTCAATACAGTTCATTGAAAGTTGCTAATTCTATTAGCGGCTTCATATATATTTTAGTCGTTAATAGGAATAGCGACAATAAATAAAAATTTCCAATTTTTTTAAATAAAAAAAGCGACTGCTATTTCCATTAGCGGCCTCCTAAAGGAAGAGGCCGCTAATAGGAATAACGGCTATTGCTGATGTGGCAGCAAGTAGTCCACAAACGCTAAGCCCGTTTGGATAGCTGTTGTGGGCCTGTTTTGTGAACTTTTTTTTTTTTGAAAACGCGTTTTGTTACGTGTTCTTTTGGGGCCTCTTTTTAGAAAAAAAAACCCAAACCCTCTTTTGATAAAGTTCTCTCTCTTTTTTTGGTTACCCCCTTCCTCTCTCTTCTTTGACGCCGACTTCGGAAAGAAAACCCTAGACCCTCTTTACTCCCATTTACTCCCATCTTCAGTATCCTTTACTCCCTCTTTACTCTAATCAAGAGTCGATACTTTCTTCTGCGATTCGCTCTATTTTCCCCCTTCTCAAGCTCCTCGACTGTCGTTTCATGGTCTGTGAGACCAGATCTGCTTTTACAAGAAGGTGTCTTCGAGAACGTTGTAGTAGAATCACATGCCGGCTGAGGGAATCTGTCGGAGACAACTTCTTGAGCTTTGATGCAAATCAAGGTATGTTTAAAATTGATTTAATTTTTTTTGCTTGTGTTTAGTTTTGGGTCGTTGTTAATTCCATATCTGTTAAAAAAAAAATATTTCCCCTTATTTGGTGTTATTTTTTTTGCCGGAGTACCGATTCGAGGGACAAATTTTTTTATGCTGTGATTTGGAGATGATGAGTACTGATCCTCAAGTTCGACGTCGATGTGTTAATTCCAGATCTGAATAAAAAATGGTTTTTTTTTAATTTTGGATCCATACTGAATTGAGGGATAAAGATTTTTACTGAACTGGAATTGGAAATGATGTGTTCTGATCCTACGGTCGACTTCACTTTTGTTACTTGTGGAAATTGGATATTTCAATTGTACCGGATTCAAGATGGTGGCTGAACTGGAATTGGAGATTTTTTTTTTGAAATGTGATTTCGATTGAACTGGAACTGGATAGTGGACATCATCTACCATTGCTATAGTAACCTCAAATTAGTTTTTCTCGTTCACTGTTAATGTTGAGCAGTTAATGATTGTTAATTTATATTTATCGTTTCTGTGGCTAATGAAGATGGCTAGTAAGGGAAAGAAGATTGAGGTGGAGAGTGATATTGTCATTTGGCGAGCATGTAATGTACGTATATTTGTGGAATTGATGGAGGCGGAGGTTGATCGAAATAGTTTGAAAAGTTCAACCTTTGAAGCGAAAGTTTGGCAAAAATTTATGGGAAGTTTGAATCACATGTGTAACCGTACATACACGGTTAAACAATTAAATGAAAAAAAATTCTGACTTAGGCTGCAGTGGAGGGAGTTTCACAATTTGAAGAATCAAAGTGGTATGGGTTGGGATGAAGACAACCATACAGTCACTTGCGAGCCCGTTGTTTGGGACGCATATGTCAAGGTTCACATATAACTTATTTTCTTATGCAGTGTGTGATTATCATCGTAATATACTTATTCATGACTTTAGTACTTGTAAACTAACAATACATAATTTGTTAATAGGCACACCCTAACAGTAGACAATTCAATTCGAAAGGTTTGGCCAATTATGATGCTTTGACCAAAATTTTTGGTAAGTCTACTGCCCAGGGCTTACTTTCTAGGGCTTCAACTCAAAGGGTGTATGACTCCGATGAGGAACGAAGGGTCAACTTTGAGTTCACCCCCCCACCCCCCCACCCCCCCAATGCACCACATGTAAATTTGGTTGATGATGATGATTACGAACCAATACATTCGGGGTCTCACAAGAGACGCTCTGGTGGGTCTAGCGGTCGAGCAACAAAAAGCTCGAGAATGGATATTTGTCTTGATGCCAATACCGAATCTCATATTGCAAGAACTGAATATTATAGAAAAAGAATGTCCGACCGAAGTGATCGCTCGAATGCAGAAGATCAGTTCTCCATTGACAAGTGCATGGAAATAATTAATGAGATGGAGGGGCTTGATGAAACAAAGCTCGGTGTGGCAATGGACAACATAGTTGCATGCCATAGCTGGCTTCGTGGCTTCATTCTGATGAAACCGGAACTTAGACCAAAGTGGTTAGCCAATCTTGCGAAAAAGTACTAATTTGTTAACGTTAGCTCAAACCCAATGTATTGTTTAAATGTCTTACCAATTTATTGAAATATTTCTGTATTACTACATTGTGAATATGTACTATGAACAATGTGTTGGATTTTCTGTGGTAACGGTTTAATTTTAGATGCATTTGCCTTCACTAGCTTTTGTTGTTTCAGTTTTTTTATATTTAACTTTGCTAGATAAGATAAAATGTTGGTGTTATTGTTTATATGACCTCCACTATTTTGATAAAGTATTTAAAATTCGAATATTCTTTATGCAAATGTATTCTACTTTTTCAGAGTTCAGTACTATTGCACTTGCTACCATACTGATGGACTTGTCAAGTGACACGTCAAGTTTTGATAGTGACGGGCTTGATGACTTGATGTTTCTTCATTCACTAGAAAAGATGTATAATAAAAGTCTCCATTTCACTTCTAAACTATCAGGCCGTGCATATCTACAAGAAATCTTAGATGGTCCACCGGATAAGTGTATTCACATTTTTCACATGAATCAAGATTGTTTTTTGGCTTTGTGTCAATTTATAAAAAATGGCAACTACCTTGAGGAAACGCCCGAGGAAATACAACATAGGCACGTCTCTCTTGAGAAAAGTGTTGCCATTTTTTTGTACATTGTCGGTCACAGTCATAGAATGAGAGGGGTTGCTGATTGGTTTCAGCACTCATTGGAAACAATCGAACGACATTTTACTGATGTGTTGAAAGGTTTGGCAAGAGCAACAACAGTTCTTATTACTCCTCCAAACACGACATATGTACATGAAAGGATCAGTGGTTCCACAGACTTTTATCCATAGTTTAAGGTATTTTGTTACCTTCATGATTACCACCATATTATTCTAATATTTCAAATGTGTTCAATAAAGTAGTATGTTTCTTCTTCAATAATGTAGGGAGCTATTAGTGTTGCCGATGGCACCTTAATAAATGCTTGCGTACCCGCTAGTCGACAAAACACTTGTCGTGGCCGCAAAGGCGATATATCTCAAAATGTGCTGGCCGTTTGTGATTTTGACATGATGTTCACTTTTGTTTATGCGGGTTGGGAGGAAAGTGCTAATGACTCCCGGGTAATACAAAGTGCATTAACAGAAGGATTGTTGCAAATCCCTCCCGATGATAAATACTACTTAGTAGATTGTGGTTACACAAATATGCCAGGGTTTTTGGCTCCCTACCGCGGAGAGCCATATCACTTGAAAGATTTCGAAGGGCCTAACCATGCACCAACCCAATATAGAAAACTTTTCAACAAACAACATACTAGGCTACAAAATGTCATAGAACGAACCTTTGGTGTATTCAAAAAAAGGTTTCCCATATTCAAGTATATGACCAACTACATGTTCACAAGGCAAGTTCTAATGGTACCAGCCTGTTGTGCAGTTCATAATTTTATACGTAGATATTCAGCGGACGGTGCATTTTTTTCTGATTTAGAAGATGAACAAATTACTCATCTACACAATGAAGATAATGCTTCCACATTTCAACCTTTGGATATGTCATCTTCTCAATTGAATCGCATGAATACTAAAAGATATCAAATTGCTATGGCAATGTGGAATGCAAGACATTAATGTAATTTTAAGGCCCCAACCTTTGGATATGTCATCTTCTCAATTGAATCGCATGAATACTAAAAGATATCAAATTGCTATGGCAATGTGGAATGCAAGACATTAATGTAATTTTAAGGCCCAATGTACTTGTTCATGGCTTCATTGTGCTATTCCAATATATGGTTGTTAATGCTTTTCTTTCATTTGAAGCCCATCTATTTGATAATTGCATCTAAATTTGATTTAAGTATGTTGGCTATGATGAAATTCACACATTGTATTTAGAGGCATGTGTGTCCCCCACCCCCTTCACAAACCTACTAGTTTTGTATAGTTCTGAATATGAAATGAACACCCACAGTGAATATCCATCAAAATGAACGTAATTGGGGGTGATTTGTATTGACCCTTATTGTTTATGTTAAGTAAGATGGGTTATTATGTGGAATGTTCATGCTAAATTGATTGAATGCTTTTCATACTTAACTATAGATGGTGGAGAGGGTGGACAATTGATTAGATATAGTTGGCATGGCATAATAATGCAGCCCTATACTAAGCTTGATGCTTCATTTGAACAAATGTTCTATACAAATGTGTTCTGAGCCTATGACTAATTCAATCCTCTAAGAACACATGATTGGTTCAGTGGTTCAGTGGGATGGGATGCATACATACAAAATCAAATATCTATACCCCTTTACCCTTACCCAGTTTTGGATTTTTATGAGAAGAGAAGCAAAAAAATTTCCTTTCAGAATAGGGTAACCAAACGCTTTTCATGTAAAAAGTTTTCATCTTATCATGATAGTTAAATAGTTGTTTATAATGCATCTTCAACCTTGTATGATTTCATCCCTTTATTTTCATTCTGATTGTGGGACATGTCACGGGTATTGATGTTTTGTTTCCATGGTGTACTGATGTATTTGCAGGTTGTACTTGGACGTACATTCACTGCAGTTGGATGCATGCAGTGTTTTTTATGCAGTGCACTATGATACTTTATATGAATGAATGGAGTTTTCTCCTGACATGAACTACCTCTCGTTTAAATATATTTAAAAGTAATTTTAACATATATGTCGTTCTAGGCAATGATGAAATATACTATCAATGAAAAGGTTCTGTGTCCACCCCCACCTACCATCATGTGTCACTGATCAATCTGGATATGATGGATATGGTTTATTCTGATCCAGATTTTTTTTATATTAACGTCAACAGACAACACTTTTATGATGATATATTCCCATTATACTGACCCAATGAATGATGTATTCAACTATGGGTGACGGATGGGGTGGGCACATAATTAGTAGTAGTTGGCATGGCATTTTAAAAAATGCAGCTCTACACTAATGATGATGATTTAGTAGAACAATTGTTCTATGATAATGTGTTTTGAGCCTACGACTAATTAGGGAGAGGATGAAGATATATTCTGATCCTATATAACCTTTTTTTGTATTGACATTTTATTTCATACACAGTTATAAATGAAATACATGCTACATTTTGTTACCTTCAACTAGCATTAGAAGCCATCATCACTCGATTCATGTCAGGCTCATGTGAGAATTTTGTGATTGATTACTAGTATTTCAAAAGATGGATATGGTGATGCTTTATTCTGATCCTATATACTTTTGGAGTAATGACAACTTTGATGTTGCTCATGACATCTTTTATGTCCACTCATGGATTTTGATGCTGATATTACTAGCTGATGGCATTTGTTAAATGCTTGTGATGGCTTCTTCTAGCTGTATGAAGTAGTAAGGTATTATTTTCACCATACAAAATTTCCATACTGTAGACAAGAGGCTACAATGGTGGGTTTTGATGTTGCTTATGGAAGGAGATGATGGTATACTGATGAATTGTGGTGGTTTTTTTTTTGCTTTATAAGGGATTAAGGTTTGAGTTAGGCAACTATGAAAATATCCATATTGCATACTGTGTACCTTACTGTGATGGGAACTGATGCTGCTCATGGCAACTGATGCCTTCTCAATGCTTATATATATTCCATAGTACTACCTGGTTTATAGGGAAGTAATGTATGGTTTTCAATTTGGATAATTTCCATCTTGTACACAATGTCCTGCATCCGATGGGTTTTGATGTTGCTCATGGCTACTGCTGGGTTCTGCTCAAATGTGAGAAGGTTTTCTTCTTACTTTATAAAAAATTAAGGTATGATTTTCAAATTTATAAAATTTAATTCTTGTTACTATGTTATAAAAGTGAATGTGTTCTGTGTCAATGTGATACTATTTCATGGTGGGGTAAAGAAAGTTTGTTGTGTACCATTTTCTGTGCCTCTCATGAATGTGGACATGATGGCCTCTGATCCAATTTACCTAAACCATTGTATTCATCCTTGATTAGAATTTCGTACTGTGTACAAGATCTTCCTGTCATGGGATCTGCAGTTGCTCATGGGTTTTTGAGGAAACGCCTGGTGGATTGTGATGGCTTCAACTGATGGTTTAAATTTTTGAGCACATTCCCTTGTGCTGCTGATGCATACTGATGCTTGTTTTATGCTTGTCATGGGTTCTAATGTTGTTCATAACAGCTGATGGTTACTGAAAGTGTTGCCCAGGGCTTCTTCTTGCTTTGTAAGGGGTTAAGGTGTGAGTTTCAGTTTGTAAAATATGGATACGGTGTACAATTACCTTCCTATGATGAGTTCTGATGCTGCTAATGGCATATGATGGATACTGATGGATTGTAATGGGTTCTTTATGCTTTGTAAGAGCTTAAGGTGTAACTTTCACATTAGAAATTGAATTCTTGTTACTATGTTATAAATTTTGAAGGGTTCTCATGCTTGTGATGCAATATTGATGCTTGGGCCATCTCAGTTTGTGAAATAAATGTAACTAAACACAAATTTGTAATGGATATTTTGTACATGTTTCTCTCATGAATGTGGACATGATGGCCTCTGATCCAATTTACCTAAACCATTGTATTCATCATTGATTAGAATTTCATACTGTGTACAATATCTTCCTGTCATGGGATATGCGGTTGCTCATGGTTTTTGAGGAAACGCCTGATGGATTGTGATGGCTTCAACTGATGGTTTGAATTTTTGGTTACATTCCTTTGTGCTGCTGATGCATACTGATGCTTGTTTTATGCTTGTCATGGGTTCTGATGTTACTCATAACAGCTGATGTGGAAAGTGTTGCCCAGGGCTTCTTCTTGCTTTGTAAGGGGTTAAGGTGTGAGTTTCAATTTGTAAAATATGGATACGGTGTACAATTACCTTCCTATGATGAGTTCTGATGCTGCTAATTTTTTTCCGCTCAAAATTTGTAGATTACAATTGCTGTATTACTCGACTCTTGCACAATTCAGATAAAACTTTGCATAGTCGAAAGCTTACCAGTAATGGGGAGATATGAAGAAGAAACAAAAAAAATTTAAAGCGAAGAAAACTTTGCATAGTCGCACGTTACTTGTTCGTATACTTGTAGAACTTTGCTTAGTCGAAAGCTTGCCAGTGATGAGGAGATATGAAGAAGAAACAAAAAAAAATTAAAGCGAAGAAAACTTTGCATAGTCGCACGTTGCTTGTTCGTATACTTGTAGAACTTTGCTTTGTAACTGCAGAGATTTTTTTTTCTTCATAAGCTGAACTAATGCAAATTGATTAAACATACACCGTTGATAAGCTTCTTGTCATGAAAACTGCACAAAAAAAAAAAATTACAATTTAATTTTAAACCCAAACACATTTTCTAACCACATTATCCAATAACTTTTTTTAAAATAAAATTTCAGATTATTTGGTATATCCAACCGCATTTTATACATTCATTTTCAAAAAAACAGTTTTTCAAAAAAAAAATTATTACCAAACAATATTTTGCAGTTTAGTTTTAAGAAAACAGGTTTCGGATTTTTTTTAAAACCAAACAGGTTTTGCAATCTCATTTTCAGAAAACAGTTTTCAAAGAACTATCCAAACAGCTTTTACACTCTCATTTTCAGAAAACAGTTTTTAGAACAACTATCCAAACGCAACTAATAGTTTGAAAAAGGACCCAAAAGCGCAAATAGTTTCAAAAGGTGGCCTAGTAGGGCAAAAAAAAAACGTACGGGGGAGATAACCTCATTACAGTAAGCTAATTTGATCATTTTGTTGATTATTGATTGTCCTTCATTGACTCAAATGATGTTATTACTCAAGAGAGAGAGAGCTAATTTGATCTTGTTATCACTATAAATGTCAATGTCGCTTGATAATTCAAATGCGTAGCATATTGCAACTTATCACAACTCATTTCCAGCAAATTGGTGGTCACAAGTTTTTGTTGTTGTTTGTGATTACAAATACATGCAAGCGCAACCGGCTACGATGTTGAAATAAAATTTCACTTAAAAAAACGTATAGTTTTTTTAATAGAAAAGTTGAAGCAATAATATAGAAATTTCATTGAGCTCGAGCCTAATAACCCTTTGAAAGAGTGGCTTTGGATATGCACCATTTGTATGATCCGACATTATTGAGGCTGAATCATATGAAATTTGTAAACCAGTGTACATAAGATATATTTTGTTACAATGCAACGCGAAGGATACACAAGAAGATAGAGGTGGTATTCGACATATAATTAAGATATATATATATATATATTTTGGTTCTGAAGGAGGACATATAAGATATTACGCAAGAGAATGAGTTGAGGAATGTACAACTTTTACTTGACTAGCTAGTAGAAAAATAAGTCTTTTAGGTCTATCCAAAATTATGGTTCCATACGTACAAGACCATCGTTTAATATTTATTTCAGGAATGTACAACTTTTACTTGACTAGCTAGTAGAAAAATAAGTCTTTTAGGTCTATCCAAAATTATGGTTCCATACGTACAAGACCATCGTTTAATATTTATTTCATTTATACATTTGAATTGGTTTCATTCTTAGCCTGTCAGTGATATTCCTCCATTGGCTTGATCATTCTTGCGAAGAAAACAGACACTTAAGCACAACACCGACAAAATCAGTATTGGCTTCAAAACACAAAATACATAACCACCATTATGATATAACTATATGATCAAAAACTGATACCAAAGTTTGCACAATGCTGGCAAGCTGTGTTGATATACACAAATTTCTCAGCATGAGATGTCCTTCTGTTTGGATATGCGCACGTTACTATACTTCATCACTTGGTAAACCGACTTCCCTCACGAGCAATATCTCTTCTCATTGCTTCTCACTGGCTTTAGAACGGCAGCTAGAGCTTCTCCACAATTTAGCATTAACCTGTAGCAGTATGCAAAGTATCTAACAAGTTAAACAGGGAGAAAATAATACTTACTAGTACAATGCACGTGCGATGCACGTCTATAAAGGTGTGTATGATTTTGAGGAAGGGTCAGGCCACCGAAGAGGTTGCATGCATGCACAATTTATTCATTTTGATATTTACATGCATGTGTTAGACCTACTGGTTTTGATAGGAGGAAACTTTTTTATGAATAAATTGTGCATGCAAGTACATACAAATCTATACTATTAATTATTTTCTCAAATCTATGCAGACAGGCATGCAAATCTATGCATGTTAATTATTTTTCCAATACATGCAAATTACATTTCTGACCTCCGATATTAACATTATATTTTTTTAGCCTTTTATGTTTATGAGGGCAAGATAGTAAAAAGCCGCCAAAATGGGGCTTTGCTTAATAATAGTATAGATAGATCTAATGTCTATGTTGCTAAATTCAGTTCTAATAATGTTTTTTCAACAGACACAGACCAAGATTGATATTAGTACGTAAAACTCATCTAACAAGTGTTGTATATATACGTAGATCACAATAACCTATTTGCAACAACAATTGTAGAAAATATGATTGCAACTGGACCAGTTACGAGATCATAGTTTAATCGCCCAGTTGAACAATAACAATGCATACGAGATGGAATGATGTAAGAAATGGAAGCAATTACAAATGATAACATAATCGTAATGGATTGCAGTTCCAACAACATTATTGCATATCTCTAGAAAATGAATCATTTTCATACACAGGAATGTCTGATCAATAGGAGGGGGAAACAAAAAAGAAACTTTAAGTTTATGACTGGGTAAAGCATCTGACTTTGTATTTCTAAAGATGAAATCCAAATCCCAAATTGATTTAGTTGTCATCTTAATAGTGCAATAACTCATAAAGTGATTATAAATTATAAACGATTTCCAACATAGTACAGTTTTATTTTATTTATTATTTATTTAAATATTTTATTTATTTGTTTTATTGTTTTAGTGTAAAGATTACAAACTAAGTACACCTTTCTCTTAGGATATGCATCCACCATTGTTTTGAATGCAAGCAGTTAGAATTTGTGGTCCAAAATTTTCTCATTCAAAATTTCCATAGTTCTAACATGATGTACATTAAAGAAGGGGTCCTTCAAGATAGTAACCAAAGTGCTAGCAAACTGGTTGTCCCCCACCTTCCGAATATTATAGGAGAATCCCAAAGTGGCTTTATTAAGGGGAGGGATATTTGGATAGCATTGTGTGAGTTGATGTTTAGGGGACACAAGGAAAATATTGATGGATTTATGCTGAAATTAGACTTTGAAAAAGCATATGATATGGTGGAATCGGATAGTATTGACGAAGCTTAGAACTGAGAGGATTTGGACATAAGTGGAGAATGAGGGTTAGGCAGTGCGTGAGGAGAGGAAAGTCCTTTATACATTGGAATGGAGACTATGGACGAGAAATCATGTATCGTAGAGGCCTTACAGAGGGGGACCCCTTATCCCCACTGCTATTAACTCTGGTTGCGGATGACTTAGCAGAAATTGTGAGGAGAGGCACAGAAGCTAGGATCGTCAAAGGTGTAGTAATAAGAGGAATTCCGGAGCCAGTGTCTATTCTTCAATATGCAGACGACACATTGTTATTTAGATCATCAACCATGAAAGAAATTCTCTCTTTTGGAGTCCTATTGAGTTGTTTTGAGACATGGTATGGACTATCGTCAACCTCAACAAAGAGTTGTGTTGTCTTGTTAGGAGAAGAGTCATCTATTTCAGTTCAAACGATCACGTCTTGCTTGGGATGCGTGAATGGGGAATTTCCCTTGAAATACCTTGGAATGTCAATTAGACTAGGGAAGATGCGGAACAAGGATTAGGTGCCTTTGGTGGAAAGGTGGAGAAGAGACTGGCAGGCTAGAAGGGGAGGTTCTTATCACTGGGAGGTAGAATCACGCTGTAATTCAGTGTTTAGTAGCCTACCTGCGTATATGATGTCCATATATGAACTTTCTGTTTGGGTCATCAACATAATTGATAAATGTAGAAAATGGTTCCTGTGGATAGGGACAAACTCTGAGAACAAAAAGTGTACATTTAGTCAATTGGGGCAGGGTTTGTAAGAAGGAATTTTAAGGGCATGGAGTCTTTAATCTGAGAGAGATTAACAAAGCACTCCTTACCAAGTGGTGGTGGAAAATGCAGAAATGGCGTAATATGTGGTGGTGTAGATCTTTTGCACTATACCGTAGGCTGGAAAATACCGCTATAAAGGACGATATGGGAAGACCTCGTCCCTTTGGAAAGAGATGCCTATAACACCCCATATTTTTATTTTAATTAAAAATGCATTTTCCCCAATTTTTGCACGTATGATGCACATGCTAATTTATCCATCTCTTTCGCTTGCTCTCATTTACTATTTTAGCATGCATAATCTTTATTTAGTCTTTTATTAAACCCATGGACCTAAAGAGAGATTCTAGCCCATTAGGAGAGCCCACTAGAATAATTAATTTAATTAATTAAAAAGAAAGCCCATGGGACAAGCCCATTAATTAAATTCTGTTTTAAAGTTGTGCATGGACTCATACACGACATGTAACAACTTTTAATACACATTTTTAAACTATAGGAATTGTATTAAATTTTGTGCATGTGTGTGCACTAGTGCACAACACGTGCACGTGGAATGTGAGAGGCCAAAAAGGGGTTGGTCGGATTTGATAGTGGAGGAGGGGGGTTGAATTTGTGAAAGGTTGAGAGCATGAAAGGTTGGGAGTTTTAGGAGTTAGGATTGTGAAGAGTTGAAAAAATTAAGAGAGCAATTTATTAGGTGGAGATTTTTTGCAGATTAAACCCTCACATTGACCTATAAATACACCCTCATTTCTCTTTCTCTTGTCACACCTAAACTAAATAAAAAATTTAGAGAGAAAAAGGAAGAGATAAAGAAAGTACCTTTGTGCTTTGGAGGCTTGCTAGGGTGACTACGGGGAAGGCAAAAACGTCGACGACGGGGAAGGCAAACGACGGGATTGAGCGGAAGAGAGGGAAAAAGAGAGAGAGAGAGAGGATTATTTTAGCATTTCGAGTGTGATTTGGGGAACAAAGAGGAAAGTAGAGCGAGGGTTATTTTTTTCAATTTTTTCAAAAATAATTTACCCATTAATACAATCCAGGGTTATTTTAGTCATCAATGCTAAATATAACGTCATCAGCCAGTTTACTGGACTCCACCGGAAAACAAAGTTCAGTAAGGTTATATGCAAAAAAAAAATTGAATATGATTATCTGCCACAGTAGTAAAACCCAGCAGGGTTATTTGAAATTTACCCTTAAATTTAGTATTATTATCATTATTTATTTATTTATTTGTTTATTTTATTTTATTTGTTGAGCACTAACAAAAAAGGATTTTTTTACCATCGTAATAAAAGTTTCTAGCGATGCAGTAAAACTTTTACAAGCCCGTGTTTTAGGCCCATGCAGTAAAATCCTGCATACTCAATAAATAAATAAATAGCCGACCAATCTGCAATAACAAAACAGGCTTCGTATTTAGTTGAGGTTACCGCGTAATTTTCTAATTTTGGATCCGACCCGTTAACCGCTTAAAAAATCGCTACGCGGTTAGCGGGTTGCGGATCCTGTAAGCTACGCGGATTGCGGATCTTGTAAGCGAATATTTGGTTATATAAACCCGCTCCAAATTTCATTTCTCTTTTAAAAACTTGTCCCTCTCCCCGCTTCTCCCCCATCTCTCTCTCTGTAACGAATCCCAAAACCGATCCGCAAATCGGAGAAGAAGATGGGTTGGATCTGATCCGAATCCCCCCTCTCTCTTTCCAGATCTTCTTCCAAACCCTAACCCTAGTTTCCGATCTTCTTCCTCCAAATCCGAAATCGCTGGTCCGATCCGCGATGCAGCGACATACAGAGGCGGTCTTTACTCGGCCGAGATCAGGACCTTTCTCGAAACCCCAGTTTCACAAGTACGACCGGTAATTTCTCTTTTCTCGAAACCCTAATTTTCCTTTTCAAAATTTTAAATTTTCCTTGTTAATTCTTGATTTTTTTTGCAGGTTGACTACGATGACAAAAATCCTTCCTTTTCGCACACCACGTGTTCGATTAAATTCCTGTTGAGAAATTCAGGTACGATCTGTTTTCTCAAAACTCTAGTTTTCCTTTTTGGATAGATTTCGTTTGAATTCTTCCTAATGCTCTTCGCAATCAAAAGCTAAAGTACACTCTTATCACAGATGTTCGGCTTTCCACAAATAGCTGCTAGCCCTGTAAGTAAGTCTACTGCCCTGCTTTTTATTAATGCCCACCAACTGTTTGATCAAATTCCTGATGTGAATTTTCTATCAAATTCGCAGAGAAGGGATCATATTCAAAAGCAGCGAGACCTCTCTCTCCTCAAGGTATGTGTCTCTTTCATTATGGGTTGTATCGAAATGAAACTTTTTTGTGTGTTTGGGATTGAATTGATTATGGTTGATCTTGCTTAGGTAGATGAACTCAACATTGATTGACATCGATGTTGATGTGCTGGAAATTTCGGTAAAACCCAAAACTCATTAGTATTTGGGATGTTTCGACCAGTTTTTGCATGATTTTTATGTTAATATTTGTCTGATATTTCTACATTATGCCGTTCATGGTGAAACGTACAGAGTTAGTATAAGCAATGGGAACCGATGATCATGAGATTTCGGGTAACACTATGATACTGGTTGAGGTAAAGGTTTCGAGTTCTCTTATAACCGGAACAGTTTTTATTTATCTCCTATACGTATTTACTTTACTAATTTATCATCCTCTAGGTTGGCTGCTCATAGATTCAAATTGACTGAGGCTCAAGGAAGATCTGTCAGGTATTGGGTCCTATTACTCTTTAAGATGTGCAGTAGTTGAGTAGTAGATAATGCTTTGAAGGTTCAGTTATTTTTAGGGATTTCTCTTGCAATTATATATATAGCATATTGTTCTGTACTTATAATTACTGGATTGACCAAATGCATGATCTGTAAGGTAACTTAACTGTATCCTTGCACCCTATCGATATATAAATGAAGAGTGATTTTTTGTTAGGAGCTAATAAATAATTAAAAGAACGTCAGGCACATGAAAATAATTGGTATATAGCTTGGAGCTTTTAACGAAATCATCTGTTTTCAGGGTTAGTAGTTTGAATTAATTATTTTGAAAGCTAAAATAATACATCACAGGAATCTGGAGCATTTTCAATGGTAATAACAGTCAGGAATGCCCCCACAAATTAGTAGGGGAAAGCTTTCCTTACGATTTTCTCTGCACGGGGAATGCAGGCGTGAGGATGCTTATCTCATCAATGACCGAGGATGAAACTGAGACACATTTATCATGGTAATCTCGTGTTTTTTGTTATGAATTTTTGGATCCGTATTCTATTTAATTCTTATCTTCATTCTCATCACAAATGTTAGTTTACTGTCCTTATTTTTATTGCCCACAACATATTTGACCAAATTCCTTTAGGGAAATTTTTGTCAAATTTGGATGAAAATCTCTTTTTTTGTGTGCTAAGAATGGAAATCACATGCGGTAGGCAAAAATTATATATGCCTACGTGGTATCTTATGTTTTGTATAGAAATGCAGGGTAGGTCTCCTCATTTTTTTGACGATGAAGGATAGAGCATGAAGCTCATGAAGCTCCAGCCTGGGATAAAGGGTAGTTCTCGTCATGATATGTATCTCTTTCATTTTGGGTTTTTAATGAAATGAAACTGTTTTTGGTGTTCGTACGTGAACAGATTCTGGTTGAACTTGTTTAAGTGGATGAAAGCAATGTTAATCATTTGTGTGCCGGCCTGATCAATCAGAATTTTGCATAATTGCTATGTTAGTAATATTTGTCTGACTTATCTTCATTTTGGCTTTTCAGGTAAAACATACAGGGTTAGTATAATCAAATCAACAGAGAACTGATGAACTGCATTCTTCGTTGGATTTTGAAGTCACGCTATGAAGGTAAGGTTTTGAGTTCTCATTTAAACTTAAATGCATTATATTTCTCTCCTGTATGTACTTTAATTACCAATCTATCCACCTCCAGGTTGGTTGCTCATGGAATTTAATTGACAGCCTTTCAAGCAAGCAACATCAATCAGGTATTCCTTCCATCACTCTTTAAGATGTCATGAAAAGTATCTTGCGTTGCTTCTAATTAAGGTTTTGTTTTTTAAAGCAAATTTTCTAGCTGCATTTATATAGTGCTTGTTGTCCTATACTTATATTCTTTATAGACCAAATACATGCCCTTCAATGATAGAGACTAAACTAATATCTTAACACACTATCCATGTATATGCTTATAAATAATTAAAAGAATGCGAAACACCCGAGAATAAATTGGTTAATAGCTTGGAGCTATTTAACTGAATCATCTGTTTTTGGGTCAATAGTTCGAATATTTGAATGGAAAGTTCATATTTTGGAAGCCTCATCTTCCTGATCAGTCTAGTGTATTTATGTTTATTGTTTCCCAAGAAAACATGGGTATATCCCCCTGTGATTCATTAAAACTTTTCCTGACGTAGAAGGATTAAAACAAAAGACGAAATAACCAACATAGTTTTATACAAGAATGAACTGGAGATCCAACCACATTGCTATTGGACTTATAAATAATTAAAAGAACACCTTTTTTCCTATTAAAAGAACTGCATTATAATCAAAATTAAAATGTTTTTTTGGTGGATAAACACCTTTTTTCCTATTAACTCTTTTTTGGACTGCTCAGTTGTGACGTTCACTCGAATTTTTACAAATGTATCCACTGTCAGGTTCTGATCGATTCAAATTGTCTGGTGTATGAAGTCTCAACAAAGCAAAGATTGGTCAGGTATTGGATCCATGACTCTAAAGCATGTGCACTGGAGAAGTATCTTATGATGTTCTTAAAGGTTTTGGTTAGTTAATCCATGAAGTGAAATCTCTTACATGCATCTGTATGTAGCACATAATATTCTGTATAGGCCAAATGCATGCACTTTAATTGGAAGGGATCATATCTTGAGACAATGACAGAGGGTGGGAATAATGGAGGGAGCAGAATATAGATAAATAGATTTAGAAGTACGCAAGGCACTTGAAAATAGATTGGTTAACAGGGTGGAGCTTTTAATTAAATTATCTGTTTTTGGTGTTAATAGTTTGAATTAAACCAAACACACACACACACTCACCACCCACACAAGCATACATGCATAAATCCTTTCAGTACTTATTCAATTCAACTATAATTCATACTTTTATTGCAGATGCCCGCCTTTCTGAAAAGAGCTGCTAATCCTGTAAGTTTACTATTCCACTTTTTATTACTGCCCACCAATGTTTGATCAAATTCTGAAGTGTAAAGTTAAAGTCAAGTCCAACTCTTGTAGTTCTTTGTGTTCCTTGTGTAATCCTATTTTGTACTCCAGCAATAAAAAAGGCTATTGTAGACATCAATCAGTAGACATGAGTTTAAAATCAAGAATATGGTAGCCGAATTTCAGTTTACTCTGTTATAATACCATTTGTGATGACCCAATACTTCCTCGACGTTGTTTGTTCTTGTTTTAATAGGTAGATAGATGTTGTTTGTTATTGTTTTAATAGGTAGATAGATCTGTTCTTCTACTAGCTATTTGTTTATGGAGGATAATCCTTAGAGAAGTGTTCCGTTGTGCACTAGGCCTTCCCACCTTCGTATCGACAATTCGAACCGTTTACATTGATGTACACATCTAAATTAGTTTAAATATATAAAATCAAATCATTTGGAATTTACTTGCCCATCCATCATGTGACTATAAAAAACAACGATTTTCAAGCATACAATTTTGTAACACTTCAATGGATGAGCAAATAAAATTTAAATGATTTGATTTTACATATTTAGACTAATTTAGATGTGTAAATCAATGTTAATTCGGATATTTGATACGAAGACAGGAAGGCCGAGTGCACACTTAAGATGAGCGAAATAGGTTGCTGAAGCTAAGGGAGGACATCGCCCAGATGTAGAAACTGGAAGAAATCAAATGGCAACAGAGATCCAAAATTTTGTGGCTCAAATATTGCTTTCTTTCACCGAGCGGTCAATGCACACCGAAGGTCCAACCTTATCTTCTCGGTCCAGATAGAGACGGAAGAGGAAGTAAAACATGTTTTTCAGACTTACTATAAAAATCTATTCAGGAATAAAACAGAAATTAGAGCTCCGCTCAGAAGGACTTCTAGCAGGACAACTCAGAAGATCTTACACAGGCATTGCTGTCTATTGAAGCCCCATTCACGGAGGAGGATGTGAATGAGGTAATCCCCTAGATTGGTAGGGAGAAGCCCCAGGTCCGAACGGGTTTCCGATTCTATTTTACCACACCTTCTGAAAGGACATTAAAAACAATCTTTTGGCATATATGGCCGAATTTTACGATCACAGACTTAACTATGCAGAAGTGGTCCTTATTCCCAAAAAGAAGACTCGTATCGAGTAGGGGACTTTCGCCACATCAATCACATTAACTGCTCGATCAAGATTACCAAGATACTCACTAATGGGTTAGAAAAGGTGATGGACCGATTTTTCAGCTGGGAGCACATTGGCTTCATCAAAAGTTGTTGCATTCTAGATTCTGTGGCTACAGGTAAAGAAACGATTCACCAATGCCACATCTCGAATGACAGGAGTTATGTGCTCAAACTTGATTTCGAGAAAGCAAGTGGTCAACTATTTTCATGTAAAAGATGATTGAGACAAGGTGAACCCCCCCCCCCCCCCCCCCCCCCCCCCCCCAATTATTGTTCCGGATGTCCTTATGTCCATGATGGATAATTGTAGACTTGCGGGATAGATTTTCCTAGTTGCCAGTGGAAGAAATCGCCTCAGATGTATTATCCTACAATACACGGATGATACTTTACTATTTGAAAATTGAAACCCCGAGGAAACTATCACATTTAAAGGTGTACTATACAGTTTTGAAGTCTGGTCTGGATTACGGGTCAACTTCTACAAGAGTTCTCTAATACCCATCGCTATGTCTGCTGAGGCAGAAGATCATGTGGTCATTCAGAACTGCAAAATCGATAGTTTCCCTATCAAGTATCTTGGGCTACCAGTTAAACCAGGCAAACTAAAGAAACCAAGCTAGTTCCCGATCATTGATCGAGTAGAAACTAGGCTAGCTGGGTGAAACGGTAAATCCCTCTCTCTAGGGGGTAGATTGACCCTTATCAACTTGGTACTATCTAACCTACCAACCTATTACATGTCCGTCTTTGAAATGCCAAGATTGGTTATCCATAGGATCGATCAAGTTCGGAAGTGATTCCTGTGGAGATGGGCCGACACCAATAAAGGAAGCTACCACCTAATCAATTGGGAAAAAACTTGTATAAAGAAAATACACGGAGGATTGGGTATCATTGATCTTAGAGACACAAACTTTGCTCTTCTTGAAAAGTGATGGTTGAAAGTGTTCCACTCTAACGGTAAAGGGTGAAAGGATATCATTCGGTCTTATTTGCAAAGGAATGGGGTGTGAAGTTTGGGTTTCAGGGTTGCCCAAAGTCTCCTGATTTTGGAAAGGGATGTCTAAAGCATATGACCCGTTTAATAGTTGTGTAACATTGTTCATAGACAATGACCTTTTGACCAAATTCTACTAGGAAAAATGGTGTGAGCGCACACCTTCAAAGAGCTGTTCCCATATCTTTATGAACAAGTGAAACAGCCACACAACATGGTTGCCAAGACATGGAAAAGAGAATCGTGAATACCTGCTTTCAAACATCTCCTTAGGCAGGAGTCCCAACTTAGACTGGGGGAAGTTCAAGTACATGTAGCCCAGTCGGGGGTGAAAAGCTCGCAAGGCCCAGATCAGAAAGTCCAGGGGCTGGAAAAAGATGGTACGGAACATTCACTCTACAACCGCATACATTTTAGAGGGTGTAAACCGAAATGGTCAGCAATAATCTAGAAGGTCAAAGCACCTAAAGATTTTCTTTGGCTTGTACTCAACGTTGCGATCTTGACAGGGAAGAATTTAGTTAAAAGGCAACCAAACATTGCTATCACTTGCGGATTTTGCAACTTGACTATTGAGACTTGAGACCACATATTTATTGAGTGTCATAGGAGCAAAATAGTCCTAGTTAAGGTACTAAGGGCCCTCGGTACAAATATTTATCTCCTAACCTACGAGGACTATGCCCCAAGTCGCTAATGAGAGACATGAGATGAAAGAAGTTTGGTATATCGTCACCGCCACAACGACCTGGGTTCTATGGCTTGATAGAAATAATTTTTGGTTCCGTGAGACTAGTTATAGTCTTTCTGGTAATTTAACTCAGATTATGCATCTGCTCTTTTTTTTGGGCCCACAACAGCAGTGACAGGACCGAGATGGAGGATTGCCAGAGCCTTCCAGGTCGAGGAGTACGATGACGAGGAGATAGAGAATGACTCCACTCTTGACTGAGTGGAGCGTCATTGGTCGGATTCCCACCCTCCAGAGTTTTGTTGGAGGAATCACCTGTTATGCTTGTATTCAATATGTTATTCTCCCATCATTCTTTTTGCCCTTTTTATCCAGTGGATGCAACAAAGCTATCTGACTTGTTGGTTTCTCTTTTGAGATTACTTTTTCGTGTAAGAAGAGGTGCCTTCTTCAATATTAGTTAAGAGAATGCATGGATTTCACTCCAAACTGTAACCGTTTACCTTTTATCCTTTATCCAACTCTCAAGCATATGGAATGCAGGTGTATTACATGTATAATTACGGTTACTCTTTTTACAGTGTCTAAAAATGAATCACTTATTTTGGCTCTTTGGTCCCATATTTGGCCAAGATCCATTGCTCAAGCTGATTCATGCCAATGTTATGGAAGTTCATGGATACCAAAAGTAGCCTCTGATGTAGTATCAAACTTCCGCTTCTCACTGTAAAGTATCGGTTCAACAAATCTGATTTGAATTTGAACAAGATGCTTCATTTTGAGTAAAAGTTTCTTCATAGCAGCTTTAAGCATTTCCTTGAAACATTTTTTTGCAACTTTTCAATGCAATCAGCAACTAAATCAACCACCCAAGTTCATTCAACATCGAGAAAATCGCATTTTAGTTCTTCAATAGATGGCAAAGCAAAATGATACTCTTATTATTATTCTTGCTCCAAATTTACATTCAAAATACATTACTTCTTAATTAGGTCCATATAACATAATATAATTAAGTACCAAACTAGCTAGTAATGATTAATCTATGCATTGCTCATGCCTTCATATTGTTGAATGAATTCTTTCTTGCTGAAGCCAACACTGTCTTGTCTGCAACTATGAAGTAAGCTGCACCAGCAACTGCACCCAAAAATAAAAGAAAATTAATTTAAAAAATTAACCAATTATGTTAATTAATAACTGATTATGAAGTTAATTATGGGTAAGAACCTGTAGAGATTATGAGGGCTTGAGCAGTGTGGTTAAGGTTGGTTCTTGCCCATGGCAGCATCCTAACACTAGCCAACTGAAACAATAACAAAAAAAACACTTACTAGATTAAGTTTTCTCGAACAAAACACATGTAATGCACGTGCTCGGAAAAAATGAAGAACATAAAAGAAAACTCACAGTAGGAACAGCAGCTGCAACCTACTACATGTCCTTTTTTGAACTCCCAAAGTGGGTGATCCAAAGGATCGACCGAATCCGTAAGAGATTCCTTTGGAAAGGGGCAGACTCGAATAAGGGAGGATACCACCTTATCAAGTGGAGTATCGCCTGCATGAAGAAGAGACATGGAGGGCTAGGCATCATTGACCTCAGAGATATGAACCTTGCCCTCCTTGGAAAATGGTGGTGGAAACTCTTTCACCACTGCGGGGAAGGATGGCAGGATTTCATTCAGCCATACCTGCGGGGAAAAGGGACGAGAAGGCTAGGCTTCCGAGTTGGAGCTAAAGCATCGCGATTCTGGAAAGGAATTGCCAAAGCCAGCGAACCTTTCAACTCAGTAGTTTCGTCCACTATAGGTAATGGACGGTCCACCAGATTCTGGTGGGATAAATGGTGTGGTCCCAATACCTTAAAGGAAATTTTCCCGGAGCTATATGATATTACGATACGGCCGAATATCTCCGTGGCTGAAACGTGGAAAAAGGGGATTTGGAAACCGCCACTACAAGGTTCTCTATCCCCTGTACTGCATCAGCAACTGCATAACCTACAAACGCACATCGCCAGATCTGGGATATTGTGCGCCCAAGGCCCAGACCAAATGCGTTGGGGTCTCGAGAAAAAAGGAAAATTCTCAGTTAGATCACTCTACCATCGTATCCACTTTCGAGGTTGCAGACCCACCTGGGCAACGGTGTTACGGAAGGCAAAGGCGCCCCTTAAAGTGAGAGTCTTCCTCTGGCTAGTGCTCAATAAAGCGATCCTTACCAGAGAAAACCTAGCCAAGAGGCAACCCCACATTGCATCTAACTGTGGATTCTGCAACATACATACGGAAGATGTGGACCACCTGTTCATTCACTGCTCGAGAAGTAAGACTGTTATGATAGATGTCCTACGAGCCCTAGGAACAAGTGACTATCCAAGCGATTATGAGGAACTTTGGGTTGGCCCCAGATTTGCTTCAATCCGACATGATATGAAGGAGGCGTGGTATATTGCCATTGCGGCAACCACATGGGTGTTATGGCTAGATAGGAACAATTTCTATTTCCGTGCTTCATGTAACTCTATTTCTGGTAACCTTACCTTCATCATGCATCTGATTTCTTTTTGGGCCACAGCTGCAGCTACAGGGGCGAGAGGGCGGATTGCAAGGGTCTTCCAGGTGGAAGAATTTGATGACGAGGAGGTAGAGTTTGGTCCGACACTGGACTGAGGAGGGACCTGCCACGCTCTGCCGGCAACCACCAGTGGACACTGCTACCTTTGTATCTTGTTTCACTCTTTTGTACTTTGGGTTGTATGAGGTTTTGGATATTGTAACCCACCCCCCAGGGAGCTGTTGGGGGGCTTATGTTTTATTTCCTGCATTGTAGTGTTGCTTTCCCGGCTTGCCGGGGTTGTTTATTAATTTCTGATTAATGAAACAGGGTGGCGTTATTCCACCTTTTACCTCAAAAAAAAACAGCAGCTGCAACACTAGCCACAATGGCTGCCTTTGCTCCTGCCATAACTCCCTCTGTTCAAAATTAAAACTAATAATTAACCCAAACCATAAGAAGCAAACAAACAAACAAAATACTGAATACAAAAAAATTGAGAATAATTTATATACCATGAGAGCATTTCTTGGCAATGGCTAGTTTCTTATCAAGGGAAGAGACAGTGACAGGTGCCATTCTTTGATTGGTTGACAAGAGCTAATGTGAATTGTATTGAGTCTGTGAGAAAGCTTGTGAGTTTGATTGAATAAGGTTGGTGGAGAGAGAGAGGATTTATAGGGACAGAAGAAGCAGATGGTTTTCAGATGCAAACTCAATCCAATACGCTAGCAGCTGCTTTTTTTGTTTTGTTTTGGCAGGAGAATATGTTTAGGTTAAGAGGAGTTTTAGCATGTCAGTCCCTAGTTTTAGCATGCTGGGGTTTGGTTTTTTTTACATGTTATCATAGCTGTCTATTTTTAAATCCGACCAGCTCCACTATTAGATGTGAATTTTTTTATATAGAAAAAGATATTGATAAAGTGTTAACATATAAATAATAAACTCTTAACTATTACGATAATTTCGGTGTTAGAAGAACTTAAAGCCCATGATCTAGTTACTAAGAATAGTTATTTGATTGGGCTAACTCACAGTAGTACTAAATTATCTGCTACTAGGGTTGAAACGCAGGAACCATGATGTTAGGCCCAAATGCCAATTTATGATAGAAAGAGATCTTTTATATGTGAAACCAAGTACTCCTTTCTGGGATGGGAGTCAGTTACACGAAAGAAACGTACACTTTCCTCACTTAGACACGAAGGAAACGTGCCTAGTGAGGGAGTCAGTTACACAAAGGAAACAAATATATTTTTATGAATGCATATATTCTGGATGTAACAGAATCTCGCCATACGGCATGAGCAGTTGAATTACTTGAAGTCTCAGTACCTTTCTCGGATCAAGAGCTATTAGCCCAACCCGCTTCATTTCAAAGACTATTTGGCCCCTATTTACGGGTAGTCATCTAGGCAGGTTTGACCGTGTTCTAGTGCCTATCCCGCACTCGACTCTTTGCCCAAACCTTTCTGGTTCTAGATAAACCACTTCCTCACTTAGGCTTTAAAGCACATCCGTTTTCGGACTTAGGCTTTGAAGCACATCCGTTTCCGGACAGGCACAGGCGGAAACTACTTCTTCATACGCTCTACAGCCATCATGATAGAGATAAAAGTAGGCATAACAATTCAAGCAGTCCAGGAATCTTAACTATCTACTTATCTTCTTACTCCAAACTAATTGGGCAAAAGAGGCCTACAGCATGTTGTACAGGCCCATAAGTTACAGGAAATATACAAGACAGGCCCATAGGCCCATAAAACTACTTGGGGAGCAAAATATAAAAGTAAAATTTTGGGAGGGATCGAGAGAGATAGAGCATCCACAATCTTTGCTACATATGCCAATTTCTCATTTTTTAACAAACAAAATGCTGCAGTCGTTTGCTATTTTGCCATTTTTGGCAAAGTAGCTACAGTCACTTCTCATTTTTTAGAATTGAAATTGCGATTATCAAATTATAAGAGACGAGACAATATGTTTCGTCCATTTTTTTTAAAATTTTTTAATGGGATCAGACGAGACAACATGTTCATCAGTTTAATTTTTTTTAGCATGCCGTTGTTTGAAAAAATGACATCAGTACATTTCTTATACAAATGTGAACATTTTTTAGAATTGAAATTGCGATTATCAAATTATAAGAGACGAGACAATATGTTTCGTCCATTTTTTTTTAAATTTTTTAATGGGATCAGACGAGACAACATGTTCATCAGTTTAATTTTTTTTAGCATGCCGTTGTTTGAAAAAATGACATCAGTACATTTCTTATACAAATGTGAACATTCTGACTTTAAAAAAAAATTCAGATGCTGAAATAACTTATAAATGATATCGTTATCCCAAGAACGACATTTGCACTACTGATGTCATTGTTGGAGATAACAGTATCAGTTATAATACTCATTAAACTTTTTAGTATTTTTCACTTGCGATGCACGTTTAATAAAGAGTTGGAGTTAAACATGCGATACACGTAAGTCATTATAATAAATGGAGTTGAACGTACACATATTTTTTTAAAAATTAAGAAGGAAAACCATTGATGTGTACGTGCGATGCACGTGTTGAAAATAGATTTGGAGTTGCACGTGCGATGCACCAGTTTGTTTGGTGACAAAAGTGATTTTTCTTTTGTGACAAAAAATATTTAAAATTGTTTATTTGTGATAAAATCTTCCAATAAATAGTAAGTAAATATATTATATTATAGATAGATAGATGGATATTAATATACACATGTAATGCATGTTCAATATATAAAAAAACTGACATAGTGAGGACTCGAACTTGAGACATCTTTCATATTAGTCATGCACGTTTGATGCACGTGTTGGTAGATTGACAAATGACATTATAATATCTATATTATTATTTAGCAAAGCTCTATTTTGGCAGCTTTTTACTATCATGCCCCCATATACATAAAAAACTAAAAAAAATATATAAGGTTAATTCTATAATTTTTACTTCACATTTAAAGTCTCTATAAAATTATGTTCCCTCAAAAATCGAAATCGTCTCTTCCCCTTCCTCCATCAAATTCGTGCATTGCAAGTGCATATCCCCAGTGCAAATTGCACGTGCTAACCCATAAAACATGCATTGCACCTGCGGATTACTAGTTAGAGATAAGGTAAGGATACTAGTGCTCCTGTTGGATTAATAATAGTAAAAAGTTTATTGTTATTATTTTCGAAACTTGCCGACATTCTATTAAGAGCATCTCCAACCGAACTCGCCAAAATCTCCCAAATCGCTAATTTAGCGAGTATATCCCCAAAATTCCTCTCCAACGGGCTCGCCAAATCTCTCGCGATCCGATATTCGCTCGCGATCCGCTCGCCAATTCTGGCGATTGGATCCCGCTCGCCAAATCTGGCGATTGCGTTCTTCTGGAGCTCTAACGGTAAGATTTCATTCCCGCTTATTTAGATCGACATTGATTTCCTTCAATTTCTTCTTGCATCTCTTCAATTTGTTCTTGATAGATTAGTGTTCCTAAATTTTATTCATTGGGTTCTTCATCTTCTTGATTGGGTTCTTTTTCATTGGGTTTTCTTCTTCTTCATCAGGTAATAATTTTTTTTTTAGGTTTTTTTTTTTTGGGTTTTTGAATATGAAATTGCTGCAATATGAATTTACTCCATAGAATATTGATTAATCTATATGAGTTTATTTTATGTTTGGCTCATCAGTGTGCATCTACTGCATATTAGTAAATCAGCAAAACAAAGTAAAATTAATCAAGGTGAAGTTAATATTGTTAATCAATATAGTTAAACACAGCAAGGTGAAGTTAATCAATATTAGTAAATCACAAAATTCTGAACTCCAAAAACAGCAAAATTAATTTTGCAACGGGGGGACATTAAGTTACACATACCACAAACATATCAAAAACTTGGAAATAGTAAGAAAAAGTTATTCTAAATAGATTACTGCATCAAATATTATTCCATCAGAATGAATTAAAACATAGGAATGACATAATTGGATATGCTTATATGCAGCTGAAGATTAGTATACATCAGGATTAGTATACATCAGGATTAGTATACATCAGCTTTAGTACACGTCAGCTATACATCAGATATATTTCACAGATAGTATACATCAGGATTAGTATACATCAGCTATACATCAGATATATTTCAGATATGAGTGTACATCAGCTTTTGTATTCTCAATTTGTTACTCTGCAGATATATAGATTGTAGTTGTATTCTCAATTTGTAGTTGTAGTATACATCACTCTGCAGATATATAGATTGTTGTTGTAGTATACATCACTCTCTAAAACCTGTATACATCAGATATATTTCACAGATAGTATACATCAGCTATACATCAGATATATTTCACAGATAGTATACATCAGGATTAGTATACATCAGCTATACATCAGATATATTTCAGATATGAGTGTACATCAGCTTTTGTATTCTCAATTAGGCTTTTGGATTAGAAATGTTTATAATCAAATTAAGGAACGAGTATATATGGGTTGTTGAAGTGCATATGATTGGTGCTATTTTCAACTGTTGAGGAATAATTCTTAGAAGAATTAAGTTCTTCCATGTATAACATATTTAAGCTGATGTAATATTTTCAACTGTTGAGGCTGCAATGCTTAACTGATGTAATATATACACACATGCACATTCACTTTTATACATTTACTGTTTTAAAAAATTGTGGATTTTTGATGGATTTGGCCAATGTGAGGACTGAAATAATAGGACTATTTGTGTATGAATTGACAATCACACATAATGAACTTTAAGAGGAAATCATATTAGAAGAAGAATTCTTCATTCCCTTCGTGTGCAAGTTGAAATCCTTTTGTTTTTTTTTTTTAAAGAGAAAAACTAACACTGAGTTCTTACAAAAATTAATTTTTTGGTTGAGGCTTGAATTAGCATCTGAGTATGTCCATTGCATTATTGACCTATATATATATATATATATATATATATATACACACACACTGTTTGCTTTATGAAGAGGAACTTTTAGACTCATTATAGGTAGCAGGTTACTGTTCATATCTGCGTAGATATATATATACATATATAGAACTAGACATATCTTCTAGCCTGCATATGTTTTAATTCAACAAAAGTTCATTTCCTATAACCTGCATATGGTCCAACACTCCTATTCAAATCTGAATGCTTCTATATATGTTTTAGATATATATATATATACTGCATATGTTTTATATTCTCAATTTGTCCTTTTGTATTCTCAATTTGTTACTTTGCAGATATATTGATTGTAGTTGTATTCTCAAATTGTTACTAAAACCTGACATCACACTACTTCCTATCAATGAGGCTGCAATGCTTAACTGATGTAATATATACACACATACACATTCACTTTTATTTACTGTTTTAAAAAATTGTGGATTTTTGATGGATTATGGTTAACTGATGCAATGCTTAGTTGTTTTCTATGTATTATGGTTAATATACAGTTATACATTAGCAACCCCATCTAGAAAAATCCCCCAATGTTTTCTTGTTATGTGTTGTTGGCTAGTAGACAGTCTGGATTTGAACATTGTGAAGAGAACAGTTGCTATTTTTTTTTCGTTTGCTAGCCTTTACTTTTCTTTCATGAAAGGTGGACAATTAAATCATTTAGTAATTTGCTTCAGATGAAAGTTTGTTGAATTTTCTTAGGCCAGATACATTTTACAGCAACCTAATCAGTCAAAATCTTTGGCAAGTCCTTTCTTTGTTTTGTTGTCTTTGTTCTTAAGTAGATTACCTTAACTGTGAAAGCCTTTTGAGTGAGTTTGCTCCTCTTGAAAAGGATGACTTGATCTTGGCTTTAAGTCGACTTCTAGGTTATACTTGTACTGGAATTTAACCTTCCTACTAATGGAAAATCCTTGTCTTGAAAATGCAATATGATCAATAAATGGATTGAATAATGTATGTATCAGGAGTCAGTATGGTTGGATTATCTGTATACAGGTGCATACTGTGATGCCACAGCCCAAATTAACTGCTAACTCAGCTCAGGGCATTGGACACTCTTGCTTCTCTGTTGATCTGTTCTATATAAATATTGAATTTAGTATAATTGTTATTCAGGAAAAAAACATTTTGGTATAATTTAGTATAATTCTTCAAATCTTCAAATCTTTACTGAATGCTTCTATACTTCTATACTGAATGCTTTACTTCAATTCTTCAAATGCTTTACTGTCGGTCCATAGAAGTATCACATGATTATACGCCTGAACTGCTTACATTTATTCAAACTCATCATCGCATCAGAGATAAACGGATGCATTCCCAACTCCAGTAGGATCTTGTAGAACACTTGTGGCAGCGACACGGACAATAAACACTGGTATTTTTGTTTGTTCCCAAAGGTTGCGAATGAAATGAAATTAATTGAATGAATAAAATTATTATTAGATTGAGTTCATAGTATTTTTAAAAAATAATATTGTAACTATTTATGAGTAAATAAAAATTAAAACATTTATGGCTAGCCAAAATGGATAGCATGGTTGGAGTGTGAGCTTTTTTGCTAGCCAAATTATCCATATATTATCTATTTTGGCTATTCTAGCTAGCCAAAATAGCTAGCATGGTTGGAGTTGGTCTAATTGTTTGTGAACATAAATACTGTATTAATATATCAAAAAAAAAACTACTGTATTCAAATTTAGTGGGAAAACAAACTAACCTTGGATGTTTAGCACCAAGGATTTGCTTCTGCCCATACTTTCTCCAACTATGCCCATCTTCCAACGGCCCTTCGGCCCCCGGCCCGGCCCCCGGCCCGGCCCCCAACCGCATCTGACCCGTCCATTTTGGCTGCGTCTTCCTATTAAATTTCATATTGTAACTACTAATTAACTTTTGTTTTCTATATATATATATATAGAGTCCCCTTCGGTTGCACACTACTTTGGTGAGCACTCCGTGAGCACTCACGAAATAGAGCACTTATGACAAATCTGAACCGTTCATATTGTTCTATATACCTTAGATAGCCTAACAATAAAAAATCAAGTAATTTGAAGTTCATTTGCCCATGATTTACATCATTACAAAATTGTATGGCTGAAATTTCTAACAGCATGATGGATGGGCAAATGAACTTCAAATTACTTGATTTTTTATTATTAGGCTATCTAAGGTATATAGAACAATATGAGCGGTTTGGATTTGTCATAGGTGCTCTATTTCATGAGTGCTCACGGAGTGCTCACCAAAAGTAGTGTGCAACCGAAGATTTGTCTATATATATATATATATATATATATATATAGAGAAACCTTCCGTTGCTCACCAATCTGGTGAGCACTCTCGTGAGCACTCGCTCAGAACCGTTCGATTTCAGATCGCATCATTCTGCTCATCTAGCGGTCATTACTCTCTCCGCTTACCCCAGTTTAGAGAAGGACATTTTCGTAATTGACGAATTCACGCTCTCCAGTTCTCCTCACTGTCGATAGGCCCAATCTTCCTCATCTTCCTCACGCTAAGCTTCCCCAAACCCTATCTGTTCACCTTTGCTGCTCTCATATCATAGAAGCAAAAGGTAATCATTTGAATCAAGCATTTACCCAGTATATTCTACGAACATGAATACACCCTCACAACTGGTGAAGAATACAACCTCAAATGAAATTGAATACCTCCATATCCTGCTAGCCACATATACAACATAAAGAGGATAACAAAATCGATGAAACTGGGAAAAAAACATATATCAGCATTAGGACCAGCTGATCTGGCTCGAACTTAGATCTTTCATGTCAAACTCATTCACTATACCAGGATTTGCCCTTATGAGGTTCCACAAAGTCATTAACTTCCACAAGCCCTTATGATCCCTAAGATGATGTCAAGCATGGTGCCAGTGGAGCCAATGATTTCCTTCGAATCCCTACTGGAATTGCAACCACAACTCCGAGCACTGAGAACACCCAAGTACCAAGTGCACTACAATCATCATTAATCAATTTAGTTGTTCAAGGATAAGAATAACAATAATAAAGTTGATCAGGAATAGTAGTACAATGTTTATTTTTGTAATATATATACACTTTCTAATGATAAGTTTCATGCATATGCTACATTTTGTGTAAGGCATCTGTAGCAATACCTTCACCAAAAGAAAAATAGCTGCAAAATACACAAGACACAGGAACGAAAAAGTGAGAATGGAAAATCATAAACATAATTTAACTGAGACACCTTAGTTATTCAGTTAGCTGAGCAACAGCTCAGAACATACACCATGGTTTGAGCAACTAAGAAACTGTTGTGCGCGATACAAATCAAACCAACAAGAATCAATGCGGAATACAAAGAGAGAACCAGCGAGAAAACACAAAAACAAACCAACACAAAAGGACGCACAGATTTAATGTGGTTCGGCAAAATACATGCCTACATCCACGGGGCGGTTGGGGTTTCTTCTTCTTCAAATTATCACCAATGGGCGAAAACAAACCCTTACAAATAATGACGGCTGCAAAACCGAAATAGGGATCTCTAATTTTCGTCTCAGATTACAAAACCCTAACAAGTGTATTTATAGGGAAACTATTGGGCCTTTTCGAATTGGGCCTGATCCAGTTCAAAATACCGTCGTCAGTCGACTGGTCATCTACCCAGTCGACTGGTCTTGTGCAGGACAGTCGACTGGCCAGTCGACTGCTGCTCTGCTGCTGCTTGTATCTTTAGCCTTTGAAAACTCTCTGGACAGTCGCCTGATCCTTCTATCAGTCGACTGATATGCTGTGACTTTCTTTAGCTGCAGATACTCCAAAACACTCTGAACCAGACTCGAGCCATTATCCTACAATCTCCACCTTGGCGAGATCTTCCACCAACCAACAATCTCCACCTTGGCAAGATCTTCCAAGTAGCCCAAGCAATCTCCACAAATACTCCAAATGCTCATCATCAAATGTAACAACAAATCCAAACTCCACCTTAGTATGATATCACATACTAGGCGAACAAATAGCGAAGCACCATTCCAACCGCCCATTCCAAATCATCAAACATGCAAAATATTAGCCAGGTTCATGCAATGCTTGAACTTGGCTGCTCCAACAACTTTGGTCAACATATCAGCAGGATTATCAGCTGTTCCAATCTTCACCAAATGAATATCACCATCCTTTATCAAATCACGCACAAAGTGATAACGGACATCAATATGTTTGGTCCTCGAATGATGAACTTGGTTCTTCGCTAAATGAATAGCACTCTGACTGTCACAGTGTACCTCCACCTTCTCCCGATGAATCCCCAAGCTCTTCAAAAGTCCATGTATCCAAATGGCTTCCTTCATGGCCTCAGCAACCGCCATGTATTCAGCCTCAGTAGTAGACAACGCTACAGTGGACTGCAAATTTGACCTCCAACTTATAGGTGCTCTAGCCATCGTAAACAAATAGCCTGTAGTAGACCGCCTCTTATCTAGATCACCTGCATAGTCTGAATCAACATATCCAACTAATAACCTGCTAATATTGTCATCCCTTTCAAATTTCAAACCCACATCTGTGGTGCCACTTATGTACCTCAAAATCCATTTAGCTGCTTGCCAATGCTCTTTGCCTGGATCATGCATATATCGACTAACCATACTCACCGCCTGAGAGATGTCTGGTCGAGCACAAACCATGGCATACATCAAACTGCCAACTACACTAGTGTAAGGTACATTTGCCATATACTGTCTCTCCTCATCTGTACTTGGAGACTGAGAAGCACTAATTCTGAAATGACTGGCTAAGGGTGTACTTACTGGTTTAGTCTTCTCATCTATACCAAACCGTTTCAGCACCTTCAAAAGATATTGCTTCTGAGTCAAACTCACTATGCCCTTTGCCCTGTCTCTAGCTATCTCCATCCCAAGTATCTTCTTGGCTTCACCAAGATCCTTCATCTCGAATTCAGAACTCAACTGATTCTTCAAATTTTGAATCTCCTTAGCATTCTTAGAGGCAATCAACATGTCATCCACATATAATAACAGATATATGAAAGAGCCATCCTGCAACTTCCTGAAGTAAACACAATGATCAAACTCACTTCTGGAATATCTCTGCACCTTCATAAACTGATCAAACCTTAAATACCACTGCCTTGGAGATTGCTTCAACCCATAGAGAGACTTCTTCAACCTGCAAACACAATTTTCCTTCCCAGCTGTTTTGAACCCATCTGGCTGCAACATATAAATTTCTTCATCTAGATCCCCATGTAAGAACGCAGTCTTCACATCCATCTGTGTCAACTCAAGGTCAAACTGTGCTACCAATGCCAACAAAATCCGAATAGAAGGATGCTTCACAACCGGAGAGAACACTTCATTGTAGTCAATTCCTTCCTTTTGAGCATACCCCTTTGCTACTAGTCTAGCCTTGAACCGAACACTGCCTTTTGGACCTTCTTTCTTCGTATACACCCACTTGCAACCGATTGCTTTCTTCCCCTTTGGTAGTTGCACTAGATCCCAAGTCTTATTCTTATGAAGAGAGTTCATCTCTTCACCCATAGCAACTTTCCAATCTGCATTTTCTGAACTTCTAGTGGCTTCTTTGAAGTTGGAGGGAACTTCATCATCCACAATGGGAAGAGCAAATGCAACTGTATCTGTAAAACGAGACGGTCGTTTGATATCTCTTCTTTGCCTTCTTACTGCAATTGATTCTTCCTGCTGGATAGGAACTTCTTCATCATTCTCAGTATTAACCACATCATCATCATCTTGGACAGGAACAGGATTTTCAACTGACAACTTTTCTAACTCCACCTGTTGAAAAACTCTCCTACCAGTCGACTGGTTATTGCCACCAGTCGACTGTCCCGAGCTCCCACAATTCTGCTGTTTTGGACCATCAGTCGACTGCTCCTGTTCATCAGTCGACTGTCCCGAACTTCTTCTACTCACCTGTTGAGGAACTGTCCCACTCTTCTGCTGCTCACCAGTCGACTGACATATACCACCAGTCGACTGTCCCGAGCTAATCATGCTGGTCTCATCAAAAGTCACATCTCTGCTGATTACTAACTTCTTCTGTTCTGGACACCACAACCTGTAACCTTTGACACCAGTACTAAAACCAACAAATATAGCCTTCTTGGCTCTTGCATCAAGTTTAGTTTCAGTTACATGAAAATAAGCAGGACAACCAAATATATGCAAAAAACTATAATCAGATGCAGGTTTACCACTCCATACCTCAATAGGCGTTTTGCCTTCAAGTGCTGCTGATGGTAAACGGTTGACGATGTGGCTTGCATATATAACAGCTTCTGCCCAAAATGTCTTCTTCAACCCAGACTGTGCTAACATACATCTTACCTTCTCAAGTAAGGTTCTGTTCATCCTTTCTGCAACCCCATTTTGCTGTGGAGTCTTCCTAACTGTGAAGTGCCTCTGGATCCCTTCATCTTCACACAACTTCAGAAACGGATCATTCTTATATTCCCCTCCATTATCTGACCTCAGAACCTTAATCTTCCTACCAGTCTGATTTTCAACTTTCTTCTTCCAACTTGTGAACAATGTCAAAACTTCATCTTTGTGCTTCATGGTATATACCCAAACTCGTCTGGAGTAATCATCAACAAAAGTAACAAACCAGTGTCTACCACTCATAGAAGGTGTCTGAGTAGGGCCCCAAACATCTGTGTGCACATAATCGAGGATGCCCTTTGTCTGATGTACAGCTGTACCAAATTTCACCCTAGTTTGCTTACCCAAAACACAATGTTCACAAAATTCCAACTTGCACCCTTTAGCATCTTTAAGCAACCCTTGCTTCACAAGCCCCTGCAAGGCCTTTTCTCCTGCATGCCCGAGTCGCATATGCCACAACCTAGTAGAGTCGGGAACAACCTGTTTAGGCTTCTCAGTTACACTGGCAGCCTGACCCAAATATGTTTTTCCCTGCAAGAAAAACAAGTTCCTTTTCCTTTGCCCTTTCATCACCACAAGTGATCCACTAGTCACTTTCAGAACGCCACCTTCACTAGCAAATTTCAAACCACTGGCCTCCAGAGCACCTAGTGAAATCAGATTCTTTTTCAAATCTGGAACATACCACACATCTGAAAGCTCCCTAATAAGACCATCGTGCATTAGCAATTCAATCTTCCCGATTCCTACCTTCTTACAAGGTGCATCATTTCCCATCAAAACTACACCACCATCCATATACTCCAAAGAAGTAAACCACTTCTTTTTCCAAGACATATGATAGGAGGCTGCTGTATCAAGAAACCATACTTCTTGATAAAGTGAGGGACTAGAAGCAAGTGCAAAAGAAAAATCCTCGCCACTTTCTAAATTATCAATAGTCACATTTGCAGTCGAATTTCCCTTATTTCGTAGCTTTGGACAATCCTTTTTCCAATGCCCCCTTTCATGACAGAAAGCACATTCATCTTTGGCCGGTATTTTCCTGTCCTTTGAAACTCCTCTCGATTTAGAACGAGATTTGTTTCCCTTTTTCCCAGATTTGGACTCAGATCTAGTCTCAGTCCTGCCCCTTACAATCAACGCTTCAGAAGTTTCTCTATCAACCATCTTATCCCTTCTCCTAGTTTCATTATTCAACAAAGCATTTGCAACATCTTCATATTTCACAGTATCTTTTCCATATAATAAAGTAGTTGCTAAATGATCATAACTTTCAGGTAATGAATTCAACAGAATTAGGGCTTTATCTTCATCCTTAATTTGCTCATCCAAATTTAACAAATCAGCCAATAATTTATTAAATGATTCCACATGAGCATTCATAGACATACCTTCCGTATAGGTGAAGCGAAAAAGTCTCTTCTTCAAATACAGCCGATTCTCCAAACTTTTCCTCATGTATTTGTCTTCGAGCTTCTTCCACAACACCGCAGCAACGGTATCCCTCATCAAATCGTACTTCTGAGCCTTCTCAATAAAGAGCCGAATAGTCCCACACGCAACTTGATTCAACTTCTTCCAATCTGCTTCGGACATATCCTTAGGTTTTTCAACTTCCAAAGCAACATCTTGTTCTTGTTGAACAAGAACATCCAAAACCTCACATTGCCACATCCCGAAATTGTTTGTCCCATCAAATTTTTCAACTTCAAATTTTGCGTTGTGAATCGTTGTTCTTGACGAACTTGATCCCACAACATCCTTGGTTGCATCTGCATCACCCGCCATCTCTCTCTAGATCGAACCAACAGCTCTGATACCACTTGTTGTGCGCGATACAAATCAAACCAACAAGAATCAATGCGGAATACAAAGAGAGAACCAGCGAGAAAACACAAAAACAAACCAACACAAAAGGACGCACAGATTTAATGTGGTTCGGCAAAATACATGCCTACATCCACGGGGCGGTTGGGGTTTCTTCTTCTTCAAATTATCACCAATGGGCGAAAACAAACCCTTACAAATAATGACGGCTGCAAAACCGAAATAGGGATCTCTAATTTTCATCTCAGATTACAAAACCCTAACAAGTGTATTTATAGGGAAACTATTGGGCCTTTTCGAATTGGGCCTGATCCAGTTCAAAATACCGTCGTCAGTCGACTGGTCATCTACCCAGTCGACTGGTCTTGTGCAGGACAGTCGACTGGCCAGTCGACTGCTGCTCTGCTGCTGCTTGTATCTTTAGCCTTTGAAAACTCTCTGGACAGTCGCCTGATCCTTCTATCAGTCGACTGATATGCTGTGACTTTCTTTAGCTGCAGATACTCCAAAACACTCTGAACCAGACTCGAGCCATTATCCTACAATCTCCACCTTGGCGAGATCTTCCACCAACCAACAGAAACAAGTTGAAAGCCTAATAGGTTGACAAGCTTAAAGCTTCCAACACAAATTTCTCAAAATTGGTCCTCATGCCATGAATTACTCAAATTGGTCCTCATACAATCAATTACCTGTCGAGCTACATCTTGCGACTTTAGGTACATGATTTAGATAGCCTAACAATTCGAACACTTCATATACCAATACAATAAATATATTGCAACCCAACATACCACAACTGTTCATATAGTTGGACTCAACTACAACGTCTGAAACAAATTGTTAGTATTTATAACTGATGCTTATTCATGGCAATCTATATCGACATCAGATGCATGGCATATAGAGTGATCACACAAACATGAATATAAACCCTAGCATGATACTACAAGTAAGGTGGACCTCACATTGGGTTTTGGCAGTAGCGGAAGCGGGAGCAATGATCTCCTTGATAGTCTGATAAATCCTCCAAGAGACTGCTCGTACGGCGACTAATAAATATGTCAAATAATGTATTACAAACAAGTTTCACAGAATGTAAACTAGGATGATTTCAAGCAAGTTCTAGTTTGGTATCCTACGAATTCAAATATCACAACATTTTGAAATTGTTCCACGAGCACAAACTCCTCATATCAATGGCCCAGTTGCGGCTCTAGCTATTGCAGGCCAAATGGGTTAAAATGGAAATTACGATAATTACAAACAAGTTAAATTAAGGTTTATAAAAATTTAACTATCGCAACATTTCGAGCTTGTTCCACAAGCACAAACTCCTAATTGAATGGCCCAAGTAGCTCTCTAGCAGCTACTGCAGTTGAAATGCAAATCCTGCAATTGATAGTTTCCAACAAAGAGTGAATTTGCAAATAGCAATACCATCTGCTTCAGTTGAGAACAGTATATCATCCTGAAACCATGAAAAAATTTGGTCAGAGCTTCGCAGACATTTGGATGGCTACCTTCCTTGTTTCATCCTCCTCAATTCAAGAGCTACAGCCTTTTGTCGGTCCCTATCTATCAATCTCATGCTGTCCACATCTTCAGCTACTCCAACTTTCACAAGCACAATTACCTTTAGCAGTCTGATGTGATGTCGGAGCTAGGAGGTCTCGTTGATGTCGTAGGTGATATCTGCAGGAAGAGGTGAAGAGGATTTGGGGATTTGGAGTAAGGAAGAGGGGCGTCGACTGAAGAGGAGAATCGAACTTCGAGGAGATTTGGGGTTCTCGAACGGTTTTGAGGACGGGGAAGAGTACGATGAGATGGGTTCTCGAACGGCTTTGAGGAGGGGGAAGAGGAGAAATCGATGGGTTCTCGAAAGGTTTTGAGGACGGGGAAGAGGAGAAGGAGATGGGAGCGCGAACGATTTTGAGGACGGGGAAAAGGAGAATCGAACTTCACTTTGGTTGGGTTGAGTACTTGAGCGTGAGGAAGATGAGGAAGATAGGGTTTGGGGAAGCTTAGCGTGAGGAAGATGAGGAAGATTGGGCCTATCGACAGTGAGGAGAACTGGAGAGCGTGAATTCGTCAATTACGAAAATGTCCTTCTCTAAACTGGGGTAAGCGGAGAGAGTAATGACCGCTAGATGAGCAGAATGATGCGATCTGAAATCGAACGGTTCTGAGCGAGTGCTCACGAGAGTGCTCACCAGATTGGTGAGCAACGGAAGGTTTCTCTCTATATATATATAGAGTCCCCTTCGGTTGCACACTACTTTTGGTGAGCACTCCGTGAGCACTCACGAAGTAGAGCACCTATGAAAAATCCGAACCATTCATGTTGTTCTATATGCCTAAGATAGCCTAAAAATAAAAAATCAAGTAATTTGAAGTTCATTTGCCCATCCATCATGCTGTTAGAATTTTCAGCCATACAATTTTGTGATGATGTAAATCATGGGCAAATGAACTTCAAATTACTTGATTTTTTACTTTTAGGCTATCTTATGCATATAGAACAATATGAGCGGTTCGGATTTTTCATAGGTGCTCTATTTCGTGAGTGCTCACGGAGTGCTCACCAAAGTAGTGTGCAACCGAAGATTTCTCTCTCTCTCTCTCTCTCTCTCTCTCTCTATATATATATATATATATATATATATATATATATATATATATATATATATATATATATATATATATATATATGAATTACATTATTGGAGAAGAAGATAGGAAATTGAGAAAAGATTGGGGAGATGAGAGATTTGAGGAATCTATTTCCTATAGATTAGGAAATAGAATATACAATTATTATATTTTAACACTCCCCCTCAAGTTTTGTTTCAAAAAAAACTCCCCCTCAAGTTGGTGCATAGATATTGAACATGTCCAACTTGTCAACAAATTTCAAGAAGAGCTGATTCGAAACTGCCTTGGTTAGAATATCGGCGAGCTGATCTTCTGACTTTATTTTCGATATCTCAATGACTTTCTCATCTATTTTTTTTTGATGAAGAATCTGTCTACCTCTACATGTTTCGTCCTATCAAGCTGAACCGGGTTAGCAGCAATATCACACGCTGCTTGACTATCACAATACACTTTCATAGGTTCATTCGGACCATAGCCTAAGTCCTGCAACAAGAGTTTCAGCCATAAAGATTCCGCTATACTTAAAGCTACTCTGCGATATTCAGTCTCTGAACTAGAGCACGCAACAACATTTTGCTTCTTGCTCCATGTAACTAAATTTCCTCCAACAAAGGTGAAACATCCTGAAGTGAAGCACCTATCAATTACAGTTCCTGCCCAATCAGCATCGGTATATGCCTCAACCTTCAAGTGGCCATGTTTCGCAAATAAGACCCATTTTCCTGGAGCATACTTAATATATCTCATAATTCTCATCACCGTATCCATATGTTGTTCCCGAGGCGCATGCATAAACTGACTTACCACACTTAAAGCATATGACAAATCTGGTCGTGTATGTGCAAGATACATCAGCCGTCCAACCAATTTCTGATATCTTTTCTTATCACAAGGTACATGATCACCTTCGTTGCATAGTTTCAATCATTCTTCTAACGGTGTACTAATCGGCTGACAAGCAGACATTCCAGTTTCCTTTAATAAATCAAGAGCATACTTTCTTTGAGACAAAAATATCCCCTTTCTTGAGCGAGAAACTTCAATACCAAGGAAGTATCTCAAAGAGCCAAGATCTTTCATTTCGAACTCTTGTGACAAGTAGTTCTTTAATGCCTTCTCTCCTCAAGATCATCTCCAGTTACTATCATATCATCCACATAAATAATGAGAGTAGTAATTTTACATTCTTTCCTTTTTAGAAATAAAGTATGATCTGAATTACTTTGATAGTATCCGAATATCCACATTGATTTTGTAACTCTCTCAAACCAAGCTCTTGGCCACTGCTTAAGTCCATACAATGCTTTCTTCAAACGACATGCTTTATTGCTGTGTTGGACTGGTCTGTTCGATCCTAGTGGAAGATCCATATAAACCTTTTCTGTCAATTCCCCCTGCAAAAATGCATTCTTCACATTAAATTGCTCCAACGGTCAATCAAGATTTGCAGCAAGTGATAGTATGACTCGAACAGTGTTGAATTTTGCCATAGGTATGAATGTATCTTCATAATCAATTCCATACGTTTGAGTGTATCCTTTGGCAACCAGCCTTGCTTTATATCGCTCTATTAAACCATCCGACTTATACTTCACCGTATAAATCATCTGCATCCTACTGGCTTCTTCCTTGCTGGCAGCTCGACTATCTCCCAAGTCTCATTTTTTTTCAAGGACTTCATCTCCTCATCCATAGCTGCTTTCCACCTTGGATCAGTAAGGGCTTCAAGCACACTGTTAGGAATAGATACCGTAGATAATTGATTTACAAATGACTTATTTGATTCTGACAAGCGGTGAGTGGATACATAATTACTCATGGGATATTTTACGTTATAAGTGGGATCAGGTTCATAAGTGGGTTTTGGAATACCTCTATTAGTACGGTGCGGGAGTTCTCTTCTAGGAGTTTCGGACAATGATAACGATTGGTTTTGGGGTTCTGACGGTTCACTCTCACTGAAATTCGGTACTGGTTGCAATTTTTCAAGAGGGTCTTATTCCCTTGGTTGCACTTCTTCATGAGGGTCTTCCTCCCTTGGTTGCACTTCTTCATGAGGGTCTTCCTCCCTTGCTAGGTCTTCATTCAAGTGTTCGCCATTATTTATATCCAGTTGTTCGTTCTGACTGATAATTACTTCACCACACCCAAGAGTCTGAACTTCACTTCGGTACTCCCCTTGAAGTTTAGTCGTAGAAGACGAAAAATACATCTCATCTTCATGGAACACAACATCCATAGTCACAAACATCCTTTAAGTTGGTGGGTGATAGCACCGATACCTTTTCTTATTCTGTGCATATCCTACGAAAACACAACAGACAGCTCGAGGAGTTAATTTGTAGCGTTCATGTTAAGGAAGATGAACAAATGCAACACACCCAAACACATGAGGTGGCAAGTTGACGACTTTTGGTGCATTCACTGCTTCAGTTAATGCTTAAAATGATGTGAGGAAGTTTAGGATACTAGAGGGAACTTGGATACTAGAGGGAACTTGGTTGATTAAGTATGCAGCAGAAGCAAGGGCTTCCCCCACGTAAATGAGTGGCATATTTCCATGGATAAGAGAAGCACAGACCACTTTGAGCAAATTTCTATTTTTTCTTTCTGTAATCCCATTCTGTTGAGGTGTATATGAGCATGTAGTCTGGTGAACAATATCGTGTTCCACCAAATATTGTTGCAGATTCGAACTCAGGTACTCTCCGCCATTATCACTCCTAAGAACTTGAATATGTGATTTATACTGAATCATAATATGCTTGTGAAAATTTTGAAATAAGCCACTAACTTCACTTTTCAACTTCATCAAACAAATTCAGGTCATACGAGTACAGTCATCAATAAATGTCACAAACCATGTGGCTCCTCCAAATATAGTGGTTTTGGATGGACCTCAAACATCAGAATGAATAATCATAAATGGAAGAGAGCTTCTACTTGGACTTGGAGGAAAAAGAGACACAGTGACCTTTTGCGAGTTCGCACACATCACACCGAAAGATAGAAATATCCAACTTCAAAAATAAACTTGGAAATAATTTTTTGAAATAACAAAAAAAAAACATGCCATAGACGTCAATGCCATAGCCAAATATCTGATTTCTTCTTCTCATCTTTGGATCCTTCCACACTTAGAGTTTGAGTCAACTTGCTTGAACTTTCAAATTCTAGATCCAGGTAATAGAGCTTCCCGTGTCTAACCCCAGAACCAATTGTCTTGCGAGTACGGATATCCTTAAACACACAATGTGAAGGCCAAAAGACTACAATACAATGGAAGGCAACAGTTATTTGAGCAACAAATAATAGGTTAAATTCAAGGATGACACAACTAAAGCAGTATCTAAGGTTAGATTGTTTGTGAGAGGTATGGTACCCTCGCCAGTATTAGTGGCAGGATCACCATTGGCAGTGGACACAGTTGATTTGGTGGATGGTTGAAAATTTTGAACTTGTCTAGAATAAAAAGTCATATGGTCGGTAGCACCCGAATCAATTATCCATGCATTATTCATAACAGAGGCATAAATATTAAAAACCTTACATCATTACATGCAGCAGCAAGATTAGTAACTCCAACTGCGACAATGGGTTGATTGCAAGTCTTCTCCCGAATATCCCTGCTATGATCCCAGATCTTCGGATAGCCGATAATCTCATAACAATGGGTTTTGGTATGACCGATTTTGCCACAAGTACACTTCGTTGACTCCATGGTGAAAGTCTTTCCACTATGCTTAACACTTCGAAAGGTGAAAAACAGCAAATAGCAACTCAAAAAGCACTAGTAACAACCACATAGCAAGCAGCAACCTCCGATCCAAACACCAAACAGTGGGCAGGCACAACTGCAAACAGCAGATAACAATAGCACAACCAATAGAATAGCTCCTTTTAAATCCGATTTGGTTCAATCTAAAAGCCCGAACACCAAAGAGCAAAAAAAATCCACCAATGGAAAAATCAGATCTGAACGGATCCAGGGATCGTGCGTGCGATGGTCGGCAACGACGGTGGGCGAGTGCTTCGATGGCGGTAGCTGGAATGGCGCTACAGCGGATCAGAGCGACGGCGATGGCAGCGGAGTATGGGTTTCGGGAGAGTTGGGCAACGACAGGCGGCAGCGACTTTGAGTTGTAGCAACGATGAAGCAGTGACGATCTGGGTTGGGGCTTCAATCACAACAATGTCAGTCGAGGGGCTCGAGGGGCTTCCGGTGGGTTGACGGAGGAAATGAAGACCGACGACGACGATGAGATGAAGAACGACGACGATGATGGGTAGGACGATGATGGGTTGGGCTTCAGCTTCAGATTTGGAGGTAGATCCGAATTCGGGGAAGATGTCGATGACAGCTTTAGTTGTCGGGGAAAGACGTCGACAGCTTCGGAAATTGGTGGGGCCTCGGGGGTTCGGTTTTCGGGGAAGATGAATGAAGAACACCTCTTCTTCAGGTAGCCTAGGATATGTTAGGCTCTGATACCATGCAGAAATATTGGAATTAGAATTGGGGAAAAAAATCTTTCTTATTCGTTTATTTCTCTACTGTATACATCTATATATATGAATTTTATTCTTGGAGAAGAAGATAGGAGATTGAGAGAAGATTGGAGAGATGAGAGTTTTGGGAAATCTATTTCCTATAGATTAGGAAACAGAATATACAATTACTATATTTCAACAAAGAGTTATCACATGTTTCATTGCATTGCTAGATATGTTGAACTATTTTCATCTCCATAGGTAGACACTAGAGAATTTTGCTGAGACTAATCTTTTTTAGGAAAATATCGAATAAATGTGGTCTCCTATCTTTAAATAAATTCCTAATATCATTTCTATCTTTAAATAAATACCCAAGTATCATTGTGCTTGTTTGTGCGTGCATATTCATCAAATAAACAATGAAATATTGTCGATGTGAAAATGGAGGCAACTTTGGATAAACGAGCATTAGGTACTGGTTCTTTTGGGAACAATCATATGCCCACATGGGCATCGGATTTATCATATGAAACGGCAAGGGGGGTTCATTAATCTCCTAGGGACCACTACCCCCCATTATGATCCCCTCGAGAAATGAGGGAATCATGGAGGAGGCACAATTTTTGCGAATAGCTAAAGCTCCTCTGCCGTTTCACATGAAATTCTATGCCTAAATGGGCATATAATTTTCGTTTCCATTCTTGTGTCCGTATGTCTTAATTGATTGATTCATTTTGTTAATACAATCATGGAGTTGGGATGTGGCATGTGTTGTATGGATGGTTGGCCAGAACAGACCTAAATTTACAGGTGGAGCATACATATCATGATCTATTTTTAAGCACATGGGTATTACTAAATGAAGACATTTCAAATTCCTTGCCACATACCTGCACGGCAATTACGACAACCAAACATAGGTGCAGCGTGTAGGAACCACATAATTAAAGATGCCCCATTTCATAATTTGCAGTAAACATTTATGAAGCTAGTAGATCGTAAAGGAGCTGCTCTACTATATGACCATTCAGTTGACAATTTACACTACGGTCATTTGTAGTATAAAAGTTTTCTTACCTTTTATTTTGTGATGTTTACGACATGTATCTACTGGTGGATTTTGATTCCTGTTATTTAGTAAAATCCTTCCCATACTTGTTTGTGGTGTTTGATTCCTGTTAATTCATAGAATACTTTTCATGTTTGCTTAATTGAAGGTATGGTTACAAAGACGTGCGCAAGGAACACCACCAAACATTTGAACAGCTTCTAATTGAGAGCCTTGAGAAGTTCATTCGTCGAGAAGCTCAAGAGCATTCATTGGAGAGCGACGATGATAGTGACACTCAATTGGAAGAGGACAACCCATCTACACAAATACTAATAGCTCCCAATGGCAGTGTTTACTCTCTCGGTGTTCCTCTTCTCTCCAAATTTAGCTGCATTGGAAAATCGGTTTCTGAGCCCAGTACTTCATTTGATGTATCCCGAGATGACGAAATGTTAGAAGCAGGCAGAGCATTGAAAGAGAACTCTCATTCATTCACAAGGCAAAAGAGTCGGGTGTACTTTACCTACTTGGTCATGGTGATATTAGGGCTAGAAAGGAGTCATGGTTTTTCAAGAAGCTGGTTATAAATTACTTCAATGCATTCCTAAGAAAAAAATTGTAGAAAAGGGATTGCAACACTCAGCGTTCCTCATACGAATCTAATGCAAGTGCGAATGACATATATGGTTTAAGAATGGGTTATTTAGAGAATCATACTAACAGGTGGTCAGACCCCATATAGACCATGGTCGGCTGTGATCTGTACTTGTTTATAAGAATTCTGAGATTTGACAAGAAATGGGAATCCCCAGTGAAATAGGAAGGAGTAGATATGCATAGTTGTAATTTGAAACATCGAGAAAGGAAAGGAATACCAGTACTGTACAAAAATTTTCCTCTTAGCGGAGTACTTGTTTGTAATTTCTGTTACTCATTTTTGCTGTAACTTCATCACTGGTTTAAGGAAAGATCAATCGTTGTGTTTGTTGTATTCACACAGTAAATTTATTTGCGATATGCGTAAAGGCTGAAAGGGAGATGCTTTCTTATATATTCCGTTGCAGCTCCCTTGAAAAACTGTTGGGAATTTCTAATTGCTTTTCATATGTCAAACTAAAAGTTGTCTGCAGACCATAGGCCTCAGTCATCAAGCATTTTTTTTCTGCTGATTGAAAACTGTTCCAAGACATGTCAATTGGAGTATTCTTTAATCTTAGCGTTTGTTATGATTATTGAGTAGCATCGTTATGATTATTGAGTAGCATGGACGCTTCTATTTAAAGACGACGCTTCATAAATTTTAGTGTTGCATATCAAATTTTGTTGGTGTTTTTATGTGTCCCTATCTGTACTTAAAAGGTGCAGCCTCAGAAAAAAGATAAGGCGAGTTGAATCTTACAAATTTTGTTTATATTCTAAGCTAATAATGTGTGGTGTTACGCTGTTACTGTCTCCTACTAATCATTGTTGAAGATTTTGTTCAAGTAAAAGTTTTATGGCTAAGTCTACTTTGTATTTCACTTTGGGGTGTTTGGTTGCACGTAGTTGGACTGTAGGAAGTGAAATCAGAGGGAGAATGAACACTGTTCACGGCAGTTTGGTTGGCTGAATTTGTTGGAATTTAGATTTGTACCGTAGCCATAGTATCGCATATATATATATATATGTATATATATATATATATATATGTATATATATATATATATATATGTATATATATATATATATATATGTATATATATATTATTTTTTCTTTTCTTTTAGCGTGATTTCACTTCCTCCTATTTTACCCCAAAAACACTCGGGTAACACGGTTGACGCATATTTTGTAAACGTTTATTCCGCACTCTCTCTATCTCTCCACTTCCCAAATGGCTTTCGTCATTTGTGTATTCAACAAAATTGTATTTAAACAACTCACTCTATCTCCATCCCTCCATGGGCAATGTGGGACTCAATCTCTCTCTGTGGGCGATGTACATACTTTCCCAGCCGCTCACTCTCTCATTGCTGTTAATTAAGATTATTAAGATTAGGGTAAGTTTTAATTAAGATGGGATTAGATTATATTAGATTAAGATTTAATTAGGTTTAATTTCTAATTAATTTTTTTTAGATTAAATTAGTATCAGATTAAGATTAGATTAAACTAGATTAAATTACATTAGATTAGATTAAATTTAGATTAGATTAGATTAGAATAGATTAAGATTAAATTTAGATTAGATTAGTGTCAATTAGTTTTTAGCTTCGGTTTATTTTTATTTTTATTTTTATTTTTACATTAGTTTTTTTTTTGGGTTTCGGTTTTTTGGGGTTTAATATAACTAGTATAATGTACGTGTGATGCACGACTAAAAAAAGTAAAGTCATCAAATTAAATAAATATATATCGAATAAGAAAAAAAAATAGTTTATATTTGAATGTTTTGATTTGGGCTACAACGTGCATTTATATTTGTTGGATGTAGTTTGTACGTGTATTATACGTGTTTATATAGTTACAAAGTTAGGGTTTGTTTGTTACAAACCCCAACTCTCCCATTAAAATATTTAATTTAATTAAGATCAATTTAATTTAATTATTTTAAACATAATTAATTGAAATTAATTTCAAATAAAACCAAAAGTTAAAAAGAAATTTAAATTATTTTCGTTACAGTATTCTTACAAGTCAAACAAACTTAATCTTTTATAGAAAACTATTCCAGCTACATTCAACCAAACCAACTTTTCAGAACTCATTTCCATAGATTTTATTTTCTCTACAGTAATCTTACAACTTTGAAAAAGTTTTACAACCAACCAAACACCCCCGTCGTGTACCAAGCAAGGATCAAGTGATACGTCAAATTGAACAGGTAGACACAAAGATGTTGAATCACATTGTGTTCATCATACCTTTCGTGTGATCACTGTACAACCGCTTACATTTTAGAGGGTGTAGACTGAAGTGGTCGACCGTGCTTTGGAAAGCCAAAGCTCCCCTAAAAGTGAATTTTTCCTTTGGCTAGTGCTTAATAATGTTCTTTTGACTAGGAAATATATGGCTAAACTACTTCCTAACACGAACACGTCATGTGGTTTCTGTAACTTACATGTAGAATCCAGAGAGCACCTTTTCCTCGATTGTCATAGGAGCAAATCTGTCCTTGTAGAGGTTTTAAGGGCATTTGGCACGAACGCGTATATGAGGATCTATGGATTGGTCCTAAGTTCTTACGAAGAGAAAGGAAATGAGGGAACCCTGATACATCGCTATATCCGCCACGACATGGGTCATTTGGCTTGATAGAAATAACTTTTATTTTCATAGGACTAGTATATAATAGTGTTTCTGGCATTTTAACTCATATTATGCATCTAATTTTCTTTTGGGTAACAGCAGCGGCAGCAGGACCGAAAGGAAGGATTGCCCGAGCCTTCCAGGTATAGGAGTATGATGATGAGTATATTGAGATTGAGCCGACTCTGGAGTGAGTTTCACCCATCCACTGACTGAAGATCTCACCCTCCAGGAGGGGCCTCTTAATTATAGATATATCGCTTTACTTTATGTTACTTTATTTTGTTCCCACACTCTTATGTTAGTTGGAGGTACTATGTTTTATTTTCTTTCTTTATTTCTGCCTATTTATGTACTTTTTCCAATTATCTGGGTTGTTTTGTTAACACCTTATTAATGAAACATGGTGACCGTATTCCACATTTTCGTTGGGAAAAAAAAGAAAAAAAAAACTCAGCTCTCGTTAGAATATGTGGTGGCGGCTTCTGGTGGTGTCTTTGCTAATCAGAATTCAGAAATTTATAATGCATACGGATATAAACAAATGATGTAATACAATCAACACATATTATAATCCATAATGCGGAAGAATTAAAGATAAAATACAATTACATTGTTTAGTTAACACTATCATCGAGATCATAGAGCGATGACCAGATTTACAGATAAAAATTACAATCACACTGTTCAATTGAAGCTAACATACGATTGATTGACGTAACACAAACAAATTCAGCTAATTGAACTAAACATCTATGGAAATCATAAAACAGTTTATGCTTGGCTCTTGGCTCTTGCTCTTGACCAATCAGTATCCTCTTTAGTCCACACGCCTTCATTGTTACACGGAAAGGATGTTATCTTGTCACATTTGTGAACCTCCAAGCACGAAAGATTTAGAAATGCAGCATGCAGTTGTTCCCAGCCAATTTGTAAACTGTTTAAGTACCTCAAACGTAGAACTAACACATTCGAACCGGTCCCATTGCTCAAATTAATCATGTAACCTCCCCTAATGTACAATTGCTTCAATTTCTTATAAAGTGCAGGGTCAGGATAAAAATCGTCATTTGGAAAGCATCGTAGGCCCAGTTTCTCAAGATTAGGAGGAGGGGATGAGAGCATAATCTTGGCTGTTGATTTATGTTGATTTGCAAACTCTGATGAAGAGAGTAACGACCACCTGATTGTTAAGGACGTGAGGGCTTCAAACTTTCGCAATGTTGAAGCCTCATGATCTACTATAACTGACCTGGCTTTCATACTAATGCTAAGCTTTCGCAGTTTCTTCAGCAGTGCTAGCTCAGTGAGGCTACAGACTTCCCTTGTCGAATTGCTTGCAGAATCACCAATCACAAACCCTTTTAAGACTTGCAGCTGAGAGAGATTCCCAAGACCCTTAGGCATGTACTCAATTTGGTAACACTCGGACACATCCAAGAACATCAGGTTTTGGAGTGAAGTGATTTTAGGATTCAATTTCACCAAATCGTGACATGCTCGAAGATCCAGAATAACAAGATCTCTGAGCTGGCCAATGGAATCAGGGATCGCATTAATTTCAGAGATGCCTTGGAGGCTCAGGACCCTGAGTTTAGTGCAGTGTCGTAGTAACCCATGTAGTAAATCAGTACTGTTCTCTACTTCTATATGGTACTCGGTTAAACCCTTCTGCCATCGTCCAAGTCGAATCACAAGCAAGTCTGTAGCGCGTGCACACCACTCTTTATCGATTGTCACGTACTGCATATCAATGTTGATCAATGACTTAGGCAGCCAATTAGAGTGTACTTCTTTACTGGTCTTCTGGTGTAAGAACACATGATAAAATTCGGGGTCATCAGGGTTGTCAACACAATGTACTCGTGGGTCCATCTTGACCCCAACTACTTGCAAACTCCATTTACTATAGATTGGCACGAACAAGCCTGTAGAGATGAACCGATCGAATAAACCTTCTGCCTGCTCAACCGACCCAAAAGGAGCAATACTGAACTCGATAAACAGCCTTTTGCTTATAACCTCACTTTCCTTGAAAATAGGTAACAACATGCTGGCTATATCTTCGTCTCGCCTATTCAGTTCGTAGGGTACCTTAATTATCTGATAAGGTAAAGCAGCTGCCTGACCTTCCTCCAAGTCGGGTTCAACAACAGCAGTACTAACAGTCGATGGTAGTGGTTGCAGAGAGGAAGATGATGATGATGATGATGATATAATAGTTTCAGAACGCCAGAGATGAACATCCTTCTCAAGGCTCGCCTTTATTCTCTTAACCTCGTCGTGAATGCCCATAAGCTTTGTCTTGCGTAGTGCTACATACTCTTTGACAGGTGACTTGTCAATAATCTTCTGTTGATCCAACTGCTTGAAGATGGATCTAATATCTTGCACGTCTCGGTTGATCTCGTCAAGAAGGAGTGCAGGATCCATCTGGACAAGGTGGTGCTGTTGTTCCTGGGAAGCGATCAGTGATGATCCAGTTTCAAAACGAACATCCTTCTCTATGCTCCCCTTCATCCTCATTATCTCGTCTCCAATTTTCTGAAGCTTAGGTTGGAGCTCCAAGATTAGTGCTGGTGGTGGTTGAGGAGACTCACTGAGCTCCAAGAGTTCGTCGACGGGCAAAGCAACGGCCTTCTCGAAATTTTCAACAAACTGCTTCTCCTTCTCATCCACCTGCTGGAAGATGGATTTCATTTCTTGGATACTTTGTTTGGCCTTGTTGAAGGCCTCCTGGAGTTGATTCATCTCTGCAGCATTGGATGTCGACGGTGATGATGATGATGATGATGATGTCGACGGTGGTCTGTGGAGGATGTGGCGCTCGGCAGCTGCCAGCTGCCTCTGCACAACGGTCAGAACTTCATCTGCAATGCTTCCCTGTTTCGCCATCAATTAATTTAGTTGCAAAAAATGGAGAGAATTGAAGGAGAGAGATTAGATCGGTGAGGAGGAGAGAATATTAGTTGGGAAGAGGTTGATTAATAATATATATATATAAAAAGGGCGGGGAGGGGAGGGAATAGTAGTCGGGTTTCAAATTTGAAAGAAACGAAAAGAATGATGCATTTCTTTGCTTTGCTTGTTTGCATTTCTTGTGTTCTTGTGGCTTTCTTTACACACACAATGACTCCAGTCCAGCAATACATTGAGGCAAAGTGCATCTATCTAAAATTTGTATGTACTCCATCATGGCATCATTAAAATTGTTCGTTGCTCAAACTGAAAGCAAAGCATCTACAATTTCATTCTTTTTTTTATTAAATCCAAAATTAATCACAAACCAAAAAGTCATTATATACGAACAAGCCATCTCTGTGATGCGCTATCTTATCGCTTGTACGCAAAGAGCCATGCTGAAGACTGAACAAACAAAGCGCCAGGGCCGGCCCTGAGTTCCGGGGGGCCCTAGGCAAACTTCCGAAATGGGGCCCCCCCTACCCCATATAAAAAAAAAAAAAAAATTTACGTGCGAAATGCGTGCCTATATTTACAAGGGAATTTTGAAATCGGAGGCCCCAAAAATGGCGATTTCGGCGGGGGCCCAAGGCGGCCGCCTTGCCCGCCTACATATGGGGGCCGGCCCTGCAAAGCGCGCTCGTGTTATATTATACTAGATCTTCTTTGTAGTATTAGTATGATTACTTGACTTGAATCGATCGATGAAGTCATCAATTGAGAGGTAACACAATATACGGCAAAAATAGGAAATTACATACAGTAATAAACAAAAATCACACTGTTTATTTACAAATAAATTATAAATTACAATAACCTGGTATAACCCACATACAATGAACTGAAAGTAAATTACATCACCCTGTATTGAAACTAGCATGAAGTCATATCACCATGGAGCATTTGAAGATACAGACAAGTTAAGGAAAATCATATTACTGAAACAAAGGATTTACAGTCTGATGCTAAGCTTTCGAAATCACTGAATCAGCTGATAATACTGATGCTAAGCTTCCAAAGATTTTACAGTGTGGCCAACTCAGTGAGGCGACATGAAACTTTCCTTGTTGAATCGTTTGTATAATCACCAATCAAAGATTGTGAACCTTTTCTTTTTCCTCCTGCTAAGCTTAATTTGTTGCAAGACTTGTTTGGAAAATAAAACTTGTGTCTGTACTAAAGTTTGTATTTCACTATGTGTAATGGGCAAAAGGATCAGGCTGATGGTTGTCAAACATGTTTGGTGAAGTGGGCCCTACCCACCAAACATTGTTTGAAAAAATATGGCAGGGTTTGGTGCCGCAAAGAAAAAACGGGAGAGAGGAGATTGAAGAGTTTGTCAGTTACTCTTCTCTCGTTCCTATAAATAGGAAGTTTAGGAAGAAGAAAAATCAAGCTAGACAAGAACAAGAAACAAGTAGAAAAAAAAGAAAAGAAAAAGAGAGTGTATATTTATAAGGTGTAGTAACACCAGTTGTAAGAAAGTGTGAAGAGTCTTCTTGTTATCATAATAAAATATAATACAAGTTTCCAATTTTCAATTTGTTTGCCATTTAGCCCAACAAAATTCCTATTATTTCCCAACGCAGACGAGACAATAACTTACACAGGTAAACACAAAGACTTGACTATCACACCTGCATTCATCATAACTTTTGTGTGTGACCATCAGCTCACCGCTTGTTACCTTCACGTAAGAAGAAAGAAGCAAGGTATAAAAGTGGGGCAGTGTTATCACTGCTTTCCACCTGGCCATCCCACATTTCCAATTGTTAGGAGGAAAGTTTACTAAAGATACGACAAAGACTAGCAAGATGGGGTTCTCTTTTCTGCATTGCTTCAGCTTCTCATCATGGTTCAAGGTTTTCCTTCTCTCTTTCCCCTTAATTTGATACCATTGTAAGGCCACAAGTAAAGAATAAGTTCCACATGTCTATTGCTCTACCAAGATATAGTATACTCTACTGTATAGATACTCGTAAGCTTCTTCTATACTGTACTGTACTGTACTGGAGGGCATGATATGTATTAATTAAAATAAATAAAATGAATCCAAGCTTTAGAAATTTTGGACCTGAAATCAGCCCGGCCTATCAAATTCCTAACTTGAACGTAATAGAAACAAGCAGAATTTCAGAAACCTCAAGTAGTAATTAACCTCCAGTAACCTGCCTTTCCGGGTTAAATGAAAGGCGGAGACTGAGGAGGATATAGTGTACCATTTGTTGAGACAAAGGTAAACAGTATGATACAACACCTGAAAAACAGTGATTGTGCTATGTCGATTCATATATCTGCAAGACTGCAAAAATGTTGCACGCAGCACATCGTGTATTTCTGCAATAGATGAAACAGCCCCCAACTCTCAATGAAAATCTAGGATGTGTAGCTAATTCAGCAGATACTATAGACACATAGATGCAAAATAGCTCTTCAACTTAACAGCAGGCCGGCCCCAGTATGGAGGCGGGTAAGGCGGCCGCCTCGGGCCCCCGCGAAATTTGCAATTTTTGGGGCCCCCAATTTTGAACTTCCCTTGTAAATATAGGCACATATTTCGCGCGTAAAAAATATATATATGTTATTAGGGGCCCCGTTTCGGAAGTTCGCCTAGGGCCCCCAGGAACTCAGGGTCGGCCCTGCTAGCGAGCTGTGGTAATCTTGTGGTGCTACAATCTGTGGTAACTGACCTTGAAAGATATCTTATTGATTTCATTATTGTGATCACTACTAAACGGAACGTCTATAGCGGCGTTTATTTCTGTCTATGGCGGCGCTTATAAACGCCGTCATAGATGGTAGCAGCGTTTTAATTATTGCCGCGAGCAGCGCCGTTGCATCGACCGTCGTTACAGATCATAGGCCTATCGCGGCGCTTTTCTAGAGCGCCGTTACAGACCATAGGTCTACAACGGCGCGTCTTAAAAGGCGCCGCTATAGGCCTATGATCTGTAACGGCGCTCTCGAAAAGCGCCATTGTAGGTTGGATGTCTATGCCGGCGCTTCTAAAAAACGCCGCTATATGTGTACAGCTTGTAACGGCGCATTTTTAAACCGCCGTTACAACCCATAGCCCTATAGCGGCATTTTTAAAAAGCGTTGTTACAATTCGTAGGTCTATTAAGGCGCTTTTAAAGACCGCCGTTACAGTCCGTAGGTCTATTAAGGCGCTTGTTTTATACATTTTTAAAAAAAAAAAAATTGAATTGAAAAAACCAGTAATTAATCGCATATTACAAATACATGTAATCATATTAAATTTAAATGCTTAAATCTTAAAATCAATAATAACATCATAATCAATAAGCAAAAGTCACACATCACAAAAAACAACTCAATAAAAAACAAAATATGTAATACATATAAACTGTCATACAACGAGTGTCAAATGTATATGTTGTACAACACTTAGTTATTACAAAACATAAATATAATTCCTACAAAACATTTTAAAAAAAGTCCAAGTCCGACAAACTACAGCGGGAGAGTCTCCTCGTGTGGCCCGTTGTTGCTTCCAATTTCATCGTTATTTTGCCCTAGTGTATGTGCGTGACTGAAAACCGATGGAATGCGCTGGTCCTGTAGAAAAACATAAATATTTCATCATCAATTTGTCAAACAAATGAAGAAAAAGAGCACAAATACAATAGTATCCATATAGCAACAGAAAAAGCTAGATCCTAGATCTACTTCCGCATTATTTTTCCCTTTCTAAAATGCAATACAATAGTATCACAGATTCTTTAATAAAACAACTGAATAATGCAAATCCAGTAAGAGCCCTTCAAACTAACAATCCAGAACAACTCAATCAATTTTCACAGTGCTTCTTAAATATCACAAAAGTTGACAATCTACATTCACTGCTTCCATCAAATCCAGTAAGAGCCCTTCAAACTAACAATCCAGAACAACTCAATCAATTTTCACAGTGCTTCTTAAATATCACAAAAGTTGACAATCTACATTCACTGCTTCCATAGAATTATCAAGCCCATACCCAATGTACTTAAGAATTAAATTCACTCAAATTCCTACTTAATGGTTACTGAGACCGATACTTCATGGTTACTCAATTTGATGCAACAACAGTTGAACTACAGTTGTTAATGAGACTGATCATAAGTATTTAGTGAAGTTATTTAGTGAAGTTATTGTGAAAGTACTTACACAGTTGTTACTGTGAAAGTACTTATACAGCTTTATAGGATCAAAGTATAAAGCTCGGTTAACCGATACTGAAACAAAGTGCATTCTACTGCTCAAAAGACTCTTTGTAGAATACTGGCACCAATTAAAGCATGAATCCTCCTACAAAACAAAAAAAATTGCATCTTGAATGCAAGATTACCAACGTCTCACCTTTAAATTTGTTGTAGAAGATTTCCAATAAACCCAAAAATAACTGTAGCTAGCACTGACAATAATCAAATCCGAACTTCCAAGGATATCATATATGACTGTAACAGAATAATTTGATCTAGTTTATAATTCAATAAACAATTGAATTTAGTGTTTTTTAAAAGATCTGAATAGTATATCCACCTTCAAATTATTTACTTAATTTTAGACACTCAAGAACAAGGTTCTAAATATCGGGTATTGGGACAAATATAGGAAGACAACTTTTACATATGGGATATCAGATATTAGGGATATACCAAACATATTCACTAAATGTCAGATTTTCAAATGAGAAGAAAACAATATCCAAATTCCTGAATGTGATTTAATTCTGTACATGAAATCATAAGCAATCTAATACATTAATGAAACATACTTAATTATGTAAAAGAAATCACAAACAATCTAATAGATTAATAAAACGTACATAGATAGTAAAGATCCTAAATTACATAATAAGGGTATATTTATGATAAAAACATTACCATTTTCTAAAACTGAACTTGTAGATCCAAGACTACTGACCATTGCGAACTCAACAAAAGCAATGTGAGTGTGATGATGATAGTCTCCAAGCATCCTCTTACGGTAAACCTATCATAAGAAACAATCACTAGGTGAGTAAGTTATTCTTCAGACAAAACAAAAACGCAAAACATTTACTAAATAACAGTAGTCTCTCAGAAAGAAAGAAACCTGTCCACAAATGGATTGGAAAAAGAGCCTTAACTCCGCTTGGGTTATCTATATTACGTGATAGTCAAGTTAAAAGAAATCAGGGGAGAATAACACATCCCTGGTGTGAAGAGAAAAAGAAAAGAAAAAAAGGTACCTTCTTGTCAATGTTAGTGCAATAGATAGTCTTTGCACATCTCAAGTTCGTCCTCAGACTGAAGAATAAAGACTGTCAGCCTCAACTAAATAAATGCAAATCAAAAGAGATACAGAGCGTAGTATTTTATTTAAGGCATAGTCAGCTCATAAATTGACCACAGAAAAAACTCCCTTACCCTTGGAAGGAATTTCGGATTGACTGGAGCTATCACGGTTTTAGAAGGTGTCACTTTAACCCAGCATGGTTCCTGCCATACTTAGAGCAGCCCTCGCACCATCTGATATAGAGATTAACAGAGGAAGTAATTAACATTGAATGAATGACATGAGACAAGTTGGTGGAAAATTGCAAATACAAACTGGGGGTTAAAATGGGAACAATACCCTCATCAGTGAACTCTATGAAGGCAAAGCGAAGAACAGAATTAGGGTCACCGCATATACGACAGTCAACAACCTGTCCACAGGCAATGAAAAGAGCTGCTAGTTGCTCTTCAGTGACCTAAGGCAAATACAATACTTGATCTTAGAAATGAAGAGAAGAATCTAAAGAAAGTAGAAGATTAGATAAGTAAATAAATAAGATCTAGACTTAGGTCTTTCTCTAGTATCCTATAATATATCACTACAAAAAATATGGCATTTGATAGCATTCATAAAATGCTATAGTAGACCTACGATAGCGTTTTTCAAACGCTATCGAAAGCCCTGCTATAAAAACTTTACAGCATTTTAACAAAACGTTGTAATATTGACAACGTTTTGTAAAATGCTATAGAGTTTATAGCGTTTCGGCAAACACTATAGAATTTATAAGAACCACAAAAAGTTTGAACTAACCATTATAAGAATTTCTATAACAGGTGAGACAATCATATAGTATATAAGTTCTAATAATGCCTTAATGATATATGACAAAGCAACAGGTAAGGGAAAGAAAGAAGAGATTTAATGAAATATTGATTAGTTTTTCCCATCATCCGCTAATAAGGTCCTGGCATATTTCTAGTTGAGAAGATTTAGCATTCTATTTCTCATGAATACTATAAGATTCACAGTAGATTATTGTACTTTCTTTCAAATAAAGTTAAATTTGCACAACATCTGATGTATATACACGAAAAATTACAGAGTACATATATGACATGCCTAGGCTCTAATAAATCGTAAACCTATAAGAAGACAACATCCTTAGTAATTTTTTCCATTTCAGGAACTAGAATTTAATATATCTGGGAGAGTTAAAGGCTTTAGAATTTATAGTTACTAGCTCTTAGAATGAAGGAACTTGAATTTAATAAATCTGGGAGTGTTAAAGAAATTCAATTCATTTGAACCTGCAATACAACAGACATAGCTAGCACAATTTTCAGCAAGTGCTTTAGAAACAGATGGTGGAGTCGCAAGATAAACTGCAGAAACAATGTCAGGACTGAAACCTAGCTCCTCTTTTGACTTCTTTCGGATCAGAATTTCAAGCAATGCAGCTGCACCACCACCAAGTGAGTGACCTACTATCCTCAACCGAAAGCCCTGCCCATAAATTAGGTTAGCCATGAAAATCAAACAACCCAATATAGAAATTAAACTTAGATCTACCAAAGAAGGTTACTTTACCTTATGTTTCTCAAGGCATATTCATATAGTTTCCATCTCACGGCGAAGATACCATTGTGCAGCTTCTGCTGTCCCAAAGTGTGTTGAAAAGCCTTCAATAGACATTTCCTTATCACTTGTAGAAATGACATCAGTGATAAGATCATAGACAGTGTGAGTTCCACGGATTCCAAAAATTACCAACTTGTTAGAGCATCTGTAGTCGTTTGCTATTTATGGATAATATGCATATTATCCATAAAAAGTCGCTGCAGTCGTTAGCTATTTATCCATATTTTGGATAAATCGCTACAGTAGATTGCTATATTTAGCAATCCGCATAGACGATATGCATATTTGGCGCACGGCACATCATGTGCCGTCCCACAAAAAAAATTAATATTTTTTTCGTCGGACGGCACATAATGTGCCGTCCCTTATATAAATTAATTCGTTTATTGAATTATAAATAGCCAAAACGAATTAAAAATCCGAAAAAATTCCCCCCGCCCGGACGGCACATGATGTGCCGTCCCACGCCCCCCCTTTTTTCCGGACGGCACATAATGTGCCGTCCCATGCTTTTTAATTTTTTTATTAACTAATTAATTACTGCATCTAACTAACACTTTAACACTAACTATCTTTATATACTAACTATCTTTTTAACACTAACTATCTTTATATAACTAACACTTAATTACTGCATCAAACTATCTTTATATAACTAACACTTAATTACTGCATCTAACTATCTTTATATAACTAATTAATTAATTATTTATTTAACTGAACTATAATAACTAATTTAATTAAAAGTTACTAATTTTTTTTCTAGTGGGACGGCACATAATGTGCCGTCTCTCCTATAAAAAAAAATTCATTTTTCATTTTTAGCGTTCGGACGGCACATGATGTGCCGTCCCACGCAATTTGTTACTTTTTAGTATTTTTTTATTCTCAGACGGCACTTCATGTGCCGTCGCTTACTTTTATATTAATAGAAAGCTAAAATATAGCTTTGCACGACTGCAGCAAAACAAGAATTCCTATTTCTATTTATTCATATATCCATATTTTACATTGCAACGACTGTGGATGCTCTTACGGGTATTAATCCCAATATAATATCCAGGCCTTAATACACTGGAGTGTTTCACAAATTTCAAAACATTCTTCTCGCGAAGCATACAGTGTCGTGCTAGGACTGTGGCATTGTCTTTATAAGCCCCCTTTGCTAGCTCAATATGATAGATGAGTTCTTGAACCTAGCCATGACCATTATTCATAGAAGTTAGCAGATCATCATGAACCTTCGAATGGTAAAAAAGATAAGCATGACTTGATGGATGCAATTTCATCAATTAGAATATCCAACATACTCCTAGCAAAATATTTTTCCAAAGTTCAAACTAACAGAATATATTTTTTTTTAAAATTTAAAACTTGATGTAATTTAACAGCTTGATTCTTCCATGTGAGAGGAAAGTAGGGAACCTATAAGTGTAATCATACAAATAAATCAGTGTTGAGATAGAATCCTAAAATCCATAATACAATGGATTTACATCGGAAACAACATTACACATTTCATGACTCCAACCATAACGCGGTTTTCGACAGCCACGCCAGCTCCACCTTCCACTTCTCTCCACTTCCAGATTCCTCCTCGGAATCTTCAACTTCTTGCCCAAATCAATATTACTAAACAATTAAAATGATAATCTTTACCGAAATTGGACGAAGTAGGAGCAGCGGCGAGGGTTGTGCGGCGTGAAGGAAGAGCGGCGGCGAGGGTGGTGCGGCGAGAGGGTCGTACGACGCGAGGGAGGTGCGGCGCAAGGGTGGTGCGGAGCGAGGGTCGGCGCGAGGGTGGTGCGGCGAGGGGGTCATGCGCTGTAGCGGATTCGATGAGAAAGAGGCGAGGAGTAGAGAACTAGGTTAATAGATTTGGGAAATTGGGGGGAAACGAAAAGAGTGCGGGATTTTGAGCGGGTTTAATGAAAAAAAATTTGCCTATCACGGCGTTTAACTTATAAACCGCCGTTATAGCTATTTTATTTATTTAAAAGATTAAATTAAATTAGTGTTCGCATGATAGAGAGTTGTCTCGACGTTTATATGTAACACGTCGCTACTGTTTGGACCTATTGCGGCGTTTCGTCTAAACGCCGCTATAGAGTGTGTGTTTTCTTTTAAAAAAAATTCTTCCGCATCTATCGCGGCATTTATCGAAAACGCCGGGAGAAATACGCCGCTATAGGCCTTGCGGTTTGTAGTGGATGCTACTGCTTTGCTTTGAAAGTATCTGATATGTTCATGATAGCTTGTTCATTTCAATTGGTTGCTTTGAAAGTATGTGATATATTGTGCTGCTACTGCTTTGCTTTGAAACTTCTAAGATGGTATGGTGAGTAAGACACAAAATTGATCTTTGTTGTAAGTTGAAACCAAGTTTTGAACTTAGATGTGTGTGATGGAGTTGTTGGAGATTCTCTTCTCTTTTCATTTCACTGATGATTGCTTCTTTGCCTTCAATAGACATATTTCTATTGATTTACATAGGGGGTTAATATCATATTGACATATGATTGTAAAATTTACCAAACTCTATACAACATTTTGTACCCTTGGTCAACTGTATACAATGAGATATGGTTGGTTAAGATGATGGACAAATGTTCAGGTCTTTCTAATAGTAGATTTTTGGTCTGCAACTTGTATGGTTGTACCTTTCAGTTTACTTCCATTTTGCTTGATATGGGAGATTTTTGGTCTGCAACTTGTATGGGAGATTCAAGAGCAATTATGTCCACCATCTCTCTGAGCTAAGTTATACAATCATTTATTTGGAGATGAGATGGATCATGTATCTGAAGTTGGACACTATGATTTTTTTAGGAGTGACTAGTGATGGAAATTTTTTAATCTAAACTTCATATACAATTATATCATGATGTCTAGATGAGTATCAGTTTCTAAGATTTCGGGTATCAGTTTCTAAGATAATGTTCATGCTTGTTGCCTGGTTTGAAAATGAGATTGTTTTTTCTCATTGGTTTTAAGTGATGATGAGATGGATTATGTAACTGAAATTGCATACTTTGATTTACAGAGGAGTGACTAGTGATGAAATAATCCTGTTTGAACTTATGTTGTGGTCTTAATTTGGGTCTCTTTTAGGTTTGCAATTGTTTTGATTGTGAGGGTGTTGTAGCTTTGCAATCAGTCTCTTTTACCATCGGCATACATTCTATATTTTTAAAGGAAAAATGATGTAATTCTTCTATATCCTTTATGAATAAGTACTGCCTTTGTATATAATGAGCAATACAGCATGAAAGGTGTTTTAACTTGTTTTATGAAGTTTTATTAGATTCAAATGATTAAGTGTTGTTCCTAGTTTATTATAGTTTATTCATTCAGAACGTCTGGGGGGAAAAAATCTCATTTGTATCATTTATGGGTTTGAGTTCGGTACCATATTTATCCTTATCTACTAAATTTCTATAGGTGTTTGTGGCCCGGTATACTTATGTTATTTTTGGGAGCATTAACTTATTGAGTCAGGGTCTTGGAAGGACCTTGTCTCTTCGTTTCAGATGATATTGAAGAATGTACATTACCATCTGAAGGAGACAAGCAAGTAGAAATCATCCCACCGGAGCAGCACCGAGAAGTTGCATACTATGATTTACAGAGAAGTGACTAGTGATGAAATAATCCTGTTTGAACTTATGTTGTGGTTTCAATTGACAGTTATCTCATGAGTATTATAAAAATATAAGTTTCATCTCAGTTAGTATCTTGTTTGCCTGAATTTGACAGTGAAAATAATTTTTTTCACTCTTAATTTGTAACTCAATATTTTTAACTCCATATTTTGATTATGAATGTGGTGAGATCACATTATTATGTTTATGAGAATACAATCTTATGATTGTTAGATATTGTTAGATATTATAGTCCCATATTGGTGGTAGAGTTGTTTTGATATTGGTTTACCTCCTATATATAGGTGGTATTGTACTTAGTTAAACTCAATTCAATATTCAGTATTGTTTTCACATCTCTCTGATTTATCTTAACATGGTATCAGAGCCAAATATCCAAATTTTTCCTTCTTGAATTTTTCTCTACAAAAATTCTCAAATCCCAACAGCCAGATTATACAAAATTTTCATTCTTCCCAAAACCCTAGAACTACCAAAAAAAAAAATCGTCATCTGCTTCGTGAGAACCCATCCAGCATCGTCCTCTTCAAAATACCTTCATCATCTTCTTCAAAATACCCCACCTTCATCATCTTCTTCAAAATACCCCAGATCCACATCATCTGCTTCGTGAGAACCCATCTTCAAAATACCTTCATCGCCATCTTCAAGTCCAGTCCAGATCCACATCTGCAAGTCCACATCATCTGCAAAGTATCCAGTCCAGATCCACATCATCTTCTTCATCGTCATCAGATCCGACGTCATCCGCCGGCATCAAATCTCAACTCTGATCAGTACTTGAATCTAACATGGAGCCTCAATTTCGTCAGTATCTTCCAGTCTCCACTGATTTCCTTCTTTCCTCTGCTAAGGATTGGACCGATTGGTCTGCTTCTGTTGAGGCTACTCTTCTCGGCCATTCTTTATAGGGTCACATTGATGGTTCCACGGTTCGCCCCAAAGATCCCGATACTACCGCTTCCGCTGCCGATAAGCAATTGATTCATACATCTCAAACCACTTGGGATGATCATGATCGTCGAGTTATTTCCTTCCTCATATCCTCTGTTGACCGTAGTCTTCGTGCTGATCTTCTTCGAGTTCGTCCTGCCACGGCTCTTTGGAAACACTTGGTTACCCAGTATGTTCAGAATAGTAGGGCTCGTGAGTACCAGCTACTTGTTCAGTCTGTTCTTGATCGGCAGGGTGATCGCAGTATTCAGGAACATTACATAGCTATGCGCATTATCTGGCGCGAATTACAGCAACTTGAGAATAGTGAGGTGCATGTCACTCGTGAACGTCGTCAGTTTATGTTCTTCATGATGGGTCTTCGACCAGAATATCAGTATTTATGCAGTCAATTGATTCATCGGGATCCAGTCCCTCATCTTGAAGCTGCTATTGCTGAGCTTGTTGCTGAAGAAACCCGGTTACGTGCTCTCCCAACTCCTACTTCTCACTCATCCTCTACCAGTGAAAGTGTTCTTGCCGTTGTTCATCGTCCATCCTTCTCACGCAAGCCTCGCCCCAGCTCTACACCTACTCCTCCTGTTCATCGCAGTGTTCCTGATCGTCGTTCCCATTGCACCCACTGTCAGTGGGATGGTCATACTCATAGTAACTGCTTTATTCTTCATCTTCAGCTCCTAGCTCAGGCACAACAGCGCAGACAGCAACATGGTTTACCTCCTCTCTGCACACCCGATGCGATGGTCGTCACTCCAGCCATGCCTTCTCCTGCTCCCTATGATATTCCACAACATCGTTTAGCTCAGCTGGATCTTCAGAACTCGGATCAGTCTATCAGTGCTGGTTCATCTGCACTTGTTTTCTCTGTCACTCCTGGTATGTCTTCTTCCTGGCTTTTAGATTCTAGTGCTTCACATCATCTCACTAGCAATTGTACACTACTCACCACTCGCACTCCACTTACCTCTCATTCACCGTCTCTTTACACTGCCGATGGTTCACTACTTCTCACTACACACTCTGGATCTATTAACACTACAACTCTCACTTTACCTTTCGTCCTTTATGCCCCTCATTTATCTACGAATCTTATTTCCATTAGCGCTTTATGTGATAGTGGCCTTACCGTTACCTTTACTTCTTTGGACTGTACCATACAGGATCCTCGGACTGGTCATATGATTGGACGCGCTAGCAGACATGGACGTCTATATCATCTAGATTTTCTTCATGCTAATGATTCAACTTCTAGTTTTGCTGGTGTTGTCAGTTCTGATGCCGATTTGTGGCACAGACGCTTAGGTCACATTAGTGCATCTCGTTTGAAAGATTTGGTTCGTAGTGGTGCTCTTGGTCGTTTTAACTTTACTTCATTATCTGTTTGTCAGGGTTGTAAGTTGGCAAAACACTTAGCCCTCCCTTTTAATAATAAAAGCACTTCTCATTCTACTCATGCTTTCCAACTTATTCACTCTGACATATGGGGTCCATCTCCCACACCTTCTCAAAAAGGTTATCTCTATTATGTTAGTTTTATCGATGATTTCACTAGACACACATGGGTATTCCTTATGCGCCAACGTTCTGAGATACCTGGCATTCACCGATTCTTTACGACCATGGTTCACACACAGTTTGGGGTTCATATCAAAACTTTTCGCTCAGATGGTGCTCGTGAGTACACCTATGCTACTATGCGATCGATTCTTCAGTCCCATGGCACTCTTTTTCAGCAATCATGCCCCCACACTCATGAGCAAAATGGAGGAGCTGAACGCAAGCACCGTCACATCCTTGAGACGGCTCGTGCTCTTCTACTCTCCTCTTCTGTTCCTCGCTCTTTCTGGGCCGAAGCTGTCATGACTTCCGTCAGCCTCATTAACATTACTCCTTCGTCTGTCCTCTCTGGCATCACTCCTTATGAGGCACTCTATCACTCACCCCTTGACTACAACATGCTCCGTATTTTTGGTTGCACATGTTATGTCCTTCTCCCTCCCACTGAGCGCACGAAACTCACTGCTCGCGCCGCTAAGTGTGTTCATCTAGGTCTTAGTCCTGAACATAAAGGTTATCGTTGTTATGATCCTGCGGCAGGTCGTATTCGTATTTCTCGACATGTCTCCTTTGTAGAAGACTCCCCCTACTACTTAACCTCTCATCAGGGCACTAGTTTTCTCGATCCTTCACCTATTGGGTCTGCTTCCACTCCACCTATTCCTTTTAATCCCACTCCTTTGGCTCCTTTCACTCCTGCTATAGACAGTTCCCCCATTATTCCTACAGAGACACCCCCTGTTTCTCCACCACCTGCATCCCCACAGTTACCTACACCTACACCACCTACCTCACCTCCACCACCAGTGCGTCAGTCTGCACGTTCTACTGCGGGCATCCCACCACCCCGCTACACACCTGATGCCACTGGTCCCTCTGACCAATTTGGTTTTGCCACACTAGCTTCTTACTCACCCCAGTTTCATGCATATCTCACTGCTATACACTCTACATGTGAGCCCAGAACCTATAAGGAAGCTGTTTAATACCCCGAGTGGTGGGAAGCTATTGCAGAGGAGTTCAGTGCCTTTGATCAGACTGGTACTTGGGATGTTGTTCCACTGCCTATGGGTGTTCAACCTGTTAGCTGCAAGTGGATCTTTAAGGTCAAATATCGACCTGATGGCTCCATTGAGCGGCACAAGGCTCATCTAGTTGCCCGGGAATTTACTCAGGAGCATGACATTGATTATGATGAGACTTTTGCCCCAGTGGCTCAGATGACTACAGTTCGCACTCTTCTTGCTGTTGCCGCCGTTCGTCAGTGGCCACTATACCAGTTGGACGTGAAGAATGCTTTTCTTCATGGTACCTTATCTGAAGCAGTTTATATGCATCCTCCTCCTGGCCTTACTACTCCTCCTCGTCACGTTTGTAGACTTCGTCGTGCTATATATGGTCTGAAACAGGTCCCTCGAGCCTGGTTTGAGTGCTTTCGGCTTGTCATCACCAAGGCTGGCTTCCATCAGAGTTCATAGGACTACTCTATGTTTATACGGTCATCACCGCAGGGGAGGGTACTTCTACTACTATATGTTGATGATATGATCATTACTGGGGATGACTCCGCCGGCATTGCATCCACCCAGAAATACCTTCACCTGCAGTTTCATATGAAAGACCTTGGTAAGCTACGTTACTTTCTGGGTTTAGAGATTGCTCATGGATCTCATGGGATACTCATTTCTCAGCAAAAATACACATCATATATTATTTCCGCTACATGCCTCTCTGACAGTCGATCAGCTGATACACCCTTAGAGCTTCATGTGAAGCTTCGTCCCACAGATGGTGAGCTCCTTCCTGATCCCACTAGATACAGGCAGATTGTTGGACAGCTTGTCTATTTATGCATGACCAGACCCGATATTGCTCATGCAGTTAGTATTGTCAGTCAGTTTGTTTTCGCTCCTACATCAGTTCACTACGGTGCTCTTCTTCGGATCCTCAGATATCTTCGGGGCACTATCACTCGCTCATTATTCATGCCGTCTACATCCAAACTAGAGCTCAGTGCGTATTCTGATTCAGATTGGGCAGGGGATCCGACTACCAGAAGGTCTACCACAGGCTTCTGTCTATTTCTTGGCGATTCACTGATCTCTTGGCAGAGCAAGAAACAGGCAGTTGTTGCATGTTCTTCCACCGAGGCTGAGTACAGAGCAATGACAGCTACTACTAGAGAGATTGTTCATGTTCGTTGGCTGTTATCAGATATGGGTGTTACCCTTACAGGTGCTACTCCACTTTATTGTGATAACCGAAGTGCATTGCATATTGCAAGCAACCCGGTCTTCCATGAGAGAACGAAGCATATTGAGATTGATTGTCATTATGTTCGTGAGCATTTTGAGGCAGAGATCATCTCTCTCCATTCTGTTACCTCTTCCTAGCAGACTGCAGACTTCTTCACCAAATCCTATACAGTTCAGAGATTCCGACACTTAGTAGACAAACTCACATTATTTGACCCATCGTGAGTTTGAGAGGGGGTGTTAGATATTGTTAGATATTATAGTCCCATATTGGTGGTAGAGTTGTTTTGATATTGGTTTACCTCCTATATATAGGTAGTATTGTACTTGGTTAAACTCAATTCAATATTCAGTATTGTTTTCACATCTCTCTGATTTATCTTAACAATGATATTATACTATTATGCTTCATTCATATTTTAATAGGTCTCTTTTAGTTTTGCAATTGGTTTTGATAGTAAGAGTGCTGAAGGGTTTTTTTTTATTTTTATTTTTAAAAATATATATATATACCTATCCCGACGTTTTTTACAAGCGTCGGGGTAGCTTTCAGCAGAACTGGGACCCTATATCGGCGTTTTAAAAATGCCGGTGTAGGTGATGGCCAAAAACAGAAGTTCCAAACGAAACCACCTTTTCGGTGGCGTTTTCGACCGCCGGTGCAGTTTTAACCTATACCAGCGTTCGTAAAAAACGTCGGGGAATGTCCATAAGATACAGCGACACACGATTCAGTGACACTTGCACCGGCGATTTATCAAACGCCGGTAATATCTACGGCGGCGTTTAAAAACGTTGGTAAATATGAAGAAAAAAAAAATGTCTGTAAGGTAGTCTTGTAGTGCTTGTATGTGAAACTTGAAAAGATTAAAGATTATGTAGTGGACTAGACTACTCCATCTTGTCGTGTACATCATGTGTTCATTCTCTAGGACATTGGATATTAATATAGCACAAACGTTATTTGCACTCTATAAATTACTACTCCAATTAGTGGATGGTATTGTTCATTAAGAGCATGAACAATTAGTAAAGTGGCAGTTGGATTACTAAATACAGAAAACTAACACACAGGGAAGAAGGCGACTATTAGCTTGAGAGAGAAACAAGCAAGTAGGTTAGCTAGGTAGTTGAGACTCAAGCCATACATACATATATATGATTCTAAGTTTGGTTTTTAGGAGGTGACACTACAAAAGAGACTCGATTTACCGATATTTTTTTGGGTCTTTGCCAGCGTTTTTTTATGCCAGTGAAACATTCACCGGCGTTTATAATAGCGCCGGTCCAAATGCCGCCGAAGCGAGCGTCGCGGAAAGGAAGGGGTCTACACCGGCGGTTTTACTGGACGCCGGTAAATATTACAACTACACCGGCGGTCATTAAACGTCGGTGTATGGGGGTCTCTGAGTGCCGTTCTTTTACCCCCAATATATATTCATCGGCGGCCATCCACCGCCGGTATATATCCATTCACCGGCGTTTATATAAACGCCGGTGTAGAATGAAAGTATACCGGCAGCCATGGACCGCCAGTGTATGTGCGTCCACGAGTGCCCGGTTAGTTAGGTACACCGGCGTTAATGGAAACGCCGGTGTAGAATGAAAGTATACCGGCGGCCATAGACCGCCGGTGTATGTGCGTCCACGAATGCCCGGTTAGTTAGGTTCACCGGCGTTTTATAAAACGCCGGTGTTTCTTGGTGCCGTTACAGCTAGAGACATACACCGGCACGTGTGGGAACGCCGGTATATTGCACACTGCAACTAATTCATTAGATAGGCCGGCGTTTTATAAAACGCCGGTCTAGCTATGCCCTTTTGTTTTTCATGCTCCGATTTTCCGTTCGATTTCAATTCACAGTTTCATTTACAAAACCTGTAAACTAATTCACAACTGATTCAACCAATTTCGTTGCATATTACTGCGCAAATCACAACCAAACACAAGAATAATTAAAGATAATAAACAGTGTCATAATTAACAAATCAACGTCCAAATTCACCGCAAAATTAACAGTGTCATAATTAACAAATTAATATAGTGACGAACATCCCAAATATCCAAACAAACCAGTCTGACAAATATCCCAAATTAACAGTCTGACATAACTCTCATAAAAAAAATCAGTCTGACATAACAACAGCAAGGAGGACATAAGAACAACAACCATACAGCAAGGAGGATATAAGAACAGCAAGGAGGACCGCAGATTCATACCCCTCGAGTAGCTTTAGTTCTGATCATCAAAATTTCCTTCATCTAGGCGACCGCTCTGTGAAAAAAAAATAATAGTTTAATTCAACAGTAAACCACAATACAGAATATACATATTTTTTGTAGCGTGCAAAAAGATCTACCTGTATCTTAAATTATAAGATCAAAGTGCCAATTGCAAATGGAAACCAAATATAAGAAAACCAAATATAAGAAAAATAAGAAAAATATAAGAAAAATAAGAAAAAATAAGAAAAATAAGATAGGGCTCATATCAAGTGTATTTTTAGGGAACTGTCATCGTGGAAGGAAACCAAATATAGAAGCCAGAAATGGAAACAGAAAGAAGAATGGTAGAGACTTTGGATACACCAGGCTAACATAGCGGCATTTTCCTCATCTCTCTCTCATCCCTTGTTTCCCTTCAGCACACGAACACAAAGAGACATCAGCAACAACAGCAAGAGCGACAAGAACAACAATAATAATAAATTATTATGAACAAGATGTCTCTATATGGGTTTCCAGATCTCCACTCGAGCCCCCTCTTTCTATTCACAGCCCAATTAAGAACATAGACAACAGCCACTAAACAATCCAATCACAGCCCAATCAAAATTTGCCAAAGATGGCAATCAGCTTCATTAACAGTATCTGAAAATGAAAATATCCATTATCTGAGCATATATGTTGCTCTACTAATTCTTTAGCCCAACTAAATCTAAAACCCAATTGTTGTGCATATCCTCGGGAGGATTTTGGCATACAGCTATAGCATCCTCAGTTCACAGTGAACCCATTTTGGTTAAAAAAACATGCCAAGATGACAATCAGATGCATGAAATCAGCTTCTTTAACAGTAAAAGAAGATGAGGATGCTAACAGCATACTTAGTTTGGAAGTGAACCCATTTTTTGTTAAAAAAATCATGCCAAAGATGGCAATCAGCTTCATTAAGAGTATCTGAAAATGAAAATATCCATTATCTGAGCATATATGTTGCTCTACTAATTCTTTAGCCCAACTAAATCTAAAACCCAATTGTTGTGCATATCCTCGGGAGGATTTTGGCATACAGCTATAGCATCCACAGTTCACAGTGAACCCATTTTGGTTAAAAAAACATGCCAAGATGACAATCAGATGCATGAAATCAGCTTCTTTAACAGTAAAAGAAGATGAGGATGCTAACAGCATACTTAGTTTGGAAGTGAACCCATTTTTTGTTAAAAAATCATGCCAAAGATGGCAATCAGCTTCATTAACAGTATCTGAAAATGAAAATTTCCATTATCTGAGCATATATGTTGCTCTATTAATTCGACTGCCCAACTAAATCTAAAACCCAGTTGTTGTACATATCCGGAGGATTTTGGCATACAGCTATACCATCCTCAGTTCACAGCGAACCCATTTTTGGGCAAAAAAAATGCCAAGATGACAATCAGATGCATGAAATAAGCTTCATTAACAGTAAAAGAAGATGAGGATGCTAGCAGCATACTTAGTTTGGAAGTGAACCCATTTTATGTTAAAAAAATCATGTCTAAGATGGCAATCAGCTTCATTAACAGTATCTGAAAATGAAAATTTCCATTATCTGAGCATATATGTTGCTCTATTAATTCGACTGCCCAACTAAATCTAAAACCCAATTGTTGTACATATCCGGAGGATTTTGGCATACAGCTATACCATCCTCAGTTCACAGTGAACCCATTTTTGGTCAAAAAAACATGCCAAGATGACAATCAGATGCATGAAATAAGCTTCATTAACAGTAAAAGAAGATGAGGATGCTAGCAACATACTTAATTTGGAAGTGAACCCATTTTTTGTTAAAAAATCATGCCAAAGATGGCAATCAGCTTCATTAACAGTATCTGAAAATGAAAATTTCCATTATCTGAGCATATATGTTGCTCTATTAATTCGACTGCCCAACTAAATCTAAAACCCAATTGTTGTACATATCCGGAGGATTTTGGCATACAGCTATACCATCCTCAGTTCACAGTGAACCCATTTTGGTCAAAAAACATGCCAAGCTGACAATCAGATGCATGAAATCCCCATGGCATCTTGCAACAAAGCATGCATCTCATCGGAAACGCTTAAGTCTTCGTTCACTAAGGGCTCATCTTCATTTTCTAATACAACCGGACGAACAGGAGCTGACGTATGATCCTCTCCATGACAAAACCACCTTGTGTACCCTTGAAGAAAACCGTTGACAACCAAGTGTGTATGTACTACGTCACATGTCCTCAAATTACAATTTGTACACCGGAGGCATGGACAAAAGATTAGATTGGGATCACGGGAATGTCGTTTGGCAAAGATAATAAAATCTTTAATACCATCACGGTACTCCTTGGATAATCGTGGTTTACTAATCCAACTTCTATCCATTATAACAATAGCACACAATCTGAAATTAAAATTTGATATATTAAATAGTAATAACAGTAAAAGGCATTTTGTATATTAAATTTCACCTTTTTGAAAACCATCCCTAGCTGCAAATAAATAAACGATATAATCTTTAACTGTAAAATAAAGAAATTGTGGTTCTAAAAAATGTACAAAAAAAAAATTATATCTTAACACAATCTACTCTATTCACATAACCCTAAACTACCTTTTGTGGAAATAATCACAACCACCTTAGTGGTATTTTATCGCACACCCTGTGTTCAAGTGTAATATCAATTCGACTATAGTCTCCCCTGTATTTGGCTTTCTGTTCAAGGAGATGATGATGGTAAAGGGTATTTTGCTGAGGAAGAGGAATCGGACGAATAATGAGCGCGTCGTGCTGTAACTACGGTAACAAGAAGATCTGATGACTCATGAACTATTCTGTTCATGGCTACTAATAATCACTTACTTATCTCATAATAATAATAATAATAATAATAATAATAATAATAATAATAATAATAATAATAATAATAAACAAAAGAAACTAATATGGCTACTAATAAGTTTTCCTAAAATAATTCTTCATCCCAACTAAATCATTGATGTTTGTAGCGCCAAAAGAAACCTGCACAAGGTTTGTTCAGCCCAATTCTTGTACAGATTTGGAGGATTTTGGTAAAAAAACATACCAAGATGCCAATCAGATGCATGAAATCAGCTTCATTAACAGTAAAAGAAAAATGATAATGTCCAGTATGTAAGCATATATTTTTCACAGTGAACCCAATTGTTGTACATATCCGGAGGATTTTGGCATACAGCTATACCATGCTCAGTTCACAGTGAACCCATTTTTGGTCAAAAAAACATGCCAAGATGACAATCAGATGCATGAAATAAGCTTCATTAACAGTAAAAGAAGATGAGGATGCTAGCAGCATACTTAGTTTGGAAGTGAACCCATTTTTTGTTAAAAAATCATGCCAAAGATGGCAATCAGCTTCATTAACAGTATCTGAAAATGAAAATATCCATTATCTGAGCATATATGTTGCTCTACTAATTCTTTAGCCCAACTAAATCTAAAACCCAATTGTTGTGCATATCCGGAGGATTTTGCCATACAGCTATAGCATCCTCAGTTCACAGTGAACCCATTTTGGTTAAAAAAACATGCCAAGATGACAATCAGATGCATGAAATCAGCTTTTTTAACAGTAAAAGAAAATGAAAATTTTCAGTATCTAAGCATATATTTTTCTATTAATTCTTCATCCCAACTAAACCATTCATGTTAAGGAAATCAAGATGCATAATCTGAAAAAACATGCTAAGTTTGAAAAATAAGAAAAATCAAGAGATGATACCGAAGAGAGAGAGAGAGAGAGCAGGGCGACGAGCGTGGGGGCGTAGGAGATAGAGAGAGAGCGGGACAACACGGTGGTTACCGATCGCCGATTCACCTCCAAATAGAGAGAGGGATGAGGGAAATCGAAAATGACGAAGGGAAGAAGGGACAATGACGGTCGAAGGCTGTCGAAGAGGACGAAGCAGCGGAGGCAAACGCGCGGGAAGTAGGGAAAACGAAGGCGCCTCCTTTTTTTGGGGGGGGTTTGGAGAAAATGGCGAGCGAAAGATTAGGGTTCGCGGGTTTTATCGCTTCGTATTCACCGGCGTTTCAATTAGACACGCCTGGTGAATGTATTGGTATATTCATTGGCGTTTATTATTAAAACGCCGGTGAATTATACACTTCACCGGCGTTGTTAAATAAAATGCCGGTGAATACGAATATTGCCCGGCGGTTTAAATCGACCGTCGGTGTATAACCTTCCCATCTGGCGCCCCATTCCTACTCCCTCCCTACCCCGGCGCTACTGGTAAAATGCCGGGGAATATTCGCCGGTAAATCGAGTCTCTTTTGTAGTGTGAGAGCTAGGTTTTAATCACCCAGCTTAATCCTGAACTTGAGTGATTAATTGATGTATTGAAAGTGAGAGCAAAAGAAGAGTGCAAATGGAGCTTTACTTTTCTTCATATCTTTTTACAACCGAAGAGATACTTTGTTTATCGACTAGATAAATCGACACACTAAAATTTTCAGTGATCGATCACTTTACTTTTACAAGTTAGGAAGGTTACTTGCCAAATAAAAGAGTTTAGAGAAATTTACCCAATGCATGGAGAGCAACCATATATGATTCTATCAACTCTCAATGATATATAAGAATTTTCATGCATGCATGTATGCATAGCTGGCACTAGTAGGCATAATGTACAAGATATATACTATTTCCTAACATATATAACATAATCAATTTCCTCATATGTGAACCCCTAGTTTTATCACCATCATTTCATTCACAGCAGCATTCAAGACTTTTGATGAACTGTGTGTTGCTACAAGTCTCCACAAAATTTAATGGTGTAGGGCACTGACTTGTCCTTTATATTTATACTAGATTCGTCTTCGGAACGATACAATATATGATAAGTCTTGTAAACATTAAACAACAATTATGTAGCTCAAGTTTGAATAGTATGACAATAATTAGTTGTAAATAAATTTAAGTCCATGTTTCCATTAGTATATGTTGAAAAATAATTATAAATGAGGGTATAAAATCCAACTTCTTAGAACTTTGAGGCCGTAAAATGATGAAATTTAACTATTGAAGAAATCTGAAAATCTAAATTTCTGAGTAAAAAGAGAGAGAATGAGATATATATATAGAGAGAGAGAAAAAAAAAATGAGTTTATTTTTTTTTTTAAATTGAATTTGAGTTTTGGAGTTTGAAATCTTTAAGGAGAGGAATGTCTTTTGTGAGGTTAAATTTGAGCATTTGATTTTGAAGGAATTAAAGGAGAGCGACTTGATTGCTTTCTTTGTGTTTTATTATATAGATACCTATAAATAATGCACTTGGATAAGAACAGAACTTAATTAACTTATATATATTAACTTATAGGGGTAATAATTCTCTGTGATCATACTGTGAGCTCATACTTTCACAACATTCCGAATGTAGGGTGCGTTTGGGAACCCCAAAAATTAAGGAAATGAATGGAATACTGTGGATAAACTCATCTTATCCTATTCCACAGCCTGTTTGTTTTGAAAAAGAAAACAAAGGAAACAACTAAATTTTATTCCCTAGAGAAAGATTTCAGCCAATTTCTATTCCAGCCCCACCCCCCTCGGAAAGCTGCGTAAAGGAATGGAAAGAAGATTTGAAGCTCCACCCCCAATTTCTATTCCATTCCACCAGTTGCCAAACACACACAACTTATAAAATTAATTCATTCCTTTCCCTTTCTTTCCATTCCTCTCCATTCATTTCCATTCCCCAACTTCAATGTTTCCAAACAGACCCGTAGTGATAATAAATCGTTTCAGTTCGTTAGTATGACCAGTAGAATTCGATCATATAGATATACCCAATTTACTTGCAAGTTACGTACGCTAATAGTTGAATGGACAATACATGTAAGAGCATTTCTAAGAGAGTTTATATATTCCACTCCATAAATCTCAATTTGAGGACCTATATATGTACCAATTTATGGACTACATTTTGTTAAATAAAAAACTCATTCTCCACAGAACTCTACAAATTATTATTTTATTCATTTATTTCAATCACATAATTTGAAAAGCCAGTCAAGAAAGATACAATTTAATAATAAAAATATATTTATGGAGTACTTCACAAAGTTACATATTTGAAGAGTGATTCACTAAATTTCAAATTTTAAAAAATAGGTTAGTGGACTCTCTTTAGCATTGGTATAAATATCCGAAATTCAGATTCGATCCGGACCCGATCCGGACCCGACATTAGATCAGAACCGACCCGGCCTATTCGGGTCCGGGTCCTAAAATATGACCCATTGTACTTTCGGGTCCAGGTCCGGGTCCGCTCAAAAGAGACCCGACCCGGACCCGTTAAAGAAAACAAAAAAATCAACATAAAAATAAATATTCTATTCTTATCCCTCCCCTCCTTCCTCCTCAATTCTAAATCTTCTCTTCCAAACTTAAAACTCATACATTTTTTTTCTTTCATCTATTATAAATCATCCACTCGCCGCCTCCGCTTGCCTCTCACACTCCCGCTCCTACCCGAACGCGTAGAAATATTTTAATATAGGACCCGGAACCGGAACCGGATCCGGTCCCCACAGGTTCTGGTCCGGGTCTGGATCCAATTTTTGGACCCGTAGGGGACCGGATCCAGATCCGGGTAGTGAAGGACCCGACCCGGCCGGATACCAATGCTAACTCTCTTGGCGATGACTTTTTGAGTGGTTTTTGTGATGTGGCTCTATAAATTGAAGACCAATTTGTTTTTGAAGGAGCTGTTAAAGATGCTCTTACTTTTTCACCGCAGCATATTTTACCTTGTACCATTAAAGAGATCTTAAAGATACTATACATTATAAAGTTACTACATTAGTTTGATATATAAATAGATGCATGGAACCAATTCTCTTTGCTCATGAATGCAAATTAACATTTATCCATTTAATTAATATTAAGCTCATGAACTTGCCATTGCTTGGGTTCTCTTAAGAGGACCTCTTCTCTTCCTGAGAAATTTTGTTAAACAAATTAACAATATATTTTCTTAGAGAGTTCCATTTCCGTCTGTGATCGATATTGTAACTAAGTTAGTATTTTGCAACTAGGTTTTTGACATAATTTATTTAGGTTAATTATCTACAAGTCAAAAAAGAATTGCAACCCAGAAGCCAGTATATATACGAGCCATAATAAATTAATATATCTAAAAATTAAGCATAAATCTGCTGCTTAAACTGCATTTTGGAAGAGGCTGACTAATATTCTAAAAATAAAAAATAAAAAAACTCGCATGGTTGTGATCATAGTCATAAATTCGGGGCTCAAAAATAATTCGGCAAGATTTAATATTTGGAATTCGGCAAAAATCGGATAAATTCCCAAAAAAAAAAACTCAGCATATCCACCATCTAAGTAAATATTTACTTATATATTTAAATTCATAAATATAAAAATAGTAACAAACTTTGCGATTAATTCATTTATTTAATTCACAAATGATTCGCGAAAGCGCAGGGTTGTTAAGAAAAATAGACAAAACAGAGAAAAAAATGTGGCCCTCATTTTTAGCAGGTGCTTAGAGCATCTATAGTCGTCGGTCCCTTTATTTCCAAAATTTGGAAATTTTGGAAAAAAAGAAGTTGTAGTCGTTCTCTATATTTTCAAAATTTGAGATTTGAGGAACAATAGCCTTCTATATTTGAGAGAATATATATAAATTTTCCAAATATAGGAATCAGAAGATCATCTTGCGTTCGTTGTACAATTTAACAGTGATTGACTTCGGACGCAAGATGATCTGCATGCGACCATTTTTTTAAAAAAATTAAATCAATCGGACGCAAAATCATCTTGCGTCCCTTTTTTTTAAATAAAAAAAATGGGACGCAAGATGATTTTGCTTCCGTTAATTAATTCTCTCCAAAAAAAATGTCGGGGCTCAGAATGATCTTGCTTTCCAGGGAAAAAAAACTTAGCCAAAAATGTAGGGACTCAGTATGATCTAGCGTCCCATGATCATCTTCCATTTTTTTTTAAATGTTGAATTAGACACAGCATGTTATTGCATCCGGGATAAAAAAAAATATTTTTTAAAAAGGGCATAGGATGCAAGATGATCATGCGTCCGATAAAAAAATAAAAAACGGACGCAAGATGATCTTGCATGCGATATCAATTTTTTAGTCGAAATGACTACAACACGAATAGGGTTGGGCAACCGGGTCGACCGGGCCGGGTCGGGTCGAATCTGCCCGGGTTGGAACCGAAGTTGGGCGGTTCCGGGTCGGGTCGGTTGGTTAACCGGGCCGGGTTGACTTAGGGAAATCTCGACCCGGCCAACCCGTGAACCCATTCGGGTCCAACCTGGGTCGGGTCGAGTCGCGGGTCGGCCCATTTGTTTGAATTTTTTTTAACTTAAATTTTTTTTGTAGTAGTAGTAGTAGTAGTAGTAGTAGTAATAATAATAATAATAATAATAATAATAATAATAATAATAATAATTAAAGAGTATAATAATAATTAAAGAGTGAAATTGCTATTAAAAAATGTATATATTATTCATATGATTTCAACTTATACAAATTTCCAACTTTTTTATGAGAAGCAAAGAATTATTATAAATTGGTTCTATACAATTACAATTTTCTTCTATAAAATGACAATTTTCTTCAATTTTACAACTTATTTATAAGAAACAAAGATTTATTACAATTTTTTTATACATTTACAAATTTCTTGCATATGTTGGTCTTCAATTTGTTGTTGTTGTTGGTCTTCAGTTCTTCATATTGGTTGCTATTGTTGTTGTTGTTGTTGTTGTTCCGGTGAGTTGCTTCTACTTGTAGACGTGTCAAACCCTATTCCTTGAGTCCTATCATCGGTCTTCATCCAGTCTTCCGTACAGACGAGCATCTCCAACGATTGGGGCTTCAAGCGATTCATGTAATCGGTTAGAACCCTGCCACTTGTAGAAAATGTACTTTCTGAAGCAACTGTAGAGACAGAAGGAATTAGTAGATCTTTAGCCATATATTTAAGAATACTATAAGTATGTTCATGGTCTTTCCACCATTGTAAAATATCTAGTGAAGAAGTAAAAACTTTCAGAATCTTGTTGATTATACCAATGTAATACATTTGGTTGATTAGTCCTAACATTTTTTGATTGAATTTTTGCGAGAAAATTAAATGTGGCATCATCTAATTTATTCTTATCTTTACCTGTAGAAGTAGCAGAAGAAGAAGTAACTAAAGTAGTAGTACTACTAGATGAAAAACTTCTATCATAAAAATCATACAAGTTATTTAATGTCGCTTCAAATTTAGCTAAAAATGTTCCCAAATCAATTTCAGATTCATATTTCTCAAGTACATTAAAAAACATTTGAATCAAACTCTTCGTACCTTCTAATTTGATACGAGGATCGATCACAGTAGCAATACAATACAACATAGGAGGATGATTAAAATACTTCAAAATTTTGGTGTATGCAAGTTTCACAATATGACCAATAAAAGCATCATCGATCATTTCTTTGAAAGTCTGCATCATAGTCACTATTGAAATAAAAATGCTACTAGAAGAATATTCATAAGATTTTGATTTTGAAGTTGCGGTTTTAAAATGTTCTAAAAATTTTAACAAAGATTCGGCATAAAACCAAGTTTGGGGACTCATTTCAAAATTTGGCATATTTTTTGCCATACAAAAATTATTTATACATGCTTTACATTCAGTAACAACATGTAGCAAATCAAAAGAGTTCCATCGGTGTTTAACATCCTTTGGATTCTATAATGTACATTTTTAATCCTACACCAAGCTTTTCATTCTTGAAGTATAGGGTCACTTAATGCAATAAAATGTACACAATTTCTAATGTTAACTATATATGGGTTCACTATTTTTAATGTATCTTGAACACATAAATTTAAAATATGACATACACATCTAACATGAAAAATATTGTCAGATGGAGGTTTTAATGCGGTTTGTAATATACTAATTGATGCATTATTGTTAAATGCATTATCAAAACTTGTACACATAATTTTATCATGAATATGAAAACATCATAAATTTCTAAAATACGATTTGCAATTTCATTACCGCTATGGGGTTAGGGCAACGCGGCAAGTGATATGATCCTTTTTTGAATAATCCAATCACTGTCGATCCAATGACAAGTTATTCCCATCATTGGAATATTGTTGCAACCCTTCCAACAATCGGAAGTTAAAGAAACTCAATAAGTTAAACTCCATAAAATGACAATCAAAACTTCTCTCATTTCATTATACATTTTAAAACAATCCGACTTCAAAGTTGTTACCGCTAAATCTGCTGTGGGGGTAAACAGACAGTATTTGTGGATTCTTGGAAAACTTGAATAGCAAACCTGAAACCTGTTCCGCCGGAGTTTGACCGCTGACTCCGACCGTTCACCTGCAAAAAGTGCGAGACACCGGGGTTGATCCCGGAGATGCACCCTCCGACGCTCAGGTCAGTAATAAGGAATGATTATGAGAGAGCGTAAATTGGAAAAGTATTGATTACCACTTAATGGTGGTGGATGGAGGGTATTTATAGTCGCCTTAGGGATCAGATTAGGAATGTAATCCCCGTGATCTGATAAGGAATGTAATCCCCGTAATCAGATTAGGAATGTAATCCCTAATTCCCAGTAAAGAGATAGAGGTGAATCAGGGCCATTGATTAGTACTAATCAGAAATCCTAATTCTATTTTGCTGGACTGGGTTCATCTCGGGTTGAAACCCGTACCCAGTTGAGGTGGATCCGTTCTTGGGTTATTGGATCTTTGGGGAGGAGATCCAGTACCCATTTCAGACCTGTTAGTAGGTGAAATTACCGTTTTACCCCTGAGCTTTAAGATTTGTGTCCGATGTGAACGGTCCCGATTTTAATCCTATTTTTAGCCATATCACGAGCCCCACACTCCTGGAGACTGAGTTTTACAGTCTTCGAGGAGTAGTTTTGTTGTTCTCATGGCGTACGGAATTTTATCGGTGTTCTTAAGAGAGTTTGGAATCTTTCTTGGGGTGTAACGGTGTTATTCTGGGCTTGTAAAATACCCAAAAATATCCTCAGAATTTTTTGGATTTTTGGTGATTTTTCCAGATTTTTCTGAATTTTTCCTCATTTTTTTGAATTTTTTATTCATTTTCCGAATTAACTAATTAATTATCGAAAATATTAATTAATTATTCTAATTTAATAATTATTTTTTCAGAATTTTAAAAATATTTTTTCTGAATTAATAATTATTTTTAGAATTTTTAATTAATTTTTTCGATTTTTTTAAAAATATTTTTTTGGATTTTTTAAATAATTAAAACAAATAAATAAATAAATAAATTAATTAAATATTACCTGGACACGTGGCGCATTTCTGAGCATCGATCATGATCAGATGTGCGCGCATCACAAGGCAGATCACGTTCTGGACACGTGGCGCGTTTCTGAGCGTCGATCGTGTCGCGACGCGAATTTTGAGACGATCGGACGGATCGTGTGGGTCGGCGAGTTTTTTCTCCAATTACAAGTTCGGTACCTCGTCCACTCGGCTCGGCACCTCGGCGGTTGGCCGAACGCTTCGAGATGAAGCCACGTGGCGATTTTTTTTCCCTCTCTTTCTCTTCGCTGCTTCTTCTCCTCTGTTCTTCTTCGCCTCCAACCTTCGGCAAAACCTCAATCGACGACTTCTCCTTCGTCTCACCCCGTCTTCGACTGGAGCGGAGCTCGAGGACGGAGCTCGTCGTAGGGGAGGAGAGGAGCTCGAGCGATGGGTTCGACGAAGCAGGAGCATGGAGCGGAGAGTGATCTCGTCGATGGGTTTGGAGTTCTGCGTAGGGGAAGCTGAGCTCGGAGCTTGACGAGGGAGAGAGCTAGAGCTCAGAGGTTGAGAGGAGTTTGGAGCTTCGGCAGCGAAGCTTGGCACTGTGGTCGGCACTTGGAGAGGAGCTCGGCGAACGAAAGGCGAGGGTCGTTCGGCGATGGGCTCAGCGATGCTCGATGAAGAAGAGGAGCTCATTCGCCAATGGAGGAGTTGGGCGACGAGGGGGACGCGGCGAGAAGTTGGAGCTTCGGGCTAGGAGCTCGACAGTGGTGAGTCAAGGTCGGCAATGGAGGAGAGGAGGAGAGGTGGTTTTGGAGCTCTACAACCAGAGGTGGAGGTTGGCGAGCTTGTCGATGGAGGGGGAGCTCGAAGACAAAGAATTTGGGCGAGCTTGGTGAACGAAGATGAGGAAGCACAAAATGTTGGGGAGCTCGAAATGGAGAGAAAGCTCGAGGGTTGATGATGGGTTCGGAGCTCAATGTTCGAGATCGGTTGCATCCTGAGCTCGACAAGGGGGAGGCAAGCTCGGCGACGTGGGGAGCTCGGCGAGGGAGGAGAGCGGCGCAGAGCCCCGAGCTCCTCGACGGCGGCGGAGAGTTCATCGAATAGAAGGGAGTTGGGTTTTTGCTCTGTTTTTTTGGTTTTGGCGGGAGATTGGAAGAGAAGAAGAAGAAGTAGGAGAAGCGGTTATGGGGTTCGGGTTTGGATCCCTTAACGGGTCTAAACCCGACCCTGTAGGCCTTTTTTTTCTTTTTTTTCTCCTCCGCTTTTTCTCTTCTTCTCCTCTGCTTCGTGTTCGGCAAATCCGAGCACGGATTTTGAGGAGCATTTTTCTCCACTTTGCAGTTCGATAGATCGGTAGCTCGGATTTCAGATCCGAGCTACGTGGCTCTATCTGGACGGTTGATCACGATCGTGGCGCGAATCACGAAACAAGAGGCTCAAATTTCGAGAAAACGTTATCTTATCGTTTTGTGGAGACGTGGCGCGATCTGAGTCGTTCATCACGTTCTAGCATGTTTTTTGAGACAATCTGACGGTGAAACTAGCTCGGCGGTATTTTTCTCCATATGTGGAGGTCGGTACCTCGTCCACTCGGCTCGGTGACTCGGTAATTCCCCCTCTGCCCATAGTAGCTCGGCGTAGAGGAGGGGTCGGAGCTCGACGAGGAAGGGGGTCGGCATATGGGAGAGGTGAAGAGCTCCGAAGCTTGGTGATGTGCTATTTGGTTTTGGAGATTTTTGAAGAGGAGCTCCACTCCTAGGGGTGGAGAAGAGGTGCTAGGAAGATCCTCGTAAGAGCCATGGGAAGACCCATTCTTTGAAGTTAGTGCAAGGAGCAACTCCATGGGAGAGTTTTGAGCTCTGAACTCACTTAGAAGAGGCCCGCTTTGGAGGCAAGAGGAGTGAAGAGCTCGGCTCTAGGAGAGAGCCATCTGGAAGACGAGTTTGAGGAGCAACTCTAGGGGAGAGTTGTGAGCTCCGAACTCGTTGAGAAAAGGTCCGCTTTGGAGGTGAGCGAAGGGAAGAGCTCGGCTCTAAGAGAGAGCCATCTGGAAGAAGAGTTTGAGGAGCAACTCTAGGAGGGAGTTGTGAGCTCCGAACTCGTTGAGAAGAAATCCGCTTTGGAGGTGAGCGGAGCGAAGAGCTCGGCTCTAGAAGAGCCATTTGTGAGACGAGTTTGAGGAGCAACTCTAGGGGAGAGTTGTGAGCTCCGAACTCGTTGAGAAGAGGTCCGCCTTGGAGGTGAGTGGAGCGAAGGGCTCGGCTCTAAGAGAGAGCCATCTGGAAGAAGAGTTTGAGGAGAAACTCTAGGAGAGAGTTGTAAGCTCCGAACTCGTTGAGAAGAGGTCCGCCTTGAAGGTGAGCGGAGCGAAGAGCTCGGCTCTAAGAGAGAGCCATCTGGAAGAAGAGTTTGAGGAGCAACTCTAGGAGGGAGTTGTGAGCTCCGAACTCGTTGAGAAGAAATCCGCTTTGGAGGTGAGCGGAGCGAAGAGCTCGGCTCTAGAAGAGCCATTTGTGAGACGAGTTTGAGGAGCAACTCTAGGGGAGAGTTGTGAGCTCCGAACTCGTTGAGAAGAGGTCCGCCTTGAAGGTGAGCGGAGCGAAGAGCTCGACTCTAAGAGAGATCCATATGGAAGAAGAGTTTGAGGAGCAACTCTAGGAGGGAGTTGTGAGCTCCGAACTCGTTGAGAAGAGGTCCGCCTTGAAGGTGAGCGGAGCGAAGAGCTCGGCTCTAAGAGAGAGCCATCTGGAAGAAGAGTTTGATGAGCAACTCTAGGAGGGAGTTGTTACCTCCGAACTCGTTGAGAAGAGGTCCGCTTAGGAGGCGAGCGGAGTGAAGAGCTCGGCTCTAGGAGAGAGCCATATGGAAGACGAGTTTGAGGAGCAACTCTAGGAAGGAGTTGTGAGCTCCGAACTCGTTGAGAAGAGGTCCGCCTTGAAGGTGAGCGGAGCGAAGAGCTCGACTCTAAGAGAGCCATCTGGAAGAAGAGTTTGAGGAGCAACTCTAGGAGGGAGTTGTGAGCTCCGAACTCGTTGAGAAGAGGTCTGCCTTGAAGGTGAGCAGAGCGAAGAGCTCGGCTCTAAGAGAGAGCCATCTGGAAGAAGAGTTTGATGAGCAACTCTAGGAGGGAGTTATTAGCTCCGAACTCGTTGAGAAGAGGTCCGCTTCGGAGGCGAGCGGAGTGAAGAGCTCGGCTCTAGGAGAGAGCCATATGGAAGACGAGTTTGAGGAGAAACTCTAGGAGGGAGTTGTGAGCTCCGAACTCGTTGAGAAGAGGTCCGCTTTGGAGGCGAGCGGAGGAGAGAGCCATTTGGAAGACGAGTTTGAGGAGCAACTCTAGGAGGGAGTTATGAGCTCCGAACTTGTTGAGAAGAGGTCTGCCTTGGAGGTGAGCGGAGCGAAGAGCTCGGTTCTAAGAGAGAGCCATTTGGAAGAAGAGTTTGAGGATCAACTCTAGGAGGGAGTTGTGAGCTCCGAACTCGTTGAGAAGAGGTCCGCTTTGGAGGCGAGCGGAGCGAAGAGCTCGACTCTAAGAGAGAGCCATCTGGAAGAAGAGTTTGAGGAGCAACTCTAGGAGGGAGCTGTGAGCTCCGAACTCGTTGAGAAGTGGTCCGCCTTGAAGGTGAGCGGAGCGAAGAGCTCGGCTATAAGAGAGAGCCATCTGGAAGAAGAGTTTGAGGAGCAACTCTAGGAGGGAATTGTGAGCTCCAAACTCGTTGAGAAGAGGTCTGCCTTGAAGGTGAGCGAAGCAAAGCGCTCGGCTCAAAAAGATAGCCATCTGGAAGAAGAATTTGAGGAGCAACTCTAGGAGGGAGTTGTGAGCTCCGAAATCATTTAGCAGAGGTCCGCTTTGGAGGTGAGCGGAGCGAAGGGCTCGGCTCTAAGAGAGAGCCATCTGGAAGAAGGGTTTGAGTAGCAACTCTAGGAGAGAGTTGTGAGCTCCGAACTCGTTGAGAAGAGGTCCGCCTTGAAGGTGAGCGGAGCGAAGAGCTCGGCTCTAAGAGAGAGCCATCTGGAAGAAGAGTTTGAGGAGAAACTCTAGGAGGGAGTTGTGAGCTCCGAACTCGTTGAGAAGAGGTCCGCCTTGAAGGTGAGCGGAGCGAAGAGCTCGGCTCTAAGAGCGAGCCATCTGGAAGAAGAGTTTGAGGAGCAACTCTAGGAGGGAGTTGTGAGTTCCGAACTCGTTGAGAAGAGGTCCGCTTTGGAGGCGAGCGGAGTGAAGAGCTCGGCTCTAGGAGAGAGCCATCTGGAAGACGAGTTTGAGGAGCAACTCTAAGAGGGAGTTGTGACATCCGAACTCGTTGAGAAGAGGTCCGCTTTGGAGGCGAGCGGAGTGAAGAGCTCGGCTCTAGAAGAGAGCCATCTGGAAGAAGTGTTTGAGGAGCAACTCTGGGAGGGAGTTGTGAGCTCTGAACTTGTTGATAAGAGGTCCGCCTTGAAGGTGAGCGGAGCGCAGAGCTCGGCTCTAAGAGAGAGCCATCTGGAAGAAGAGTTTGAGGAGCAACTCTAGGAGGGAATTGTGAGCTCCGAACTCGTTGAGAAGAGGTCCGCCTTGAAGGTGAGCGGAGCGAAGAGCTCGGCTCTGGAGGAGAGCAATTTGGAAGACGAGTTTGAGGAGCAACTCTAGGAGAGAGTTGTGAGCTCCGAACTCGCTATTTAAGTGAGAGAATCAACGGTTGTAGGAGCAGTTCCGAATGGCGAACCACTTCTAACTCGCTTAAGAGCAAGTTATCCGAAGCAGAATCGAGCCAAGTGTTGGACTCCGAACTCGTCGTTAGAGGGATTCAACGGTTGTGGGAGCAATTCCGAATGGCGAACCACTTCTAACTCGCTTAAGAGCAAGTTATCCGAAGCAGAATCGAGCCAAGTGTTGGACTCCGAATTCGTCGTTAGAGGGATTCAACGGTTGTGAGAGCAATTCCGAATGGCGAACCACTTCTAGCTCGCTTAAGAGTGATCTTGCGAAGCAGAGTCGAGCCAAGTATTGGACTCCGAACTCGTTGTTAGAGCTTAGTAAGTTGCGGGAGCGGCCATGTAGAAGAAGCCGGACTCCGAACTTGTTGTTAGAGGTTAGTAAGTTGCGGGAGCAGCCATGTAGAAGAAGCTGGACTCCGAACTTGTTGTTAGAGTTTAGTAAGTTGCGGGAGCAGCCATGTAGAAGAAGCTGGACTCCGAACTCACCATTTAGCGAGTCGTGACTCGGAGAGATAGAGATGAAGCAAGAGCAATAATTTTCAATGAAAAAATGTAAAGTTTTATTGAGATAAACTAAGTGGCCGCTTCGACAGGACGAGCCATTATTACATGCTATTGGTCGGGTTACAAGCATCGGCCTTATTGAAAATCAAGATCCTACTTCTACGATAAGGTGAAGACCTCTTGGGAGGAGCTGAGTCTCGAAGCTCGGCGGGCCTTTCTGTTCGTTTGTTGGCTCCTCAGGGGGAAAGCTCGGCCCCCTCTTTTTGGACGAACTTGGTCAGGTGCCCCTGCTGTATGAGTTCTTCGATCTCCTCCTTGAGAGCCCGACAATCATCCGTGTCGTGGCCGTGGTCCCTGTGAAAGCAGCACCACCTATCCTTGTTCCTCTTCTTGCCAGGTGTATTCATTCTAGGGAGAGCACGGAGTAGACCTTCCTTGTCCACATCCATAAGAACTTCTGATATATTGGCAATGAGGGGGGTGAACTTCTCAAAACGAGGAGTCGGGCGACGCTGTCCGTTGTCGTCCTTCTGGGATTTTTGGGACCCCTCTTCGCTCGTGCTCTTCCGTTTGTTCCCGGAAGATGTCTCCTCAAGAGTGGGGGGGTTGAGAGCCTCTTCCGCTCGTATGTACTTCTCCACCCTAAGTAGGAGTTCTGAGAAGTCCCGAGGAGGCTTCTTGGCAAAGGATGCCCTGAGGTTGGTATTAGCGACGTTGCGCTCGAATGCGGCTGAGGCTACTGATTGGTTGAGGGAGGAAATGGACCGGGCTTCGGCGGTGAAGCGTCGAACGTAATCCCTTAGGTGTTCACCCTTTTCTTGGTTGAGGGTCACCAGGGATACACTTGTTTTCTCGACCCGCACTACAAAAGATACTGCTTTTACCGGCGATTATTCCCCGGCGTTTTACTAGTAGCGCCGGGGTAGGGAGTGAGTAGGAATTGGGCGCCAGATGGGATGGTTATACACCGGCGGTCGATTTAAAATGCCGGCGTATGTTAGTATTCACCGGCGTTTTACTTAAACACGCCGGTGATGTTTATTATTCACCGGCGTTTTTTATTGTAAATGCCGGCGAATATACGGACACATTCACCGGCGTTTCCAATTAAAACGCCGGTGAATAACTGGGATAAAACCCGTGAACCCTAATCTTTCGCTCGCCATTTTCCCAATACCCCAAAAAAAAAAAAAAAGAGGCGCTTCGTTTCCCTCCTTCCTCACTCTACTTCCCGCGCGTTTGCCTCCGCCGCTTCGTCCTCTTCGACGGCCTTCGACCTTTCGAAATCGTCCCTTCTTCCCTTCGTCCTTTTCGATTTCCCTCTTCCCTCTCTCTATTTGGAGGTGAATCGGCGGTCGCCCCCTCTCTCTCTCTCTCCTACGCCCCCGCCCTCGTCGCCCCGCTCCTCTCTCTCTCTTCGGTATGATCTCTTGATTTCCCTTATTTTCCAAAAAAAGCAGCTTTTTTCAGTTTATTCATCTTGATTTCCTTAACATGAACGGTTTAGTTGAGATGAAGAATTAATAGAAAAATATATGCTTAGATAATGGAAATTTTCATCTTCTTTTACTGTTAATGAAGCTGATTTCATGCATCTGATTGTCTTCATGGCATGTTTGTTTTTTTACCCAAAATGGGTTCACTGTGAACTGAGGATGCTCTAGGTACGTATGCCAATATCCTCCGGCCGGATATGCACAACAATTGGATTTTAGATTTAGTTGGGCACAGTGAATTAGTAGAGCAACATATAAGCTCACATAATGGGAAATTTTCATTTTCAGATACTGTTAAAGTAACCTGATTGCAATCTTTGGCATGGTTTTTTAACACAAAATGGGTTCACTTCGAAACTAAGTATGCTGCTAGCATACCCATTTTCTTTCACTGTTAATGAAGCTGATTTCATGCATCTGATTGTCTGCTTGGCATGCATGTTTTTTTACCCAAAATGGGTTCACTGTGAACTGAGGATGCTATAGGTACGTATGTCAAAATCCTCCGGCCGGATATGCACAACAATTGGATTTTAGATTTAGTTGGGCTAAAGAAGTAGTAGAGCAACATATAAGCTAAGATAATGGGAAATTTTCATTTTCAGATACTGTTAAAGTAACCTGATTGCAATCTTTGGCATGGTTTTTTTAACACAAAATGGGTTCACTTCCAAACTAAGTATGCTGCATAGCATCCCCAGTTTCTTTCACTGTTAGTGAAGCTGATTTTATGCATCTGATTGTCTTCTTGGCATGCATGTTTTTTTACCCAAAATGGGTTCACTGTGAACTGAGTATGCTATAGGTACGTATGCCAAAATCCTCCGGCCGGATATGCACAACAATTGGATTTTAGATTTAGTTGGCCTAAAGAAGTAGTAGAGCAACATATAAGCTCAGATAATGGAAATTTTCATTCTCAGAAACTGTTAGAGAAGCTGATTGCCATCTTAGGCATGATTTTTTAACAAAATGGGTTCACTTCCAAACTAAGTATGCTGCTAGCATCCTCATTTTCTTTCACTGTTAGTGAAGCTTATTTTCATGCATCTGATTGTCATCTTGGCATGTTTTTTTTGACCAAAATGGGTTCGCTGTGTACTGAGGATGCTATAGGTACGTATGCCAAAATCCTCCGGATACGCACAACAATTGGGTTTTAGATTTAGTTGGGCTGAAGAAGTAGTATAGCAACATATAAGCTCTGATAATGGAAAATTTATCATTTTCAAATACTGTTAAAGTAACCTGATTGTCAATCTTTGGCATGGTTTTTTATACCAAAATGGGTTAACTTCCAATCTAAGTATGCTGCTAGCATCCCCATTTTCTTTTTTTGTTGTTAGTGAAGCTTATTTTCATGCATCTGATTGTCATCTTGGCATGTTTTTTTTACCAAAATGGGTTCACTGTGAACTGAGGATGGTATAGGTACGTATGCCAAAATCCTCCGGTCGGATATGCGGCTACAATTGGGTTTTAGATTTAGTTGGGCTGAAGAAGTAGTAGAGCAACATATAAGCTCAGATAATGGGAAATTTTTCATTTTCAGATACTGTTAAAGTAACCTGACTGCAATCCTTGGCATGGTTTTTTAACAAAATGGGTTCACTTCCAAACTAAGTATGCTGCATAGCATCCCCAGTTTCTTTCACTGTTAATGAATTGAAGATTATCCCATGCATCTGATTGTCATTTTGGCATGTTTTTTTGACCAAAATGCGTTCACTGTGAACTGAGGATGCTATAGCTCTATGCCAAAATCCTCCGGCTATGTACAACAATTGGTTCACTCTGAAAAATATATGCTTACATACTAGACATTTTAATTTTTCTTTTACTGTTTCTTTTGTTTAGTATTATTATTATTATTATTATTATTATTATTATTATTATTATGAGATAAGTGATTATTAGTAGTCATGAACAGAATAGTTCATGAGTCATCAGATCTTCTTGTTAACGTAGTTACAGCACGACGCGCTCATTATTCGGCCGATTCCTCTTCATCAGCAAAATACCCTTTACCATCATCATCTCCTTGAACGGAAAGCCAAATACAGGGGAGACTATAGTCGATTTTTTTTATGCTCGAACACAGGGTGTGCGATAAAATACCACTAAGGTGGTTGTGATCATTTCCACAAAAGGTCGTTTAGGATTTGGTGAATAGAGTAGATTGTGTTAAGATGTAGTTTTTTTTTGTACATTTTTTGGAGCCACAATTTCTTTATTTTACAGTTAAAGATTATATCGTTTATTTATTTGCAGCTAGGGATGGTTTTCAAATAGGTGAAATTTAATATACAAAATGCCTTTTACTGTTATTACTATTTAATATATCAAATTTTAATTTCAGACTGTGTGCTATTGATATAATGGATAGAAGTTGGATTAGTTAACCACGATTATCCAAGGAGTACCGTGATGGTATTAAAGATTTTATTATCTTTGCCAAACGACATTCCCGTGATCCCAACCTAATCCTTTGTCCATGCCTTCGCTGTACAAATTGTATGCTGAGGACATGTGACGTAGTACATACACACTTGGCTGTCAACAGTTTTCTTCAAGGGTACACAAGGTGGTTTTGTCATGGAGAGGATCATACGATAGCTCCTGTTCGTCCGGTTGTATTAGAAAATGAAGCTGAGCCCTTAGTGAACGAAGACTTAAGCGTTCCCGATGAGATGCATGCTTTGTTACAAGATGCCATGGGGATTCATAATGTTCCTTTCCACACCAATGACCCAACAACCGAAGTTCACAATGAGTCAACAGAAACAAACCAGATTGGTGGTGGGGTGGACGAGGAAATGTCTGGCCCCACCCCTGAAAATAATAAGCAGCAAGAATCCTTCGCTAAGTTACTTGAAGATGCTAGTACTCCGTTGTACCGCGACTGCACCAAATTTTCTAAGTTCTCATTCATTGTCAGACTATTTCAGATTAAATGTTTAAACGGGTGGTCTGCTAAGTCCTTCACTATGCTACTTGAATTGTTGAATGAAGCATTTCCTGAAATCTGTATTCCAAACTCAGCCTATAAAATCAAAAAATTCCTAAGTTCTCTCGATCCAGGATATGAGAAGATAGCAGCATGTCCAAATGACTGTATGCTTTTCACGAGTGGTAAGGAAAGTCTGGAGAATTGCAAAGTGTGTGGTTCTTCGAAATGGAAAGAAAGACCAAATCAAGACGAGGGAGCCAGTGGATCTACTAAGCGAAGTAGGAAAAAGAAGCCTGCCAAAACATTGCGTTACTTTCCTCTGATTCCTAGGTTACAAAGGTTGTTTATGTTTACGAAAACTTCTTCTGATATGAAATGGCATGCTGAAGGTCGCACTAATGATGGGATTCTTAGACATCCTGCTGATTCTCAATCTTGGAAAAGATTTGATGAAAGATATCCTGATTTTGCGGAAGATCCTCGAAATGTGAGACTTGGACTAGCTAGTGATGGTTTCAACCCCTTCAGGCAAATGAGTAGTACATACAGCATATGGCCGGTTGTGTTGATACCATACAATTTGCCGCCTTGGAAATGCATGAAGCAGTCCTCATTTATTTTGTTCATGATAGTTCCTGGACCGAAAGGTCCTGGAAATGATATAGATGTGTACCTACAACCGTTAATAGATGAACTTCAGAAGTTGTGGGTGGGTGTTCCAACCTATGATGCTGTGGCTAAAGAAACATTTTCTCTTCGTGCCGTGTTGTCTTGGACAATCAATGATTTTCCAGCATATGCAAATTTATCTGGATATAGTACTAAAGGACGTTATGCATGTCCATGTTGTGCTGACCAAACTAGTTCAAGGTGGTTGTACAATGGCAGAAAGTTTTGCTATATGGGTCATAGGAGATGGTTGCCTGACACACATATATTTCGGGCAGAGGCAGCGACATTTGATGGTACCGACGAGTGGGAACATGCTCCTGGGTCTTCTTCTGGTTCAGATATTTTGAGGCGGGTAGATGGTCATCAATTCAAATATGGAAAGGAACCAGAAGTCAGGACAAAGGGCAAGAAAAGGGCACGGCCGGAGCAAGGTGAGGAGACCGATCTATATGGCGAGGATGAGGATCAAAACTTGACGAGTTTAGGTGCATGGAAGAAGAAGAGTAATTTCTTCAAGTTGCCGTATTGGGAATTCAACTTACTGCGACATAATTTAGATGTGATGCATATCGGAAAAAATATTTGTGAGAATTGTATAGGAACAGTTATGGGAGATGATCGGAAGACAAAGGACAATCTCAAGAGCTGACTTGATTTGAAGTCAATGGGCATCCGACATGAGTTGCACCCAGAAGAATTGCCGAACGGGAAAGTACTCCTACCTCCTGCAATCTATTCAATGTCAAAATCGAAGTTGGAGTTGTTTTGCAAAGTACTACTTGAACTTAAAGTCCCCGATAGCTATTCTTCTAACATGGCAAAATGTGTCAACTTTAAAGAGAAGAGGCTTCAGGGTCTAAAGTCACACGACTACCACATCCTAATGCAGGATCTCCTTCCTGTGGCCCTAAGGTCTTCAATGTGTGAGCAAGTCACTACTGTCCTGAAAGATCTTTGTAGCATATATAAAGGTATTTGCTCAAGAATGCTTCGTGTTGAAGATCTGGACCAATTGGAGCAGCAGGCGGCATTGACACTTAGTAAAATGGAGATGATATTCCCTCCATCGTTTTTCACTATTATGATTCACTTGATAATCCACCTTGCTGGTGAAGCCAGAATCGGCGGTCCTGTTCACTATCGGTGGATGTACCCCATTGAGAGGTAAAATAATTCATTCATCATACGAAATTGAATTTTCAAAAGCTCATTTCTTTTAATCCCCTAATCTGCTCTAGTTTATTAATTGTACATGTTCAGGTACCTATACCGGCTAAAGGGTTATGTGAAAAATAGAGCATATCCTGAAGGGTCAATAGCCCAGGGATATCTATCAGAGGAGTGCTCAGATTTTTTTCCCAGGTATTTGCCTGGTGTGGAGACATCTTCCAGTAGACCACGTAGAAATCCAGACATTTCCAACCTTGATGGTGCACAATATCTTTTTGATACCGCTGGCACCACTGTTGGTAAAGTTGATGCATTTGAGCTCGATAGCTTAGCGTGGGAACAAGCACATCGATATGTGCTAGACCATCATGCATCAGTGGAACCATTTCGAAAGTAAGTTGCTTTTGAATTTAAATCGAATACAGTGAAAACCGCGGAGTTCGATATTTTTGATACTTTTGTTATTCCTAATTTCAATTGCTTGTTTTTTAGCGAATTTGTCAGGGACTTCAAACGAAGGGCTAGACCAAGAAGACTACTACCACGTGAACAAAACAAGCTGATGAATGAAAAATTTCATAAGTGGTTTGAATCTCATGTAGGTGAATTACAGTTATGCAAGTTAATCTTTATTATATCTACATTTTCTATGGTGTTGATATGATTTTCGCAAAATTAATAGGTACATTCTTTGGGTCCTGAAGGTGCGTCATCTGAAATACAAGTACTTGCCAAAGGTCCCTATCAGATGGTCAAAAGATACGGAGGATACATATTCAATGGTTTTAGATTTCGTACTAAGGATCGTGAATCTAATTTGAAGTCTCAAAATAGTGGAATGGTAATGACGTCTAAGACTAGAAGTTATGCTTCCAAATCGGACACGAGGCCTGTAGATGGAGATCTCGACTACTATGGAGTGCTCACGGATATCATTGAGTTGAATTATTTTGGCCATTTCCGTGTTGTCTTATTTCGTGGGGATTGGGCTGAGTTTGATAAGAATTTTGCTAACAACAAGGACAAACTTGGCTTCACAGTTGTAAACTTCTCAAAATTGATTCACATCGGTACACACATTAGCCATGAGCCATTTGTGTTTCCATCCCAAGTGCAACAAGTGTTCTACATTGAAGATCCAACCCTGCCAAAATCGTATGTGGCTATCCCTATGCAACCAAGAGATGTATTCCAACTGGGCGATACTTCAGACGATGAAGACGGTGAAGACATGAACAGTTACATTGCTTCTGAGTTTTCTGTGTTTGATGTAAACACAACCGATGTTGGAATTTGCAGGACTTGGCTCCGCAAGGATGGAGAAGAGGGCGATGTACTGGAAGATGTCGTATTGTAGCTTACATGATTTTCAATTGGGTTTATTATATGTCTGTAATTTTATGTCTTAAATCTTGTTGTAATATTATGTCTGTAATTTCGAATATGTTCATTGTGAATTTAATACACTGGTTTAATTATCTTTCTATTTTCTACTGCTTAGTATTATTTACATTAAACTATGCTCAGTGTCATTTGAACCAAACTGTCGTTGTAATTTAATCTGTTACAAATCTATTTTTTTTAATTTTTTTACAATTATGTTGGTTTGTTAATCCTACTAAAGTACAAATTTTATGATAGTTATTATAAACATGTTATTAATTAAATTTGCATATCTAAGGAAGTTATCGAATCCTTGACAGGTACAACATGCCGAGGTGTGGAAAGAGGGTAAATATAAATGATGGCAACGAGAGCCATGGGGATGAGCAGCCACTAAATAATAGTGGCAGGCAAACATATGAGAGTGAGGGTAGCACGCCGCCCACTGTCAAAAAACATCGGTAAGTCTTAAAATTGGTATTTTTAAAGAGATTATGTTACTTGAATGCATGAAAGACACGTACTAGTGTTTGTGAGTCTGCATTGTGGCTGTCGTCTATAAGCATTTCGTCTATGTTTCTTAAGTGGGCTGTGATTAGAAAGAAAGGGCTGGAGTGGAGATCTGGAAACCCAAAATAGAGACATCTCGTTTATTATAATCTACACTTATTGTTGGACCAACCCCCTCTTGCTGTTGTTGCTGATGTCTCTTTGTGTGCGTGTGTTGAAGAGAATGAAGGGATGAGAGAGAGATGAGGAAAATGCCGCTATGTTAGCCTGGTGTATCCTCATTCTCTACCATCCCTCTTTCTGGCTCCATATATGGCTTCTATATTAAATTGGTTTCCTTCCACGATGACAGTCCGTAATACTACACTTGATATGAGCCCATGTTCATACCTGCATCCTATTGCATACTCACAAACAACTAATACTTGTCGGCCTTGCATCGTATGCCCAACCCCACTTTGGCACATAACCTGGTATAGATGACATTATATGACCTGCAAACAAGGATTGTTCAGTCGTGTTGTTGTACTGATTTGGAGGAGGTGAAAATGGGACCATAAAATAGCTTAAGAAGACCATCAGGTTTGTGAAATAAGCTTCACTAACAGTGAAAGAAACTGGGGATGCTATGCAGCATACTTAAGTTGGAAGTGAACCCATTTTGGCTAAAAAATCATGCCGAAGATAGCAATCAGATGCATGAAATCAGCTTCTTTAACAGTATCTGAAAATGAAAATTTTTCATAATCTGAGCATATATGTTTCTTTAACAGTGACTGTGAACAATTGTTCTTAATTGGGCTGTGATTAGAAAGAGACGAGTTGGAGTGGAGATCTGGAAACCCATATAGAGACATCTTGTTCATAATAATTTATTATTATTGTTGTTCTTCTCGCTCTTGCTGTTGTTGCTGATGTCTCTATGTGTTCGTGTGCTGAAGGGAAAGAAGGGATGAGAGAGAGATGAGGAAAATGCCGCTATGTTAGCCTGGTGTATCCTCATTCTCTACCATTCCTCTTTCTGGCTTCTATATTTGGTTTCCTTCCACGATGACAATTCCAGTTAAAACTACACTTGCTATGAGCCTTATTCGTATTTCTCTTCCATGAAGAATTGATCTATGACTACAATCTCCATTCAAAACCCAATTGTTCTATATTTGGTTCCCTCTTTGGCATGGTTTTTTTAACACAAAATGGGTTCACTTCCAAACTAAGTATGCTGCACAGCATCCCCAGTTTCTTTCACTGTTGGTGAAGCTTATTTCACAAACCTGATGGTCTTCTTAAGCTATTTTATGGTCCCATTTTCACTAACTGTTAGTGAAGCTGATTTCAAGCACCTGATTGTCTTCTTGGCATGTTTGTTTTTATACCAAAAATGGGTTCACTGTGAACTGAGGATACTATATAGGTACGTATGCCAAAATCCTCCGGCCGGATATGCACAACACTTGGGTTTTGCGATATAGTTGGGCTAAAAAAGTAGTAGAGCAACATATAAGCTCAGATAATGGAGAAATTTCCATTTTCAGATACTGTCAATGTAACCAGATTGTTTAACACTGGCATGGTTTTTTTAACACAAAATGGGTTCACTTCCAAACTAAGTATGCTGCATAGCATCCCCAGTTTCTTTCACTGTTGGTGAAGCTTATTTCACAAACCTGATGGTCTTCTTAAGCTATTTTATGGTCCCATTTTCACTAACTGTTAGTGAAGCTGATTTCAAGCACCTGATTGTCAGCTAGGCATGTTTGTTTTTATACCAAAAATGGGTTCACTGTGAACTGAGGATACTATATAGGTACGTATGCCAAAATCCTCCGGCCGGATATGCACAACACTTGGGTTTTGCGATATAGTTGGGCTAAAAAAGTAGTTGGGCTAAAAAAGTAGTAGAGCAACATATAAGCTCAGATAATGGAGAAATTTTCATTTTCAGATACTGTCAATGTAACCTGATTGTTTAACACAAAATGGGTTCACTTCCAAACTAAGTATGCTGCATAGCATCCCCAGTTTCTTCTTTTGTTGTTAGTGAAGCTTATTTTCATGCATCTGATTGTGATCTTGGCATGTTTTTTTCCACCAAAATGGGTTTACTGTGAACTGAGGATGCTATAGGTACGTATGCCAAAATCCTCCGGATACGCACAACAATTGGGTTTTAGATTTAGTTGGGCACAGTGAATTAGTAGAGCAACATATAAGCTCAGATAATGGAAATTTTCATTTTCAGATACTGTTAATGAAGCTCATTGCCATCTTTGGCATGATTTTTTAACAAAAAATGGGTTCACTTCCAAACTAAGTATGCTGCTAGCATCCTCATTTTCTTTCACTGTTAATGAAGCTTATTTCATTAAGATCCAGGATGGCAAATTTTGACTTGGCTATGATTGGATTGTTTAGTGGATGTTGTCTATGTTCTTAATTGGGCTGTGATTAGAAAGAGTGGGCTCGAGTGGAGATCTGGAAACCCATATAGAGACATCTTGTTCATAATAATTTATTATTATTGTTGTTCTTGTCGCTCTTAAGGTGGTTGCTGATGTCTCTTTGTGTTCATGTGCTGAAGGGAAATAAGGGATGAGAGAGATGAGGAAAATGCCGCTATGTTAGCCTGGTGTATCCAAAGTCTCTACCTTTCTTCTTTCTGTTTCCATTTCTGGCTTCTATATATATTTGGTTTCCTTCCACGATGACAGTTCCCTAAAAGTACACTTGATATGAGCCCTATCTTATTTTTCTTATTTTTCTTATTTTTCTTATATTTGGTTTCCGTCCACGATGACAGTTTCATGGATTGTCTGAACAATCCATGAAGGACATGCTTAGATACTGAATTTTCATTTGTTTTACTGTTTTAGATAGTGGATATTCCCAATCAGAGGAGAATATAAAGGTTTCAAGTTAGATACTGAATTTTCATTTGTTTTGTTATTTTAGATATATTTAAAAACAAAATTAAGTACTAGATTTTTAGCATTGCAATGTAATTATTTTACCTCTGTATATATCATTAATAATTCCATTTGCAGTTGGCACTTTGATCTTATAATTCGAGATACAGGTAGTTCTTTTTGCAAGTTCAAAAAATATGTATATTCTGTATTGTGATCTACTGTTCAATTAAACTATTGTTTTTTTTTCACAGAGCGGTCGTCAAGATGAAGGAAATTCTGATGATCAGAGCTGAAGCTACTCGAGGGGTATGAATCTGCGGTCCTCCTTGCTGTTCTTATGTCCTTCTTGCTGTATGGTTGTTGTTCTTATGTCCTTCTCCTTGCTGTTGTTATGTCAGACTGGTTTTTTTTATGAGAGTTATGTCATACTTTGAATTTGGGATATTTTGGATATTTGTCAGACTGGTTTGTTTGGATATTTGGGATGTTAGTCTCTATATTAATTTGTTAATTATGACACTATTAATTAATCAATGAATTTGGACGTTGATATGACACGTGTGAAACTTGATTATCTTTAATTATTCTTGTGTTTGGTTGTGGTTTGCGCAGTAGTATGCAACGGAATTGGTTGAATCAGTTGTGAGAATTAGTTGACAGGTTTTGTAAATGAAACTGTGAATTGAAATCGAACGGAAAAGCGGAGTATCGAAAATAAATGGGCATAGCCAGAACGGCATTTTAAAAAACGGCGGTCTATATAATCTAATTGTTGGAGTGTGTGATACACCGGCGTTTCAACGCACGCCGGTGAATGTTATCAGCTGTAACGGTACAGACGTACACCGGCGTTTTATAAACGCCGACGTATATAACTACACCGGCATTTTTGAGTCGCGCCGGTGTTCGTAAATAGGGAAAAGCAGGCGCTCATAAACGCACATACACCGGCGTTCCTTGACCGCCGGTATACTTTCGATCTACACCGGCGTTTTCATAAACGCTGGTGAATGGATAAATACCGGCGGTTTACGACCGCCGGTGAATGTAAATAGGTGCACAAGAACGGCACTCAGAGACCGATATACACCGGCGTTTTATGACCGCCGGTGTAGGTCTAACATTTACCGGCGTCCACCAAAAATGCCGATGTAGACCCCTTCGTTTCAGCGACGCCCGCTTCGGCGGCAGTTGGACCGGCGCTATTGTAAACACCGATGAAAGTTTCATCGGCGTAAAAAAATGCCGGTATAGACGTCAAAAAGCGCCGGGAAAGCTACTTTCTTTTGTAGTGCCGGCGGCTACTCATGAAATGAGTAAGGATGAGCCCTTCGAACTGATCGAATGAAAAGATGGAGGCCGGGGCGAGTCGAGATTATCATTCTCTTGCAGACCCCTTTAACGTGGTAGGAAAGATCTTGCAGAGGAGGGCATCTGAAGCATGGTGGATCATCATGAGAGTTTTGAAACTCTCTATGTGATCTGCGGGGTCTGACTCCCCGGTATACGACTCGAAGTAAGGCGGCTTGAATTTCTCTGGGATTGGGGCCTCCATGATGGTGCGGGAGAATGGAGGTCTGCTCGGGCGGAGGTTTATCGCCCGTTGCTCTTCTTCCCTGTCAATTCGGCTGAGGCGCCTCTCCATCTCGTGGAGACGGCGGTAAACCGAGTCTTCTCTTTGAACATACCTTGCCGAGCCCCGGGACTCATCTTCGTACGAGGGTGGATTGGGGTTGCGGTGATGGTAGCTTGGAGATGGACGAGGACTGAGGGTGTGAAGGCGATGGCTCCTAGTTGGCTCACGAGTAGGTGGCCTCTGGTCGTTCTTTGGGGTGATATTGAGGGCCCGTAAGACTGTCGCTTGGAAGTCTTGAAGATCTGCCCTTGTGACTGGTGCCTCTCCAGCTTGGTGGTCCCTATGTGTGGCTCGGCTTACTAGAGAATGAGTTCTCCGCTGATGACGCTGAGGGGACTCCCTTCGCCCTCTTCGAGTTGGGGACCTTCTGTAGTCTCGGCGATGAGGAGATCGCTCATTCGGACATTATTGGCGGGATGCTCCCTCTCGGGCCCGCTTCTCATCCAAACGGCGGCGAAGATCCTCAGCCTTCTGCCGATTGAGGATGGTATTGCGAAGGTCAGAAGCTCGAGGGTTACGGGATGCCATAGAATCAGAAGAGGGGTTGTGTATTGAGATGCGGTCCTGATGGAGAGGTCGCTTCTGAAGATTGGGATGCGAGCCCCCCGCACCGGCATTCTGAGGCCCGGTTGGATCCCGGGGTGGTTGGAGATTCTGAGGAGGGAGTTGGTCCTGTTGTAGGGGGTCCTCAGCCTGGGGAGGAAGTTGCCCCTACTGCTGAACGGGTTGGAGGGGGACCTCCTGTTGCTGTTGGGGATCAACGGGATTGGGTCCTCGGTTGGACCCTCTGGATCTTACTTTTCTTGGAGGCATGGCTAGAGAAGATCTGATCTTTGGGAAGAGGAAGAGTTTCTATTCGTGGTGGTTTCCACAGACGGCGCCAATCTGTTACCGCTAAATCTGGTGTGGGGGTAAACAGACAGTATTTGTGGATTCTTGGAAAACTTGAATAGCAAACCTGAAACCTGTTCTGCCGGAGTTTGACCGCTGACTCCCGCCGTTCACCTACAAAAAGTGCGAGACACCGGGGTTGATCCCGGCGACGCACCCTCCGACGCTCAAGTCAGTAATGAGGAATGATTATGAGAGAGCGTAAATTGGAAAAGTATTGATTACCTCTTAATGGTGGTGGATGGGGGGTATTTATAGTCGCCTTAGGGATCAGATTAAGAATGTAATCCCCGTGATCTGATAAGGAATGTAATCCCCGTAATCAGATTAGGAATGTAATCCCTAATTCCCAGTAAAGAGATAGAGGTGAATCAGGGCCGTTGATTAGTACTAATCAGAAACCCTAATTCTATCTTGCTGGACTGGGTTCATCTCAGGTTGAAACCCGTACCCAGTTGAGGTGGATCCGTTCGTGGGTTATTGGATCTTTGGGGAGGAGATCCAGTACCCATTTCAGACCTGTTAGTAGGTGAAATTACCGTTTTACCCCTGAGCTTTAAGATTCGTGTCCGATGTGAACGGTCCCGATTTAATCCTATTTTTAGCCATATCAAAAGTATTCCTAGGGATTCTTTTAAAATGCGGGTTTAATGTAGTTTGATTAAAAGTTTCTAAGTCCCTACTCTAGGAATAGGAAAATTGTAACTCTTCCCTAATTACTAGTGGGGCCATTTTTCGACGAACAAGTTCGGGATCATAAGAGTGGCTATCAACTACACCGATCTTAGGGTGGATTTTTTGTTGGACGGGTAGGTCTATAATAAGTTCTTTGTGTACATTTATGGATGTGTCGTTTTATTGTACCCGCCCCCTCACCCTTCTTCCATTTGTATGGCTTCGAACATGTTTTACAAATTTTTATACCTACACCCGGATTTTCTTCGTCCAGAATATAATCATAAAATTTGCGCCAATCACTAGTTTCCCCTCTAGTTTTCCTACTACTACCCGGTTGTGTTGTTTCGGTTGCTTGTGTTTGTGGTTCTTCTTCTATGTCTACGTCTATGTCTTCCACAAACACGTCGTGTGTACCCATGTGTCCGGTCATGGGGTACTCTTCGGTGGGCTCATTTTGTGGGACTGTAACCCTTGTTTTTCATTTTATGTATTTTTTGATGTATTTTTTTTTCCTTTCGGGTTTATTCATCTTGTATCTCTTTTTGGACCGTGTATTGGATCTTCATTCTCTATTATTCATTTATTTGATTTATCGTCTTCTTATTTGAGTTTCTTGATTCTATTGCCTCATATTGTTTCGTCTCTGGCTGTTCGAGCTATTATTTTGAGCCCTATTCTCTATTTTGTTCATGTCCTATTTTATTTAGTCACTTTGTTCCCATTTTATTATATTTGGATCCTTATTTCTTCTGCCCTATATCATCAACCCATTTTAAAACCCTATTGGATCCACTACCCGTTAACCAAAACCCTATAAGCCGTCACCCACATTCACCAAAACCCTAAGTAACCTATATTATACCCCTATATATATTTCCCCTGTTTACCCTACCCATCTCAGAACCCTAACCGCCTATACCCATCGTCCCCGACCTCCTACTCTCCCATTCATCTCCTTACCTTCCCCCTTGCACTCCAGAACCCATCTCCCTGTGCCCTGTGCTCCTATCGATCAACCCCCCGTCACCGCCTTACACCACAGCACCCCCGCGTCCCTGCCATCCTCCTGCATTGCGTCAGCCAGTAGCCCCCGTCCTCCCTGTGCGCGGTCACCCTCTCGAAGCAGCAACAAGTCTCTTAGCCACCGTGCTTCGACGACCCCACTGTGTGCCCTCTCCTCCCGGTGCCACGACAGCCAGCAGCAGCGCTGCATTCCTTCGGCGACAGACAGCAGCAACAGAATGCAACAGCAGCCAGAGCAACGACCATCGTCGTTGTCCCCTGTTCGCGCTGCCGCTAGTCCCGCCGTCATGCCGTCGTGCCACACCCTGTTCTCCGCCGTCAACCACAACCACCTAGTCGCAGAGCACTTTCCCCCATTACTCTGTTTTGTGATGGCTTTGAATTTGGGCCGTTGATCGCCTTGATGATCTTGATCATCATGATCTTCACCATCATCAGAGCCTCATTTGATCTCCAGCCTTGAGATCTCCTCTGATCAACCCTTCCATCACCTTGATCTCATCTGATTTAGATCAGATCTGATAGATAAGATTTGAGCCATCCGACTGATTTTGATCATCATCTTCATTAGCGATCTTAGCCGTCCGTTTGATCTGATCTTGATCATCCTCTTGATCATCGAGATCCGTGCTTTGTGTTCGTGATTGCGATTGTGATCGTGTGTGCGTGATTAATTAGTTCGTGATTTGTTCGCTCGTGTTTGTGTTTGGGAATCCGTTCCCGTTATTCTGATCCTTTGCATCGTTTCCGCCATCGTCTTTAAGGCAAGTAACTTGTATTCTTTTTGTTGTGTAATACAAGTACTAAATACCGTATGTAGTGTAGTTGTGTTTTATAGACAATTCTTGTGCAAAACCCCTGTTATATATTATCTCTATGTTTTGACCGCATGTAGTTGTTTCATTACACACACGACGTGAAATAACTTAGAGATAATCACTTCTTGATGTATACATGCATATTGTTCGTATGATATCGTATGCTTGATTGTGTTAGTCATAGTATAACTCGTTGTAAACTTGTTAAATACCCTATACCATGTTGCTTGGACATCTAGTACACCCTATTTCACGTTTGGTTATGATTTGGATGTGTTTCATATGATCCAGTTGATTTTATGCATGAAGAGTAATTCTGTCCCTGTTGTCACCCCATTTTTTATCAGTATTTTAGACCCTATTAAGGCCAGTATATGAAAATTATTTGTGAATATTAATTATAGAGAATTCTGTCTACTTTCCAGATTTTCTGACAGATCTCAGTTTCGATTTATGAGTTGCAAGTTATTGCTGTTTTACTACAGATGTGTTTAAAATTCCAGTTTCTGTTTTGTATGAATTCTGTATGGTAACTTATTTTTATACTGATGTTAAAGATAATAATTTGATCCAATATTTTTTTGAGTACAACTAGCCTTGATTGAGATTAACTCCTAATTTTTGTGGATTTAATTGATAACTTATATACTCTATTCTATACTTGCAAACAACTACTATACTTGCAGAAATTTCGTGATGTTCTCTAAACAAACTTAATTTATACCTGATTCTATTTGTTGTTTATAAAAAACTTGTGAATATGAATTGTAGCCTATTGTATTAATTTTATCACCCTTTTGATGGATCTGGATTTCGGCTTATATTTTGTAATCTATTACTGTTTTAGTACTGCTGTGTTTATGATTTCAGATTTACAAAACTGATGTATCTTGCTGCTTTCTGATTTTAATTGAGTATACTATCTATGTTGGAAAATTATAAAACTTTATTTTCTGATACTAAACATACTAGGGAATACCCCAGATATTTCTTGGATTTAATCAGTGAGTTTTTATGCCGTTTTCTTGATTATGAATGCAAACTTCTGGTTTCTAGCTGAACATATTTTCTGGATACAAATCTGTTTTGAGACTTGTTTTTGTGAAAAACCATATGACTTATATATATTTGCTGGATTCGGCCGAGAGTCTATTTTCTAGATTTTCTGATGGATCCTCATTTGCACATTTGTAGCAACAAGAATTCCAGATTTAGTGTAGTACTGTCTTGCAGTCCTGAACTAGAATTTTCGTTATTCTATCCTTTCATGTGTTGTCTATCACCTGTACATGTTTATCCTTCAACCTGAACCTGTTACTTGTTTATACCATGTTATTCTTGTCCTGTTTGTGACACATACATGCCTGTTTGATAATAATAATAAACAACCAAGTCGAGGTTTCAGGGAAAGATTTAGTAGTGGAAAATATAGAAATGTGTACTTAGAAGGGGGCCTGTGTTTTCCACCTGATTATCTGTTATCTATTACCTGTGATATGATTACCTGAAATGTGATTATGATAATCTGTTATCTGATTCCTGACTACATACTTCCTACGGGAGGGTGTACTCAGAAGGGGGCCCGTGTTTCTTACTTGTTACCCAACTACATACTTCCTACGAGAGGGTGTACTTGGAGGGGACGTAGTCCTACCTGATGCATGATTACCTGTTACATGATACCTATACCTGTACCTGTACCCGTTTACCTGATACTTGAGTACACGGCCCTATAGACTCCACTACGAAATCTAAACGCAAACATGTTTGAATGTAGCAACCATGTGGTAAAAACCTGGAACGCATGAAGTGCTACATAGATAGTAATAAATACAAGATTTGACATGACATAACACCTGTTACATGCTCACATGTTACATGACACCTGTACATACTACCTGGTTACCTGTTTACCTGTTCACCTGTTCATCTGTTACCTGTTTATCTGCGTGCATGATACTTGACACTGGATACATGTTACCTGTACCTGTTAGTATATCATGTTACTTAATTTTGTTTCCTGATTCATGCTAATTATCATGCTTGTTGACATGCCTATTCTATGCTATGTTGTTTATGATGTTACTCTATATTTTTTTATCATTTCCTGTACTTGTGCCTGCACTACAAGCGGCCCGTAACTTGCATTGACGGGAGTTTTGTTTTGTTTTTTCTCTTCCTGCAATTTGTTAAATTGCAGATTACGGTGACCAGTTGCCTGATGGAGTAGGTGATATGAGATTTTAGTTGCTGGAATTCTGGCTATTATTATTATTATTTCCTGTTTCTTATTTTGAATAAATGTAACTGTTACTTGGATTATTTTGCATTGAGCAATATGACTCGGAATTATTGACTTGTTTCTAGATCTGATTTATTTGAGATTATTATATTTTGTTTCAAGTAAATTCTGTTGGTACATTGATTCCTTTATGCATGCGTGGTTGACTTCTCTTGCTTCCTACTTTGATTATTTATGTGAAATGTTGTAAAGATCCTGGCAGCTTATGGATGATGAAAATCATTCACTGAACTTAGTCACGTATCCGTATTCAGTATTCTCTTTTTGGGAAGCGGGGCGTGATAGAGACAATTGGAGGCCTATGGTGGAATCTTGTCCACTTTCGCTACAGCCACTACCTCGTGATCAAGACATGTTGATATAGTAGTGTATGTGAAAAAATTAAATACAATCTAGGCGAGATAAGTTTAAAAAAAAATCTAGAAAAAATAAGAGGGGTGTGAGAGAAGATAAAAAAACCAACAAAAAGTATGATAAAAAATTATAACTACAAAAAAAATATCAACATAATAAGAGGGTTGTGGAATTTTGATATGGTATTTCGCGGATACTCATATATAGAATGAGAGTGAAAATTAATAAAAGTAAAAGTAGAAGTAGAAGTCCGGACTCATATATAGATTGAAAGAGAACTTCTTTGTTGGAGCCTTGGAGCCTTGGAGGAGTTGAAGACTTGAAGTAGACGTAGTTGTAAGTTGAATTCGATACGATCGGAATTTGTCGCTTCTATGTTGTTAGCTTCTTTGTTGAAAAAATTTGATTCAATTGAGATTGTATTGAGTAGTAGCAGTAGAGAGAGTAAGAGAGTAAGGTGTAAATTTTTTTGAGTGATTTAAGGGGTATTTATAGGGGGAAAAACAACGGCTAAAATAGCCATTGGCTGTCTTTTTTGACCGTTGGACCCGCGGGTCGAACGGTCGACCCGTCCGGGTCGAACGTTTTGCTCGTACTGGTCAAATGGTTCGAAACCCGTGGGTCGACCCCCGAGTTCGTGGGCGGGTTGGAAACTATTCACCGGGTTCGGGGGTCGGGTTCAACGGGTTCGAAACACATTTTAGACGACCCGGATCGACCCGCTTAGGTTCACGGGTTTGACCCGGACCCGAACCGTAAGTTAACGGGCCGGCTTTGGCAAGTGGGTCGCGGGTCAGCCCGGCCCGATTGCCAACCCTAAACTCGAAATTAAATTTCATATTTCTAAAAGTCAAATAAAAAAAAATTGAGTCTCAACTACAGCATATGCTCTTACTTTTTGTGGTTTGCATGATGCAACATGCATGTACCCCTATAGGTTACTTACTAGGAGACTGTTCTTTTTCTCCTCTTATAAGAGATTTACCTCTTGTAAGAGGTGGTCTACCTCTTACAAGAGTTTTTTTAGCGTTCTTTTTTACCTCTTATAAGACATTTTTTTTCAAAATCTCTTATAAGCCTAAAAGACTTCTAGTAGCCTCTTTCAAATTCTTATAAGACTTCCATCGCTTAAAATGTCTATATTACCCCCGAAATTAAAAAAGTGATCGTTTGATCCATACCTTGGACATAACCGGATATCTCCAAACAATTATTTGGTTCTGGGAGTAGCCATGAGTGCTGACAAGTTCATTAACATTCTTCAACCATACAAGATTGCAGACCTGCATGATCGATCAGTACATAAATTTCTCTATTTTGAATAATTACAACTTCTCTCTTTCCATTAATCATCTACAATAATGTTATACCATTACAGACCACAATATGATCCACATTTTTCTTTCCAACATAGATAAAAAGTCTTCAGAAAGTAACAGTAAATTATACAAAATATATCTTTCAGTCACTTTTTTTGTATCAGCTGATGATACAAAAAAAATATATCTTCGTTCAATTACTCTTATCTCTGTTTTCTGTATCAGATGATGATAAAACAAAATATATCTTTCAGTCACTTTTTTTTGTTCAAAATTTCATACAACTTCTTAAGCAGATATTCTCAAGCTATTGATGAGAATAGCACAACAGTCTTTCAGCCAGAAATCTTTGTGGGCACCCAACCGATCGGAAACAGTGAATTTTGATATGTTCCTTCTTCACAATGCCAGCCTGCAAACCAAATGTAACATAAACTCAATCACAATTCCCATTCAATAAAAGATAATTGAAATACAAAATAATTGGGTTAACTTCACAAATTTATTGTGTTTGTTAATTTTGAAGTTTGTGGAAGTTTTGCATTGTGTGCTTAACTTGTGTTATGTGGATTTTTTTCGTTGAAAGAAGATTGAGGATCCATATTATGGATTATGACCAAATTTGTTTACTTTGTGAGAAATGTGGTAGAATTAACTATTTACTTAATTTTAGATATGAAATGTTGATATAAATTGAGAAATTATATAGTAAGGGCAAAAATATCTAAAAGTATAGAAAATGCTCTTGTAAGAGGTGAAAAAAGAACAAAAATGTCTTATAAGAGGTTCTTATAAGAGGTTGTTTTTATATAAAAAGAACGCCTCAAAAAGAGGCTCTTACAAGAGGCTCTTACTGTAAATTCCTCTTATAAGAGAAAAAAAAAAAAGAACAGTACCTAGGTATTCTGTACTGCCCATGAACTACTATTAGTATAAAGAGTAATGCTACATCCACTACCAATTTCACTATATTTTTCTTCACTACCTTAGGTGGCACACTGCAATAGGTAGGAAAGATAGAGTGGGTGGGAGAACTCTCCAATAGAAATATGCCACCTAAGATAGTAAAGCAAATGGTAGTGAAATTGGTAGCGGCTAAAGCATTACTCTAGTATAAAATATTTGATGTTACTTTTTCAAGGGTGGGTAGTTTACTTCATTTATGAAGCTACATATTCCACTCAAACAACAGAAGAAAAACTTATGTAATTATACATGGCCCGGGCCGGCCCCCTCATCTGACTTCCTCTTTGCATTAGTTATGAGTCTTTTGACTATTTATTACTTTATCACTCAAAAACTCCTTTATTTTGGACACCTACTACATTTGAGTTTTTTATAATTTCTTTTTAAAAAAAGAAAAAAGACAACAATATTTTTGATCAAAAGTGGTTTTAATATAATATATTGTATGGATAGTATAACTTTGTATAATATTGCACATAACTTTTAAAAATGAGAAAATAATAAAACTATTTTTAAAAAAAATTATCTAATAGCATCTATACATTATTGCAAGATTTTTTAGGTTTGATTAAGGGACATGATTCCAATTCAAAAATTGGATGGAGCAAGAGTAGAGAGTTATCTCCTACATTTGTTTTTTTTTTAAATAAGAAAAGAGGAAAAAAATTATAGATAAAGTGGTTTAGCATAATATATTGCATAGAAGTGAGACTCATCTTATCAGTGACTAGATTTGCCCATGGGCACGTGCCTACGACATGTCTTCGGAACGATACAGCATATGAAAAGTCTTGTAAACAGTAAAACAACATTATGTAGCTCAAGTTTGAATAGTATGACAATAATTAGTTGTAAATAAAAATCCATATTTCCATTAGTATATGTTGAAAAATAATTATAAATGAGGGTATAAAATCTAACTTCTTATAACTTTGAGGGTGGAAAATAATGAAATTTAACTGTTGAGAAGATATTTGCTATTTTCAATGTAACATGAATAAAAAAACATTAAAAAATCTGAAAATCTTCAAACTTGACATTTGAAAAGATAAATTTCTGGATAAATAGAGAGAGAATGAGAGAGAACAAGAGAGAGAAAGAGAGAAATATGAAAAAGTGAAGAGAGAAGAGAGTAATAAAGTAATGAGTTTTTTAGTTTTGGAGGAAAAAAATTGGTTTTGGGAGGAAAACTTTTTTGGGAAAAAATATGTTTTGGGACGGTGAATCTGAACCCTTAATTTTGTTTCAATCGAAGGAGAACCGCTTCATATTTTTTTTCCTCAAATTGCCTTATGTTTTTATTATATAGACATTCATAAAAATAGAAAATTGTGGATGATTTATTTATAAGTAATAAAATTGTGATTGGCCTCTCCAAAATTATTTCCATATGCACATTCTTCTCACCTAATAATAAACCCACACTTTCCCAACCGTTTTAAACCCTCTCTTTCCCTCTCTCGAGAATGAAGAGAGAGAAAGTTAAGAGGAGAGAGGAGAGAAGAGAGAGGAGCATCATCGCCATAAATGCACTGATAAACAAACTCACTCTCCCTCTCATCCCCACTTCCATATACACCACTCTCCCCCCCTCTCTCTCTCACATTCTCCATCACCTAGGGTTAGGGTTTTGGAATGTGGACGCCAACCGAGGTGGCGTTCTCTCGCTCCGCTTCTCACGGCAGCGGCCGCGGGGGAGGAGGAAGCGAGGGTGAGGAGGAGCTGCGGTGGGCGGCGCTGGAGAGGCTTCCTGTTGAAATATAGCAATTGTATATTCTGTTTCCTAATATATAGGAAACAGATTCCCCAAATCTCTCATCTCCTCAATCTTCTCTCAATCTCTTTTCTTCTTCTCCAAGAATGCAATTCTATATATAGATGTATACAGCAAAGAAATAAAAAAAAAAAGAAAATATGATTTTCCCCCAATTCTGATTTCAATATGGTATCAGAGCCTAACCTGATTTAGGCTAACTGAAGCAGAAGAAGAGAAGGAGGTGATCAGATCTGACATCTCCATCTTCATCCGATCCCGATCAAACTCCGGCAACTCCCTGCTGACGCGCGCCGTCAGCACCCGACCACCCCCACTTCGTCTTCTCTGACCAAATCCCCAACTCCGGCGAACCGCAATCACCAACTTCCGCCCCCGCCCCCCTGCACTCTGCCGAAATCCGACGAGTCCGAATAACTGCTTTCCTCCTTACCTTGCTGCTCTCCACCATAGTCACCGCTTGCCGCCGCACAACTGTTGCTTCATCTTGCAATCACCGAACAACACCCGAACCACCAGCACCATCAGACAGCCATCGCCAGCACCATCTCCATTGTCGCAACCACCTTCAATAGCCCCGACGTTCCGCCGCTTGCTACCTCATCTCGAAGCCCCGACAACCACGACCCCCGACCCCCTTTCCTCACCTTGCTGCTCAGTCCACCTTGGTGTCGCCTGAGAGATCTGATCAGTCGACCTCTTCTTCCTCCTCAGAATCACACCCATCTCACAATCCCCCACACACAAATCAGATCTAGATCAGATCTAGATCCCGATTTCAGTCCACCATCTCGAAGCCTGATCAGATCTAGATCCGCTGTTGTTTGATCCAGATCCATTGTTTACTTGTACTGCTAACATGGGTAGTACACCGATTATTGTGCAATCCAAGAATTCCGGCTTTAACGCGGGGATAATTCTTGATGAAACAAATTATGATGTTTGGACTCAGTTGATGGAGATGCATATTGCTGGACGTGAAAAGATCCAGTACATTCAAGGTGATAGTAAAATTCCTGCTGAAAGTGATGGTTCCTATGCCAAATGGTATGTCGATAATCAGAAAGTGAAAGGCTGGCTGTTGATGTCCATGAAACCCGAGATCAAGAAGAGATACATTCGATTGAAAACTGCCTGTGATATTTGTGATGCTCTTGCAAAAGCATTCTATGATGGAACCGACGAAGTTCAGGTATTTGCTCTAAACCAGAAAGCTTTTTCGGCAAGGCAAAATGGCAGGCCACTTTCTATTTATTATGGAGAATTGACTGAAATATTTCAAGAACTGGATCATCGAGATAAGGTGATCATGAAGAATCCTGACGATGTCCAAACATATAAGAAATCAATCAAATGCTTGCGGGTTCATATTTTTTTGGCTGGATTAGATGTTGAGTTTGAGCAGGTTCGAGGATAAATTTTGCGAAAAGATCCTGCACTTGATCTTGAGGCATCCTACGCATATGTTCGGCGGGAGGCTCGTCAACAAAGCACCATGAACTGCTCTTCTGAATCTTCTGATGTAGCTGCAATGGTGGCTCAGCCACATCCATTTAAAAGTCTCACAGGTCAGTATGGATCATCTGCACGCACTTCTAAGGGCTTCAATCAATCTACTTATGAGTCCAGGAAGTGTGTCCAATGCGGCAAAACTGGGCACACGAAAGCTCGTTGCTATCAGATTATCGGCTACCCGCATGACTGGGATCACAGCAAAGATTCTAGGAAGAAGATATCCACTGTAGCCGTCGGAATTGCTGAAGGAGCTGGGAAGAGCATTGAACAAACCTCCGCACTGGTTACAGCTTCAGGTAACGATGGTAAGGCTTTTAATATTTCTGCATCTGTTATGAATAATACATGGATAATTAATTCTGGTGCTACCGATCATATGACTTTTGATTCTAGACAAGTTAAGAATTTACACCCATCCACCAAATCCACAGTATCCACTGCTAATGGTAATCCTGTCCCTGTCACTGGCGAAGGTTCCATATCCCTCACAAAAGATCTTACATTAGACACAATACTAGTAGTCCCATCCTTAAATTTTAATCTATTATCCGTTACCCAAATTACTAATATCCTGCATTGTATTGTTATTTTTTGGCCTTCTTTTTGTGTCTTTAAGGATATTCGGACTCGCAAGACGATTGGTTATGGGGTTAGACGTGGAAAACTCTATTATCTGGATTTGGTTTCTGAGAGTTCAAACAGGTTGACTCAAGCTCTTGCCGTTAATAATTCCGAGGGGGAGAAGCAATCAGAAATTTGGCTGTGGCACCGACGTTTAGGACATGCATCGTTTGGCTATTTGCTTAAATTATTTCCCAGTTTATTTTCGAAGTTGGATATTTCTAGTTTTCGTTGTGATGTATGTGAACTAGCAAAAAGTCACCGTGTTTCTTTTCATTGCAATCTGAATAAAAGCACGATTCCATTTATGATTATTCACTCTCATGTTTGGGGTTCATCCAGAAATACCACTGTTGGAGGAGCTAAATGGTTTGTTACATTTATTGATGACTGCACTCGTATGACTTGGATTTGTTTGATGAAATCCAAAGGAGAAGTTAGTAGTTTGTTTCAAAAATTCCATAAGCAGGTTATGACTCAGTATAAAGCACACATTCAAGTTCTCAGAAGTGATAATGGTGGCGAGTACCTAAATACAGATCTACAACAATATTTGGTGGAACATGGAATTGTTCACCAGACTACATGTTCATATACTCCTCAACAAAATGGCGTGGCCGAAAGGAAGAACAGACACTTGCTTGAAGTAGTCTGTGCTTCACTTATTTATGGCAATCTCCCACTCATGTATTGGGGGGAAGCCCTTACCTCTGCAACATACCTAATCAACCGAGTCCCTTCTCGTATCCTGAACTTCAGCACACCACTTCAAGCACTAACTAATGTTGTGGATGCGCCAACTGTTGTCAACCTGCCACCTCGTGTCTTTGGGTGTGTCGCATTTGTTCACCCACATCAACACGAGCAGAGTAAGTTAACCCCTCGAGCAGTAAAATGTGTTTTTGTGGGATATGCAATGAATCAGAAAGGGTATCGTTGCTATCATCCACCAACTCAACGGATGTTTGTGACTATGGATGTGGTGTTCCATGAACATGAGATGTATTTTTCTTCCTCTACGACTGAACTTCAGGGGGAGTACCGAAGTGAAGTTCAGACTCTTGGGTATGATGAAGTAATTGTCAGGCAGAACAAACAACTGGATACAAATAATGGCGAACACTTGAATGAAGATATAGCAAGGGAGGAAGATCCTCATGAAGAATTGCAAGAAGACCCTCTTGGAGAATTGCAACCAGTACCGAATTTCAGTGAGAGTGAACCATCAGAACCCCAAAACCAATCGTCATCGTTGTCCGAACCTCCTAGAAGAGAACTCCCGTACCGTACTAATAGAGGTATTCCAAAACCCACTTATGAACCTAATCCCACTAGTAATGTCAAATATCCTATGAGTAATTATGTATCCACTCACAGCTTGTCGGAATCAAATAAGTCATTTGTAAATCAATTATCTACTGTATCTATTCCTAATAGTGTGCAGGAAGCCCTTACCGATCCAAGGTGGAAAGCAGCTATGGATGAGGAGATGAAATCCTTGAAAAAGAACGGGACTTGGGAGATAGTCGAGCTGCCTAGGATGCAGATGGATTTATACAGTGAAATATAAATCAGATGGTTCGATAGAGCGGTACAAGGCAAGGTTGGTTGCAAAAGGGTACACTCAAACTTATGGAATTGATTATGACGAAACATTTGCACACATGGCAAAGTTCAACACTATTCGAGTTCTACTGTCACTTGCTGCAAATCTTGACTGGCCGTTGGAGCAATTTGATGTGAAGAATGCATTTTTGCATGGGGAATTGACAGAAGAAGTCTATATGGATCTTCCACCAGGGTTGAACAGACCAGTCCAACACAGCAACAAAGTATATCGTCTGAAGAAAGCATTGTATTGATTGAAGCAGTCACCAAGAGCCTGGTTTGGGAGATTTACAAAATCAATGAGGACATTCGGATACGATCAGAGTAATTCTGATCATACTCTATTCCTAAAAAGGAAAGAAGGTAAAATTTCTGCTCTCATTATTTATGCTGATGATATGATAGTAACTGGAGATGATCCTGAGGAGATGAAGACATTAAAGAACTACTTGTCACAAGAGTTCGAAATGAAAGATCTTGGTTCTTTGAGATACTTCCTTGGTATTGAAGTTTCTCGCTCAAGAAAAGGGATATTTCTTTCTCAAAGAAAATATGCTCTCGATTTATTGAAGGAAATTGGAATGTCCGCTTGTCAACCGATTAGTACACCATTGGAAGAAGGACTAAAACTATGCAACGAAGCTGATCAAGTGCCTTGTGAGAAGGAAAGATATCAGAGATTGGTTGGACGACTAATGTATCTTGCACATACACGGCCAGATTTGTCATATGCTTTAAGTGTGGTAAGTCAGTTTATGCATGCACCTCGGGAACAACATATGGACACAGTAATGAGAATTATGAGATACATTAAGTCAGCCCCAGGAAAAGGAGTCTTATTTGCGAAACATGGTCACTTGAAGGTTGAGGCATATACTGATGCTGATTGGGCAGGATCTACAACCGATAAGCGCTCTACTTCAGGATATTTCACCTTTGTTGAAGGAAATTTAGTTACATGGAGGAGCAAGAAGCAAAATATTGTTGCACGCTCTAGTGCAGAGGCTGAGTATCGCGGAGTAGCTTTGAGTATAACAGAAGCTTTATGGCTGAAACTCCTATTGCAGGATTTAGGATATGGTCCAAAGGAACCTATGAAGGTGTATTGTGACAGTCAAGCGGCATGTGATATTGCGGCTAATCCAGTTCAGCATGATAGGACGAAACATGTAGAGGTGGACAGATTCTTCATCAAAGAAAAATTAGATGAGAAAGTTATTGAGATATCCAAAGTGAAGTTAGAAGATCAACCCGCAAATATCCTAACTAAGGCTATTTCGACTCGGCTATTCTTGAAATTTGTTGACAAGTTGGGCATGTTCGATATCTATGCACCAACTTGAGGGGGAGTGTTGAAATATAGCAATTGTATATTATATTTCCTAATATATAGGAAACAGATTTTCCAAATCGCTCATCTGCTCAATTTCCTCTCAATCTATTTTCTTCTTCTCCAAGAATGTAATTCAAAGAAATAAAAAATAAGAAAATATGATTTTCCCCCTGATTTCAATACTTCCGACGCTCAAGAGGGTGAGGCGGGGGCCGCTGCGGAGCTCCGAGGGAAACTACGCGGTGGTCGATGTAACCAGACTCAGTTCCGGCGATCGCACGGCGGTGATCGATCGGCTGCTGGGGGACTCCGGGGATTCCGAAGAGTTTTTCCGGCAGATTCGGCGGCGGTTTGATGCGTGAGTGATTTTCTTGAAATTCATTTGGAGAATTCAGTTGAAAATTGTTGTTTCTAGAAGGTTCGGGAAAGATAGGATGTGGTTCAGTTAGTGTATGTGGGTATGTAATGACTACGTGTATTTTGGGAGATTTTTTAAATATTTTTTTCGGAGAATTGGATTGGAATTGGTAGAGGATTGTTTGTGGAAGGTTTGCGAGAGATAGGGTGAGTGAGTTTATAGAGATGCATAATAACTACGTAGATTTTGAGCTGTAGGGGGTTGGATATTTGAAGATGTATAGATAGATGATAGATCTAGTGAGAAATGGATTTATTTGATTTTAGATGGATAGGGCTAGGTTATATTGGACGAAATTGGTATGAGGTCAATTTGGTTTGATGCGTGAGTGAGATTTGGTTGGATAATTGAGTTGGAAATGGTAGAGGAATTTTTGTAGAATGATTGGGATGGATGGAAGGGTGAGTGAATTTTTATGAGTTTGCACTAGTTAAGTATGGTGTATAAGTGCATGATAAAGAACAAATCTGGGGGGACTTTTTAGGGAGACTAGGCATCGGGGGCCAGGGCCCAGAGACGATTAACGAGGCTTGGGGAGGGTGGAGGGACGCCAATGTTCGTAAAGAACAAAGGGTAATATGGGACATTGGGGTAGTGGCGATTTGTTGGGGTATTTGGTTAGAAATAAATAATAGAATTTTCAGGCCAACACACAAACATATCATGCATCATCAGCTATTACACAACATTCTTGCTAATATGGTATTTTGGTCCCAAAGGGCAGGTGCTGAAGCAACTAAGAAGGTTAAAGAACTCTATGCAGACATCACTACCTCTAACAATCAGGCGGACTTTGAAGAGGAAGGAGGGGCACCAGCTGGGGACTGACTTACAGGCCGGAGCAGAATATCTCACTTTTGGCGATAGGGTTGTTTTCAGCCATTTCATGTTTTTGTCCCAACTATAATTTTGTTATGTTCTGGAAAGGGAACATCAATGTAAGGGTTGAATGTCCTTTTTGGGGAGGAGAATGAGTATCATGGCCCAATGTTGGGATGCATGAATATCATCTCTCCTTATTGGTTGTATGTTTGATTAAAAACTCTTTAATGCAGCGCGGGGGGTCTAGGGCCCACCGTTTTCAATCAAAAAAAATTACGTACACTAACTAGATCTAGTGACAAGTGGATTTATCTGATTTTAGATGGATTAGGTGAGGTTGTGAGACGAAATTTTTATGGGGCTGATTTGATTAGGAAATGTGGATCAAATGGATTGGTGATTTTTCGCAATTAGTTTTAAGAGTTTTTGTCACAATCTGTTTGAGTAGACTTTAGTGCACAACACGACGAGGCACAATCTCAACTACCTTTCATTGGATGAGATTATGACACGTCAAGTTGGCGAAGCTTATATTTTAACTGAAAAATTAAATACATGTTTAGTTGTCAAAAGTAGCATTGGTATAAATATCGGATACCCGGATCCGAGCCGGATCCATCATTGGACCGGAACGAACCATCCCGGTCTACATGGGTTTGGATCATAAAACAGGGCCCGTTGTACTTTCGGGTCCAGGTCCGCTCAAAATAAACTCGACCCGGATCCGGATCCGAACCCGTTAAAGAAACCCAAAAAATAAACATAAAAATAAATATTCTCCTCTCATTCCTCCTCAATTCTAAATCCTTATCTTCCAAACCCAAAACACATGCTTTATTCTTCTCTCCTCTAATCTAAATTCTCCCGCTCCCCGCTCCCCGCTCCCCGCTCCCCGCTCCTACCCGAACGAGTAGGAATATTTTAACAGGATCCGGAACCGGGCCCGGTCCTCATAGGTCCGGGTCCAATTTTTGGACCGGTAGGGGACCGGGTCTGGTCCGGGTAGTGAAGGACCCGACCCAACCCGACCTGATACCATTGCTAGTCAAAAGTTGTTAAGAAAGTCATTTTTGGTAGATAGTAATTGTCGTAAATGTATTTATGGAAAATGACCTCATATGTCAAGGTTATTGATACAAATTTCATAAAGGGAGTGAAAAACATATTTTGTTCTAAAAATTTTGAAACATGTGTATTGGAAAAACTTCAGTTATTTTCAGGTTACACGTGCCTTTTTTCTTCTTTTTTCTAAACGATCTATGCCTTAGTGGATGATTTTAACGTTTCATTTTTTAACTTTCTATCTTGATCAATTTCCCTTTTTTTTTTCATTTTTCTTACAGTGTAAATCTGGAATTTCCCAAGATCGAGGTCCGATTTCTGAATCTGAAAGTAGATGCATATGTTCATGTTGGCAGCAGAGCTTTGCCCACAATACCCAACTTCATTTTCAATATGACTGAGGTAGGATTGCAAGAAACTTGTACAATAGACCAACCACGAGAAGCTTGTTTGGTTAAAGGATAGGAACTGATGGCTTGGACTTGTCACATGTTCAAGGCTTTAGACATGCTAAAAGGAGGAATTTTCTCCCCTAAAAGGGGCAGGGGTAGGGAATTCCGATCTTCACGCTAAAAAAAGGAGAGGAAAAATGCACCACATTATATTACACTTTTCAGTTTCCGTCACTTAGGAACTAATTAGAAACTACTGAATACTTACCGTGAAATTATGTTTACTTTTTACCTGATGTTTCTGACTTATTCAATCTACATTAATTTTTCTTGTCAAGTTCTTCTTGAGGCAATTGAGGGTCTTTCCAGGCAGAAGAACAAAACTGTCAATACTAAATAACATTACCGGAGTTATTAGACCTTCGAGGTAAACTTTTAGCACCGGATTAAGTAATACCTTTTCTATATGATTGGTAAATAATTTTTACTTTTGTGCTGCAGAATGACACTCCTTTTAGGTCCTCCAAGTTCAGGAAAGACAACTTTGCTCTCGGCTCTTGCTGGACGCCTTGGTTCTGATTTGCAGGTATTCTGCATGCGTCTTACAACACTTTGTACCCTAATTTAAATATGACATCAAGATAGTTTAAATTTTTGTCAAAGTTCTTCCTTGAACTTCTACAATTGATGTGATTCCTCATGCCACTTTCCTGAGATTCCTCCTTTTAGTTGTTAACTGTGGAATATCTTCAAATTGACCAATGCAAGATTTTTTGGTTGAATATTATACCAACTTTATATGCGTGCTAATGGTGGTCATGTCGGTGTAACATATTTACACGTGCCCGTCCAGTCCCCTCACCCACCTACCCGCCACAGAATTGTACAAATTTTCTGATATTAAGATGTTATCAACTCAATTAATATAACTTGTTTTAAAATGAATAGAGTTGCTTCAGTTCTGTGAAAACTTTTATATTTCCACCTTTTATTGCAATGTAACCATAGTTTCAGCTTGATACAGATGTCCGGGAAGATCACTTATAATGGACACACTTTAAAAGAGTTTGTTCCTCAGAGGACATCAGCTTATGTCAGTCAACAAGATTCGCATGCTGCAGAGATGACAGTTAGAGAAACTCTTGAGTTTTCAGGGCATTGTCAGGGTGTTGGTATAAAATATGGTAAGTTTGTAAAATTTGTGTGCCTGTGGCATGTGCAATGTTCTTTATTTAACTTCTGCTGAAACATAAAAACTTTTGTAGATATGCTTATGGAACTTACCAGAAGAGAGAAAGATGTAGGAATAAAACCTGATAAAGATCTTGACATATTTATGAAGGTAACTGAATATGATTACTGAAATAATTTATTGTTATTTGGAGCTGTTTATTAAGAACATCTCTATCCTGTTCTTCTTTCAGGCACTAGCTCTAGAAGGCAAAGACACATGCCTTGTTGTGGAATTTATACTGAAGGTACATGATTGTCATTTAATCATTCTTTTTCCTTAAATATGAAGGTGCTTAAGCATATGTTTCTGGTGTGCCAAATATGATTTCTATAATTAAAATAATCTTTAAGTAATCTTTAAGTATTACTATATCAGAGTCTGCCAAATGTGGCAGTTTGGTTGCTCTTTAGTGTGTGTGTGTGTGGTTGGTGTTTTGTGCTTCCATCTTAGATAGAAACAGGGAAACTGATTAATACGTAGCACATACACTTCTATCCTGGAAAGTGTAAATCACCCTTTGGGGTGTGGGGGGGGGGGGGGGGTGAATAGGGTGATTGTGCGGAAATTAAATTTTTAAATAAAATGTGTAAAGTAAAAAGATAGAGTTAGAGAAAGCAAACATAATAAGTAGGCAAGACACGGCGACATAACGTGATTCGATCCTCAGGTCTACGTCCACACCACATACTTGTAGTAATTTTTCACCACAAGCGTTCCATTATACTTTAAACCCTTATATAGTGTGTGAATCATCTTGGGGGGGTGAATAGGGTGATTGTGCGGAAATTAAAAATTCAAATGAAATGCTTAAAGTAAAAAGATGAGTAAGAGAAAGCAAACAAAGCAACGAGGAAGACACAACGATATAATGTGGTTCGATCTCCAGGTCTACGTCCACACCACCTACTTGTAGCAATTCTTCGCCACAAGCGTTTCACTATACTTTAAACCTTGTACAATGATTCTCGGAATTCAGGCCGAGAGACCTATTACACTCGTAGGGCTTTTACAAATGATTCCCTCAAAACTCACCGAAGTGGAAGAAAAGAAAAACTCTCAAGATCTAAAAAGACCTTGACTGAAGAAGACAATAAAATCTCTCACACTCGGAGTGTTGATTGAATGATTAGTTCAGAAGAGTTATGATAACAAGGGGTGAAGATTACACAGTGAGTTTGCCTCAATTTATAGAGTGGGGAAATGTATCTTTCCGAAAGTGAAAAGATATTTATGAAATAGTCAGGTCTGCACTTAAACGGTCGACCGCAATAATGAACAGTCGACCGTTCATCTTTTAACTTGAGAGTCGAGAAATGAACAGTCGACGGTTGTGATGGTCGACCGTCATTTTGTGCGGTCGACCGTTGTCGTGCACATTCGACTTTTAGTTGGTGATTTCACTTTATATTTTTTCCATAATTAATTTATCAATCAACATTACTTTACATATATTCTCCTCACATAAACAAAAATAATTTATCTATTTTTGCTGGCTTTCTTCATGATTTGAAGTACATGTTTCTTTGTGTGCAATCTTCATTGATATTTTTGGTTCATGCCTCTTTTGCTTGATTTCCAATCACTTTGAATCTTTTTTTTTGTTTTCATTTTTTTGTAGATCCTATAAATCTCAACTGAAAATATTAGTTGTAGATGATACGTTTTGTGCACACCAAACTTGAGGTCAACACAGTGATTCTTGGAATTCAGGCCGGGAGACCTATTACACCCGCAGGGCTTCTACAAGCAAGTCGCGCAAAACTCACGGAAGTGGAAGAAAAAAAACTCTCAAGATCTATAATGATCTTGACTGGAGAAAACAATAAAAGCTCTCACACTCGAATCATTGATTAAATGATTAGTTCAGAAGAATTATAATAGCAAGGGATGAAGAATACTCAGTGAATTCGCCTCTATTTATAGAGCGAAGAAATGTATCTTTCCAAAAATGAAATGATATTTCCGAAATAGTCAAGTCTGCACGTTGACGGTCGATCGCTTTGATGTGTAGTCGACCGTTCATCTTTAAACTTGAAAGTCGAGCGATGACCGGTTGACTGACTTATCTTTTTCACTACGATGAGCGGTCGACTGTTGTGATGGTTGACCGACATATTATACGGTCGACCGTTAACGTGCAGATTCGACTTTTATTTAGCGAATCCACTTTATATTCTTTCCAAAACTAATTTATCAATCAACAATACTTTACATATTATCTCCTCTCATAAACATAATTAAATAATCTATTTTAGCTGGCTTTCTTGAGGATTAAAGCACATGCTTCTTTTCTTTGATGATTGCAATCTCCTTTGATTCATGCATCTTTTGTTTGATTGCCAATCACTTTAAATCTTTTGTTTTGGTTTTTCTTTTTCTGTAGATCCTGCAAATCTCAACTAAAAATATTAGTTGTAAATAGTACGTTTTGTGCACACTAAACTTAGGGTCAACAGAAAGCCATAACAATGTCTCCGCATGCCTCAGCTGTCATTTCATGACACTCCTCTTACATGTAACACTTCTTGCACAAGAACAACAACATAACCTTTTATTCCAAATTTTTGGGGTCGGCTACATGAACCTTCTTCTCCACTCAACTCTCAACTCTATTGTAGGCCACCTCCTTCGTCTAATTTAGGACATATTGATAGGATGGAAGTTAAAGTAGCTAAAATGACGGGGGGTGTACCAAAACGATCCATGAAAGGGATTTTATCCTAAATACTTATGGGTCTAACACTTCTCACATGTCTTAAATTTTATCGAATACTTATCTTTAGCACACTCAGACAGCTTCTAAACACTTTCTTACACTACTACCAGTGGAATCTTATTACTTTTATATAGACTGTAGATCTGTAACTTTGATTATGTAGCTGAAATTATATTCTTGTATGTCATTTGAATTAAACCTGTGCAGAATCGGCCATACACTATTCTAGTATACAATTTAATGTTTGTGCCCCCGTGTCCTTATCACAAAATTGCAATGTCATGTGCCTTCCTGCTAGTTGTATTTGTAGCCATACCAGTAACGTAAGCCTCATAGCCATGCTTTCTAGCTGATTAATGATTTCTATCTCTCTGATCTTCTGTAATAATTTATTTGTATTATTTCTTATGGAGAATACGTAGTCTAATAGTACGTTTGATTCTGAAACTTCATATTCGGTAACTTTTTTTCAAGTAAAAATTTGCTGATCTTATTTGTTTGAGAAACATTTCTGTCACTTTCCCTTTCTTCGTTCTTTTTCCCCTCTCCCCTTTCTCTGAATAGGCAATTTTGTGTTTTTATTAAGCGCAATTTTTTTGTTTTTTGTTTTTGCATTCTTATTTTTAAATTAGTTGTTTTCGTGTTTTCTACATTATTATAGGGTTATCCATTCATCTCATGTATCTTTTTATTTATGGAGTCATTACAGGTTATAAGCGATACATCTTCTTGATAGTAGATGCAAGTTAAATTTGAGTTTATCAGCTGAAAATTGAAACCTTCGTATGATTTTATGGATCATAATTTGGATTTCACTCTCATAGAATTCCTTTTTCTGGATATTATCAGTGAGAGTCATTTCTTAATTTCATTGTAGGTGATAGTGTGTCCAACGAAACTAAAAAGTTAGTTGAGTGAGCTGAAGGTTTAATGCCCAATTATTTTTTAATCCAGCTATTGGTTATCCTAATTCTTATCTTAGATTTTAATGGTTGTTCAGAGTTGTTATAGTTTATTTTCATGTTTCTTTTGGTAAACAATTATTGATGTGGATTAAGTTGTCTAAAGTGCTAAGTTTCACTTAATCAAAGATTTTAGGGCTGGATATTTTGTGCTGATACACCAGTGGGCGATGAGATGATTAAAGGGATCTCGGGGGGTCAGAAGAAACGCCTTACAACTGGTAAGCTCTTCCAGATATATGCTTATTCTTCCCTTTTACATGCCCTTCTGATTATCTGTGCCTAGTTACTAGTGACTGTTAAACATTTGTGGATTCATGTCTTAAATGTTATATTATGTGTTTTTGTCTGTCAGGTGAATTACTGGTAGAAAACAACTAATATTCATTGAATTGTAGTGTAAACCAGCTCAACCCTGCCTGGTAGCAGAACACTAAAGTTGGCCTTTAAGGTTTTAAAACTCTTAAAAACCGCCAGAACATGACAGGCGGATTATAAAAACTTGTAGAATTAGAGGGCAGCCTGATCTGACCTGTGCACCCTCCCTATTGCATGAGTCATTTCTAAGCTTGCCATTATCAATTGTCTGGGCCGGTCCTGAGATTTATAGGGCCTTGTGCGGAAAAAAAAGGTCTTCTTTAAATATTCTATTACTAATTTTACTTTATTTTTATTTTGATATCATATATATATTATACGAATTCAGTTGAAAAATATGAGAGTGGTACATTCTATATCTTACAAATTTTATATGAATTCATTTGAAAAATACCTTTCAAATTGTATATCATTGGAGGCTCCAATACCTGAGATGACTTACTCGATATCTTGAATTATTCGTCTCATCAATTAAGACGAAATAGTATAAATGTGGTTAAGGATTTTCATATTCTTACAACACAGAAAATACACGATTAAAAAAAGCTTTACGTATTATATTAATTTATATAATTAATGAAAGCAACAACATATAAATCATTAAAAAACTTTCTCTAAAAGTAAATATACATATAATCTCAACAATTAATGAAAGAAACATAGAAATCCTTAAAAACTCTATATAATATATATAATGAAAAAAAGTGGTCGACATCAAGGTTCGAACCCACACCCATTAGATTTAAATTCTATTCCCTTAACCACTCGGACAAGTTGACTTTTGTGCTAAAATTTGAATAAAATCTATATTAATTATATATGATGTCCAACGGACCTCCTCATTAATGGGACCTGTGCGACCGTGGGCCCTGTGCGACCGCACAAGTTGCACGGGCCCAGGGCCGGCGCTGTCAATTGTCATTCCAGGTCACATCTAAGAAAGATCAGAGGCAGTACTGGTGTGTTTATGACTGTCCATATCAATTTGTACCGGTGAAAAAATTTGCAGAAGCTTTTGCTTCATATAGTGTTGGTAAGAGACTGTTTGAGGAATTATCTGTTCCATACAACAGACATCATAACCATCCTGCTGCTCTCTCGTATTCTAGTTATGGTGTTAAAGATTTGAGCTTTTGAAGGCTAATTTTGCGTGGCAGCTGCTACTGATGAAACGGAATTCATTCATTTATGTCTTCAAGTTCATTCAGGTATTGTTGACAAATGTGTTAAAGAGAAGTTTTATCTATATATATATTGAACTCTAGTACTATAGTATACACATTGATGAAATTCTGTAATTGCAGTTTATGTAAGATAACCGTAGACAACAGTGTAGGTATTTCTCTCTACCCTTGTTTCAGATTTAATAAGCCTATCTGAGTCAGGATTAATAGTCAACAAAGATGCATATAAGTTAATTTAAGTGTTTCTCTGATATGATGTTTGGATATACCCTAGACTTCATTTTCAAACATCTAAAAGATAAGTGACAATTGCCAAAATGACAGGATAAGATATTTATACCATAGAGTGCAAATTGTGCACAAAGTGCTAATCTCTTTCGCGAAACTCCACAATTTATTAGTCTTATATTTATTTTTAAATTTTACCATGTTAAGGAAAGGGAAGAGAAATACTTTGTAAAAAAAACATACTTTGTTAATTCAACAATTAATTGCATCTTGTTAATGTCATTTATTCATTATATTGCAAATTGTTGGAATGTAATTTGTTGTTCTTTCAATAAGATACATGGATTAACATATCGTGTGTAAGAGTATCTGCTAGCTTACTCATTGGGCTGCAGTTATGTTCTTTTATATCAAGTTTTGTGTTAATGTGAGTGTTGTCGTTCCATTTGCAGCTTTTGCTTGTTTCTCTTATTACGATGACCGTCTTTTTCCGGACCACAATGCACCGTGACACCGCAGATGATGGAATAATTTTTCTTGGAGCACTATATTTTGCTTTAATCATGATTCTATTCAACGGGTTTACTGAAGTTTCGTTGTTAATGACAAAATTTCCACTACTCTACAAGCATAGGGATTTGCATTTTTATCCCCCCCGGACTTATGCACTGCCTTCTTGGATCCTAAGCATTCTAACGTCTATTATAGAGTCTGCATTATGGGTTGGAGTTACTTACTATTCTGTTGGATATGATCCACAGATAACCAGGTTAAAGTTTTTCATTGATTTCAATATAAGGTCTTTCTTAATTTTGCAGTCTTATTAAATATATTGTTGTCTTTACACAGATTTCTAGGGCAGTTCCTTCTACTTTTTCTTTTTGCACCAGATGTCTTTAGCACTTTTTCGTGTGATGGCATCCTTGGGCCGCAATATGATAGTCTCCAATACCTTTGGATCCTTTGCTATGTTGGTTGTGATGATTCTTGGAGGATTTATCATTTCTAGAGGTCAAAATTTCTGGAGTTTTTTTTCCCGTATCATTTGCATTGCATCTTTATGTCCTTTTGGCTGTACATGTGGATATATGATCTTTGCTTTACACAGATAGCATCCCAAAATGGTGGATTTGGGGATACTGGATTTCTCCGCTGACGTACGCTCAAAATGCTATTTCAATTAATGAGCTCTTAGGGCATTCTTGGAATAAGGTGAAGAGAATTTTCCTGGATTTCTTAGACCTTGTTTTATCTAGTAAACTCTCTCTTGTTTGATATCTCTAACCCAGGCATACCTTCTAAGCAGAGCTTTATTTTAAAGCTACACAGAGGGGGACACACACACTCTTACATAACTAGGTGTATTCGATAAAAAAACATATGTTTGGGCTTGACTAAAACTTTCCATTTATTCCACATAGCAATTATTAGCAAGCTCTCAATGAACTGCAATATTTTTTACCCATCACTTTTCTCCCCTTGAATGACCAAATGTTGGTGGCTCAAAAAACACGTTAAGGAATATGGATCATCTAGATGGATGGTCCGCTTCTGTTCATTTTTCAATAATTCTGTGAATGTGTGTATATGTATCATGTATTTTTTAATGTACGTGTTCTTGGTTGACAAATATACACTGATTTGCAAACTCACTATCTTATCTACAATAGTTAGTCAGACTAGCTCGGGGGAGTACATACAGTGTGCGAAGAATGTTTTATTTTGAGTTACTATTTCTGGATAGTTACTTATGGAAGGCATCATGAGCTCCTCATATTTTATTGTCAAACAGAATGTCAATGTTTGACTTCTGCTGAAACTTTATGCAGAAGTTCCTTGTTGTTTGATTATGAAAACTTCGTCCTGAGTGAAAGTTAATCAATTAACTTGCTGGTTTATTCTCTGAACTTGACTGGCAATCTTTGTTTTCCCATTGAACTACTGAAGCTTTATCAGATGATGGTTTTTCTATTAGCAAAACATATTACAGGAGTATGTCTGACTTCCTAGAAGTCTTTGAAATAGGCATGTTTGACTTCCTCTATCCCTCTGAATTTGCAGTTTGTGGTGTTTATGATACGTTTATCAGTTAATGAATGGGGTTAAAGGAGAGTGTGATCGGGCAAAGATTAAGAAAGGAAACAATAGTCGGAAAATCAATTTGGGTTTATGCCGGGGAGGTTGACTATGGAAGCTACAAATATACTAAGACGATTGATGGAAAAGTATAGGGAGAAGAAAATCGAACTTCTCATGACTTTTACTGATTTGGAGAAGGCTTATGATGGAGTCCCTAAGGAGATTCTGTCGTCGGTTTTAAGATAAAAAAACAAGGATCTAATAGTTATATTGGTGTTATTAAGGATATGTATGATAATGTAGTAACTTGTGTAAGAATGAGTAGAGGAGAGATTGAGTCATTCCTTATTTACGTGGGGTTGCACCGAGAGTCATCCTTAAGTCCATACCTATTTGTTTTAGTCATCGATGAATTAACAAGGCGTATCCTAGATGAGGTTTCGTGGTACATGTTGTTTGCAAATGATATAGTTTGATTGATGATATAAAGGAAGGCATAATTTCTAAATTAGAGAGATAGGGAGAAGCATTAGTCTTAAGGGATTTAGAATTAGTATGCTAAAATGGAGTATATGTATTTTAATTTTAGTAGAAATAGGAGAATCGGTAGAAGTGTAGTTTGCATTGAGGACTCATGAGGATGGGGAGATTAAGGAGGATGTTACACATAATTAGATCATGTTGGTTAAACGGCGAAATGCATCCAGAGTACTGTGCAATCAGAAGATACCTTTGAAATTGAAGGAAAATGTTTATACGATAAGATAACTATAGGATCAACCATTCTTTATGGAACGAAGTGTTGGGCGGTTAAAAACAACTCGTTCAAAAATAAGTGTAGCCAAAATTAGAATGTGGATGAATGGAAACACATGAAAAGAAGAAAAAAGAAATGAGTGCATACAGTTAAAAGTAAAGGTTCCCCCATTGCGGATAAAATGTGGGAAATTCAATTTAGGTGGTTTGGACACATGCGACGAAGACCGATAAACGGATAAAATGCCCCAAATTGGAAACTTGTGAGGATTGAAGTTAGGTGAGCAAAAGGCCTTGGGGTAGACCTAAATGAACATGGATAGAAGCTATGCATAGGATTTGGAATGTGTTTATTTTAACAAATGAGGTGACCCACAAGAGAGTTGAATGGAGGAGAATATAGTTGACCCCAAAAATTTGGGATAAAGGCTTTGTTGTTATTGTTGTTGCTGTTGTTGTAGGCATAGATGTATCTGTTAATTAAAATATTCTAGGTCAATGTAATTCAAAAGAGAAAGCTCCGAATAAAAGGAACAAGTACTATGCATTATGCCTATCAATATGCTTTAACCTCACTTAGGAATTTTTGTTTAGTTTAATATAATCTTTGGAAATTTGAACTGTTAGGTAATCTACTGTTCATATTTTGAAAATTCTTATAAGAATGCTGGATGAGACTGATGGTGTTGTTACTTCTTGATATTTGCAGCCATTTGGAATACAAAATATGTCACTAGGTGAGGCAGTACTGAAAGGATATGGTTTCTTCACTGAAAGATATTGGTTTTGGATTGGTGTATCTGCTTTGTTCGGTTACACTGTCCTATTCAACGTTCTCTTCACCTTTTTCTTGACTTACTTGAATCGTAAGCTCTCCTATATACTTTCCATTACATTAGGCTCACCTCAGCCTTTTTAAACACTTCAGGATTATTGTTTTGTTGCAACAATTAACTTCATGTTCCTACAGCTCTTGGGAGGCCGCAAGCAGTGATTTCCAAAGAACTCCGAGAGAGGAATGAGAAGGAGGAAGCCCTTGTAGTTGAGTTAAGATCTTATTTACGGACAGATTTATTATCAGGTTAGATGCAATTTCATTATATTGATGCCAAATATTCTCTTCCCTTATTTTTTGCTTATCTAGTAGGAATCCTAATTAACCGACCCCAACTAGTTGGGAAAAAGGCTTTGTTGTTGTTGTAGTAGTAGGAATTCTAATTATTGGATGTCTTTACTTTTTTATGTGTTACCATCTATGGTAATAGGCAGACCCAAAAATGTGAAGTGTGTGATGAGGACATCGGTTCTGTTTTGTTTTATTTTGAGATTTAACCATATGTAGTTTGTTTAAGAGATTTGTTTTAGATTTGAGAGATTTATTTTGGATTTGTTTTATGCCTATATATAGGCCTTGAGATGACAAGGTATGCTATTATTGATTAAACAAATTATTGTGTTAGAGTTGTTGCTCTTCATTCTCCTCTTGTGTGTGATACCATAAGAGAACATTAGAGTTTGTGAGAAATCCTATTTTTTTTAGGGTTTGTGAGAAACTCTAAACTATACCCCCCAATCCCCAATTTTTATTTTAAACCCTAACCCTAATACCCTCTCTCTCTAGCCGCCATTCACTTCCCCTTCTACTTCTCTTTCCTTCACCGGAACCCCACTTCAACCTCTCTCTTCTCCTTCCCTTTATTTTCGAAACCCATCCCCAGATCCACAGCCTCTATCACCGAATAACCTCGACGTCACCACCACTATCACCGAACCACCTCGACGCCACTACCAACAACCTCCCGTGTCGACCATGATGTTGCCCCTTCACCGCTCACCACCATCGACCACCTAGCCCCCCTGTTGATCGATCTCGTACCCCACCACCGATGCCATCAGCCCCAACGGCTCCCACGCCGTCACTGCCACTATCCACAGCCGCCACCTCCTGCCCACAACGATGCCTCCTCGCTGCCTCGCCACCACAGCCCCCCCGAGAACCAGCGCGATTTTCTTCAAACCCGGTAACCTCTTTTCAATCCTCTATTTATTTGTGGTACTATCCATCGTCTCTAGAGTATTTTTTGAATTATCTGTCGTCCACAAATATTGAGTGTGTGTGCTTCTACTTGCAAATTAAGCTACGAATCATTATTGCATATCTTACATGCTAAGAACGATTGGGTATAATTAGTGTTTGTTAGGTGTGAACCTTTTAATTGAGCTTGTTAAACTTATTCCAATTCTTGAAAATCCATTAAATCAATTAGTAGTTTTAATTTCTAATTTAATCGACATTACATATTGGTAAACTTAATTTTTAAATATTCTTGGAAATTCTCTACCTTTGGTTAAGTTTACATCAGTGTGTGTGCACGCGTGCAAAATGAATGGTTTTTTGCAATAGAACAAATGAAATCACATAATGCATGGAAAAAATATGTTCACAACTCATTATTCTTCACTCTTATTTTTTCTGACATGAAGATCATTTTCAATGGCATGCCGGCATGGATAGTACTTTTCTTATGCATTTATTCCAAATTTGGTCGAGTAGAATTCTTAAGTAGGGTGGCCCCTGCCTCCGTTAATCTTTATATATATATAAGGGGAGGTGATCCAGTGAGAACTGTTCTCATGATAAGCTTTGTGAGAACTTCTTGCATAGCCATCACATAGATGATTGGAACCAACCACATTGATTAGGATGACAGAATTACAATCAAGTCATTAGAAATTCATTTGTCCATGCATTATGCCATTAGAAAAAATAACGATATTCAGCCATACAATTCGTAACACTTTCATGCATGGGAAAACAAATCTCAAATGTTTTGTTCTTCAATTAACTAATTTAGACATGCAGACCAAAATGAACGGTTCAGAATAGGGATGGCAACTGGGCCGGGTCAACCGGCGACCCACCCGCGACCCGGCCCGCCAACCCGGCCCGCTTAGCTTCTTGGCCGGTTCGGGTCGAACCCGGCGAACAGTACCGGGTCGACCCGGGTTGCAATTAAGGCGAATTAAACTCGCAAAATCCGGCCCACGAATCCGGCCCAACTCGTGAATTCAACCCGCGGATCGACCCGCGGGTTCCGACCCGTTCGACCCGTACGGGTCGAACGGTCGACCGTTGACCCGCGGGTCGAACGGTCGAAATTTCCGTTGGCGTGGGCTGCTGCGCTGTCTGGGACAGAGCCGTTTGGAACGGCTCTTTGAGCCGTTGGGTGTTTTTTTTTTGTTTTTTTTTGTTTTTTCCCACATATTTAGCCTATAAATAACCCCAAAAATTTCATAAAAAATCACACCTCACTCTCTTACTCTCTCTACTATTATACATCATTTGTAAAGAATTTTTGAACAATTGTAGTATTCATCAAACAAGTCTACAAGGAGGCATATACACGATCAAATTTCGGTCGTATCGGAATCAAAATTCAACGTCTTTAACTCTCTTCAACCCTCGTCAAATCTACTTTAACCTCTTCTCAACTCTTCAATTGCGGAATCGGCAAAGCGCCCCTCCATCTTTTCTATTGTATTCTTATTTTAACGGTTTTTTTACATACGCGTATTCCACGGTGAACGGTATCAAAATATCTCTCTCTCGTTAATTTTTTTTTTGCGTTGTAGTTAAAATTATTATTCGTTTTTTGAACTTCTCTATCTCAACCCTCTTGTTTTTAAGATTTTTTTGTATAATTCACCGCTCCTACATTGTATATTTTTTTTACATACTTTAGCACATTACAACATTATGTCTAGATCACGCGGTAGCGGTCGTAGCGGACAAGATTCCTTCTCCTCTTCACGTAGGCCACCAATTGTCCCAACTAGTGAGTCCGCTCAAGATTACATTGATCCTACTATGGAACAATGGGGTACACACGACGATGTTGTAGGTGACATACAATTAGAAGAAGAAGAACAACAACAACAAACCGAAACCACACAACCCCGTAGTAGTAGGAAAAGTAGAGGAGAAACTAGCGATTGGCATAAGTTTTATGATTATATCCCGGACGAACATACTCCGGGTATAGGTTTGAAAGTGTGTAAAACATGTAGTAAAACATACAAATTCAAGAGGGGCGACGGCACCGGTACAATTAGTAGGCACATCCAACATAATCATAAAGAACTTTTTGATCAAATACAAGGCCAACAAAAAATCAACCCTAGGACCGGTCAAGTTGATAGCCACCCTTATGATCCCGAACTTGTTCGTCGGGAAATGACCCGATTAGTCATTAAGGAAGAGTTACCATTTTCCTATCCCGAGAGTAGGAACTTGGAAAATTTTAATCAAACGGCCTTAAACCCTCATTTTAAAAGAATTCCGAGAAATACTTGCAAATCGGATTGTTTTAAAGTGTACATGGAAATGAAGGACGCTTTGATTGCAATTTTATGGAGTTTAACTTGTAGGATTAGTTTAACTTCGGATTGTTGGACGGGTGTCAACAATATTCCAACGATGGGAATAACCTGTCATTGGATCGACAATGATTGGATTCTTCAAAAAAGAATCATATCACTTGCGGCGTTGCCGTATCCCCATAGTGGCGCTGAAATAGCAAACCGTATGATAGAAATTTGTGATGTTTTTCATATTCGCGATAAAATTATGGCTATTAGTTTTGATAATGCATCTAACAATAATGTAGCAATTACTACTTTAAAATCTGTATTAAACCCTCCATCTGACAGTATTTTTCATGTTAGATGTGCATGTCATATTATAAATTTATGTGTTCAAGATGCATTAAGAATAGCTGATCCATATATAGTTAAAATTAGAAATTGTGTACATTTCATTGCATTAAGTCCAAGCATTTTACAAGAATGGAAAGCTTGGTGTAAGGTTAGAAGTGTTTCTTTTAGAAAATTTTCAAAGGATGTTAGACACCGATGGAATTCTACTTTTGATTTACTAAATGTTGTCACCGATTATAAAGCAGTTGTAAATGATTTTTGTATCGCAAAAAATATGGCGAATTTTGAAATGACTCCCCCCGATTGGTTTTTTGCCGAATCTTTAATGAAATTTTTAGAACCTTTTAAAACCGCAACTTTAAAATTTTCAAAAACATATGAATTTACTTCTAGTAGCATTTTTATTGAATTAGTTAGCATGATGCAAACATTTAACGAAATGTTAAATGATCCCCATGTTAGTGAGATTGTAAAACCTGCATTTCAAAAAATTTTGAAGTATTATTTTCCTCCTCCTATGTTGATTTGTGTTGCTAATGTTATGGATCCTCGTATCAAATTAGAAGCTACGAAGAATTTGATAGAAATGTTTTTTGGATATTTAGAGGTAAATGTAGAATTAACAATTGATTGCGCTACTTTTTTAGTTCAGTTTGAATCTATGTTAAATAACTTGTATGATTATTATGATAGACGTTTTGCTTCTAGTAGTACAACTTCTGTAGTTAGTTCTTCTTCTGGTAGTTCTAAAGGTAAAGGTAAAAGTAGAATTGGTGATAGAACATTTAGTAAACTTGAACAAATTCAATCTAAAAAACCTAGGACTAATCAACCAAATGAATTAAATTGGTATAACCAACAAGATTCTGAGCCTTTTACTTCTCCACTAGATATTTTACAATGGTGGAAAGAACATGAACACACTTTTAGTATTCTTTCAATTATGGCTAAAGATTTACTAATTCCTCCTGGCTCTATAGTTGCTTCTGAGAGTGCATTTTCTACAAGTGGCAGGGTTCTATCTGATTACAGGAATCGGTTGAAGCCCAAGGCGATAGAGATGCTCGTTTGCACAGAAGACTGGCTGAAGGCTAAAGATAGGACGCAAGAGAAAGCACTATCAAGTTCCACAAGTGGGAGCAACTCGCCCGAAGAAGAAGAAGAAGAACAACAACAACAATAGCTTTGCTTGTTATGTCAAATTAGAAAACTTGTACTGAATTAAAATTGTATATAAGAAATATGTTATTGTATAAAACTTATTTGTGAATTGAATTCTTCATTTCTTTATATATTGTTAAAATTGTATAACTTAAATTCATATGAATAATATTTCAAAATTTGTTGTCAATTTCATTCTTTGTCTCTTTCAATCTTATTATTATTATTACGATTTTTATTGTTTATTAGTATTATTACTTACTTAGTATTATAATTATTATTATTATTTTAATTTAAGCTACCAAAAAAATAAATAAATTATTAAACGTGCCAACCCGCGGGTCGACCCGGCCCAACCCGGGTTGAACCCTAAAGGGTTCACGGGTTGGGCGGGCCACCCAAACGAAACATCAACCCGGCCCAGACCGGCCCGAATAAGAGTGCAACCCGGCCCGGACCGGCTAAGTGTACAACCCTTACGGGTTGGGCCCGGCCCGGCCCACTCGACCCGTTCGCCATCCCTAGTTCAGAATTTTCAATTAATGTCCCCAAAAAAATTATCACATGCTTCTTACCAAATGAGTTCTCACCAGATCATAGCCCTAAATTATGTACACACACATACATACATACCATTGACTACGTCGAATGATGACATGTTCATATTCCATGTTAGGCCTTATATATTTAATTAATCTTTCTTTTGTTTTTTCAGGATGGCCTTTTGAACCCTTTTTACATTCCCTGTTGTTTTTTAAGCTTGTAATTATTCTTTTCCCCCTACCTAAGTTTAGTCAATATCATGTGCTGAGTCTACTGATTTCACTGTTTTAAATTTCCTCCGATACGGCCGAAATTTCGTTTCGGCGAGCTTGCCGATACGAAATCACATATTTTATACTCTATATCGTTTTGGACCGAAATGTGTGGATTTCAGCCGAAATTACTGAAATATCGGCCGAAATATTGCCGAAATTGGCGAAATATCAGCCGAAATAGGCACTGCTATTGTGAATATATTTAAAAATTTTGTTTTACTTTTTTCATGTCTTTCAATATAGGACATTAAGCTAAATAATGTGAGGATTTCGTATCACTATTGTTTGTATATATGCAAAGTCAAGTAAGTTTATTAACTAATACATTTTTTCTAATCAATGCAAATTCAATTTAGTAATATACTTACATTACATTCTCTTTTATATTCTTGTTAAATTATGCGAAGATTTACCGCAATTGATTCATGTCATTAGTTACATTATACAATATTTTATATGATAAAGGACATGTGGGACATATAATATCTTATTTTGTAACAAAAAAATATTTATTGAGTAAAAAAAATGAACATCCGAAATGATCACATTTTCTCGAGATCTCCTCCGATATCTCCGATCCGAGACGACACACCCCTTACCGAGACGAGTCCGAAATCCGAGATTTAAAACCATGACTGATTTTCGGATACCCGTATGTTTCTCTGGATCATGTTTTTTGTTAAGATAAATCAGAGAGATGAAAACAATACTGTTTATTGAATTGAGAAATAACTGAGTACAATATCTCCTATATATAGGAGTGAACCAAATACAAAACTAGCCCAATACCCAATGTGGGACTATGATATTTAACACCTCCTCTCAAACTCAAAGTGGGTCAAACAGTGTGAGTTTGTCCACTAAATATCGAAATCTCTGAACAGTATGACTGTATGAGATTTGGTGAAGAAGTCTGCCGTCTGCTGTGACGAGGTAATAGAATGAAGTGAAATGGTCCCTACTTCAAAGCGCTTACGAACATAATGACAATCAATCTCTATATGCTTCATTCGCTCATGGAAGACCGGGTTGCTTGCAATGTGTAGTGCACTCCGGTTATCACAATGAAGAGGAGTATCTTCTGAAAGAGTGACTCATATCTGATAACAGCCAACGAACATGAACAATCTCTCTAGTAGTAGCTGTCATTGCTCTGTACTCAGCTTCGGTTGAAGAACATGCAACTGCCTGTTTCTTACTTCGCTATGAGATCAACGAATCACCAAGAACTAGACAGAAATTGTGGTAGACCGTCTGGTAGTAGAATCACCTGCCCAATCTGAATCAGAATATGCATGCAGCTCTAGTTTGGATGTAGCAGGCATGAATAATGAGTGAGTAATAGTACCCCGAAGATATCTGAGAATCCGAAGAAGAGCACCGTAGTGAACTGACGTAGGAGCGAAAATAAACTGACTGGCAACACTGACTGCGTAAGTAATATCAGGTCTGGTCATGTATAAGTAGACAAGCTGTCCAACAATCTGTCTGTATCTAGTGGGATCAGAAAGGAGCTCACCATCATTGGGACGAAGCTTCACATGAAGCTCTTAAGGGTGTATCGGCTGATCGACTGTTAGAAAGGCATGCAACGGAGATAATATCTGATATGTATTTCTGTTGAGAAATGAGTATCCCCCGAGATCCATGAGCAATCTCTAGACCCAGAAAATAATGTAGTCTGCCAAGGTTTTTCATATGGAATTGCTGGTGAAGTTATTTCTGGGTGGATGTAATACCTGCAGAGTTATCCCCAATAATGATCATATCATCAACATAGAGTAGTAGAAGTACCCTCCCCTGCGGTGATGACCGCATAGACATAGAATGGTCCTGGGACCTTTGACTAAAACCAGCCTTGGTGATGACAAGGCGAAAACACTCTTTTGGAAAAGGAGGGTACTTCTACTACTCTATGTTGATGATATGATCATTAAAACCAGGCTCGAGGGGCCTGCTTCAAACCATATATAGCCCGACGCAGCCGACAAACATGACGAGTAGGGAGGCCAGGAGGAGGATCCATATAAACAACCTCATATAAGATACCATGAAGAAAAGCATTCTTCACGCCTATCTGGTAGAACGGCCACTGACGGATGGCTGCAACAGCAAGAAGAGTGCGAACAGCAGTCCTGGGACCTTTGACTAAAACCAGCCTTGGTGATGACAAGGCGAAAACACTCAAACCAGGCTCGAGGGGCCTGCTTCAAACCATATATAGCCCGACGAACATGACGAGTAGGGAGGCCAGGAGGAGGATCCATATAAACAACCTCAGATAAGATACCATGAAGAAAAGCATTCTTCACGTCCATCTGGTATAACAGCCACTGACGGATGGCTGCAATAGCAAGAAGAGTGCGAACAGTAGTCATCTGTGCACCGTGAGCAAATGTCTCATCATAATCAATGCCATACTCCTGAGTAAATCCTCGGGCTAGTAGACGAGCCTTGTGCCGCTCAATAGATCCATCATGTTGATATTTGACCTTGAAGATCCACTTGCAGCTAATAGGCTGAACGCCTTCTGGCAGAGGAACGACATCTCAAGTGCCAGTCTGATTAAATGCACTAAATTCCTATGCAATAGCTTTCCTCCACCAGGGATATTGAATTGCGTCCTGATAGGTTTTGAGCTCACGTGTAGAGTGTATAGCAGTGAGATATGCATGAAACTATGGTGAGTAGGAAGCTAGGGTGGCAAAACCAAACAGGTCAGAAGGACCAGTGTCATCAGGTGTATAACGTGCCAGAGAAATACCAGAAGTGGAACACGTAGATTGACGAAGCGGTGGTGGACTGACAGGGTGTGGGGGTGAGAACGGTGGAGTGGGTGCATGTGTCGGTGGGGAAGTAGGTGGGGTGGGTGCTGGCAGCTGTGGGGATGTAGGTGGTGTTTCAGTAGGGGGAACCATAGGTGTAAGGACTGCAGGAGTTGTGAATGGAGCCAGAGGAGTGGGATCAAAAGGAATGTGGGAAGATGAAGTCGGGGAGCTAGCAACAACTGGGGAATCGAGAAATCTAGCATCCTCGGGGGGAGTCAGGTAGTAAGGAGAGTCTTCCACAAAGGATACATGTCGAGAAATGCGGACACGACCCGCCGATGGATCAAAACAATGATAGCCTTTGTATTCGGGATTGAGACCTAGGTGAACGCACTTAGCAACACGAGCGGAGAGCTTCGTGCGCTCAGTAGGAGGGAGAAGGACATAACAGGTGTAAACATACTGTAGTCGGGAGGTGAGTGATAAAGAGCCTCATAAGGCATCGTACCAGCTAGGACAGATGAGGGAGTAATGTTAATGAGACTAACAGAGGTCATGCCAGCTTCAGCCTAGAAAGAACGAGGAGCGGAAGAGGAGAGTAAAAGAGCACGAGGTTATTTAATATTTGGATTAGCTTTACAGAACGCACGTTCAAAAAGATCCTTTCGAAATCGGAAGATCTTGTAGAAAGCTAATCCAAGGATGAAAAAAACTGGTTCATAATCACGATCCAACAAAGCTTTTTCATATATAACTGTTGTTGATCTCAATCAGCAAGCAAAAGAGTTTTGTCAACCTTCTACAAACCACGGCGGGCCTAAAAGGAACCCCCCCCTCCCGCAGAGGGCGTGGGGCATAGTAGAGGGTGGATGTATGTGAGTAAGAAGAAGGAACTGAGTAGTGCTGGCCATCACAATGCTCAATACCAACATCACTTTCATAGCCATACAGCCAGGGCTAACACTTTCAGGCAGAGAAAAGCTCCAAAACATCACCGTCGGTTTCAGCACTAATACCGGCATCAACGTCCTAACAATCAGTAAGGGGGCTTGACTATTGCATTAGATAATGGGAAAAGAAGAGCTTAAGAAGAGTTACAATTGCCTATCCCCCACAAACACCCAATTGTAAGTTCTAGTCGGAGCTATACTTTTTAGAACCGCAATCATAAACCCTCTCCAACCCCATCCACTTCTCTTCCCAACTATACTCTCATTGTTCACCAATTGCAATCTCAACAATGTGAGTAAAACCATCCTACACCTCTTTCCTTACTGTCTCATACTTACCACACCCTACCTGTAGTGGTCAACAAGATCTGCATGACCATCCTACCCCGGCAGCTGCTAGGGCTCATGAAGGGAGTCCAGCCATGCCAACTACAGGGCAAGTTTTCAATGGTGATTGTTCTGACCATGCAGAGGAACAATGGGTGAAGGTTGTGCACAAAAGAGCCACCAAGAAGGTGAACTGTGTTGGGGTTTAAAAAACATACCGAAAAGGAAAGAAGAAGCATGTGGCCTGTTTCAATTGTGGCGATTTAGGCCACATGAGAGCTGAATGCACGAAGGAGATACGATGTTTAAAATGCTTGTATGTTCTAATTTTTCTTCTAACCCCATTGATTTAAAACAAAGCAGTTCTCAGGGGAAGGTCACCAGAAAATCCCACCATTATCAATCTGGTGAATTCTATTCCAATTGTTAAACAGGAAGAACAGTGGTTACATAAGTCGTGTGGGACTGCAAGTTATAACCGGTAGTCCATCGGAAAATCTTCTTTTAGATGTTCTTAATGCTCGATGGCCAATGAAGGGTCACTGAGAATATGTTGTTAAGAAATTATGCTACTTACAATTCTTAATTTCCTTCCCCTTGCAGGGGAAGCTGGCTGACCTAATTTCTATGGAGATGGTTGATTTTGGGCACTTTACTGCACAAATTACTGAATGGACTCCGTTGTTTGGGGCGGAATTACCACAAGGGAAAAAGTACTGGATTTGGATACACAATATTCATCTCCACTGCTAGAAGAAAGAAGCAATTCATGAAATTGTTAAGGAACTTGGGGTCTGTGCTATTGATCCCAAAACGATGAAACGCTCAAAGCTAATCTCTGAACGAGTTCTAATCAGGAGCTCTAATATAGAGTTACTGCCAAGATTTGCGAAATTTTACACATTTGAAGAGGCCTATCTGACCAGATTCGCCCTAGAGTCGGTGGCGCCGAAAGAAGTGGTCCAACCGATACCCAAATCAACGAAGCCTAATCTAAACTCACCTAGAGATAGCCGCACTTACACAAAAGTTGCTTCTGCTGAGATTGAGTCTGCCATTTATGGCTTTCATGAGCGAAAGAGCTCACAGGGAGCTCCTCAGAGTGGCGCTTATTGAGCGATCGACATCTCCACCGGCGAGAACCACCACTTCACCGATGAGATCTAACCCCAAAACACCCAGAAAAGCAGATCTACTGTTAGATTACAACAGTCAGGATGATCAGTGTGAAAGCATCCAACTTAGTCAGAGGGACGTCGCACAAGTACAACCAAAGCCACATTGCCAGCTGCACAAGAGTTGCTAGTTGAGTTGCTAGTTTCAGCTTTTGAGCACAGGGGTTGGAGAGTGTGAGGTTGAAAGGAGGCCATAAGGAGGTAGATGTGAGTTTGGTCTCTCGGATTAAGGAAACTCTAGTGGTTGGACCTCCACTTAAGGAGAAAGGTCAGCTTTTGGGGCAAGGGGACAGTGGTGGTAAAAATGGCAAGGTCAAAGCGGTGGTAGAAGGACCTAAATGGCAAGGTCAAAGCGGTGGTAGAAGAACCTGGGCACAAAGACGGCAAAGACCGCCATGTGAATCTCAGATAGGGAGCGCTCTCGGGGGCTGGAATTTCCCAAATGGTGAAAGAAAAATTTTAGAGGAAAATGAGCGTCAATTCAAGAATCGAAGAGGAAGAAACGGAGTCACTAGGTTTCGAGGAAGGGGTAAGCGAAAAGCACATGATACCGTCTACTTCAGCCTCTCGAGGTAGTGCCAGGTAGCAAGGGCGACCTTATCGAAGAGCTGAGTGGGGGTTTCGAGGCGCGTGCGAGCCACATGAGAGGGGAAGAGAAACCTAGTTGCTCTGTGCCACGTGGCTTGGCGAGGCAGGAAACTCACAAGTCAGTGAGTGCATCTGGGCTTGGTGGCCTAACACTCTATTTGTTGACGGTCCCAAGATAAGGTCTGTGGCAATTAGCAATGAATCTTCGTCTAATCTGTCTGGTAATATTATGAAGCAAGAAAAAATTTGCTTTGATTTAGAAGATGACGATCTCTTTGACCTCGATGTAAAGTTCGTTGCAGACACACAGCTAGTTCCTACTACAAATCACATTCAAATTGCAGTATCTCCTGAGATGGTTGCTTTCACATTGCCGAAGACTGCGTCACAGACTAACAGGGGAATTCCAGGATATTGAGAGTGCCTTTTGGTTTCAGGGTTCAGAAAGTGGCAAAGAGGGCTCATGAAAGGTCCTTAGATGGCTATCTTGAGATTGTCGCAGTAGCCAAGGTGGCCAAAAATGACGGTGGAGCTACGCGTTGTATGCTAGCTTTTATTTTTAATTTTATGTCAAATTTCGATATTTTTAATTTAGCTGAAACTTGTGGCCTAGCAGTGTGTGATGTAGACCATAATGCTCTTTTGATTAATAAAATTAGAGTTTGTGAATTGGATAGAGCTCCCATAGACACGACCACTCCTCCCATTACGAACTCTCCCGCAGTGGGGGACAGGTAAGAGGAAATCCACCCCTGCAACATGTCCAAACAACAAAATGGTTCCCAGTGAGTTTGCTTTTTTGGAACGTTAGGGGGTTGGGGGGGGGGGGGGGGGGGGGTAAAAGAGATATGGTTAGGGGCATTATTAATACGTCCAAGGCGGATGTTGTTGGTATGCAAAAGACTAAACTCAAGCTGAGGTTTAAACTTAATAGACTTGGGGGATGCTAAATCAAGGAGTGGAAAGTACATCCCTCGTTTGGAGCCTCAAGGGGCATTGCCATCGTCTTTAACATGGATATCTTCACATGTCTGGATGGATTCCAAGGAGATTATTCCCTATTGGTACGACTACTTTGTCAAAGGGATAAGTGGGCCGACTCATATCGTTGCTAGAGGCGCATTTTGGCTTGAACTATTTTCTATCCAGGCACGGTGTCCTAATGCCTGGGTGGTTGGGGGTGACTTCAATATCACTCGGTTTGCCTTTAATCACCGTGGTAGAGGATCGAGTGACACGCACAGGGAAGAGTTCAATAGAGTGATTTCTGATCTTGAACTGATTGACATTCCAATTAACGACATGATTTTCACTTGGTCGAACATGCAGGTGGCTGTTATTATGGCAAAACTTGATAGAATCTTAGTCTCCCTGGACTGGGAATCTAACTTTCCGTTGGCATCTGCTAAATCACTCCCAAGACCTACTTTAGATCACATCCCCATTGTTCTCACCACGTGGGAACAAAGCGACCAAAAGCCTCAGAGATTCAGATTTGAAAAGGCGTGGCTGGAAATTTAGGGATTTCACCACATGGTTATGGAATGTTGGACATTACCTACCTGAGGCATGGATGTTGCATCTCGATGGTGTGAAAAGGTACAAAGACTCTACAATAGACTGCGTAGATGGAACCGGTCTAGGTTCTCAACAATTTGGCGGCCAAAAGAAGCATTCATGGAGGGCATTGATGAATTAGAGAGACTGGAGGAATCTCGTGACTTGTCCTAAGAGGAACGGAACATACTACTAGAGTTTAGAGATTGCATTGCTAATCTTTATAAACTTGAGGAAATCATGTGGCAAAAAAGGTCCAGGATTTTGTGGCTCAAAGGGGGCGCGAATACTGCCTTCTTCCACCGGGCCGCTAGTGCAAGACATAGATCTAATCTTATCCTCTCTATTTAGACATACTCAGGGATTTCTCAGAAACAAGATAGAAATCTCAAAAATCTTTCAAGACCATTATAAGGCTCTACTTGGGGCTAAGAACGATTTTAGTGTTCCTCTTAGGGATAACTTCTAGCATAACATTCTCCTTGAAGCTGCTCAGTCCTTCAGAGAATTGGAGGCACGATTCACAAAGGAGGAAGTGAAATAGGCAATTAATCTTATGGGAGCAGACAAGGCGCCTGGGTCGAACGAGTTTCATATGATGTCTTACCAAATCTTTTGGGATGAAATAAAAGGGGATATCATGTCCCTTATCGATGACTTCTTCGATCATAGATTAAAATTGGGAATGCTCAACTTTGTGGAGATCATCCTTATTTTCAAACGAGAACCCCTTAGGGTGGGTGATTTGAGGCCAATCAGTCTACTTAATTGTTCAGTCAAGATTATCACCAAGATTCTGGCTAGCCGGTTAACCAAAATTGTGGACGTCTTAATCGGACAAGAACAATCCGGCTTCATCATGGGAAGATGTATCCTGGATTGTGTGGCCACTGCCGAAGAGGCAATTCATCATTGTCATATTGCTAATGAAAAGAGCTACCTGCTGATGTTAGATTTCGAAAAAGCATATGATTCTGTCGACTGGGAATCCTTGCTTGAAACTTTCAAAGGCAGAGGATTTGGTGAAAGATGGATCAGGTGGATCTGGACTGCTTGTGTACAAGTAAAACACCCATTTTAGTTAACGGATGAATAAGCCACATATTCTCCTGTAAAAAAAGGCCTAAGACAAGGGGATCCACTATCACCCTTTCCTTTTACATTTGTAGCCGATTTTCTTAAGTCCATGATTGTTAACTGCAAGCAAGAAGGTTGGATTGCCCCGGTGGCTAGTAGTAGATCATGGCAGGGATGTACGATTCTACAGTATGCGGAGGATACAATTTTTTCGGGATCAGAGTGTGGACAGAAACCATCTGTTTTTAAGGTGCCTTATATTGCTTTGAAGTGTGGTCCGGTCTTAGAATTAACTTCCACAAAAGCACGTTGGTTCCTATTGCTCTGTCGGAGGCAGAGGCAGAGACTCACACTATCATCTTCAACTGTAAGAAGGAGAGCTTCCTTATCAAGTACCTGGGATTACCACTCAGACCAGGGAAACTTAAAAAGTCAGACTGGCTACCAATCATTAACAGAGTGGAAACATGACTTATGGGATGGAACGACAAATCTCTACCGCTTGGTGGAAGGGTAGTCCTTATCAACTCGGTCCTGTTCAACCTCCTTATATACTATGCCTTTCTTCGAATTACCAAAGTGGGTAATCCAAAGAATTGACTGCATCCGAAAGAGATTTCTATGGAAATAAGCTGAAATTGATAAAGGAGTCTACCATTTGATTAGATAGGAAAAGGCATGCATGAAGAACAATCAAACATGAAAAAAACACATGCATGAAGAAAAAGCATGCATGAAAAAAACACATGGCGGATTAGGAATTATCGATTTGAGGGACATGAACCTTGCTCTTTTAGGTAAATGGTGGTGGAAAGTTTTCCATCCAAATGGAGAAGGTTGACAGGATTTCATATAGCCCTACTTGCAAGGTAAAGGAACAAGAACTTTGGGTTTCCGGGTGGATCCTAGGGTGTCGTGGTTTCAAAAAGGTATCGCTTTAGCCAACGAACTGTTCAACACGACAATTACGTCTTTTATCGGTAATGGTTAGCTGTCTAAATTTTGGCGGGATAAATGGTGCGGCGCTCACACGCTTAGAGAACGGTTCCCCGACCTTTATGAGCATGTGGCACAATCTCACATCTCTGTGGCCAATACATAGAGAAAGGGAGAACTCAGCACAGACTCCTGCCGGAGGCTAGGAGAACTCCAAGAATACATCGTCCAGTCTGGGTGATATGCACACATGGCCCAGACCAAAATATTGGGGGCTGAAGAACAATGGCTCATTCACAATACGTTCTCTCTACAACCGTATCCACTTCCGGGGATGTAAACCGACTTGGGCGCATGTCACGCCCCGCTTCCCAAAACACGGGAATACGGGTGCAAGACTAAGGCCCAGCGAATGATGCGAACACACCATTCATGAGTTGTACAAGTAACTCAACAACAAGATAACTAAATAAGCCACGCAGGCATGTAAAATCACAATACGATAATGAAAGTTCATGACATAGTTCATAACATAACCAACAACTAGGAAATACAAATAGTTACGAGTCAAATAAGCCCGGATTATAATAAAGAGTTGCATGAAATAAAACATAAACTAAAGATAACAAGATAAACAACAAGGCTAAAACACTTGATTAGCAACACCTTCTGATAACTCTCCATTTGGGCCTGCAAGTACATTATTACAAAAAGAAAAGAAAAAGAAAAACAAGAAGACGCCCGTTAATACAAGTCACGGGCCGCAAGCGGTACAACTATGGGAAACAGATACAAAACAAAACAAAAGAAAAACAGGAAAACAGCAAGGAATTGAGAGTCATGAAATAGGGAAAATGCAATATGTAAACATGATATGAACAAGACGTTATGGAACAAGTGGCATGTAAATCAGGTAATCAAGTAAACAATATCAAGTCAACATGAACATGCAACTTATAATTGAATCATGGAAGTGCACGTGTTAATCTTATGTCTAATGTTTGATTCTATCTATGTAGCACTTCATGCATCCATCTTTTTACTACATGGTTGCACATACAATCAGTTATGTTTAGGCCTAGTGGTGGGTTTTATAAGTCACGTACTTGGGAAAACATATACATTCAATATTGTATCGAGATACGTGCAATGTGGAACATGTAGAGTGTGAACTTGTAACGTGAACATGTAACCTTGCAAACTTGCAACTTGCATCGGAAAACCACGAACTCCCGTCCGAGTACGCTCTTCTATATTGCCCACTACTTAAATCTTTTCCTTATATCCCGACTTATTACTTTTATTTCAATTTAACATGATCATAATGCAATCTGAACAATGTCAAGATATGGACGGGGAACATCAAGAAATTTTGCATGAAATATGTTCTAAGTCATGAGGCGCAAAAACATGTAGTCTTAATGTCATATCTGGGTTTAATTTTTATTACAAATATGGGTCAACAGTATTTTAGGGTTATATAAAGCAATATTGCAACCATAAAGGATCGATGACATGTATAAAGCTTAATCAAAATTTAAAAAATATTATAACATTCAAACTATTATCATGGGTAAAAATAATCATTCACACCAACATGTATAACCCTAAAAGTACATATGTGTGTATTAATTTGTGTTCATGTCATGCATATTGCAACAAAGTATTCACGATCACATGTGAATACGAGATCGACAGATTTTGTATAGTAACAGATTGAATTCGACTTATGAATGCGAATTAGAATCAAAAAATATACTTGTGGTATTTATGCAAAGAAGCTTGTACTAGAACAGATGAATTTGTACAAGAGATACTTGCCTGATTTGACGATTCAAAAAGATGATAACCGACGAACTCCAAAAATTACGTGCGAACTACGTTCAAAGATCGGCGAAGAAACAACCAGCAACAAAGCAATCCAATCCTTTCTCCAAAACATCAAACTCCCAATACAATCCACTCCACAAGCACCAAACACCAAACTCCACTTCTCCACATAGTGGATCGGGTCCTCCTTACAAACACAACAGCATCAATTCACACAATCCCCAAATTAATCCAATGGGCAACTCAATAACCCCAACCACACAGCAACTTCAATAACTCCAATACAAAAGCAACCACCCAAAATGCACCATGTGTTTCTTCTCCTTCTTATCGACAAAGAGAAGAGAGAGAGAACTGGCGGGAGGATGACGAAGGAAAATGGGGAGGATCGTCGCGAGGGCTGGCGACGAGGGTGCGGTGTGGAGTGGAGGCGGGTGGTTTTTTTTTTTTTTTTTTTTTTTTTGAACAGGGGAGGGGGAGAGAGGAAGACGGGGAGAGAGAGAAAGGGGGGAGGGATTAAATTAAAATAAATGTATATAGTAATATAATAATAAGGACGAAAGTTATTGAAAGGAGGGAGTTAGGGGAATGCTGATTATTAGGGATATTAATTTTGGGGGTTACAGGATCTGGGGGTGATTAGGAGAGATTCTTGGGATTGATTATTGGAGTAGAATTGATCTGGTGAACACACAAATAGGCGGGGAATTGGGTTAATGGGTTTGGGTTTGAAACAATACGAGATGTGCTAAATTTTGGGCTTCAAATTAAATAATAAATAATACAGTGTAGCTCAAATCAATGGGCTTTAAATTAAATAAATAGATAATATATTATAGATCAAAACTGGTCTTTAATAAAAATAATAATAATAACACCAATAATGAAAACACGAAAGTTAATAATAATGGTAGTAGCAATAATAGTACTACCAATAATAATAATAATAGTAATAGCAATAATACTCACGATAATAATAATTGTAATAGCAAAATAATAAAATGATGGCAACAAGGTTATATTAAAATATAGGAATTTGAGTTTAACAATTTATTAAAGTAAATCCGAATATTTTTGATTTGGCTAAAATATAAATAGTCGATCAATTATAAAATAGAAGGTAAAGTAAAATATACCCTTATTCGAAATAACCATAATTCTCGATTAGAAAATATTTTAATCGAAAATTTAAAATGAATTTAACACAACTAAATTTATAAATAATTCGAAATACAGAAAATTATTCAGATTTTATATATTTACGGGAACGAGGGTTATAATCCTACCCATCTTACAACAATATTTTGTCCTCGAAATTTGCTTAGGTGGTATATAGGACAAGACAAAAATAACTTGGGAAATGGCAAAACTCGGAAGTAAAGGGAAAGAGACAAAATGTGGCAACACAAAAATGAGAAAGAACATGTATAAGGATGAACTGATCAAAATGATGTCAAATAGAGATTCAATGACTGAAGACAATGCAAATGCATAAAAAGAAAGCAAGCGATGCAAGGGAGGAGAAGTCAATAAGAAAATTCTGGGACCTGTGGGTTATGAGCCCATCACGCTTTCGCTGTGCTGATGGCGCGTTCCACGTCGCAGACATGTCGTTGCAGACCAAATGGCGCCAATCAACGAACCGAGCAGGAAAAAAAGAATAAGACACCGGAATCAAAAGAATATGGGTACAAAGAAAGAATTTATACCCGATAAGAAGTCAATGAATGTGAATGAATGGAAGAGACGAAACAACTGAGAAGTGAAAGGACTGAATGTGAAGGATTTCAAGAGGAATCAAATCAGAGGAGTATTCAGATTATGTTGGTTATTCATTATCCATGTGATCAACGTGGTGTACATGTTGTTGAGTTAACCTGGCTGAGTCAAGCATGTCTAATGTATTAGTCAACTAACATATTAGTCAAACCTGAGCTCTAATACCACTAAAAATCCTGTCACGCCCCGCTTCCCAAAACACGGGAATACGGGCGCAAGACTAAGGCCCAGGGAATGATGCGAACACACCATTAAATATATAATTTCTGAATAATTTTCTGTATTTCGAATTATTTATAAATTTAGTTGTGTTAAATTCATTTTAAATTTTGTATTAAAATATTTTCTAATCGGGAATTATGGTTATTTCGAATAAGGGTATATTTTACTTTACCTTCTATTTTATAATTGATCGACTATTTATATTTTAGCCAAATCAAAAATATTCGGATTTACTTTAATAAATTGTTAAACTCAAATTCCTATATTTTTATATAACCTTGTTGCCATCATTTTTATTATTTTGCTATTACTATTATTATTATTGTGAGTATTATTGCTATTACTATTATTATTATTATTGGTAGTACTATTATTGCTACTACCATTATTATTAATTTTCGTGTTTTCATTATTGGTGTTATTATTATTTTTTTATTATTAAAGTCCAGTTTTGATCTATAATATATTATCTAATTATTTAATTTAAAGCCCCTTGATTTGAGCTACATTGTATTATTTACTATTTAATTTGAAGCCCAAAATTTAGCCCATCAACTATTGTTTTAAACCCAAACCCATTAACCCAATTCCCCTCTTATTTGTGTGTTGACCAGATCAATTGTACTCCAACAATCAATCCCAAGAATCTTTCCTAATCACCCCCAGATCCTGTAACCCCCAAAATTAATATCCCTAATAATCAGCATTCCCTTAACCCCCTCCTCTCAATAACTTTCCTCCTTATTATTATATTACTATATACATTTATTTTAATTTAATCCCTCTCCCTTTCCCTTGTTCCAAAAAAAAAAAACCACCTGCCTCCACTCCACACCGCACCCTCGTCGCCAGCCCTCGCGACGATCCTCCCCATTTCCCTTCTTCGTTTCCTATCCCGCTTCATTGTCGCCGCCTTTACCACCCCCCCCCATCTTCTCCCTCATCTCTCCAACACAGCCGTTGAACCCATCCATCCCGCCTTTCACCCATCTTCCGATGCACAACAACTTCGTCAGCTGCCGTCCAGCGCCCCTAACCGCGTCGACCTTCGCACCACCTCCCCAGCGCAACAACGCTACATCACAGTGCTGGCCTTCCTTCCCGACCCAGGCAACCAGCGAAGCCCCTGTTCGCTGCACCGTCGTGCCGCCCAGCGCCTTCCGTCGCCAGTCCCCCGTCACCTCAGTGGCGCCGCCTCGCCATGGTTCCGCCAACGCGCTGCCAGCCGCTGAGCTCTTCCGCCATCGCGCCCTCGTCATCCTTCCGCCCGTTCTCTCTCCTCTCTGTCGATAAGAAGGAGAAGAAACACAGGGTGCATTTTGGGTGGTTGCTTTTGTATTGGAGTTATTGAAGTTGCTGTGTGGTTGGGGTTATTGAGTTGCCCATTGGATTAATTTGGGGATTGTGTGAATTGTTGATGTTGTGTGTTTGTATGGAGGACCCGATCCAGTGTGTAGAGAAGTGGAGTTTGGTGCTTGTTGAGTGGATTGTATTGGGTGTTTGCTGTTTTGGAGAAAGGATTGGATTGCTTTGTTGTTGGTTGTTTCTTCGCCGCTCTTTGCACGTAGTTCGCACGTAATTTTGGGAGTTCGTCGGTTATCATCTTTTTGAATCGTCAAATCAGGCAAGTATCTCTTGTACAAATTCGTTTGTTCTAGTACAAGCTTCTTTGCATAAATACCTCAAGTATATTCTTTGATTCTAATTCGCATTTATAAGTCGAATTCAATCTGTTAATATACAAAATCTGTTGATCCCGTAATCACATGTGATCATGAATACTTTGTTGCCATATGCATTATATGAACACAAATTAATACACACATATGTACTTTTAGGGTTATACATGTTGGTGTGAATGATTATTTTTACCCATGATAATAGTTTGAATGTTATAATATTTTTTAAATTTTGATTAATCTTTATACATGTCATCGATCACTTGTGGTTGCAATATTATTTTATATAACCCTAAAATACTGTTGACCCATATTTGTAATAAAAATTAGACCCAGATATGACATTAAGACTACATGTTTTTGCACCTCATGACTTAGAATATATTTCATGCAAAATTTCTTGATATTCCCCGTCCATATCTTGACATTGTTCACATTGCATTATGATCATGTTAAATTGAAATAAAAGTAACAAGCCGGGGTATAAGGAAAAGATTTAAGTAGAGGGCAATATAGAAGAGCGTACTCGGACGGGAGCTCGTGGTTTTCCGATGCAAGTTTGCAAATTACAAAGTTACATGTTCACATTACAAGTTCACACTCTACATATTTCACATTGCACGTATCTCGATACAATATTGAATGTACATGTTTTTCCGAGTACGTGACCTATAAAATCCACCGCTAAACTTAAACGTAACTGATTGTATGTAGCAACCATGTAGTAAAAATATGGTTGCATGAAGTGCTACCTAGATAGAATCAAACATTAGACTAAGATTAACACGTGCACTTGCATTATCCAATTATAAGTTGCGTGTTCATGTTGACTTGATATTGTTTACTTGATTACCTGTTTTACATGCCACTTGTTCCATAATGTGTTGTTCATATCGTGTTTACATATTGCATTTTCCGATTTCATGACTCGATTCCTTGCTCTTTTCCTGTTTTTCTTTTGTTTTGTACCTGTTTCCTTTAGCTTGTACCGCTTGCGGCCCGTGACTTGTATTAACGGGCGTCTTCTTGTTTTCATTTTTCTTTTCTTTTTCTAATAATGTACTTGCAGACCCAAATGGAGAGTCATCAGAAGGTGTTACTGATTCAAGCAACTCTTTATTGTAATTCGGGCTTGTTTGACCCATAACTATTTGTATTTCCTAGTTGTTGGTTATGTTATGGACTATGTCATGAAGTTTCATTATCGTATTGTGATTTTACATATCTGCATGGCTTAGGTTGTCTTGTTGTTGAGTTACTTGTACAGCTCATAAATGGTGTGTTCGCATCATTCGCTGGGCCTTAGTCTTGCGCACGTATTTCTGTGTTTTGGAAAGCGGGGCGTGACCGCGCAGATCCTCTGGAAGGCTAAGGCGCCACTTGAAGTCAGAGTTTTCTTTTGGTTGTTACTCAATAACACCATCTTGACCAGAGAAAATCTAGTCAAAAGGCAACCTAACATTGTGACCACCTGTGGTTTCTGCAACTATCATACGAAGTCGTTGAATCACCATTTCATTGAATGCCAACGGAGTAAAGCAACTCTGGTTGAGGTCCTACGAGCTTTAGGGATGAGTGATTACCCAAACACGTATGAGGAATTGTGGGTTGGCCCCAAATTTGTTTTTAGGCGTAACGAGATGAAATAAGCTTGGTACATCACCATTGCCGCTTCGATATGGGTTTTATGACTTCACAAAAATAACTTTTACTTTCGTCAGACATGTAATAGTAATTATGGTATTCTAACTCATATCATGCATCTTATTTCTTTTTGGGTTACAGCTGCTGCCACATGGCCGAGGGGGATGATCACCAGAGCCTTCTCGGTAGACGAGTTTGATGATAATTTAATGTTTGATTCAGCGAGTTCTCGGTAGACGGTAGACCAACCTTACACTGAGCGGAGCAACGGTTCCCATTTTCTCACCTTCCAGAGATTTGTTGGAAGGACTGTTATGTTCGTGTCTGTCTATCTATTTATGTACTAGATCTTTTGATATATTTGTAGTACTGTTGGATTAGTCCACCCTCTAGGGCGATGTTGGATGGTTATGTTTTATTTTCTGCTTTGTAGTTTCTTGTATATTCCTCCAGTACTCTGGTTGTTTTTTTAAAATCTTATTAATGAAACAGGTGGCGTTATTCCACATTTTCTTCAAAAAAAAATAAATAAATATTACAAAAGTAAGAATTGGATTCAAATTGTTCATGTCGTAATATCTCACTCAATCAACTATATGTGGACTTCAATATCATAATACTGGATCAAAACACCCAAATTTACCTAATTTTTAGAAAAAAAATGAAATGCTAAAAAAGAACGAACGATCTTTGATTGAATTGTCCGATTTAGTTTAAACCGATCCAAGATCAACCGAACAATTGAAAAATCATATTCATTTTTTTTTTATTATTGGTAAATTCTTTTACGTAGTGGATTTGACCTATTTATACTTAGTAACCAGTATGTGCGTATACCGAGTCAGATTCAACCCAAATGAACCCGGATTGGTCATCTTTTCTAAACCATTAATACACACTAGTAGTTTACACGTGTGATGCATGTTTTAATAAATATAGTTTTTTTAATAAAAATTTAGACTTAGTCTTTGTCACGCCCCGCTTCTCGGAATACGGAAACACAGACACGTAACTGAGGCCCAGCGAATGATATAAGTACGCCGACTCATATCATCCATAAGCTGTACCAGTCTTAACTCGATAATACAAGAAAATGAATCACAACCACGCAGGAATAATAATCACATAAATGAGAATGAAATTCAATAACCAATTTTGGAATATTAGGACTTACCAAATAACTCGAGAGACTCCTGCTCCAATCATAGAAGAACTGCTCGTCAATGCCTTCTGGAAATTTTTCTTGTACACCTGTACTTGTTCATCTAAAAAGAAAGAATAATTTGTCCTTAGAGCAAGTACGGACAGCAAGTAGTGAAAGCAGAGAGTAAAAGAGTAAGGTATATGAAGGAACATGAATCAAGATCAAATTGCAAGAACAATAATGGTACTAATAGCAATGGTCTTTATTAAGTATATATACATGTCAACTATGTCTATTATCAAGTTGTTTCTCCTATCTAGTGCACGCACTACTGCATCCCATACTACAGGTTCAGTGCACGCACAACAGTGTTCGTTTTAGACTTCGTGGTGGGATCTACAGAGCGTGTACTCGGTGTCAATAACAATCATTTACCATTTTCAATCAATCAATTTCCAATTATTCAATCAATCATTCACAATCATTATTTCTCCTTCCATGTCAATACGATATCAATATAGGCCTTACCGAGTACATTTTCTGAGACTATCCACTACTAGGTCAACCCTTATAAACCCCAGCTTGTTTATTAAATCATTCTTATCCATGTAAGTGTGTATAAGAATATCAAGGAAACGATACGAATGCAGCAACATGATGCATTGCACAATAATAAACAGGAAGTAGTAAATCTAAAACAACAATTCTCTTTATATTATTTTAACTGATGCCTATTATAACTGGGTCGAAACCTCAGTACAAGACGGGCAAGGCAGTAGGAATTATAAAAGCTATCACGTATATTTTCATTAAAGTGGGCAATTAACGTGCTACAGTATCATGAAATGCATTATACTATTGTATAGCAATTTGCATGTTCATTACCGTGTACGAGTCAATTCACGATGTCAATGTTCAAGTCACGATATTTCAATCAATCAATGTATTCAATCACCATTCATTTCCTTTGTATACAATACTAGTCATTTTATTTATGTCAATTGTGTATGTAGGCTTAGGTTTGAGTCAATGGATAATAATAGGATGTTAAGAGTACGTCGGGTTAGCTCGTGTAAACCCTCGATACTCCCAACGAAGGGAACTACTTGCTTAGAGATCAAAAATCTTGAACTAGAATAATAAAAGAGTTCAAGTGGACTAGACTGTTTCTTGTAGATGATTAGATTAGAATATCCAGAATAACGGGATCAGAATTCCGGAGAGCAATCCCAAGAACACGTGCATAGTACGTGCGAAGAAAATCCAAGCAACAAGTAAGCAACAGTAACTGGCCAAAGAATCTCCCACATCGGATCGGCACAACAGCAAGCACTAAGTCTAGATCCAGTAAGTCAGAACACCAAACACCTAAACGGACCAATCAGAACCTTACTCCACACTGGATCTTAAGCAAAACAGCATAACGCGGAACACCGATCCCCCCTACACAACACCAAACAGCCGAAGCCCCCACTCACAGTTCTTCTCCTTCCTTGCGTCGACAGAGAGAGGACGAGAGCGTGGGAGAGGGAGGGACTGCGGCGACTTCTGGCGACGGTAGCGATGAGGGTGACGACGACGAGCGGTAGCAGCTTTGCGACAGGGGATGGAAGGCGGAGATAGGTGGTTACGGTCGAGGGAAGGCGAGCGGGGCGCACTCTATTTTAAGAGTGAAACAGAGGAGGGGTTGATGCGGCAGAGGTGGGGCGAGCGGGGTGATTCGGAGCTTCAATTGGAGGCCGGAGGTGACTGATGGAGGCTCGCAGCGGTGGAGAAGCGGGGAGCGATGGGGAGTGAGCGACGGTGTCGAGGTTCGGCAATGGTGGAGCTGACTGTGGGAGTTCGTCGAGGTCGGGGCTTCAACGGTGGGATGTCGACTGTGGCGATGCTTCGGGAAGACGACGACGACTGGACGGGAGAGCGATGGTGGAGGCGAGCTCGAACGGGGGAAGACAACGGGAGGAACAATGCTTCGATGGCGACGAGCGAACGGCGAGATCGATGGGGGCGAATCTTCGGCAATGGCGGCTTTGCGGAGGGTTCTCGGAGGGCTGCGGAGACGACGCGCTCAGGTAGGGGTGAGCGATTGAGGAGAGGCGATGCGGTGGCGACTTCGACTAGCAATGGTTCGAGCGGTAGGAGGGCGGAGCTTCGATGGTGAGTGGCTGTCGACGAGGAGACGGAGGCGCGACTGGATGGAAGCTCGAGCGAAGGAGAGGGCGGAGCGTCGAGGAGATGGCCAGGAAGGCCACTGGCGAAGCTTCAACGGAAGGTGGACGGAATGCATCGGTGGTAATGGCGACGGTGTTCGAGAGCTCGGGGATGGAGCGACTGCGACTGTAGTTGAGAGCGGGAGGCGCTCGGAAGCAGGGCGAGTGCAGGCGGAGGCTCGAACGAGGTTCGGGGGTTGAATCAGGCGGCAAGGTGGGGCTCGGGTGAGGGGAAGGAGGAAGAAGAAGGGAAATGATTCTGTTTTGTTGGGTTTCTTTTGGTTTATGTTAGGGGAAAACAGATAGGAAGTGTAACGGGAGAAAGAGAGGGGTACGGGGGAGTGGGGGTGTAACAGTAGGGGTTTTAAATAAAATAATAATTAAAGTAGTGGGTAGTTAGAGGAAGTGGGGTTGTAGTTAGGGAAACCTGCAACTGGAGAAATGTGGAGAAACTTGTATACGGTTGTGTGTATGAGTTTGTGGGTTTGGGTTTAGGGTTATAGTCCAATAGGAGATGAGATTGGGTTTGGGCTAAAATCCAACAAGGGATGGGCTACTCTTTGGGCTTCAAATGAATATAATATAAATTCAATAATAATTGTTGGACTTCAATGTTTTGGGTTCAAATTAGAAGTATAATAAAAATCAAAATATAGAATTTGGCTTAAAATAACAATTAAACAATTGGGCTTCGGATTAATTTAATAAAATCAAGTACAAATTTGGGCTTAGAATAAACAACTGGGTTTCAGAATAATAGTTTAAATAAACTCAATTAAGGAAGAACAGTTATAAAATACTGATGATTTAAATACGGAAAATACTTTTTAAAAAAATGTATTAATGGAAACAGGAATTACAGTCTTGATTTGAACCTAGGACCTCCTTTATAATAGTTATGCACGTATATTACACGAGTTGGTTGAATGACAAAACAATTATAAATGACACTAAGGCCTTCTCCCATTATAATATTATTAGATGTATGATTTATACTTATAAAATTAATCCTTATCAGTATAGATTAAGTTGTAAACTATATATGTGAGCACCAGCCTAATAATTTTTTCACAACCAGTGTTTTGATTGTCACTGTATCTTACTTCTTTCAATTCACTCACAAATTAAACAACTGAGTAAAGAGTGTGCTATATATGAATCCTCATATCTTTCATATCTTTTCAACCGTTCTCAACAATTTTGACAGTGATGAAAGGCACAATATAGGGGGGGGGGGGGGGGGGGGGGGGGGGGGGACGACATCAATCGAGTAGGCTCTCTGTCTGATCTGCAATTATATGGACACTTAATAAGAAACCAAATATAGAAGAAACATGTATGCACATGGCTTACACTTCCACAGTTTTTTATTTTTTATTTTTTATTTTTTTATTTTTTTATTTTTTTTTTTGAAAAAGATGACTATAGTCATCGTTTCATTATTGGGAGTTTAACGAAACAAAGTATGATCAGTTTCACAGCCCAAACAAAGAACAGCAAAACACCAAGCATCTCTATCTACTGATGCTTGGACAATCAAAATAAAGTAGAACAAAGTACAACCATCAAGAGACAATCTTCCATTATGGGCCTCGAACACTGCTATCTAGCCCACAGTACCCGTTTACTCTTTTTCCCGAGCCCCGCATTGTCTATCGAAGTATGAATAAAACCGAATATTTTATGCATAAATACAGGAAATCTTTGATTGCAGTTACGAAAACATAAATTTTTTGGATCTAGCCACAAGGCCCATATAATTCCCACAACCGCTATATCCCAAGTCTCTCTATTCTCTTTTCGAATGTCCCCCCCCCCCCCCCCCCCCCCCCCCCCCCCCAAGCCTGAGAGAAAGAGTCTGGACTATCTAAACACGCAAACCCGAGACTGATAACTTTCCATGCTAGTCTAGCTCTATGACAGTTGAAAAAAAATGTGTTGAGTGTCTTCGTCACCGTTGTTACATCTTAGACAGGCCCCCTCAATCTGCAAGCCTCGCTTTTGTAGATTGATTTTTGATAAGATTGCATCATTTATGACCAACCACAGAAATGCCTTAATCTTCAAGGGCACCTGAATAGTCCGAATGATCTGACCATCCTTGCATCTGATCCCTCCATCATTTAGATTCCTGTATTGGGATGATACCGAGAAGTTTCCATCTGGTTCTAGGCTCCATGTTCTTCCATCTTCTGTGCTCTGAGCGAACCTTCCTTCCGTTCTAGTAAAGTTCATTAGGCTGTGTAGTTGTATGACCCCCTCCTGCGTTAGTTCACCCCCGTGTGAATTTTGATCCTGTCATGTCTTCAGACCTCCGAGACTAGTGAGTCTATCTTAGTCGTGCTCCTAACTGCTTTTGGAAACGTACTTTGCAAGGTATTGTTATCACACCAGTTATCTTTTCAAAATTTTGCTTCTTTTCCATTTCCATTTGTGCAGTACACTTGCACAGATTCACTGGAAAAACTATAGCACTCAATAACCTTTTTAAAAGAGCATTACGTACAAACTTTCTTTATAAGTACTAAAGTGATAAAAATACCCATTAATTAGGTACTCACATTGTTCATAAAAAGAGTACATATTCTTGCATAAACAATAAGTTTATTTATTGGATTAAAGGATTCACTTAGAGCATACACAATGGTGTTCCTCATTTTTTACAAAATAGCATCTATAGTAAAAGCAAATAGCGGAATCCTCTGCAGTGGGCATGTCACGCCCCGCTTCCCAAAATACAGGAATACGAGCCCGTGACGTAGGCCCAGCGAATGATTTTAATATCATTCATAAGCTGTACCAGTTCTCAACTCAACAATACTCAGAAATTTAAATCACAACCACGCAGTTATAATAACATCACAGAACAATAATTGAATTCAAGAATTTAAATATTCCAACATAATAATGTTACTGAGAAACGAGTAGCAATTACGGGTCAAAAGCCCGGGATACAATCCTGAATAAATAAAGGAATTACAATTATTGAAAGAGAACATGAAAGGGAAAAATTTATTATCAACAGTTGCTCCAATCTAAAAGAATTGCTCGCCAACTCCTTCTGGGAGATCCTCAGGTTCACCTGTGGCTGGGTTAACTAAAGAAGGAAAAATAAATGTCCTTAGAGCAAGTACGGACAACAAGTAGTGAAAAACAGAGAGTAAAGAATAAGGTACGTGTAGGAAACATGAACCAAGATCAAATTGTGAAATCAATAATGGTATTATTAACAATGGTCTTAATCAAGTATATATGTCAATTTATGTTCATTAGAGTGTCATTTCTCCTATCTAGTGCACATACTACTGCATCCCATACTACAGGTTCGGTGCACGCAAAACAGTGTTCGTTTGAGACATAGTGGTGGGATCTACAGAGCGTGTACTCGGTTTCAATAACAATCATTTACCATTTGCAATCAATCAATTTCCAATTATTCAATCAATCATTCACAATCATTACTTCTCTTTCCATTTCAATACGATATCAATATAGGCCTTACAGAGTACATTTTTTGAGATTTCCCACTACTAGGTCAACCCTTATAAATCCCAGCTTGTTTAGTATTTTACTGTTAAATCATTCATGCTCATGCAAGTGTATATAAGGATGTCAAGGGAACGATAATGATGCAGCAATATGATACATTACACAATAACCAGCAAGAAGTAATAAATCTGCAGTAACTGACACAATTACACTAAAATAGGCATAACTCCTAGACTACAACTCCAAATTCAAACTTCCAGTATGCTACGGACATCTAGACAGACAGGGCTACAAGTTATATTCAGGAGCTTTCTCCTAATTCGGACTGCATCTAGGTCAAATGTACTGTTCTTTACGGTTCAGATGTTCAGGCAGCGACTAGATGTCAATTCCTAAGGAGTGGGAACAAGGTCTAAAGGTATTATAAAAATCTATAAAAATTTGGGGTGAACCCTCAGCATGTGTGCAAGGTTCCTGGAAAGTTTCATAGCATTCTAACACTAATTGCATGGTATCTCATTACCAATTATGTCGATGGCATAATAATTCAGCAGTAAAAGAAAATGTAGACTAATAGGGACAAGGGATGATAACTCACAGCTCGGGACTCCAGATTGGGATCCGTTGCTTGGGCTAGAAATTAGACTCAATAGGCTAAAATTCTCTTTTATATCCTGTGTGCAAATTCTCAATTTAACAGGGTCGAAACCTCTGTGCTAAATAGTACAATCAGCAAGAAATTATAAAAGGTCATCACACATATGTTCATTAAAGTGGCAATTAATGTGCTACTACAAATTATGGAACACATTACAATGTTATATAACGATCAGAATGTTCTTTTCTAGGTATAATCCAATTTATGAAGTCATTAATCCAATCACGATTGTCTCATTCAATCAATGTATACAATTACCATTCATTTCCTTTGTACACAATTCTATTCATTTTATTCATGTCGATTATATCTATATGGACTTAGGTTTGAGTCAATGGACAATTATAGGAGGTCAAGAGTATGTCGGGTTAGCTCGTGTAAACCCTCGATACTCCTAATGAGAAGGGACACAAGGCAATTTAAGATAATTAAAAATGGAACTACTTGCAGCAGATCAATTAATTTGAACTAGAATAAAAAATTTAGTTCAATGGACTTGCCTTTTTGTAGTAGCCGATTCGAATAATTTAAGAATAACGGGATCAGTATCTCGGGGAACAATCCCAAGAGGCACGTGCAAAGTACGTACGAAGAAACTCCAAAAACAGCAACAGTGAGTTATTCCCCACACTGGATCAGCCCAAAACAGCAAAACAGCAGCTGGGATCTGGCGTGAGTAGAACAGCAAACAGCCAAACGATAGCCAATGGAATCTGTCCGCGCAGCGGATCCGAGCCGAACAGGGAACAACGAGTGGGATTCGCTGTGGGCACAACACGGAACAGCAATCAGGGGGGCACGGATCTTGAAGCGATCCGATGGTCCAAATTCAATCCAGCCAATCCGAGCGTCTTCTTCTTCTTTGTTCACTTCTTCGACGAACTGGCGAGCGAGAGAGTGAGGAGATGCAACGCCGGCGATGGCTTCGACGTTGAGAAGGATGGCGGCGCGACGTCGAAGGGCGACGCAGCGGTGAGCGAAGAGCGTTGCTCTGTTCTTGGGTTCGAACAGGGGAGGAGGAGAACGGGGATTTCTCGGCACGTGGACGGCGACGAGGGTCAGTGGTGGTCGTGGCGATGTGGCGAGGCGGTGCTGCGACGTGGCGAGGGCGAAAGGAGGTCGATGGTGATCGGAGTGGGTTTTGGCATGGACGAAGTGGAGGTCTGGGTAATGGTGAGATGGGTTCGAAGGTGGAGCAATGGGACGAGGTTGGTGAGGGAGATGAGTGCGGGAATGGCGATGCGAGGCGGAGTGTTGCGGAGTGGGTTTGGTGTTTCGATGGCGTATGGTGATGGTAATGGAGGTGAAAAGGTGGTGGTGGTGGTGAAGACGAAGGGGAAGTGAGTGGGAGAAGGCAATGGCGGTCGAAGTGAGAAGGAGACGGGAGGAAGAAGAGGCGTTTGAGTTTTGATGAGTTTGTTTTGGTTTCGTTGCTTTTGTTTTGGTTTGTTTTGTTGGGTTTTTGTTTTAACAGAGAAGGAGAGGGAGAGAGAACGGGGAGAGAGGGAGGTAGTTTGGAGTAACGGGAGTGGGGGTGAGGAGATCGTGGGATTGTGGAAGAATGGGTCTGGGGTTTAGTTAGGGGAAATTGGGTTGTGGTTAGATTAGATTAGGATCCAATACCCAATCGGATTAGGAGTTGGGCTTGAGTGCAGATGGGCCACAAAAAAAAAAGAAATACAATAATAAAATAATTAAATGGAAGCTAATAAGCCCACAACGAGACAAGGCCCAGATACAATAATTAGGGGGAAATTAATACATCAAAGACATACAAAAAAAATAATAACCCGTATAATCGGGAATAGGGGTTACAAATCCTACCCACATTACAAGAAGAATTTCGTCCTCGAAATTCAAATCGATGGATCGTAGGTACCCCGAAAAGAAAAGAAAAACAATCAAACAACACAAATACAATTACTTAAAGAGATGAGGGAATTTCTTCTGAATTTCTTCCTCCAATTTCCAAGTCGACTCACCGGGCGAGTGAGGTTTCCAAGAGACGCGAACGAGTTTGATCACTTTGTTCTTCAACACTTTCTCGCATCTGTCCACAATGGCAACTGGCTGGACTTCGCAAGACAAGTCTGGTCTCATGGATAACTCCGAGTAATCAACCACATGGCTGTCGTCTCTAACATATTTCCTGAGTTGAGAGACGTCGAATACGTCATGAACTCCGGATAAGGCTGGTGGTAGTGCAAGTCGGTAGGCTACCTTGCCCACACGCTCCACAATATCAAAAGGGCCAATGAATCGGAGACTCAGTTTACCCCCTCCACCAAATCGGATGACGCCTTTCCAAGGTGATACCTTCAGAAACACGTGATCACCTGCCTCAAACTCTAGAGGTCTGCGACGACAGTCAGCCCATTTCTTCTGCCGGTCCTGAGCGGCTTGCAGATGCTTCCTGATCCGAGCTACTGCATCAACTGTCTTCGTAATCAACTCTGGTCCCAAGAGTTTTCTCTCTCCAATGTCGTCCCCACAGACTGGGGACCTACATTTACGACCATAGAGTGCTTCAAACGGAGCTGCATTGATGCTTCCCTGATAACTGTTATTGTATGAAAACTCGACCAGGTGCAAGTGATCTTCGCAAGAACCACCAAATTGGAGAACACCGGATCGCAACATATCCTCCAGTGTCTGAATCGTCCTTTCGGACTATCCGTCCGTCTGGGGGTGGAATGCTGTGCTATAGTTCAACCTGCTCCCCAAACTCTGCTGAAGACTCTCCCAGAAATGCGACCTGAACCTCGTATCCCTGTCGGATACGATGCTGACGGGAACACCGTGCAGTCTCACTATCTCCTGAATGTACCGTTCCGCCAGACTCTCAGTAGACTGACCCACCCTGAATGGGATGAAGTGGGCGCTCTTCATCAACCGGTCCACTATCACCCAGATAGCGTTATGACCTTTAGGACTCCTGGGCAATGCTGTAACGAAGTCCATAGTAATATTCTCCCATTTCCATTCTGGAATCGGAAGAGGCTGCAATAATCCAGCGGTCCTCTGATGCTCCGCCTTCACTTGCTGACAAATCAGGCATTGTGACACAAACCTTGCCACAGCCCTTTTCATTCCATGCCACCAAAAGTGTTGCTTCAAGTCCCTGTACATTTTGGTACCTCCTGGATGAATAGAGTATTGAGACTGATGTGCTTCCTCAAGTAGCCTCTGCCTGACTTCACCTCTAGGGACACATAATCTGGATCCAAAACAGAGTGACCCGTCTGAATGGATGATTAAGTCAGATCTTAGACCTGCCTCCACTTCACTACGGAACTCCTGCAATTGCTGATCATCTGCCTGAGCTGCCTTGATCTGCTCCACTAATGAAGACTGTAACTGTAACATCATGAACTGTGATGCTGCACCTGGAAGAACCACTTCCAATTCCATCCTCCTCATATCTTCTAATATCTCCTTCTGCTTGGTCAGAAATATTGCAGCAGGCCTCCTACTCAAAGCATCGGGTACCAGATTTACGTTGCCCGGATGATAATGCAAATCGATGTCGAAATCATCCATCAGTTCTAACCACCTCCTCTGTCTCATGTTCAGATCCTTCTGCGTGAACACATATTTGAGACTCTTGTGATCTGTGAAAATCTCCACTTTATCTCCGAGCAAATAGTGCCTCCATGACTTCAGAGCAAATATCACCGCTGCAAGTTCTAAATCGTGGGTAGGGTAGTTCTTTTCATGCGGCCTCAACTGCCTTGAAGCATAAGCTACAACCCTACCCTTCTGCATTAGAACTGCACCCAATCCTCTACCTGAAGCATCGCAGTGAATCACGAATCCTCCAGAACCGTCTGGTATCGTCAGCACGGGTGCTGATGTCAACCGGTTCTTCAATTCCACAAAGGCTTCCTCACAGGCACCGTCCCAGACAAATCTCTGCTCCTTCTTCGTCAAGTTGGTTAAAGGTCCTGCAATCCTTGAGAAGTCTTGAACGAACTTCCTGTAATATCCTGCCAATCCCAGGAAACTCCGTACTTCTGGCACTGACTTCAGCACTGGCCAATCCTTGACAGCAGAAATCTTCGACGGATCAACTGCTACACCCTCACCAGAGACAACATGACCCACGAAAGCAATGCGATTCAACCAGAACTCGCACTTGCTGAGCTTCCCGTACAATTGATTCTCTCTCAGGGTCTGCAGGACAATCCTCAAGTGCTCGGCATGATCCTCCATGTTCTGCGAGTACACCAGGATGTCGTCTATGAACACAACGACAAACTGATCCAAGAATGGCGAGAACACCCTGTTCATCAAGCTCATAAATACTGCCGGTGCATTAGTAATGTCGAAGGGCATCACTAAAAATTCATAGTGTCCATATCTTGTGCGGAATGCTGTCTTCGGAATATCTTCAGTCTGTACTTTGACTTGATGATAACCCGAGCGAAGATCCAACTTTGAGAATACGGACGCACCTCCTAGCTGTTCGAACAGATCATCAATCCTAGGCAGTGGGTACCTATTCTTCACCGTAACCTGGTTCAGCTCCCGATAGTCGATGCAGAGCCTGCGACTACCATCTTTCTTGCTGGCGAACAACACTGGAGCTTGCCACGGCAACACACTTGGCCTGATAAAGCCCCTGTCCAATAACTCTTGGATTTGCACCTTCAGGTCGGCCAATTCAGCTGGCGCCATGCGGTATGGGTTCTTCGAGATCGGCATAGTGCCTAGCTGAACTTCAATGCTGAACACTACGTCTCGATCTGGTGGAATCCCAGGCAACTCATCAGGGAATACATCAAGGAAGTCCCGCACAACCACGGGCGCAACTTCATCATCAGTGCACATTGACTCGAGTGCACCGGCCTTCGGGGACATCGGGCTCTCGACACGTGCAGACGGTGTCTCACCCGCACGAAACTCGAACTCAGGTTGCCCAAGAAGCTTGAACGTCACCTTCTTCTTCCGACAGTCAATCACTGCATGGGTGACTCCTAGCCAGTCCATTCCTAGAATGACGTCGAAGCCCGAATTATTAATCATAATTAAGTCAGCTTCGAACTCCCTGCCACTGATCAGTAGGGGACTCTGTTTGCACACTTTAGAGCAAACGATAGTACCTCCACCAGTGGTAATGTCCCAGGCTGCAGGCATGTCGTCACTTGCTAACCGATGACGGTCGACAAAACGGGAGGACACAAACGAATGGGTTGCACCAGAATCGAACAGCACATGGGCAGGAAGGGAATGCACAAGAATAATGCCTAATAAAAGATCCAATGAATAAGAAATGGAAAAAGCATGCATGGTGTACAAAAGATCAAACAACAAAGAAAAGGAGATATGCAAGAACTGAATATAAAATAACAAAATGCAACTACAACATACCAGCAACTACTCCAGTGGCTGTCTCAACTTCTGCTGTAGTCAGGTTGAAGGCCTGACCACGACCCCCCATCTGACCTCTTCCAAAAGTCGTTCCCCGTCGAACGAAGGCATGTCTCTGTGGAGGGAGGGGTGGCCTCGCCTGAGGTCGGAATGGTGCTCCGAATTGAGCTGGACCTCCAGCTGGTGCAACGGACCTGCTCTTGGGGCAGTCACGGACAACGTGATCGGTACCCCCACACCCGAGGCACAGACGGTTGGCAAAACGGCAGTCCTTATGCAAGTGCCCAGCCCGGTTGCAGAAGGTGCAGGTCGGAGCAACAGGCGGATATAGCAGTGCTCTCACAGGCGGGGCTGGAGCTGGCCTCCGAGTAGGCCCCACAGCAGATCGAGAAAAGACGGGGTACTGTCCTCCCCGCTGAGTAACATTGGTCCTCTTGTGAGCTTGTTCCTGGACCCTTGCAGCATCAAGTATATCTTCATAAGTGCGATGGCGGTGGGCCACCAACTGGTTATGCAGGTCCGGGCGAAGCCCCAACAGGAACCTGCGGACTCGATCTTCCTCGGTTGTAACCAGGGAAGGTGCAAAACGGCTGAGCCGAAGGAACTCTGCGGCATACTCATCTACCATTCGATTCCCCTGAGTCAAGTAATGTTCTAATTAATATCGTCACATATGCTATAGGTAACAATAAATGACTTAATTAACATTACCAAACCTGAGTCAAGTTGACGAACTGCTGCTCCATCTCAGCTCTAGTGATACTGGGGAAGAATTTCACCATAAAACTTGCGGTGAAAGTGGTCCATGCAATGGGCCTCTCCAATCTATCAGCTTCAGCTTGCCACCAGATATGGGCAAGATCGGTCAACAGGATGCTTACCACATCTACTCGGTCTGCATCGGCTATTCTAGCAGCGACCAACAACTGCTCTGTTGTAATTAGCCACTGCTCAGCCTCCAATGGACCTTCAGCGCCTGTGAATCTATCGGGGTGTAGCCTCATGAAATCAGCTACATTGCCCGGTCTAGGCGGTAATCCTCCAGGCGCAGGTGTAAGAGGCCTCTATTAACCGCTCCTAAAGCTGCCTTCATCATCTCGGCATGCTCTCTCTGCATTTGCATCACCTGCTGCATGTGACGCTCATTTTGTTCTTGCTGTTGAGCCATCATCTGCTGCAGTATCTGGAGCATAGCAGTATTCTCAGACCGTTCTTCCCTCTGTTGGGAAGAAGAAGAGTTACCTCTGAGCATTTGCACAATTTGTGCAATGGTGGGCTCTCCCACGGGGTCATCCTCGGGACAGGAAGATGAAGTCTCCTTTCTAACCATAGTCTGCATTAAGAAAATACAATTAATATCTAGATTGCACAAATATCAATCAATGGAAGGAACAGGACGATTAGGAAATGAAGGACTTGAATACGAAGGAATCAATCAGGAATCAAGCAAAGAAAGTATGTTGGTTATTACATGTTCATGTGATTCGCGTGGTGTACATATTGTTGAGTTAAATCTGGTTAGAACCAAGATCGAGTAATACACCAATCAAAGTCAGACATCCATAAGATAGTCATATTTGATCGATACATTACTCAAAACCCAGGCTCTGATACCACTATAAACCTGTCACGCCCCGCTTCCCAAAATACAGGAATACGAGCCCGTGACGTAGGCCCAGCGAATGATTTTAATATCATTCATAAGCTGTACCAGTTCTCAACTCAACAATACTCAGAAATTTAAATCACAACCACGCAATTATAATAACATCACAGAACAATAATTGAATTCAAGCATTTAAATATTCCAACATAATAATGTTACTGAGAAACGAGTAGCAATTACGGGTCAAAAGCCCAGGATACAATCCTGAATAAATAAAGGAATTACAATTATTGAAAGAGAACATGAAAGGGAAAAATTTATTATCAACAGTTGCTCCAATCTAAAAGAATTGCTCGCCAACTCCTTCTGGGAGATCCTCAGGTTCACCTGTGGCTGGGTTAACTAAAGAAGGAAAAATAAATGTCCTTAGAGCAAGTACGGACAGCAAGTAGTGAAAAACAGAGAGTAAAGAATAAGGTACGTGTAGGAAACATGAATCAAGATCAAATTGTAAAATCAATAATGGTATTATTAGCAATGGTCTTAATCAAGTATATATGTCAATTTATGTTCATTAGAGTGTCATTTCTCCTATCTAGTGCACGTACTACTGCATCCCATACTACAGGTTCGGTGTACACAAAACAGTGTTCGTTTGAGACATAATGGTGGGATCTACAGAGCGTGTACTCAGTTTCAATAACAATCATTTACCATTTTCAATCAATCAATTTCCAATTATTCAATCAAACATTCACAATCATTACTTCTCTTTCCATTTCAATACGATATCAATATAGGCCTTACAATGTACATTTTCTGAGATTTCCCACTACTAGGTTGACCCTTATAAACCCCGACTTGTTTAGTATTTTACTGTTAAATCATTCATGCTCATGCAAGTGTATATAAGGATGTCAAGGGAACGATAATGATGCAGCAATATGATACATTACACAATAACCAGCAAGAAGTAATAAATCTGCAGTAACTGACACAGTTACACTAAAATAGGCATAACTCCTAGACTACAACTCCAAATTCAAACTTCCAGTATGCTACGGACATCTAGACAGACAGGGCTACAAGTTATATTCAGGAGCGTTCTCCTAATTCGGACTGCATCTAGGTCAAATGTACTGTTCTTTACGGTTCAGATGTTCAGGCAGCGACTAGATGTCAATTCCTAAGGAGTGGGAACAAGGTCTAAAGGTATTATAAAAATCTATAAAAATTTGGGGTGAACCCTCAGCATGTGTGCAAGGTTCCTGGAAAGTTTCATAGCATTCTAACACTAATTGCATGGTATCTCATTACCAATTATGTCGATGGCATAATAATTCAGCAGTAAAAGAAAATGTAGACTAATAGGGACAAGGGATGATAACTCACAGCTCGGGACTCCAGATTGGGATCCGTTGCTTGGGCTAGAAATTAGACTCAATAGGCTAAAATTCTCTTTTATATCCTGTGTGCAAATTCTCAATTTAACAGGGTCGAAACCTCTGTGCTAAATAGTACAATCAGCAAGAAATTATAAAAGGTCATCACACATATGTTCATTAAAGTGGCAATTAATGTGCTACTACAAATTATGGAACGCATTACAATGTTATATAACGATCAGAATGTTCTTTTCTAGGTACAATCCAATTTATGAAGTCATTAATCCAATCACGATTGTCTCATTCAATCAATGTATACAATTACCATTCATTTCCTTTGTACACAATTCTATTCATTTTATTCATGTCGATTATATCTATATGGACTTAGGTTTGAGTCAATGGACAATTATAGGAGGTCAAGAGTATGTCGGGTTTGATGGAACTGAAATGAATCCCAGGACTACGGATTGGTGTGCGTATCGATCGTTAAAGATAAACAGATTGCTTAATTGTGATCTAACCCTATACAGCGGAAACTAGGGTTCACAAAGTATACCTGCGGTGAGAAGAAGACGACAGCGACCCCAAGATCTTCTGCACGTATTCCTTCCTCGGGTTGGACGTCGTGTGGGCGACGATCTCCCAACCTTTCTCCCTTGGCTGACCTCTCTTTCTCTCCTTACGTGAATCACGAGATTTGAGAAAAAAATCTTATATTTCAGATTGTTAATGACGGCCAGAGAAATAGAGGATATATATAAGGCTACGGCAGGGACCATGAGGAGAAATTAGGGTTAGGTCTCCTAACGGATCTGGGTATCCTGTGTTCAGCCCGAACACACAACCCAGGCCCATTAACAATAGCTCGGTCCACTAAGGAGCTATTGTTGCACTACCTTCCTAATCCCAAATTATATTTATGGGCTCCTTTTATTATATGCTCATTCAACTCCCCATGTTAAGATATCGAATGTCCGTCGATCAAATTAAGTTACTGACAACTACATTGATCAACATCTTTTATCCTTAAGTAGTACCACTCAACTTTATTTGTCATGTCGGATGTAATCCACCTGCAGGGTTTACATGACAATCCTTATGAGCTCCTTAAGGGGACATCATCAACCCGACGTATCGGGACATGGATTCCTTTTACAATCAACAGCCCATCATACATACAATGCTATTACCCAATTCATAGAGGTTGTTGATCCATAATGAATCTCACTCTTTTATGAGTCAAAGTAATGCACACTGCATATACATGTCTGTTATTATATCTGGATTAAGAGCATAAGCATCCATAATAACAGAGGTATTTGTTCTCTTTTGTAGTCAGTACAAAGAGAACAACCTCAAGTGGTCCTGTTCAATACACACAAAGTGTACTAGTGTAAACCTATAGTCAAGACAGACTAATACCAGATTACACTACAACCTTTCCAATGGATTGTCCAAGTCCGTCTAGGTTGTGAACTATTTATATATTCCATAGGGAACTGATAATATGATCTTCTGTGTGTCACCTCACACCATATTATCAACCTTATAGAATATCAGACACTTGCATTAATATTATAATAAACACAATATGCAAACATATGCCCATATGATTCTCATTCAAAAAAAATAAGGAAATAAAGTTAATACAAAAGTGATGCTTTCAGTATATAACCCTAACAATCTCCCACTTATACTCAAAGCATTGCTTTTCAGTATACTGTTACAAATCTCCCACTTATACTTAAAGCCATGCTGCTACGCATCTGACTCCCATTCCCTCAACATGACTATCAAAAGCCTTAGCTGGTAAGCTCTTAGTGAAGGGATCAGCTAGGTTGTCTGCTGATGCTATCTTGATCACAGCAACTTTTCCTTTCTTTACGAAATCTCGTATCAGGTGGTACTTGCGCTCAATGTGTTTACTTGCCTTATGGGCTCGTGGTTCCTTCGAATTTGCAACTGCACCACTATTATCACAATAAAGTGTAATAGTCTTAGGCAAATCAGGTACCACATCCAAGTCCAATAGGAAGTTTCTGAGCCAAACCGCTTCTTTGGCTGCCTCAGAGGCTGCCACATACTCGGCTTCCATGGTAGAATCAGCAATACATTTTTGCTTGATACTCCTCCATATAGTGGCTCCACCTCCCAAAGTAAATACATAACCTGAGGTTGATTTCCTGGAATCCCTATCTGACTGAAAATCTGAGTCTGTATACCCCAATGCAACTAAACTATCTGCCTGGTAAACTAGCATGTAATCTTTAGTCCTTTTCAGGTACTTCAAAATATGCTTTACGGCAGTCCAGTGCTCTTGTCCCGGGTTAGACTGATATCTGCTAACCATGCCAACGGCAAAGCAGATATCTGGTCTCGTACATAGCATTGCATACATTAAGCTTCCTACTGCTGAAGCATAAGGAACTGCTTTCATGTTCTCTATCTCTTTAGGTGTCCTCGGACACTGCTCCTTTGATAGGGCAATTCCATGCCTAAAAGGTAAGAAACCTTTCTTAGAATTTTGCATGCTAAAACGAGTTAGTATAGTATCGATATAGGAAGCTTGAGACAAGCCCAACATCCTTTTCTTGCGATCTCGTAGAACTTTGATCCCAAGGATGTGACCTACTTCTCCCAAGTCCTTCATATCAAACTGTTTGGATAACCATACCCTTACGTTAGATAATACCTTCACATTGTTTCCAATGAGCAAGATGTCATCCACGTAAAGTACTAGGAATACCACTACGTTTCCGTCACACTTTTTGTACACACACGATTCATCTTGACATTGATCAAATCCATAGGATTTTATCACCTGATCAAAACATATGTTCCAAGATCTGGAAGCTTGCTTAAGTCCATAAATGGACTTCTTGAGCTTACAAATAAGATGCTCTTGGCCCTTTTCAATGAACCCGTCTGGTTGCTGCATATAGATGTCTTCCTCAAGACTTCCATTAAGGAAAGCTGTCTTGACATCCATTTGCCAAATCTCATAATCAAGATGAGCTGCAATAGATAAAAGAATCCGGATAGACTTAAGCATGGCTACTGGCGAAAAGGTTTCCTCATAATCAATACCCTCTCTTTGAGTAAAACCTTTTGCAACAAGCCGAGCTTTAAAGGTTTCAACCTTACCGTCTGATCCTCTTTTTCTCTTATAGACCCACTTGCATCCAATGGCTTTTACACCAATAGGTGGTTCTACAAGCTCCCAGACTTGATTAGAATCCATAGATTCTATTTCAGATATCATTGCTTTTTGCCAAGACTCTGCATCTTTATCTTGGAGTGCTTCATTGTAGGTACAGGGATCATAATCTTGTTCCTCAGGGACAAAGTCTGACGACTCTCCCAAGAACATATATCTATCAGGTTGTATCACAACCCTCCCACTACGACGAGGCACTATCGGTTGTGGTGCAACATTTGTGACACGTTGTGCAGTTACTGGTGGTACATCCTGTTGTACTGTTGGTACTGAAGTATTTGGTGTCTCACCTCTCAGTTCTTCTAGAACAGCTCTACTTATGGGTTTATGGTTCATCACATAGTCTTCCTCTAAGAATCGAGCATTGGTGCTAACAATGACCTTCTGATCCTTAGGACTATAAAATAAACCACCTTTCGTTCCTCTTGGATAGCCTACAAACAAGCGTACTTCTGTACGAGATTCCAACTTATCGGCTTTCCCATTCAGCACGTGTGCTGGACTACCCCAAATCCGAACATGTTTCAGACTAGGCTTACGCCCAGTCCACAGTTCTGTGGGAGTAATTGGTACTGACTTAGAAGGAACCAAGTTCAAAATATAAGCTGCAGTTTCTAAGGCATATCCCCAAAACGAATCTGGTAAATCTGAATAACTCATCATTGATCTAACCATCTCCATAAGAGTCCTATTCCTTCTTTCTGCTACACCATTCTGTTGGGGTGTTCCAGGTGCTGATAATTGGGATGTAATCCCAGCCTCTGATAAATAGTCCCTAAACTCCCCAAAGAGATACTCGCCACCACGATCTGAACGTAATGACTTGATACATTTTCCATGACGTTTCTCCGTCTCTGCCTTGTACTCTTTGAATTTCTCAAAGCACTCAGACTTACGGCGCATCAAATAAATGTATCCATACCTTGAATAATCGTCAGTAAATGTGACAAAATATTCAAAGCCACCTCTAGCCTGGACAGTCATGGGCCCACACAAATCAGAATGAACCAATTCCAACACATCTTTGGCCCTATACCCCTTTGCCTTGAAAGGCCTATTGGTCATTTTACCTTCCAAGCAGGATTCACAGACTGGTAGTGCCTCCACTTCCAATGAACTCAAAGGTCCATCTTTAACCAGTCTTTGAATCCTTCTTAGGTTAACATGCCCCAATCGCAAGTGCCAAAGATATGTTTGGTTCATACAAGAAGGTTCTTTTCTCTTATTTATGTTAGAAGACATATTATTCATTTCCATAAGTTGCATTGTGGGCGAAATAGGATTAATGACATATAGATTATCAACCAATGCACCAGAACAGATAAAATGCTTATTTTTTCTAATAACAATATTGTCATTAAAATAAACTGAATATCCATCCTTAACTAACATAGAAACAGAAACTAAATTCCTTCTAAGTGAAGGTGCATAAAGACAATCTCTCAATGTCAAAGACTTATTTTTACCAAAAGATAAAATAACATCTCCTACTGCAACGGCCGCTACTCTTGTAGCGTCACCCATAAACAAGCATATCTCTCCATCACTCAGCCGTCTGGTTTCCTGGAACCCCTGCAATGTATTGCAGACATGATTAGTGGCTCCTGTATCTACACACCAGGTGCCGGTAGATAGCACCGCTAAACATGTTTCAACAACTAGTAAATGAGATATACCTTCTTTGTTCTTTTGTTTGAGAAGTGGACAGTCAGTCTTCCAATGTCCTGACCCTTTGCACTTGAAACACTTGCCTTTCGGCTTTTTCACAGCGCCTTGAGGTCCCATGCCCTTCTTTGCTGAGTTTACCTGTTTCTGAACTTTCTTCTTCTTACCACCTTTCGGCTTAGAAGTAGAGACCTTTTCAGTCACATAAACATGAGCATTCTGCTTGAAGAGAGCTTCAGCATCCTGTAGTTCTTTTGCAAGTTCTGCCAAAGTATACAACCTTTTGTTCATGTTGTAATTAAGGCAAAACGAGTCAAAACTTTTAGGCAGAGTCCCGAGAATGATATCGACCTGGGTTTCCCCATCGATTTCAGCACCAAGGATCTCCATCTCATTTAGATGACCCATCATCTTGAGAACATGATCCCTTACTGGTGTCCCCTCAGCCATAGAAGCATTCATCAAACTCTTCATAGCAAATTGCCTAGCTGCTCTACTCTGATGTCCGAAGAGTTCCTTAAGGTTGTACATCATATCATAAGCTGTGGACATGGCCTGATGCTGATGCTGCAGTACATTTGACATAGATGCCAAAATGTAACACCGCGCCATCTCATCTGCCTTAATCCACTTCTTATAAGCCTCTTTGACCTCTTCATCAGAGTTAGCATCAGGCTTAGGTGGGCATACTTCATTGAGTACAAATTTGTACTCTTCAGCAGTTAAGACAATATCCAAGTTACATTTCCAGTCAATATAATTAGGGCCAGTAAGTTTGTTTTCTTTAAGAATCACCATGAGTGGACTGAAAGAACCCATTTTTGAAATCCTGAGAATCACATAAAATAAAAATTATGTAGGGCATAACTTTTTGAATTAATTAAATATTGATTCCCTCAAAACAATAAAAAAATTCACCAACACCTTAAACACCATGAATTTAGCATGCCACGATAGTGTGGACGTATACAAATTCAATATTTGTTCAAGTAGGTTTTTCCTATTAATTTTACTATCATGTCAACACAACTTTATGACAAATAAAATTAATCTGTTGGTCTTGCTTTGGTCCTACAAATAATAGCAGTGACTCCGATGGGGAGGATACCATTATTTGTATCTAAGTGTATACCATTGCTTAATACTAAGTCCATTATCTTGTATTGAGTTCCTTCAGATGGAGAAGTGAACACATACTAGGTAACTTTCTATAATTATCTCTAAGGAAGTTTATACTGGTGATCCACAATTATACTCATCCGATATGGAGGAAAGCACTAAAGCCAACACGCAAGTATAATTATATCACCTACAAACCAGCAATGGAGACCGTGGGATTCATGTTAAAAGAATTCCCTCTCCCACTTAGTTATTTAACAATGAGGGTTTTTCTACTAGTTAATTTATGTCCATGTTGTCCATTATTAATGTGATCCTAGTTTTTCAAAAAAAACATCACAAAATAATAAACATGCATAATCAGAACAAGCAATAATGGCAATAAATTTGAAAATAAATATCCAACTATTATGGTCATCTTTCCTGATCCTTCCCCGACTGTGCGAAAGCCCAAATCTGACCCTGCGCGGAGCTATACGGGGTTCGACCTGCGCGGAGCTATATCCAACTAGTTTTTTTTTTTTTTTTTTTTTTTTTTTTTTTTTTTTTTTTTTTTTTTTTAAGGTTTGGCTGCCCGATTTCTTCATCGAAACCATCTGTCGATCTCCGGACTGCCTTAAACAGTATCTCCTCCGGCGTCAGAAACAGCCACCACCGCCATCACGATCGATCAAAAAAAAATAAAAAATAAAAAAAATAAAATTACATCAATCCTATGCCTCCCGAAGGAGTTCATACATAATCTAGATTGAAAAATTAAAATTACATCAATCCTATGCCTCCCGAAGGAGTTCACACATAATCTAGATTGAAAAATTAAAATTATAAGCACGATCAACCCTCGTGATATTAATTACATCCACAAAACAACAATCACAGAAATAATTACATCCACAAAACAACAACACAAACAAAACATGCATTGGACCATAATAGTTGGATCTAAGATGCCTGCAAAACCGAGTTAGAACAGATCTACATCTAGAACAGATCTACATCTACCGACTATCATGCAACACAAGTTTTATTGGACAACATGGATGTAACAATCAATACGCAGATCCAATACCGGCTCTGATACCAATTGATGGAACTGAGATGAATCCCAGGACTACGGATTGGTGTGCGTATCGATCGTTAAAGATAAACAGATTGCTTAATTGTGATCTAACCCTATACAGCGGAAACTAGGGTTCACAAAGTATACCTGCGGTGAGAAGAAGACGACAGCGACCCCAAGATCTTCTGCACGTATTCCTTCCTCGGGTTGGACGTCGTGTGGGCGACGATCTCCCAACCTTTCTCCCTTGGCTGACCTCTCTTTCTCTCCTTACGTGAATCACGAGATTTGAGAAAAAAATCTTATATTTCAGATTGTTAATGACGGCCAGAGAAATAGAGGATATATATAAGGCTACGGCAGGGACCATGAGGAGAAATTAGGGTTAGGTCTCCTAACGGATCTGGGTATCCCGTGTTCAGCCCGAACACACAACCCAGGCCCATTAACAATAGCTCGGTCCACTAAGGAGCTATTGTTGCACTACCTTCCTAATCCCAAATTATATTTATGGGCTCCTTTTATTATATGCTCATTCAACTCCCCATGTTAAGATATCGAATGTCCGTCGATCAAATTAAGTTACTGACAACTACATTGATCAACATCTTTTATCCTTAAGTAGTACCACTCAACTTTATTTGTCATGTCGGATGTAATCCACCTGCAGGGTTTACATGACAATCCTTATGAGCTCCTTAAGGGGACATCATCAACCCGACGTATCGGGACATGGATTCCTTTTACAATCAACAGCCCATCATACATACAATGCTATTACCCAATTCATAGAGGTTGTTGATCCATAATGAATCTCACTCTTTTATGAGTCAAAGTAATGCACACTGCATATACATGTCTGTTATTATATCTGGATTAAGAGCATAAGCATCCATAATAACAGAGGTATTTGTTCTCTTTTGTAGTCAGTACAAAGAGAACAACCTCAAGTGGTCCTGTTCAATACACACAAAGTGTACTAGTGTAAACCTATAGTCAAGACAGACTAATACCAGATTACACTACAACCTTTCCAATGGATTGTCCAAGTCCGTCTAGGTTGTGAACTATTTATATATTCCATAGGGAACTGATAATATGATCTTCTGTGTGTCACCTCACACCATATTATCAACCTTATAGAATATCAGACACTTGCATTAATATTATAATAAACACAATATGCAAACATATGCCCATATGATTCTCATTCAAAAAAAATAAGGAAATAAAGTTAATACAAAAGTGATGCTTTCAGTATATAACCCTAACAGGGTTAGCTCGTGTAAACCCTCGATACTCCTAATGAGAAGGGACACAAGGCAATTTAAGATAATTAAAAATGGAACTACTTACAGCAGATCAATTAATTTGAACTAGAATAAAAAATTTAGTTCAATGGACTTGCCTCTTTGTAGTAGCCGATTCGAATAATTTAAGAATAACGGGATCAGTATCCCGGGGAACAATCCCAAGAGGCACGTGCAAAGTACGTACGAAGAAACTCCAAAAACAGCAACAGTGAGTTATTCCCCACACTGGATCAGCCCAAAACAGCAAAACAGCAGCTGGGATCTGGCGTGAGTAGAACAACAAACAGCCAAACGATAGCCAATGGAATCTGTTCGCGCAGCGGATCCGAGCCGAACAGGGAACAGCGAGTGGGATTCGCTGTGGGCACAATACGGAACAGCAATCAGGGGGGCACGGATCTTGAAGCGATCCGATGGTCCAAATTCAATCCAGCCAATCCGAGAGTCTTCTTCTTCTTCGTTCACTTCTTCGACGAACCGGCGAGCGAGAGAGTGAGGAGATGCAACGCCGACGATGGCTTCGACGTTGAGAAGGACGGCGGTGCGACTGTGGCGGCGCGACGTCGAAGGGCGACGCAGCGGTGAGCGGAGAGCGTTGCTCTGTTCTTGGGTTCGAACAGGGGAGGAGGAGAACGGGGATTTCTCGGCACGTGGACGACGACGAGGGTCAGTGATGGTCGTGGCGATGTGTCGAGGCGGTGCTGCGACGTGGCGAGGGCGAAAGGAGGTCGATGGTGATCGGAGTGGGTTTTGGCGTGGACGAAGTGGAGGTCTGGGTAATGGTGAGATGGGTTCGAAGGTGGAGCAATGGGACGAGGTTGGTGAGGGAGATGAGTGCGGGAATGGCGATGCGAGGCGGAGTGTTGCGGAGTGGGTTTGGTGTTTCGATGGCGTATGGTGATGGTAATGGAGGTGAAAAGGTGGTGGTGGTGGTGAAGACGAAGGGGAAGTGAGCGGGAGAAGGCAATGGCGGTCGAAGTGAGAAGGAGACGGGAGGAAGAAGAGGTGTTTGGGTTTTGATGAGTTTGTTTTGGTTTCGTTGCTTTTGTTTTGGTTTGTTTTGTTGGGTTTTTGTTTTAACAGAGAAGGAGAGGGAGAGAGAACGGGGAGAGAGGGAGGTAGTTTGGAGTAACGGGAGTGGGGGTGAGGAGATCGTGGGATTGTGGAAGAATGGGTCTGGGGTTTAGTTAGGGGAAATTGGTTTGTGGTTAGATTAGATTAGGATCCAATACCCAATCGGATTAGGAGTTGGGCTTGAGAGCAGATGGGCCACAAAAAAAAGAAATACAATAATAAAATAATTAAATGGAAGCTAATAAGCCCACAACGAGACAAGGCCCAGATACAATAATTAGGGGGAAAATAATACATCAAAGACATACAAAAAAAATAATAACCCGTATAATCGGGAATAGGGGTTATAGGGCATTTGCTATATTTTTGAGAAAGACGAGGTATGATGTTTCGTCCGTCAGTTTTTTTTTATAAATTTAATTAATTACTGATTAACTATTAAAATATGTTAATTAAATAAATTAAATAATATAATATTATCTAAACCTAATTAAAACCCCACTAAACCTAATTAAAATGACCTAACCTACCCACTAATCCCTCCTCAAAACCTGGACGGGACATGTTGTCCAGTCCGAGAATTTTTCATTTTTTTTCCCGCGAATCTGACCGTTTGATCTAATAATAATAAAAAAAGAAAAAAAATGGGACGATACATGTTGTATCGTCCGACGTTATTAAAAAAAATAAAATAATTGGGTCGATACATGTTGTAGCGTCCGACATTATTAAAAAAAATAAAATAATTGGGACGAGAAATGTTGTCCCGTTTCTTATAATTTGAGAATCGCAATTTCGTTTCTAAAAAATGAGAAGCGATTGTAGCGATTTTGCCAAAATATGGCAAAATAGCAAACGACAGCAGCTTCTTGTTTCTCAAAAATTGGCAAATTGACAAATATAGCAAACGACTGTGGATTCTCTTAAGTAGTTTCCTTTTATTATTCCCACTTCAAGAGAATGCATCCAATATACTAAGTTTTCGTAGATCTTATACTCAGGGACGAAGCCAGAAAATTTTCGGGGGGGGGTGACAACAAATTCATAAATTGTTTTGGCGAAAAAATAAAAAATAATAGATATTATTTTGTATTGATCATCTATAAATTAAACGTGGGAGTGAGACCAAGTAATAAATTGCAGATTTGGAGGGAGGTGGATGCTATTTTGAATATAATTGGGGGTTTTGTAGAAATATTGAGGGGTGGGGGGGGGGGGGTTTAAAAGAGTGAAATTTTAAAAATGTTGGAAGTTTTCTGTATAAATTAAAGGTGGGAGTGAGCCCAAATAATAAATTGTAGATTTGGAGGGAGGTGGATGCTATTTTAGATATAATATGGGGTTTGGTAGAAATATTGAGGGGGCTAAAAAGTTAAAAATTAAAAATATAGGGGGGATTTTGCTAAGTTAGGGGGTGCATTTGCCCCCTCCCCTCCCCTACATGGCTCCGTCTAGCATTGGTATAAATACTCGAAATTCGGATCCAACCCGGATCTGGCATTGGACAGGAACCGACCCGGCCTACCCGGATCCGGGTCCTAAAATGGGACCCATTGTATTTTCGGGTCCGGGTCCGCTCAACAGAGACCCGACCCGGACCCGTAAAAAAAACCCAAAAAATCAACATAAAATAAATATTTTATCTTCATCCCTCCCCTCCTTTCTCCTCAATTCTAAATATTTCTCTTCCAAACTCAAAACTCATGTCTTTTTCTTCTCTCCTCTATTCTAAATCCTCCACTCGCCGCTCACACTCCCGCTCCTACGCGAACGGGTAGAAATATTTTAATACGACCCGGATCCGGAACCGAACCCGGTTCTCACAGTTCCGGGTCCAATTTTTGGACCCGTAGGAAACCGGATCCGGATCCGGGTAGTGAAGGAACCGACCCGACCCGACCCGATACCAATGCTAGCTCCGTCCATGCTTATACTATGTTTTGCTGGCACCCCCAGTTAGAGTACTACTGCACTATTAGCGAACACTGACATGCATGTACCTAGCACTCGTTTTTTTGTATCTTGAAATTTCAATTTTAAGTAGTCACATTTTTTTTTATCTTCCACCTAATCAAAACTCTACACCTGTGACAGATTGCATCTTATATACTAAAGTTTTTGTTATAGTACTAGTGACCTAATGGCGAATTTTAACATGTGCATTACACTCGTTAATTTCTATCTCGAACTGTCAATTTTTAAGTTGTCCCACATTCTTAATCTTTTACCTAATCCAAACTCTACCTCTTTAACAGAATGCCTCTTATATACTAAGTCCGCGTAGGTCTTATATTATCTCTTTTCCAGACACCCCAATCATGGTACGCTTAATCGTACTAGTGAGCTGTTAGCAAACAAAGACGTGTACATGCATGTGTTTACGTTTATCTTGAAATTTCAATTTGAAGTTGTCTCGTTTACCTTTCACCAAACCCGATCCAAACTCTACCACCTTACTTATGCTAGAAAAAACCAATTTCCATGGCTGTACATTCCAGTCATTTGAAACAACACTCAAAACTGAAGAGAGTGAGTCAAGTGTCATATATGTACCGCGTGAGGTTTTTTGACAAAAATGAGAAAGATATATTATGTTTTCTGAACCAATTTGTAAAGCTGAATGAGGTTACCTAATACAAGCAGAAAAGTTAGATGTGGTTTTTTTTTTTACAACCATCGGGGCGGATTCTTTGAAAACATACTTCAGGACAATTTTTTGTGCAAAAAATTGTTCAATGTTGTTTTAAGCAGAAAGAATATAGTTAATATGGATAAATTCAAGTTCGAGAAGGCTTACCTAGATATCCATGTTTTCCACCACATGGTAATGAAAAATTGGGCTCTTCCAACACGGGCAACATAAGCGGCAGCAATTTGGTGCGAAAAAATTACAGATTCCATTCCAAGCTTAGGAAATAGAATCAGACGAGATTTGCGACAATCTTGAGAGCTAAATTGTCCATTTTGAAGGGTACTGATGAATTATAAAGAACGGAGGAGACTAGAGATCTCACTTAAGATGAGCGAAATAGGTTGCTGAAGCTAAGGGAGGACATCGCTCAGCTGTAGAAAATGGAAGAAATCAAATGGCAACAGAGATCCACAATTTTGTGACTCAAATACTGCTTTCTTTCACCATGCGGTCAATGCCCACCAAAGGTCCAACCTTATCTTCTCGGTCCAGATAGAGACGGAGGAGGAAGTAAAACATGTTTTTCAGACTTACTATAAAAATCTATTCGGGAATAAAACAGAAATTAGAGCTCCGCTCAAAGGGGACTTCTAGCAGGACAACTCAAAAGATCTTACACATGTATTGCTGTCTATTGAATCCCCGTTCACGGAGGAGAATGTGAATGAGGTAATCCCCTAGATGGGTAGGGAGAAGCCCCAGGTCCGAACAGGTTTCCGATTCTATTTTACCACACATTTTGAAAGGACATTAAAAACAATCTTTTGGCATTTATGGCTTTTGGCATTTATGGCTGAATTTTACGATCACAGACTTAACTATGCAGAAGTGGTCCTTATTCCCAAAAAGAAGACTCGTATCGAGTAGGGGACTTTCGCCACATCAATCACGTTAACTGCTCGATCAAGATTACCAAGATACTCACTAACGGGTTAGAAAAGGTGATGGAAAGATTTTTCAGCTGGGAGCACATTGGCTTCATCAAAAGTTGTTGCATTCTAGATTTTGTGGCTACAGGGGAAGAAACGATTCACCAATGCCACATCTCGAATGACAGGAGTTCTGTGCTCAAGCTTGATTTCGAGAAAGTTTACGACTTGATCGAGTGGGACTGTTGATGGATGCACTTAAAGGCAGAGGCTTTGGAGACAAGTGGTCAACTATTTTCGTGTAAAAGATGATTGAGACAAGGTGACCCATTCCCCCCCCCCCCCCTCTTATTGTTGTGGATGTCCTTAAGTCCATGATGGATAATTGTAGACTTGCGGGATAGATTTCCCTAGTTGCCAGTGGAAGAAATCGCCTAAGATGTATCATCCTACAATACACGGATGATACTTTACTATTTGAAAATTGAAATCCCAAGGAAACTATCACATTTAAAGGTGTACTATACAGTTTTGAAGTTTGGTCTGGATTACGGGTCAACTTCTACAAGAGTTCTCTAATACCCATCACTATGTCTGCTGAGGAGGCAGAAGATCATGTGGTCATTCAGAACTGCAAAATCGATAGTTTTCCTATCAAGTACCTTGGGCTACTGTAACACCCCTTGCAACTACAAGTGACTTTTCTACCTAACTACCATTACTATACTAATTTCACAAGTTAATCGCATTCTTGATTCAACCGTCCTTCCACCTACTAATCTCGAACTTGCATTTTTGTTATTAGGACTAGATGCTTACTAACTTCTTCAATTGCTTACTAGCATAACCAGATCAAGTCTATGTTTCCAACTTCCTAACTTCTCACTAACAAGACGTTCTAGCATATTTACTTTACTAATTTACTACCATACTAATCTATTTAACTTACTAACTTACTAACACATTAGGCTTACTAACTTTATTAGTAGCTCACTAATACAATGTTAGTAGCTTACTAACACAAAACTAGTAGTTTGCTAACTTGCTAATGAAAGGACTTTAAACCTGAAGTTTATTATTCATATGAACTTAACATAGTTATTCTAATCACTCTCCTATTACGAATACATGAACTCTTGAATACACACAAGCATGCATACATAACCATTTATATTTACTCTATTAACAATTACTACAATAACCATTAGCACTTTAATACTTTTCAATCACTACTATTAATGATTACAACCGATAACCATTCAAGCTTTCAATTTTAATTCAACAAGCAATCTATGCCATCTACCAGAGCAATCAATTATCAACAATTTTCCTTTTGCTACAAATAAATTACTACACACTCATGTTAATAAACTACTACACAATTATTTAAATATAAATAACAAACAAATAACAACAAATAATAATAATATTGTAAGCGTCAGATTGTAATAAACTACTACACAATTATTTAAATATAAATAACAACAAATAACAACAAATAATAATAATAATAATATTGTAAACGTCAAGATTGTAAGCGTGATTATGCCAACATTCTCCTTCAAGAACATACTAAGTGGGCGCAAAGAGCCAAAGTTAAATGGCTTAAGGAGGGTGATGGTAACACAGCCTATTTTCACAATTTTGCGTCCTTCAAACAGCGGCAAAATCACATTTCTTTGATCCATGATCAAGGGATCGACCTCCGATCGGAGCCTGACATTCATCAAGCTTTTCTCTCTTTCTACAAACAGCTCATTGGTGTTTCTAAATCTCGTCAGATTTCTCTTGATTGGAACCATCTTTATGGCCCCCCAGCGGCGGACCTTTCCTCCCTGGAGGCGCCTTTCTCCGAGGAGGAGATTAAATCCGCGGTTTTTGCTCTTAGGAGCGATTCGGCTCCGGGGCCGGATGGTTTTCCGGCCCTTTTCTTTCAAAAGTTTTGGGACTGGATCAAAGTTGACCTTGTCAACATCTTTAAAGACCTTCATAATGGTTCCTTCTCCTTCGATCGCATCAATTACGCGCACATCGTGCTTATCCCTAAAAAGGAGGGAGCGCATTTGATCTTGGATTTCAGGCCCATCAGTTTAATTAACTTTATCTTCAAAATTATCATGAAAGTTCTCGCGTCTAGGTTGAGTGCGGTTATTTCGCCTCTCATCGACCCGGTCCAGTCCGGATTTATCAAGGATCGTTACATCCTTGATAGTGTAGCATCGGCTCAGGAGGTTATCTCCCTGTGCCACCATTCCAAATCTGAGGGCATTCTTCTAAAATTGGATTTTCAAAAGGCTTACGATAACGTAAGCTGGGATTTTCTCCTCGATATCCTCCAGCATCGAGGTTTTGGTCCTAAATGGATCTCTTGGATTAAAGCCAGCCTGATAGCTGGTACTTCCTCCATCATTATCAACGGCTCAGAGGGCCACAAGTTTAAGGTCAAATGCGGTCTCCGTCAGGGAGACCCCATCTCCTCTCTTCTTTTCTCTCTAGTTGCTGATGTATTCAGTAGATTGCTGCGCAAAGCTCGTGAAGTCCATGTCATTGAGGGCCTCGGTCGCTCCCAAGGTTTTGACGGTATCCTTAATCTCCAGTACGCTGATGATACTATTATTTTCAGTAAACCGGATCAATCGTCTTTGCGCAACCTCAAACTTCTCCTCTACTGTTTCGAATTGACCTCCGGTCTTTCCATTAACTTCCAAAAGTCTTCTGTGACTTGGCTTGGTGGTGATCCCTCCCGTCAAACGGAAGTTTCTTTGTTTTTTAATTGTCCAATTGCCGTGTTCCCCATTACCTATCTGGGTATTCCTCTCAGATGGGGCAAGCTACTTAGGGCGGATTGATTTCCTATCATTGACAAAATTGAGGCCAGGCTCAACGTCTGGACCGGAAAATTATTATCCCGCGGGGGCAGATTGATTTTGATCAATTCTGTCCTCTCTGCTATGCCTCTATATATGATGTCCTTCTATTATCTCCCATCTTGGGTCATTAAAAGATTAGACCAAATCAGAAGCAATTTCTTCTGGTCCGGATCTGCAGTATTCAAAACTGGATCCCATCTGTGCAACTGGGATTTGATCTGTTCCTCTAAGACTAGTGGGGGTTTGGGAGTGCTCAACCTTAGGAACCAGAACATTGCTCTCCTAGGGAAGTGGCTCTGGAGATTTCATCACTTTGACCATCTCCCGTGGGTTCAGTGTATTAAGAACCATTATCACTCTGCATCCCCGTGGTGGTGCTTCCCGAATAACACTCATCGTTTAGCTTCCCCCTTCTGGAAAGGTGTTTGGAAGGCCGCCCCGGCTTTCCAGTGTGGCATCTATCATAGATGCTCAGACGGTTCCAGGACTAAGTTCTGGTCTGATCTTTGGTTGGGCAATATTAAACTTTCTTCGGCCTTTCCCAAACTCTACCGTCTTGCTTCCCTCCCAGATGCGACTGTGCATGATTCGTGCTTCTTTATTAACTCCAATAGGGTTTGGATCATTCCGTTCGAGATTGAGCTTCCCCCTTGTTTAATCTCCGAACTTAATGATCTCATATCTTCTCTCAATCTCTGTGATTGGCACCCCGATGAAGAAATCGTATGGCGCTGGAATTCATTTGGGATTTTCTCAGTTAAATCCTTTTATAACTTTCTTAATTTTCGTGGTACTAAATCCCCATTTGCCTCATTCATATGGAGCTCCTGTGCTCCTCTTAAGGTCCGGGTGAATACCTGGCTAGCTCTTCATAATAAATTACTCACGGTTGAGATTCTTAATAAACGCAATCTGGCATGGGGGCAACTTTGCCCTTTGTGTTCAGAGATATCGGAGGATGTCAATCATCTCTTCGTGAGATGCTCTTTGTGTTCAGAGATATGGAAATTAATTGCGCTAGCGTGGGAATGTCCATCATTGCCCCTCAATCTTGATGATTGTTGGAGGTCCCCTTTAGCACATCCTAGATTCCGTAAAAGTTGGAACTTGTCGATTCACATTATTATTTGGATTGTTTGGTTAGAAAGAAATCGTAGATTATTCTCCTACCGTTCCACCTCGATTGCTCATCTTTTTGATGAATTTTTTTTCCTCTTTAATTTTTGGTCTTCTAATGCTTCAAACAATGGTAGCGTTCTTGAGTATGGATGTCGTTTACATGAATCTCGTCGTGTTCTTCGCTGTCTTAATGTTTTATGACTCTTTCTATTTTGCAACTATGCTTACTGTGTTCTCCTTTCACAGGATGGCTAATTTGCTGGTTTCCCCTTAGCACTGATTTTGAGGGACTCTTTTGTGCCCAGGCCTGGGTTCTTGGCGCTGGTGGCGCTTGATGATCAGCCTTGTTTTTGCCGCTTTGGCCTGTGGTATTTTGGGCTCTGACTTAGCTTTTTTGATACTTCTGTCCCTATTTTGTCTGCCTGCATGATGGTGCGGTGACTGCCCTGTTGTGGGCTTCGTCCCCGATACATTTGAGTGATGGGATTATTGTTGTTTTTGGTCTTCTGTCTGTCTAATCTAAACTTTCATTATCAGTACTGTTAGCTTTCTTTCTTTCTTCTAGCTGTTATTACTATATTGTATCTGTATCTGGTTTTCTCTTTTGTTTCGCTGTGCGTTTACAGCGAGCTGCTGTTTGTTTAGAGCTGTCTCTATTTGTGTTTGGAAGCACAGGCCTCCATTGCTGTTTGTCTTTTGGTGGGTAGCTTGGGGTACGGCCTGATGCGTCCATGCTCTTTTGTGGTGATTCCACATTATAGTCATACTTTCTGCTCTTCTTTATTATCTTCGTTCTCATCTCATTATATCCTGATGCCTCTGTTTGGAAGAGGCTTGCATTATTTATCTTCTTTTAGGAGGCTGGTTGTCATGTTTGGAGCTGGGCATTCTTTTGCAGTGGCCCTTGATTCAGCCTGTGCCGTTCCGTGCTTTCCTTTGTCTGCATTTTGGATGTCTGGATGGCCTTCAGTTCGGGAGTTCCGAGATGATCGGTTTCGTGGCGGCTAACGAGAGCTTCTCTGCGGCCTTTTTTCGGTTGTCTTCCTCCCCCCTTTCTCCTGCGCGCCGTCTGCTTCTGAGGTTTCCTTTGCGTGTCTGTTGGGGATGTTGTGTGTATTGTAGTTATTTCTTCTCTACTCTGTTCAGTTTAGGCCCTTAATTTTTTGTTTTACAGCTTGTAAAACCCTAAGTTGTACATTCTTTCATTATTAATATATTTTGCTGTGGCTGGAGTCTTTTGACTCTATCCGTTCACATCAAAAAAAACAAATAATAATAATAATACATGAGGTATGAAGAATACCCACTTTGATTGTTTGCAAGCTTGAAGTTGCTACTTCTCCTCCTTGCACCTTTAGTCTACTTGACTTCTTGCTCCAATCCAAAAGTAGTTGTAGAGTGGTATAGTAGTAGTAGTAGGAGTAGTAGGAGTTGTAGTCAGTAGTAGTGGTAGTAGAAGTAGTGCAGTAGTACTGCACTAGTAGTATATTAGTAGTAGTAAAAGTGGTAGTTGTTGAAGAAGTAGTGAAGTAGTAGTAGTAGTAATTGTAGTAGTAGTAGTAGTAAGTAGTAGTAGTTGAAGTAGTAGCAAGTGGTAGTAAATATGTAGAAAAAGGGAGAAGAAAAAAAAAGTTGCTGCTGCTGTCGGCAGTAAAGAGAGAAGAGAGAAGGAGAAAAATGTAGGAGTAGTTGGTAGTAGTAGTAGTAAATGGAGTAGTGGGGGTTAATACATGTGTATATATAGAAAAAGAAAGGACAAAAACTGATGTTGCTGCTGGCTGTCTGCAGAAGGAAAGAAAAAGAGAGAAGGAGAGGTGTGTGGAGGAGTGTAGAAGGCTTAGGTGTCCTCCACTTTTGCACATAACCCCTCATACTTTATATAATTGCACTTAAGCCCTAAATCTTATTGGATTGGGCTTAAGAAAGAAGGTGTTGGTCTTTTTTTTTCATTTTTTTAAGAAAACATATTGGGCTTTTAAAAAAAATAACCATACTAATATAAAAATAATAGTGTAGTGTATGAAAAAATAATAATGTTAATGCATATATATATATATATTGTAAGAATTTAGGGGTATTGCAACCCTTCCAAGGTGGATCAGATCTCCTCAATCTTGACCGAGGCGGACCTGCATCGGATCAGGAGTGGGTTCCGGATCCCCAAAGAATACGTTCTTCTACTCCCCGACCCCGGTGTCCGAGCGTGCACATCTACTTCGGCCGATACTTGCGTCTTCCCGTATGACGCACTGAACGCTGGACTTCGGCTGCCACTGCACCCTTTCGTAAACGAGGTGCTGCGGTGGTTCGGCCTGAGTCCTGCTCAGTTTATGCCGAACATGTGGCGGCACGTGATCGCCTTCGTCCTTCAGTGCCAAGAGATTGGTGTGCAGCCGGAGTTGGTTATACTTCGGAGCCTCTACCGCATCTGCCAGATGAGCAAGATGGAGGAGAGGTACTATCTATCGCCGAGGAAGGGCGTGAAACTGATCGAGAACCCGGACTCGATCAAGCACTGGAAAGAGAAGTACTTCCTCATCCGTGCTTCCGAGCCGTGGGTCTTTCCAACGCAGTGGAATATCGGAATTCCGAAGTGGGCGAAGAAGGAGCCCGTGCTCACTAAAGAAGAGGAAGAGGTGGTGGAGAAGCTCCTCGGTCTTCCGACCCTTAGTTGGAAGGACATCACCGAGGAGGTCTTGTTTCGTGGGGGTCTCAGTCCAATCGACCCTAGTACGCTTTTCTCTTCTTTTCTTGCTTCAGCTTTATCTTTTGATTAAAATTTTCTAACTCCTTTTGCTCAGTTTTTTCAGAGGCCCCCGGTATGGATTACAAAGGACTGATGGCCAAGGCTCGTGCGGCGAAGGAACAGGAGTCGAGAAAGAGGAAGAGGACTATGGCCGGGCCTCAGGGGGGTCGAGCTGCGAAGGTCCCCTCGGCACCACCGACCGTTGTGGAGCTGGTGGCCGAGGCGCCTTCGGATGTGCCTGACCTCACTCCCTCGGAGACGCCTGCCAAAGCTCCACCGAAGGCACCGGCTCAAGTCGATCAGGTTTGTAATACCCCGATTTTTCCTAATATATAAAGATTATTTATTTTGTTGCACGTGGTATGCACGTGTAATATTTTGGCTATTATTTTCAACATGATGAATAAGCATATTGTTTTCTATAAGGATTTTCCCTAAAGTCCAAATGATAAATTGCTTATCTTTCTTTTAAAAATATTTATTTTTGGCCCAACTAAATTTAAGCCCATGGATTTAAACCCTTTTATTATTTTTCTACAACTTGTATGTGTAACATCGCTTTTAAAAAGACTTATTATTTTTATGTACAAGTTTTGTAGGGTGATTGGTGCACACACGTGCATGTTGCATACACGTGTGGAGCACACTCTTTGTTGGCCGGTTGGAGTAAGTAATGGGATAGGATCATGGGCGGTTACTTTGGAGGTGTGGGTAGTTTTGCAACTTCCTAGTGAATTCTAGCCCTTGATCTTCCAACTCCCTAATGCATCCTAACCCTTCATCTCACTCTAATTTGTGTATAAATACCCCCTCCCATTCTCTATTTCTTTTACACTAAAATTATTATTGTAAGAGAAGTATTTGTGAGAGTTGTGTGTGTGCTTTTCTGTGGGAGACCGAGTAGCATTCTGAAGGTGCCGGTGTGGAACAAGGAGCAAGGAGCAAGGGGTGCGGCACTGCATTGAGGAACTTTGCTGGATTCGATTATTTCTTCAAATAAGGGGGTGTTTCTCAGGACTTCTAATGTAGGAATTATACCATGATTATTATGATTGCTATCATGTTATGAAAAGTGAATTGAATGTATTAGAAATTGCCTGAACATGCTGTTGATAATAAGAACGAATGAGTCGGTACAGTCGACTGTCGCATGAACCAGTCGACTGGTACGAGACAATTATTTTTGTGATGTGGTGATAAACATGTATGCAAATAGACATAACGGTGTGATTACTAAGTTTGTATTTCCCTATGACACATATGATGGAGGAAAGGTAAATGGATGAAAAGAACTAGCGATGATTAACAAAATTTAGAACTGTCGGAGCAGTCGACTGACACTGTGTTCAGCGGACTGGTGCTTCGATTTAATTATGATTATTTGGAAATTCCATGTAATGAGATATTCCATTATGTTGATCTAGCGTAATGATTTGAGAATTATATCTTCATCTTCGTAAGGAAGTTATGAATAGTGTCAATGCCGGTTTAAAATATTTCCTTAAAGAAAAGAGCATATTAGTAACTTGAAATTCCATGCTACGATGTTTCTGAACAAGTAAGGAGTGTGGTGTTTATGAAATATGAATGTATGTATGCTGTGATGAAAATGCATGTGAGAACGATGGAAAAGATAATTCCTGTTTTTGAATTATGGAACTGATCAGTCGACTTAGTGCGTGTAGCCAGTCGACTGAGCTGAACTTAGAATTGTACTATTAAAAATCCCAGAACAGACGACTGGTGAATGAACAGTCGACTGTCACGTGGATGATACTGTGAACATGAAAAGTTGCGGGACAGCCGACTGGTCGTGTACAGCAGTCAACTCTCCCGAGTATTTATGATGAACCTGTATTTGACTGTATGAGTCGACTGGTATTCTTCCAAGTCGACTGTACAGAGTGGACTTTGATATGTATGAGATTTCGTTTTATTTATTGCTGTTGGAAGTTGTGAACTTTATGATTGAAGTCAATGAATTCTTATGACTGTATGGATTTATGTGAAAAGAATCGTAGATATGAATTGAGAATTAAATGAACATGAAAGGCTAAGATCATGATAAAAAAGTCTGTGAGACTCTAAGATGAATTATGAGCTGAGAGTGATCAATTGGAAATTGTGAACTTGAAATTGAAATGAAAGAGTAGCTAAGTCTCCCCCGGTAGTGAAATGAAATGATATTGAAAAGAAGACCAAGGTTGGTCATGTGTAAATGAATGATAAGTCCGGTTTGGTGGAGAGGCTAACTCTAGAGCTTTGATTTTGATTCATGATTCTAATAACTTTAGTACATAGTGAGGAGGTGATGAAAGTGAGAGAAAAACATAAGTATGAGAACTAGAGTTTACGGTGCGGGTGTGTGAGCCGCAGAATGCATGCTTGATGAGTCAAGACATAGCGCGGGCACAACTCAGAATGATCGGACTCTAGTCACACTTGTGGGATGTTTGGTGACTGCAAGAGGGTCGTGTTCAGGGAGGAGGCTTGAATTGCCACAGAATGCATGCTTGATGAGTCAAGACATGGCGTGGGGTTCCCCTCCAGGGTCCAGTGCACGAGCTTGTACTCATAGACCATTTAAGATACTCACCGTAATTACAGAAGTAGAGTAAATCATGGCGAGGGATTGAACCCTATAAAAATGAAGGACGATTAAGAGGCTTGCCCTCGGACCTATGTAGTATGGGATGCATAGAATCCGAACAAGTGCGCATTAGTGTCATGTAAATTAAATAATTGCATTAAGGATCAAGTGCACAATCACGACACGACATCATAAAAAGTTCCCTTTTGATTTATATTCTTATTATGAACAAGTTTGTGATTTGTTAAGAAATGAGATTCGTTATACTGTTTCTGGCATAGAGAGGATGGCCATGTATAACTATCGTCGGTTGAATAAACTGACGTACCCACAGTTTTGTATGCAGGATAAATTACATGTAAAGAGGAATGGATGCATAAAGATTTTATCATGTTGTTGTACATTCATGTAAATGTTGTATATTTTGCTTCCGCTGTGCAAATGTAAATGTAATATGATGTAAACTCTGATATAAAAAAAAGAAAAGTTTGAATTTCCTTGTAAAATTGTACGCAAAGAAAGTGAAAAGATCCTGTAGAACATCTCGAATTCAGTGATTTGGGATTCGGGGCGTTACAAGGTTGACGCGTCCGGGTCGTCGAGCGGAGCGTTCAACGTGAGCGCGGCCTTGGCTCTCGAGGCCTCCCCTCTCACCGCCGAGGCCGAGAAGATCCTGTTAGTGTAGGTGCCCTAGAGGCAATACAATGATATTATGTAATCAGTATTATTGACATTATGTTCTATTTGATTATATTAATAATTTATTATGCTTCGTATTTACTGCGTTATAAATGTTAGCATGATAAATGTCCTTAGATTATTAATACGAACTATATGAACATGAGATTATATATAGTATAATAATCTTAAATATCCCTAGTCGAGTATTATTATTATTAGGACAGTAATAATACATTGAGACTAGTATGTTGATTGATTGATGACCACCTCTCATGGGTCATTAGTATAGAGATACTAAAATCAATACATAGGTAAATGTAAGAGTACATTGTACTGGACAGACCCACTGTGAGATTCAACCATGGAATAAATAAATAAGTGTCATAAGTAATCTCACTGTGATAATGGTGTAATGGTCCTCTGACCTGAAATCATTATATTTCTACACGAGAATTAATGTACTTTGATTCTATCAAAAGTTATCTTTAATCGGGTAATGATAAAGATAGTATTGGGTTCATTATGAATCGTGTGAGAAATGTGAATGATCTAGATGGAATTTAACCCTCCTAATTTTAGGAGCGATATTATCGGCCTCTTGTTTGAGTGAGACTATGAAATGCATGGCCATGCTCAAATATTGATTTGTTTGAATAGTCTACTCATCGATCAAGAAAATAAAGATTAAATTATTAAGAAGATGACACGAACCATGCCTCTAGTTTAATCTATAATATCAAGGTTAAAAGGATTATATTACACGGAGACATTAGTCACGAAAGGTTTAATTGAATCACCAATTATTATTATTACTTGGGTAGCAATGATGTATTACTAGATGCCGCTCATTGTTTATAATTTTATTATTAGATAATAAAATTATTGCCAACGTAATAATAACCTAAAGGGTCACACACTTAGAACGTTTAAAAAGAGTTTTAATTTAAATTCGGAATTTAAATTAAATGATTATAAATTCGAAATTAGTTATTTAATTAATTGAGTTGGACTTGATTAATTAAAGTGTAATTCGAATTTAAATCTTTAAACCGAATCAGTTTGGTTTAGTAGAAGCCCAAACCGATTACGGTTACGCCCACCTCATTCTCTCTTATAAATACATAGAGATGTATTGGTTTAGTGATTATCTTTTGGCAAATTCGTTTTCCACAAAAACCCTAGCCGCTCCAACTGTTGAGAGGCAAGAGAGAGAGAGAGAGAGAGAGATAGAGGCAAGCATCATCGGCTAGTACCGGCTCCCTTGATCGTTGGACGATCGGACGTTCGTGTGGATTGCTTTAGAGACGCGGATCTTGCTACAAGGGTTGCGTGGTGATTGTATAACAGGACCTCCATCTTTCAGCCTTCGTAAAGCTCTTAAAAGGTAAAATTTCGTTTCTCCATAATCAGCCATGTCTTGTACACGGATCCTAGGGTTAGGGTTTCGGATTTTATGGTTTTACGACTGTTTTTTTTTCCGCTGCGTTTGTGCCCCGAAATCCTACATTGGTATCAGAGCTACGTGTATAAGGGGCTGATTTGGTTACGTGTTTACTGCATTCGATGCATGTATGCATGTTTTATGAATCTGCCTTGATACGGTTATATGATATGTCGATTATAATATGTTATGTCGATCATATATGATTCTGTTATGCTATATATTGTGATTTGATCATACAGGTATGTTTTACAATCTGCCATGACTGATCAGTAAGCGATTTTGTATGTTATGCATGATGTTTGGTTTATATGGTGATATAAACTGATGGACAGATGGTGTTTGGACACGATCTGTAAACTGGGATATGATATGGATGTATATGATACATGGTTCCGGAACTGTATATGATGCAGTGGCGGCAGAGACTAAAAGATATGATCTGTTGTTCGAAATCGATGATTTCTGAATAGGGATAGTCTTCTGGAATTAAAAAAAAAATTCTGATTTCGACCCCCGCCCGGGGCTGCCGCCCCCGGACCCCCGCCCAGGGGCTGCCGCCCCCGGACCCCTACTGTATATATATATTTTTTGTGTTCTTAATTGTTTACTTGATCATGGTGCTGGTTATGGCCTTAAGACCCTTAGATTAATGGTTTATGGTTTTGGTTTTGTAAATACGACTTGCATGTCGTTTTCTTCATTCTTGTAATTGTATAATCTCGAATGTAACTCGAGTTTTATTATGTAAGTACATTAGTATAGGTCGTTTTCAATTATTCAATGTAATGTACTTGAAGATTGAAGGACGATCCAAGAAGTGGAGCAACCAAGGAGAATGAAGACATGTAATTGTATTTATATTTTCCACCATAGATTGACCTCGATCCTTTCATTAGCTTGAAAGGATCATGTAGGATAAAGGCCATAACCAAGCACGTTTACATACTGCACTTTACATATTGATGTATGAATGTTTGTATAGAATACATTATGATGCATGCTTCAATTAGATTGATAATGTATTAATGTATGTATTAGATACATCACCCATGCCATGCCTGCTTAAACAAGATAAAATCTGTAACGATTTAAGATGAACATTAAACAAACGATCATGAGATTCTCGTGTTTATGAAACACGGCAATTAAATATGAATTTTCATTGATTCAACGATTGAATGATTTTGTCAACAACCGATTACGAATCTGTAAGAAAAGGGGTGCCAATAATGCCGTCTGTGCGTTAACCTCTGATCTGGAAATCATTCATTCAACGAATTTTTGATTTGAAATATTTAGTTCCAAGACAAATTGGGAATCTCTTTATGATGGGATCATGATCGTTTATAAGTAAACCCCTTAACAAAATATTAAGTTAATTAGATGCTTTCCAATGAATTAACACTCATCAAAGCCTAGATCATAAGGGGTGGGTTTGCCAAAGTAGAGCACTCCTTTTATTTGTGGTTAGGTGCGAAAGAATAAATGTGATATTCGTCATGTTAATCATTGGGTCCAACTTAACTAAGTCGTCACAATAGGTTTGTGGATAGTGAACTTAGAAGCATAGAGTTTGGCAAAATTTATTAGATAAATTAGAACAATAGTTGTTCACCAAACTATCCAAGAATTATATGTGATATAATTGACAAATGTTGTCTACCTAAATAGTTATGTTTTGGGAGAATTGGCCAACGCTGACTCAAGGCATAATGAAATATGGATCTTGGCTCACTAGAAAATTAGTTTCCGAATTGATAGTAAGGGCTATTAGTTTGAACAAAATAGTGGGAGGTATATTAAGTTGAATATACCATGATCACTTGAACATAATTATTAATTATTTGACAATCTAACTTATCTTATGCATTTAAAACATTGTAGAAACTAAATGGCGCAAAACACAAACAACTCTTTCTCCGTGCGATCAGTCCTTGAGAAGGACAAGCTGACAGGAACAAACTTCCTTGACTGGTCTAGGAATTTGAGGATTGTCCTGAGGCAGGAGCGTAAGCTCCATGTTGTTGAAATTCCTCCACCGGTCCATCTTGGTGACGGTGCAACTCGTGCTCAACTAAATGCTTACCAGAAGCATATTGATGATGCGACGGATGTTGCTTGTCTCATGCTTGCAACTATGAGTGCTGAGCTTCAGAAGCAGCATGAGCATATGGATGCTTATGCTATGCTTGAGCATCTTCAGACGATGTTTCAAGTACAGGCTCGTCAAGAAAGGTTCAATACGTACAAAGTAATTTTTAACTGCAAGCAAGGAAATAATCCGGTTGGACCGCATGTTCTGAAGATGATTGGGCATTTTAAATACCTAGACCGTTTGGGCTCCGGGCTTACACGAGAGGCTCAAATAGATATTATCTTGCAATCTTTGAACAGCAACTATGCCCAGTTTATTATGACTTTCATCATGACCGAGCAAGACAAAACACCCACTGAATTGTTGGCACTGTTAAGAACTACCGAAGCCAACATGCAAAAGGCACCTGAGAATGCTCCCATAATGATGGTGGGCAATAAAGATGCTAAGGGAAAGGGAAAATGGAAGGGCAAGAAAAAGATTGGATCTAATGCAGTTGCTCCTTCCAAGCCCACTTTCAAGAAAGCTCTCAAGCCTAAAGGTGGTGTTGCTAAACCTGATAAGGGTGATTGTCACTGGTGCAAGAAACCAGGTCATTGGAAGAGAAACTGTCCAGCTTATTTGGAAAGTCTGAAGAGCGTGAAATCTCTGAATATTTCTGATTCAGGTATTCATGTTATAGAAGTCAATTTATCTACTTCTACATCTTGGGTATTGGATACTGGATGTGGTTCTCACATTTGTATTAATGTGCAGGGACTTCAAAGGAGTAGATCTTTGGCAAAGGGAGAGATCGACCTACGCGTTGGCAATGGAGCAAAGGTTGTTGCTTTGGCCGTAGGGACTTATTATTTATCGTTGCCCTCTGGGCTTATTTTAGAACTTGAGAACTGTTATTACGTGCCTGCGATTTGCAGAAACATTATTTCTATTTCTTGTTTGGACAAGAAGGGTTTTTCGTTTATAATAAAAGACAATTGTTGCTCTTTTGGTTTAAATGATTTAACTTATGGTGTAGCGCGTTTATTTAATGGTTTATATGTTCTAGATCTTGATTATACTCCCGTCTATAATATGAATAAACGTCTTAAAGCAAATTACTCAAATCAAACATACCTTTGGCATTGTCGATTAGGCCATATAAATGAGAATCGCATATCCAAACTACATAAAGATGGATTTTTGGATAAGTTTGATTTTGAATCATACGATGAATGTGATGCTTGTTTACTTGGTAAAATGGCAAAAGCTCCTTTTACTAAACAAGGTGAAAGGGCCAACGAAAGATTAGAACTGATACATAGTGATGTATGTGGTCCAATGCGTTCTATGGCAAGAGGTGGCTTTTATTACTTCATAACATTTACTGATGATTTCAGTAGATTCGGATATGTGTATCTTTTGAAACACAAATCTGAATCCTTTGAAAAGTTCAAAGAATTTAAAGCTGAAGTAGAAAAGCAAATAGGCGGAAGTATTAAAACTCTTCGATCTGATCGAGGAGGTGAATACTTAAGCCATGATTTTAAGAATTACTTAAAGGAGTGTGGTATAGTATCACAACTCACTCCTCCTGGAACACCACAATGAAATGGGGTTTCTGAAAGGAGAAATCGTACCTTGTTGGACATGGTACGATCGATGATGAGTCATGCTGATCTTCCAATAAGTTTCTGGGGTTATGCCCTAGAAACGGCTGAATATACACTAAACCGAGTTCCAACTAAAGCGGTTCAAAAGACTCCATATGAGATATGGACTGAGAAACGTCAAAGCATGTCATTTATGAAAATATGGGAATGTGAAGCGTTTGTGAAACGTATGATCTCTGACAAGCTTGGACCAAAATCAGACAAGTGTTATTTTGTGGGGTACCCGAAGGAAACTAAGGGTTACTTCTTCTATAATCCGACCGAGAACAAAATAGTTGTTTCTCGCACTGCTGTATTTCTTGAACGAGAGCTAGTCTCCAAAAGAAACAGTGGGAGGAAAATAGAACTCGATGTAGCTCGAGACCCACAAGATAATGTTGAACCCGAATTGGAACTTGAGCAGGATATTCAAGATAATATTCAAGATGACACTGCTCAAGAAACACAGATTGTTCGTAGATCTGGTAGGATTCGCCATAAACCTGAGAGATATTATGGATTTCTCTTAATAGAGAATGGTGATTTGATGCTCATAGATCAAGATGAGCCCCTCACCTACCAAGATGCTATGAACAGTCCTGACTCTGAGAGATGGCTAGAAGCCATGAAATCTGAAATGGATTCCATGTATGATAACCAAGTATGGACTTTGGTTGATCCACCTGAAGGGGTAAAACCTATAGGGTGCAAATGGGTTTTCAAACAGAAAATCGACATGGAAGGAAATGTTCAGACCTATAAAGCTAGGTTGGTTGCAAAAGGTTTCAAACAAATTCATGGTATTGACTATGATGAAACTTTTTCACCTGTAGCTATGGTCAAATCCATTAGGATTTTGCTTGCAATAGCAGCTTATCATGATTATGAGATCTGGCAGATGGATGTCAAAACAGCCTTCCTTAATGGGAGCCTTGAAGAGGATGTGTACATGACACAACCTGAAGGTTTTGTCAGTCCAAGGGATGCTAGAAGGATATGTAAGTTGCGTCGATCCATTTATGGACTGAAGCAGGCCTCAAGGAGGTGGAATATTCGTTTTGACCAGACAGTCAAGGAATTTGGCTTTATTCAAAACGAAGATGAATCTTGTGTTTACAAAAGGGTTAGTGGGAGCCACGTGGCATTCATAGTATTATATGTTGATGATATATTACTTATCGGGAATGACATACCTTCTCTACAGGCTGTTAAGACTTGGTTGGGAAAAAATTTCTCCATGAAAGATTTAGGCGAGGCGACCTATATATTAGGGATCAGGATCTATAGAGATAGATCCAGAAGATTGATCGGCCTAAATCAGAGTACATATATTGACAAAGTACTGCATCATTTTGGGATGCAAGATGCTAAAAGGGGATTTGTCCCGATGTCTCATGGGATATCGATCTCGAGTGACAATAGTCCTAAAACATTGGATGAAAAGGACCGCATGAGTAAGATTCCATATGCTTCTGCAATTGGATCTATCATGTATGCAATGATATGTACTCGTCCTGATGTGTCGTGTGCTTTGAGTATGACGAGCAGGTTCCAGTCTAATCCAGGTAAAGGTCACTGGACAGTTGTTAAGAATATTCTTAAGTACTTGAAGATGACTAAAGATTCATTCTTGGTAAATGGGGGAGAAGAGAGACTAGTGGTAAAAGGTTACACTGATTCTAGTTTCCAAACAGACAAGGATGATTCTATATCCCAGTCTGGTTTCGTGTTTTGTCTCAACGGAGGTGCTGTAAGCTGGAAAAGTTCAAAGCAAGAAACAGTAGCTGATTCTACAATGGAGGCTGAGTATATTGCTGCTTGCGAAGCAGCTAAGGAGGCAGTTTGGATCCGAAATTTCATCACAGGGCTTGGTGTGGTTCCATCGATCGCAGATCCTATCGATCCTTATTGCGATAACAGCGGAGCCATAGCACAAGCAAAGGAACCAAGATCGCACTCCAGGGCAAAGCATATACTTAGAAGATATCACCTTATTCGTGAGATTAATGAACGAGGAGATATACATATATGTAAAGTGCAAACAAATGATAACGTAGCTGACCCACTGACTAAGGCTTTGTCGCAGCAGAAGCACGAGGGTCACACTAGTTCCATTGGTATTCGATACATGAGTGATTGGCTCTAGTGCAAGTGGGAGATTGTTAGTGTAGGTGCCCTAGAGGCAATACAATGATATTATGTAATCAGTATTATTGACATTATGTTCTATTTGATTATATTAATAATTTATTATGCTTCGTATTTACTGCGTTATAAATGTTAGCATGATAAATGTCCTTAGATTATTAATACGAACTATATGAACATGAGATTATATATAGTATAATAATCTTAAATATCCCTAGTCAAGTATTATTATTATTAGGACAGTAATAATACATTGAGACTAGTATGTTGATTGATTGATGACCACCTCTCATGGGTCATTAGTATAGAGATACTAAAATCAATACATAGGTAAATGTAAGAGTACATTGTACTGGACAGACCCACTGTGAGATTCAACCATAGAATAAATAAATAAGTGTCATAAGTAATCTCACTGTGATAATGGTGTAATGGTCCTCTGACCTGAAATCATTATATTTCTACACGAGAATTAATGTACTTTGATTCTATCAAAAGTTATCTTTAATCGGGTAATGATAAAGATAGTATTGGGTTCATTATGAATCGTGTGAGAAATGTGAATGATCTAGATGGAATTTAACCCTCCTAATTTTAGGAGCGATATTATCGGCCTCTTGTTTGAGTGAGACTATGAAATGCATGGCCATGCTCAAATATTGATTTGTTTGAATAGTCTACTCATCGATCAAGAAAATAAAGATTAAATTATTAAGAGGATGACACGAACCATGCCTCTAGTTTAATCTATAATATCAAGGTTAAAAGGATTATATTACACGGAGACATTAGTCACGAAAGGTTTAATTGAATCGCCAATTATTATTATTACTTGGGTAGCAATGATGTATTACTAGATGCCGCTCATTGTTTATAATTTTATTATTAGATAATAAAATTATTGCCAACGTAATAATAACCTAAAGGGTCACACACTTAGAACGTTTAAAAGGAGTTTTAATTTAAATTCGGAATTTAAATTAAATGATTATAAATTCGAAATTAGTTATTTAATTAATTGAGTTGGACTTGATTAATTAAAGTGTAATTCGAATTTAAATCTTTAAACCGAATCAGTTTGGTTTAGTAGAAGCCCAAACCGATTACGGTTACGCCCACCTCATTCTCTCTTATAAATACATAGAGATGTATTGGTTTAGTGATTATCTTTTGGCAAATTCGTTTTCCACAAAAACCCTAGCCGCTCCAACTGTTGAGAGGCAAGAGAGAGAGAGAGAGAGAGATAGAGGCAAGCATCATCGGCTAGTACCGGCTCCCTTGATCGTTGGACGATCGGACGTTCGTGTGGATTGCTTTAGAGACGCGGATCTTGCTACAAGGGTTGCGTGGTGATTGTATAACAGGAGCTCCATCTTTCAGCCTTCGTAAAGCTCTTAAAAGGTAAAATTTCGTTTCTCCATAATCAGCCATGTCTTGTACACGGATCCTAGGGTTAGGGTTTCGGATTTTATGGTTTTACGACTGTTTTTTTTTTTTGCTGCGTTTGTGCCCCGAAATCCTACAGATCCTTACCGAGGAGCACAAGCGCCTCTTCGTCCCCGACTGGTGGGTGATGAAGGTGGACGGGTTCCTCGGAGACGGGGGCATCTGCATGCAGGCGGTGAAGCAACTGCCGACCCCCAAAGACCGAGCCGCGCTGAAGGCAGGTACCGTTGGCGACGACACTATGCAGATCGCTCGGAACACCATGTCGGTGAGTATCAAAAACTTCTATAAAATTTTTCCAAGTTTTTTTGCTCAGACCTAATAGTTTCTTGTGTCGCTTGCAGACCCTATGCCATTTCAACCATTTGCTCGAAGAGTTTGCGAGCAAGGAGAAGAAAATGACTGTGCTGAACGATCGGGAGTGGTCGGAGCGTACCAAGGCGGTCAAACTGCTCGAGGCCGAGCAGTTGCTTTCCGCTTCGCGCGCAGCCGAGGTGGCCGGTCTTGAGGCGAAGCTTGCCGAGGCGTTGAAGCACTCGGCTGCCGAGGCTACCAAGGTCGAAGCTTTGGAGAAGGAGACGGCTCATATCGAAGATGAGCTGTCTAAGGCACTGAGGGCATCGGAGGAGGCTCTGAGCAGCCAGGCATCGAAGGTGGTGACTGCGGAGCAGGCAATTTGGGACGAGTCCGAGGCCCACATGTTGACAAAAATGGAGGAGGCATACGCCCGAGCGCTGAAGCATGTGGCCGCTCGCATCCCCGGGTTCGACAGCTCCTCCTACTACTTCTACGACCCCGTAGAGGGGGAGGAAGAACTGCGTCTGGCGGAGCTTGCCCCCGGGCAGGAGGGCACAGAGGCCGAGGACGAGGTGGGCGTCGAGGGCGTGATAGTCACCATGCCGAGCGACGATGCTTCGGAACAACATCACGAGGTCGACCCCTGACTTAGTCGCCTCTTCTCTCATTGTTTTTGCTTCTTTTGTTTTGTTTTTGTTGTAACGTCTAACGGCGGATTGGCCACCGCTTTTGTATATATTTTGGATATTTAATGAAACGACTTCCCCTTTTGAAATCTTGGCCAAAAGTTTGAAATTTTTTGACTTGTGTTCGCCTTGTTTTGAGATGTTGCTGTATTGAGGGTGGTGATACTATTATTGAAATTTTGCTGAAGCGTTGTGAACACATTGAGATTTCGCTAAGTGTTGTGAACACTTTTGATACTCTTTCACTTTTCAGGTCGAGTCGAGTTCAGCAGCTGAGGTTTCTCGCCTTCGTACTGAATTGAAAACGGCGAAGAAGGCCCTGTCTCGCAGTCGAGAGTGCCTCTTCAAAATTGAGTTAGATCTATCGGAGGTCAAGGCAATGGCGAGAGGGTATTTCTCCGAGCTGAAACAATTACGGAAGCGATCTCGTGAGATTTGTCTTGAAGACGAGGTGGAGTTGCTCCGAAAGGCGCTGTTCGACGTTACTCGAGCGGAAGGTGATCTTGTGGCGGAAGTTCAAGATTTGAAGATAGCTGAGAAAGAACTTTTGGCGGAGGAAGACGAGTTAGCTTTGGCAGTGGGTAAATTGATGGCCGAGCGCGAAGAGTTGACGGTGAAGGTTGACAAGTTGAGGAGGGTTACGGTCGACAGAAGTATCGAAGTGACCCACCTTTGTCCTATCATAGCCGATAGCTCTGGCACTGAAGGTTCTACTCGGCTTCCTCGCTTTAAGATATCTGAGAAGGATGACTCTTTGAAGGATCGGACTGTTGAGCTCGAGGAGGAAGTCGCTCGACTCAAGCTTCAGCCGGCAAGAATCAACGTTCGAAGCACGTCATGTACGCACGAGGAAAGTGAGAGGGGAATCTCTTTTTACGAGCTCACAACTCGTTCGCCTGTCGTTAGGCAAAGCCTGGCCGATGCTCAAAGCGGGGTGGCTGCCTTGTCTAGTGGCGCTTCGGTTGGGGCCACGGTCAGAGGCAGCGCCGAAGAGGCGTCTCGGTCCGTTGGCCTACAGACGAGCTCCGAGGTTAGGAAACGCCATCCCCGAGTGTCTTTGAACCGAAACATCCCCATTCCAAAGAAGCATTGAATAAGTTGTAATTTTCTTTGAGTTTTTGTAGCGCCCCATATTAGTAACTCGGTCTTATAATTTGGGTTCCTTTGTCGAACTTTTTAATGAAATAAAAGCTCGTTTTCTTTCTGATGTTCGTGTGTTGGACGTGCATGGTAGTTCAATTCGAAACGAGTCATAAGAACCAAACGTTAGCTCTTTTAAGTACTTTTTCTCCCATGTCTAGTCTAGTTGTAGAAATTTTGCGCGCGTCGACGGTTGTGGGAGCAATTTCGAATGGCGAACCACTTCTAGCTCTCTTAAGAGCGAGCGTGCGAAGCGGAGTCGAGCCAAGTGTTGGACTCCGAACTCGTCGTTTGGGTATGTTACAACTGTTGTGGGAGCAATTCCGAATGGCGAACCTCTTCTAGCTCGCTTAAGAGCGAGCTTGCAAAGCGGAGTCGAGCCAAGTGTTGGACTCCGAACTCGTCATTTGGGTATGTTTCAACGGTTGTGGGAGCAATTCCGAATGGCGAACCACTTCCAGCTCGCTTAAGAGCGAGCTTGCGAAGCGGAGTCGAGCCAAGTGTTGGACTCCGAACTCGTCGTTTGAGTATGTTTCAACGGTTGTGGGAGCAATTCCGAATGGCGAACCACTTCTAGCTCGCTTAAAAGCGAGCTTGCGAAGCGGAGTCGAGCCAAGTGTTGGACTTCGAACTCATCGTTTGAGTATGTTTCAACTGTTGTGGGAGCAATTTCGAATGGCGAACCACTTCTAGCTCGCTTAAGAGCGAGCTTGCAAAGCGGAGTCGAGACAAGTGTTGGACTCCGAACTCGTCGTTTGGGTATAAAGAAGGTAAAAAAATAGAGAGATACAAGCAATTCACAAGTAAGATATGGAAAAAAATGTTCTTTATTGAAAACTAATAGTCGGCTGCTTCTAAGTTGTGAGCCGTTATTATATTGGAGAAATACAGAAGCAAAAGTAAAATACAAGTAAAGGGAAAGGAACGGTTCGACATCTAAAGGTACTCAGAGAGGCATTCATGCGCTTTCTTGGTACTTCAAGAGATGGTCGGCATTCCAAGTCCTGGGAATCTCTCTTCCTTCAAGGTCTTCTAGTCGGTATGTTCCGGGTCGAACTACTTTGGTGATCTTGTAGGGTCCTTCCCAATTTGGGGCTAGCTTGTTCTTCTGACCGGAAAATGAGATAGCTAACTTTCTGAGGACCAAGTCCCCCTCTTTGAAGTTGGTGGGACGGACCCTCTTGTTGTAGGCCAGCTCGGTCCTCCTTCGGTAGCTTTGTTGGCGAATCGAGGCTCTTTCACGGAGCTCATCAATCAAATCCAAATTTGCCCGAAGCTCCCTGGCATTCTGCTCTTCTTCATAGGCAATGAGGCGAGGAGAGGGTACACCGACTTCCAAGGAGATCATAGCTTCAGACCCATAGGTGAGATTAAATGGCAACTCTCCTATAGGGGTCCGTTTGGTAGTGCGGTAATTCCATAGTAAATTAGGGAGCTGATCAACCCATAAGCCTTTAGCGGACTTGTCCAGCCTCTTCTTAATACCGGAGAGGATTTGTCGGTTGGCATTTTCTACTTGACCATTTGACTGTGGGTGGGAGACGGAGGAGAAGCGTTGTTGGATGGCGAGGTCTTCACATAGAGCTCGGAATGTGGCCCCTATAAATTGTGTTCCATTGTCTGTTATAAGGACTCGAGGGATGCCGAACCTGCAGATGATGCTCTTCCAGAAGAATTGAAGTACTTTGTTCTCGGTGATTGTGGCCAAGGGCTCGGCCTCTATCCACTTTGAAAAGTAGTCGATTGCCACGACTAAGAATTTGAGCTGGCCAGGATCTGGGGGAAACGGTCCTAGTAAATCCATTCCCCACATTGCAAAAGGGATCAGACTTAATAGGGAGATGAGCTGAGCTTGGGATAGGCAACGAATGTTGGAATGCTTTTAACAAGAGCTGCATTGCCGAACGTGTCGTTCAGCGTCTTGGAGGAGGGTAGGCCAGAAGTATCCATAATTCAACACCTTTCGGACAAGTGATTTGGACCCTGAATGTGCTCCGCCTATGCCTTCGTGAAGCTCTTGTAAGGCATAAGTGGCATGTTCCGGGGAAAGGCACCTCACGTAGGGTCTGCCATCAACTTGCATGAAGGAGCATTTGTACAAGATCCCCCCAACAAGGGTGTACCGCTCCGCTCTGGTTCTGACTCGACGAGCTTCCTTAGGGTCTTCGGGGAGGAGCCCATCCCTTAGAAATTCTACCAGGGGTTTCATCCAATTATCTTGAAGTTGAACCAGCAGTGACTCCATTGAGTAGGAAGTTTCTTCTTCTATGCTTGGTCTCAAAAGTACCTCAATCAGGACAGTCTGCTCAAGACCTTGTGGGAAAGAAGAGGCTAACTTGGAGAGGGCATCTGCTTGGGAATTTTTCTCTCTGGGGATTCGCCGAATAAGTGCCTCTTCGAATAGAACCATGAGATTTTGGACCATGGCTAGATACTTAGCCATTCGGTCATCTCGCGCTTCATACTCGCCCAAGACTTGATTCACGACTAGCTGAGAGTCACTAAATATGCGAAGGCATTGTGCCCCTGCTTTGCGGGCCATTTCGAGACCGGCTATAAGGGCTTCATACTCCGCTTCATTGTTGGAGGCCTTGAAGTTGATGCGGAGGGAGTATTGAAGAACGAAGTCATCTGAGCCTACCAGAATGACCCCGGTTCCGCTCCCTTCGGTGCAAGAGGATCCATTTACATATACCGTCCAAATAAGAGGTCCGTTTGCTGCTTGACTGACCTCGAAAATGGTGCTCTCAACTATGAATTTAGCTAAGGCCTGAGCTTTGATTGTGGTCTGAGGCTGGTATAATATATCATGCTGGCTCAGCTCGATCGACCACTTCATGAGACGGCCGGAGGTCTCTGGCTTGTGCAGAACTTGCTTCAGCGGTTGGTCGGTAAGAACGACCACCGAGTGAGACTGGAAATATAGGCGAAGCTTCCTAGCTGCCATAACTAAGGTGTATGCCATCTTCTCTAGCCTTGGATAACGAAGCTCGGCATCCCAAAGTACCTTGCTTACGTAATAGATGGGCTTCTGAGCCTTGTCTTCCTCCCTCACCAAGACAGTGCTGAGGGTTTGTTCGGAGGTAGCTAAGTAGAGGTAGAGTATTTCCCGGGGGATAGGCTTGTTGAGGAGATAGGGGTTGACTGGATAGGCTTTAAACTGATCGAACGACTCCTGCTGTTGTTAACCCCATTCGAAGCCCTTAGCCCCCCTGAGAGCCTTGAAGAAGGGAAGACACTTCTCCCTTGACTTGGAAAGGAAGCGCCCTATAGCTGCGAGGCGCCCGGTTAGCTTCTGAACTTCTTTCACATTTTTGGGACGAGCCATATCCAGTATGGCTTTGATCTTCTCGGGGTTGGCTTCATCCCTCTTTGGCTGACCATGAAGCCTAGGAATTTTTCCGACGAGACTCCGAACGCACGCTTGTCCGGATTGAGCCTCATATCATGTTTCCTTAATACATTGAACGCATCCTGCAGATCGGTGACATGGTCTGCCCCACGGATGCTCTTCACAAGCATATCATCAACATACACCTTCATGTTACGGCCGATCTGATTTTGGAAGACTTTGTTAACGAGGCGTTGATAGGTAGCGCCTACATTCTTCAACCCAAAAGGCATCACCTTGTAGCAGTAGAGGCCCTAATCGGTAACAAAGGAGGTCTTCGGGATATCCGAAGGGAACATGCGGATTTGATTGTATCCGTAGAAAGCGTTCATGAAGCTGAGAAGCTCATGGCCCGAAGTGGCGTCAATCAGGGTGTTGATGCTTGGAAGAGGGAATGGATCTTTGGGGCATGCTTTATTCAGGTCGGTAAAATCGATGCAGATTCTCCAGCTCCCGTTGGCTTTCTTTACCGTCACAACATTTGAGAGCCATTCGGGATAATTGACCTCCTGTATGAACCGAGCCTTAAGGAGCTTGTCTACCTCTTCTTTTATAGCTTGTTGGCGCTCGGGAGCAATTTGTGCCTCTTCTGTTGAACCGGTTTGGACCCCGGTGCAACACTCAGGTGGTGGACGAGAAGCTCTTCGGAGATTCCTGGCATGTCGGCAGCCGACCATGCGAAGAGGTCACGGTTTTTTCTAATACATTGGACTATGTCTAAGCTTAGGGCGGATGGGAGGGTCTTGCTGATAAAGAACTTGCGGTTCGGATCTTGCTCAGAGAAGAGCACTTCCTCCAATTCATCCACTGGCTCGGATGTTGGTCGGACACCGTCTTGGGGGATTTCAAGAGTTTCGAGGGAGATGACTGGACCCTCAGTAGAGGTCATGTAGCATTTGTGGGCCATTTCCTGACTGCCTCTCACTTCCCCTACTCCTGCCCGGGTGGGGAACTTCATCTTGAGGTGATAAGCAGAAGGGACGGCTTCAAGAGCAGCTAGGCCGGGTCCGCCAAGGATCACATTATAAGCAGCAGGGACATCGACGACCATGAAGTCCATCGGCTCCGTTCGGGTAGTAGGAGTTTTGCCAGCAGTTACGTCGAGGGTGATCATCCCTTCAATAGTCACTGGCACTCCCGTGAACCTGTGGAGTGTGTAGTCGGCGGGCTTAAGACTGTCCCGGGATAGTTTGAGTCCTTTGAAAGCAGCGAGGAAGAGGATGTTAACGGAGCTGCCATTGTCCACCAGGATCCTCTCCACTTTAAAATTCGCCATATGGAGGTTGATGACTAGTGCGTCACAATGGGGGGTTCGGACACCCTCAAGGTCTTCATCTGAAAAAGTGACCGGTACTCTGAGGCCTTTGGTGGGGGGCATGCCATGTACTGAGTTGACTTCCCTTATGAAAGCCTTTCGAGAGGAGTTGGAGGTGCCTCCCATGGGGCCTCCGCGGATGAGATGTAGGATGTGTTCCTCTTCGAACTCTGGAGTTTCATCGCGTCATTCAGGACGCTTGTTAGCCCCCCGAGGGGGAGGAGGGGGATCGGTCCGGTCCTTTCTCACAAATTTGGCCAGCTGCCCCCTTTGGATTTGGATGAGGGCCTCAATCTCGTTCTTCAAGGCCTGGCAATCATTGGTGTCGTGGCCATGGTCTCGGTGATAGCGGCACCACTTCTCTTTGTCCCTCTTCTTGCCAGGGGTGTTCATCTTCGGGGCGGGAGGTATCACCCCTTCCTTCTCAACTTCCATGAGAATAGTGGAAATGTTGGCGTTAAGAGGAGTGAATTTTTCGAATCTGAGAGGACGGCGGTGCTGTCCGCCATTGTCCTTCTGGAGCTTCTTGGCTCCCTCTTCTTCACCTGCTTTTCTTTTGGTTCCGGAGGAAGGCCCCTCAAAGGTAGGGCGATGCTCAGCTTCCTCAGCCCGGATATACTTCTCGCTTCGAAGAAGGAGGCCGGAGAAGTTCTGCGGGGGCTTCTTGGCGAGGGAGGACCGAAGGCTGGAGTTAAGGACATTTGACTGGAATGCTGCTGCAGCGACCGACTGGTCGAGGGAAGCGATGGACCTGGCTTCCGCGGTGAACCTTTTTACATAGTCTCTTAGCTTTTCACCCTTCTTCTGGTTGAGATAGAGTAGCAAAATGCTGGTCTTCTCAGTTCGTCGGCTACTCACGTGGGTGACGAAGAGGGTCTCGAATTGCTCGAAGGAGAATATTGAGAATGGGGCAAGGCGAGAGTACCATTCCCGGGCCGAACCCTTGAGAGTAGCGGGGAAGGTCTTGCACAGCAGTGCATCGGAAGCTTGGTGGATTAGCATGAGGGTCTTAAAGCTTTCGATGTGATCGACGGGGTCGGATTCCCCGGAATAAGTCTCGAATTGGGGAGGCTTGAAGCCTATTGGAACGGGCGCCTCCATGATGGTTCGAGAGAAAGGAGGTCGGCTTGGGCGGAGGGTCCTTCCTCTAAGTTCTTCTTCTCTGTCTAGCTGACCCAAGCGCCTCTCCATTTCGTGGAGACGATGGTAGACAGTGTCATCCCTTCGATGGTAATCAAACGAGCCTCTGGACTCGTCTTCGTACGAGGGAAAGCGGGGGCTACGACGACGGTAGCTCCGAGAGTGACGAGGACTAGGAATTTGCTGGGGGTTGCTAGGAGCTGGGGGAGGAGTTAGGGACCGTCGGCGAGGACTTTGGACCGGAGGAGGAGTGGGGACCCTGCGAGCATTGTTATTATTGGGTCGGAAATCGAGGGCTTGTAAGATGGTTGCTTGGAATTACTGGAACTCGGCACGAGTGATGGGTGCTTCATCGTTCCTCGGAGGTCGCCGACCATCAGGAGAGTGAGGTCTTCTCCTATGGTAGCTGGGGGATTCTCTGTGCCCTCGGCGAGGAGGGGACCTTCTGTAGTCTCGGGGATGAGGAGATCGCTCATTTGGACGTTGTTGACGGGAGGCTCCTTCTCGGGCCCACCTTTCATCCAAACGGCGGCAAAGATCATCTTCCTTCTGCCGATTGAGGATGGTATTGCGAAGGTCATCGGAAGCTCAGGGGTTGTGGGATGTCATGGAATCGGTAGACGGATTGTGCACGGATACGTGATCATGTTGGAGAGGTTGTTACTGAGGATTGGGAAGGGAGCCCCCCGCACCGGCATTCTGAGGCCCGGTCTGACCCCGAGGGGGTTGGAGGTTCGGATGAGGAGATTGGTCCTGCTGCGGGGCCTGATCAGATTGAGGAGGAAGTCTCGCCGGCTGGACAGTTTGGAGGGGAATCTCCTGTTGTGGTTGAGGAGGAGTGGGTCCACGGTTGGACCCTCTGGCTCTTAGCTTTCGGGGAGGTATGGCTGGGTAGATCTGACCAACGGAAAGAGGAAGGGCTGCTATTTGTTTGTTTCCCACAGACGGCGCCAATCTGTTACCGCTGAATCTGGTGTGGGGGCAAACAGATAGTATTTGTGGATTCTTAGGAAAACTGAATAGTCAAACCTTAACCTTTACCGTCGGAGTTTGACCGTTGACTCCCGCCGTTCACCTGCATAAAGTGCGAGATACCGGGGTTGATCCCGGCAATGCACCCTCCGACGCTCAAGTCAGTAATCAGAGAAGATTAGAGCGAGCGTAAATTGGCGAAAGATTGATTACCTCTTAATGGTGATGGATGGGGGGTATTTATAGCCGCCGTTGGGATCAGATTAGGAATGTAATCCCTAATTCCCAGTGAAAGGACAGATATGAATCAAGGCCGTTGATTAGGATTAATCAGAAACCCTAATTCTATCCTGCTGGACCGGATTTGCTGCGGATTGAAACCCGCACCCAGTTGGGATGGATTCGTTTGTGGGTTATTGGGCTTTTGGTAAGAAGACCCAGTACCCACTTTAGACCCGTTTGTAAGTGAAATTACCATGTTTCCTCCAGGTTTTAAGATTCACGTCTGATTTGGACGGTTCTGATTTAATCTTATTTTTAGCCATATCACCGCCCAAAAAAGGGGTTAGCTCCATGAGTCTTCACACACGACAATTATGCAACCTCCTCTTCAGGTCTTAGTCATTAGTCGAAATTAATGAATAAGAATTGTTGTTTCTTGCATGCATACCTCTGAGAAATTATAAATTAAATTGGGCTGACCTCGTCTTGATGAAAATCTACCACCTCATGATATACTTCACTATTTTAATTGTATGTTCTATGTTTTGACCTAGCTAATACGCACGTGAATTTGCAATGAGATGTGAGTGTGTTGTACTTAATTATTTTAAAAGTATGTTCTATGATTTTGAACTAATGGAAATTTGCGACTAAGGCGTGTGTTCATTGGTTGTTTTGGGGATTTTATCAAAATTTTGCTAGGGTTAGTTGGTTAGCTGCTTTCTTTCTCTTACCAGAGGGTGTGGATTGAAGACATCTAATCTTCAATTTAATGAGATCCCACCAACACCCCTTATTTTGTGATTGGACTCAAGATGTGATCCATTACAATAATGATAAAGTTCGGGGGCAAGCTCTGACCGGATTTATCGGCCCACCCTTCAGGGGTGTTGATGAGATCTCTGACTGTATGTACTAGTCATGTTGCCTCATGTTTTATTTATTGTTTGTAGTTTGTAGTTTGCAGGGACGAAGCTAGAACAATTTTTTTGGGGTGGGGGCAAAAAAATATTCTATAACTATATATATATATTGGTATTTTTTCATAATTTTTAGAGGGGCCAAACAATAAAATTTAATAGATTTAAGGATGGTTTTTTTTAAAATTCAAAAATTTTAAGAGGTTTTCTAAGATTTTTTTTTTGGGGGGGGGGGGGCATCCCGAGCTCCAACATAGCTCCGCCACAGGTAGTTTGTACTATAGCCCAGAATTCTGGATTTATTTTGTTAATCTCTATTTAATAAAATATGATGACCATATTCAAATTTGTTCTTTTTTTGAAAAAGAAGACATCTAATCTTCAATTACCCTTTTTTTTTGTATATCATGTATGTTCCCCCCATTTTCAATCTTAGATCTGCCTCCAAAAGCCAGCATCATAAACCGATCAGGAGTCCAAGAGTAAATTTTATGGCTCCAGATCATATAGGTAAAGTATTTTAACAGATGGAAGCTAACCCAACCTACCATAAATTCGTGCATGACTATTAATTAACACATACATCAAATAGTATACTAGCTAAAGTTTAATTACCTAGTCTGAAACTGAAAACCAAAATGAAAAGGACAAATAGAATAGTTTTGACATTAATTAGGGTTTAGTGTGAACCGGGACTCATTGTAATTCTTAATAATAAATATACAGATGTATATCTGATGGATGCTGCTTGTTTTTGGATGAGTAGGCAACAAGTATGAGTTGTTATAATTTATGAAGCGAAAAGAACGACACTGGCGTCGATCTGATCCTCGGGCTGGACGTCCGGCTCAGGAGTAGCAGGGGAAAGGTAGAGACTGGGTGCTTGGCTCGGGTCTTCGTGACTCGGCTCGGATCTTTGTAGCTCGGCTTGGCTCTTGATACCTGCACACTGCCTAGAAACACCGGAAGAGTTCCGAGCGACAGGCCCTCCGACGATTTAGTCAATCACTGAGAAAGCAACAGTAGCTAGGATTCAAGGGAAAAAAAGTTTATTACCTTTGAATGAAGGCGGGGGTCTGGTATTTATAGGCAAGGGCTAACGGGTCTCTGGTCTTGATGGGCCGGATCGGACCCGTTAGCCAGTGGGCCTGAGCTGACTAAAGCCTGCTAGGCCGGTTTGACCTGATGACCACAGGGGAGCAAAATTTGAGGAGATCTGATGGCCTAGATGGGGCCACATCATCTATACCATATCAGGAACCCAACACTCCTGGAGGGATGTGTAAACCAGCCATGAAGGAGTAGCTTTGTCTTTGTACGAAGAGCAGAGGGGAGTATTTGGCGAAGATGGATCATCGAGTTCCCGAGGAGTAATTGGGGTCGGCGCCAAGCAGAGCGCTAGTAGAGTCGCGACATAGAGCGTCAAGCGAGTCCGTTCACGAGAGGGAGTGGTTACGGTGGTAGGATGGGAAATTCCTTGGAGAGTTGACATGCCGAGCGTCGAGCGTCGAGCCTTGTGAGGAAAAGCAAGGTCTTTGCTCAAAGTACATGTCGAGCGTCGAGTGTTGAGCGACGAGCGACGAGCGTCGAGCATCGAGCGTCGAGCCCCCAGCCTGTAAGAAAGCTAGGGCGTGGCTCGAGATACATGCCGAGCGTCGAGCCCCCCCAGCCCGTGAGAAAGCTAGGGCATGGCTCGAGATACATGCCGAGCGTCGAGCTCCTCAGCCTGTAAGAAAGCCAGGCCGTGGCTTAAGATATATGCCGAGCGTCGAGCCCCCCAGCCTATGAGAAAGCTAGGACATGGCTCGAGATACATACCGAGCGTCAAGCCCCTCGGCCTGTGAGAAAGCTAAGTCGTGGCTCGAGGTACATGCCGAGCGTCGAGCACCCCAGCCCGTGAAAAAGCTAGGGCGTGGCTCGAGATACATGCCGAGCGTCGAGCCCCCTAGCCTGTGAGAAAGCTAGGTCATGGCTCAAGGTACATGCCGAGCGTCGAGACCCCCAGCCAGTGAGAAAGCTAGGGCGTGGCTCGAGATATGCGTCGAGCGTCGAGCCCTCGTAGCTTGAGAAAGCTAGGGCTGTGCTCGCTCTACATGCCGAGCGTCGAGCCTCCCTGTAATACCCCGCAAAATAGCATATAGTTATTTTTGCATTGTAATCCGTGCACGTCTGAGTATTGCACACGATTACATATTTTTCTAATGATAATCAGCTTTAATTAAGAAATTTCAGATACATGAGTTACTCTGAACCCGATGAGATAAACTCGGGATATCTTCTCAATTAAACTATAGATTGTCCCGTTTGTTTTGACCAGACAATTTTCGGGAGAAAATAATAATTTAGATTGTTATTATATATATATATATATTATTTAAAACCAAGTTAGTGCTCGAATTATTTTGGTGCATGATTATTGAATTGAATAACCATGCTTATTTGTGCTCTAGGGTTAGGAGCATTTCTTCTTAACCTAGGGTATGGTAACCTAGGGTTAAGCTAACCTTCATCATGATTAAAAACCCTTGGAACAAATCTTGATGAGATCCAAAGGTGGATTTTAAGCCATGTTGACTTCTTCTTGAAATTTCCAAGAAGCCACTTGAAGCTTCTAAAAGATTTTTGTTGGCACCTCATCTCACCATCCATCTTCACTAACTCCTACACTACCCCATCCTCCCCCCTCCATTACCATTTCAGGCCTCACCCAAATCCTAGCTCCCCTTCACTCCATAAATACCCACATCCACTCACTCTCTCATTCTTTCATCTCATCTTCTTGTTCTTTGTTCTTCAATAATAATATAAAAAGAGGGGAGAAAGGTGAAGTTTTAAGAGTAGAGAGTTGAAGTGGAAAAAGAGAAGTGTAGTAGGAGTTGGGCAAGTTCTACAAAGCAAGGAGCAATGAAGGAAGCAAGCTAAAGCTACAAGGAGATTTTCTTGCAACTACAAAAAAGTGGGTGATTCTCTAAACTCTAAAGATTACTTTTTATGTGTATGTAATTTTAGCATGTGGCAGAAGCTAAAAGAAGCTTGATTATCATGCATGAGTTATTGACATGCTAAGAAAGAAAGAAAAAAATATTTGGTATGGTAGAATATCTTTTAATGAAATTGTTAAAGAGCATGTATAAGTATGTGAGTTTGAGAATTTCTAGCTCTCAAATGGTTGTGAATTTTGGACCCAAATTTTTAGGACTTGTTGAGCTATGTATCTAGGGATTCCATGATTTTTTTTTTCATAATATTTGGAGTCCATTTTATAACCCAAACACCAGCCTAACTTTTGGACAGATAGCAGCCGAAGGAGCTGCTATTGTGTGAAATTTGCGGTGTCTCTCCGAATTTGTAACTCAGTACTATCTAGGTATTTTGATTTGAAAATTTTTGTGGATACTCTTGTATGTGTCTAAAACCATAGTCTTAAATTTTATAATTTTCTGAGATGATTTGATGCCTAAAAAAATTTGTAAGATACGACTGGTCTGGATGTCAGGACTGAACTGACTGTTTTTAGAATGAAGTTCACATGGCCATAACTACTTGTGTGTGTACGATATTGCTATGAAACTTTTGCAGTAGCTTGTGGCATGAGTCTATTTGACGATTCCCAAATTTTAGAATTTTTAGATGACATTTGATGAGGTTTCAAAAATAAATAGTGTGAAGTGGAAAAAGACCCTGTTGAAGAGCAGCTGAAATTTTATGCTATGATTGAGGAGTCACAACTCTTTGTGTAGGATGAATCTAAGTGCAAAATTTGGAAACAAGGAAATGGTATGTGTTTGGATTAAGAATCTAAAATTTCATGAGCTTTGGACTTAAGGTTGATTTTTTATGAAATTTAAAAGTAGAAGGTGGGTCGATCCGTGGTTCGGGGGTCGGTTGTTGTCACGCCTCGCTTCCCAAAAGGAATACGAAATACGGTACGTGACTAAGCCCAGCGGATAGTTTTCATCATCCATAAGCTGCACGGATCTACTTGACTCAGTACAACGGTAAATATAAAAATGTACTCAACCAGGCATGCATAAACAATTATAAATCAACAGTATTCATTCGCAACAATAATGAACATTCCAAACAAATATGAGATCTGAAATAAAACAATATTCTGGGACTACAAGCCCAAATAAAAGTCTCAATACAGTACATGAATAAAATAGTTCAAACAGAACATTAAGCAAAATTTCCAGCGCAGCTCAAAACTTTTGCTCACCAACTCCAGTAGGTAAGCGATCACAAAAACCTGCTCATATAGCGATTACAAGGAAAAAGGAAAACAAGAAAACATAATGCCCGTTAGATGCAAGTTCCGGACCGCAAGTAGTACAAGCAGGAAAATGAAAGGGAAAATAATAAAACAAAAACAAGAAGTACTGACATGGAGGAAAAGCAAAAGTAAAGATAGTCTATAGATAACAGGAAACAGTGGTGAACAGTGAAGAGTATAACAGTAACAGTAATAGTAAAGTCAAAAGTAACAGTAATAGGATAACAGTAGCAGTAACAGGATGTGACAGTGAAACAGTTATTCTTATGTCTAATGTTCATTACTATCTAGGTAGCACTTCATGCATCCCAAATTATGCCACATGGTTGCTACATCAAACAGTTTCGTTTTAAGATTTTGTAGAGGAACCTATAGGGCCGTATATTCAGACAAACAGTAACAGTAACAGTAACAGCAAACAATAACGGTGTCATGGATCATGCCCTCATGCATCCAGAGAAAAGCAGTCGGTACCATAATAAACAGTGGGAAAACGAATTCCCTTCTGAATACACATTTCTATATTGTCCACTACTAGATCTATTCCTTAAAAACCCCGGCTTAATTAGTTTTCATTATTATTAAACAGGTGTGAACGAACACAAACAGGGCTACAGACATGGCAAGAACAATGGACAAGTCTAAGATGAATAAGGAATACAAACGGATGACAAAAACAACCTATAACAGTCAAAACAATGCAACTTCCAGTTCTGGACAACAAGACACTATTGTACCAAACCTGATATTCCCGTTGCTATAGAACTGAAAATCGAGATCCGTCAGAAAATCTGAAAACTAGACTCTCCACCGAATCCAGCGCATATGTACAAGTCACACATCAGCCACAAAAATAGGGTTGAAAACAACATTTAATACAGAGGTTATGTTCAGTCAGAAAATGCAAAATCTTGTTTATAAACATAAAAAGGATTTGAAAACATCATAATTAATTCTGAGAAAAAACTGGAAGATTCCCTAGTATATCTATTCTCAACATATAAAATATCATGAAATTATATTAAAGATAGTAAAGTCAATAAAATTGGGAAAACAGAGTAATGCAACAAAATCTTAATTCTGAAAGTTCAGACACAGCAGTACCAAAACAGAGATAATTCACAAAATACAATTCGAAATCCAGATCCGTCAAAAGGGTAGAAAACTAGACAAATCAAACTACAGTTTATATTACAAAGTTTTCATAATAAACGAATAGAATCAGGTTGTAAACAAAATTCTTTGCTGAACAACATGCAGTTTGGAATTGGTTTCATAAGCATGAAATGAGATACAAAAGTCGTTAATTAATTCCACAAAAATTTGGGATTGATCCCAGTCATGTCTAAGCATACTCAGCAAAATATAAAGTTCAAATTCTACTTTTAATATCAGTTTTAAAATAATATTTCATTCACAAATCACATATATTAGAATCGGGAATATACGATATGACTGCAGTAAAACAACAATAACTCATGCATCGAAAATCGGAATTCAGATCCTTCGAAAGTTCTGAATACTAGAAAATAAAGCCTACAAATTATGTTCACAAATTTATTTGTTTTACTGATGTTAACAGGGTCGAACTTACTGTACAAAAATAGGGCAGCAGTGAAAGAAAAGTTCTTTTATGCATTTTATCAAATAGTTTAATTACAAACGGTCCAATCTAAGATGGCATACAAAGCATGGTATATAAGCAACTCAAATCAGCATGGCACGTGAATAAAAAATCTATAATAAGATAGTACATCATACAAACATCCATGAAGCAATCATCTACAATATATGATATGTCACAACAAACATAAACATCAAGATGTTCATATAATCTAAATTGTTTCATGCAATGGGTGACAACTACTGTGAACTAATCATGATCAAGAGATGAAGGAACGGATTGACAAACAAAATATATGATCATCATGAGGGTACAAAATAAATGAATGCAAGACTACTTACGGTATTTAACCTGTATGACAAAAATTACATACAAGCTACTTGCCTGAAAACGACGACGAAGATAAAGAATAGAATAACGGGAACGGATCCCGAACGACGAACACAACACGAACAAGAGACAGCATGAACCAACACAACACGGCGGTGCACGTGTTCACACGCACTCACACAAGCAGCAGCAAACAGCAAGAGTGTCGACAGCAACAAAGGAGATGACGGTGGCCAGCGGCAGCACAGCAACGGGCGGCGACAGCACGGCGGGCGGTGCTCGGCTGTTGTCGACCACAGCAGAAGACAACGACTGTAACCCCTGTTTTCCCCAAATCTGTATTTTCAGTGTATTTCTTTGTATTTAAATTTTTTTTTCTAATTTTTTTTTCCGCTTTCAAATTCTTTTGTCAAAATGTATTCTTGGATCTCCTATTAAAATCTGTTTTCGATCAATAATTTATTTGCAACTATTTTCTATGATTTTTTTTTATATTATAATAAAAATTCTTATTTTTGATACTATTACTCTTATTAGTATTATTTGTTATTTTATTGAATTTATATACCCATTTTTCCTTATTGGATTTTTCTTATATACCCATCTATCTATTAAACCCATTTAAACCCAAATACCCATTTATTACACCCAACCCATTAAGCTCGATCTCTAACCCATTACCCTATATCAATTACCTTATCCAATAACCCAATTAATCCAAACCCATTTATTTAAACCCAATACTACCCAAACCCATCAGCCGTTATACACCTAACCTAAACCTTAAAACCTAACTGCACCTCACCCATATATATATATAAACCATCAACAGCCTCTTCATCTTCCCCTAACCTTACTCTTCAGCCGCAAAAACCATGCAACCCTACTTCCATCCATCCCTTCTCCCTACCTCCCTCCTATCGTCGCGCTGCGCAGCGGCCAGCCACAGCAAGCTGCCACAGCCAGCCGGTGCACCTTGGCAGTGCACTCATAGTCGACAGTAGCCACGACCAGTTGCGCAGCCAAGCAGCAGCAGTGTTGCCGTCCCGCCACCGTGCCACCGTCGTCTCCCCATTCACCCCTCGCTCTCTCTTGAAGTGCATGTGTTGGTTCGGGGGCATTGTGTTCGTTGGGATGTGGGTGTTGAGTTCGCGTGCTCGTTATTAGTTCGTGGGTTGTATTCGTGTTTGGTTTCATCGTGTTCTTGTCCTTGGTCCGTAGGTTGTGCTCTTGCCGTTGGAGTGTGTGCTCTCGCCATTCTTGCCGTTGTTTGGTTGTTGATTTGTGGTGTGCGCTTGTGTTCTCCGTGCACGTGTTTTTGGTTGTTCGTTCGTTCGTTATTCTTGATCATTGGTTCTCGTTCTTGGTTCGTGTTTGTTCGATCTTGGTTGTGCCTCGGGAACCCATTCCTGTTATTCTTGCTTGTTGGTTCGTTGTTTCATCATCTACAGGCAAGTAACTTATACTCCAATTCATTTATTTGATACAAGTCAAAAAGTTCACATGTAGTATAGTTGGGTCGAGAGACGACTCTTGTTTGTGTTTTTCTTGATGGATTTTTCTCTATTGTGAAAACTTGACCATAGATGACTCACAACACAATATGGACATGAATTAACCTAGGATTCACCCGGTCTTGATTTTTGATCGTGTATGTGAGACTTTTGTTTGAATTCGTATTTTGGTTGAGACCTATGTGAAATATTTGGTGTGGACATGTTAATAACCCTAATTCATGATGTTTAGACACTTGGTAGACTCAATTTCATGTTTGGGTGTGTTTAGATTAATTTTCTTGAATCTATGTTGAGTTTGCTTTTAAGGGGAAAATCTGTATTCTGTCGCTATTCGGTTTTGTTTGCTGTTTTGGACTGTGTTAAAGTCAGTATCTTGATTTCGGTATAAAACATGAGTTTTAGATAATTTTTTCTATTTTAAAACCCCTCTGACCTTGCTTGATTTTGAGTTTGTATATGTGAGTTATGACTATTTTAGTACAGAGGTGTCGATCTTTTCCAGATTCTGTTTTTCGGTAATTTTGATGACAAATTATTTTAAAGAACTATGCTACTTATATTATTTTGATCCAAAACTTTGGTAAGTGTTTATTTATCTGGTTAGGGATTACCCAGAATTTTGGTGAAATTTATTGAAGAGTTTTATGTGTTGTTTCATACTCGTTTATGAAATCTATACTTGCTGTATTTTGCTCGCTGTTCTGTAAAGAACCTTATTTTCACTATGATTCCTTTTACTATATGGAAAATGTTTGTGAAATATGAAAGTTAATATATTTTATTTATTTTCATATCCCTTTGGCGGATTTGGATTTCGTTTCACTGGTTGCGAAATACTTCAGTTTTCGTACAGCAGTGTTGGGAATTCCAGATTTTCCAAAGTGTCGTTTCTTGATGTTTTGTTAATTTTGATGACTAAACTAATTTTACTGGAATACTATGAAACTTTAAATTCTGATTCTAGACATATAGGGGAATACCCCAGATTTTTCCTGAATTTATTTGAGAGGTTTTGATGCAGTTTTCCGGACTGAGAATTCGTTTTCCTATTTTCTGACTGAACATGTTTTCTGTATTCAAATCTGTTTTGAGTTATGATGTTGTGAATTACTATATTACTTATTTATACTCGCTGGATTCGTGTGGAAGTCTATTTTCCAGATCCCTCGACGGATCCAGATTTGGATGTTTTTAGTATCGGAAATCACTATTTTAGTACAACACTGTCGTGCTGTCCTGAATTAGAAAACTAGTTGTTTTACCCTGTTATGTGTTATCTTGTGCCTGTACTTGTTTATCTTGCACGTTGAACATGATACATGTTTATAACCTGTTATCCTTGATTTGTTTTGCGACACAAACATGCATGTCTGATTATAATAATAAATGATCAAGCCGGGGCTTAAGGGAAGGATCTAATAGTGGATAATTCAGAAACGTGTACTCAGAAGGGGCCCGTGTTTTCCATATTTGAAATTTGGTATATGATTTGGATTATTTGGAATTTGGTATATGATTTGGATTATTTGGAATTTGGTATATGATTTGGATTACTTGTCCCTGAGTACACTGCCCTCTATGGTCCACTATGAAATCTAAAGCAAAACTGTTTATTGTAGCAACCATGTGTTATAATATGGGGCGTATGAAGTGCTACCTAGGTAGTAATCACTAAAAGACTTGAACATGATACTTGAACATGATACTTAAATATGATACATGCTTGCTTGAACTTGTTGTTTGACTACATGATACATGAGATTTGATACTTGATACATGTTACATGATTACCTGTTTGCTTGTATACCTGTTACCTGTTACCTGTTACATGTTTACCTGTTTACTTGATTACTTGACACTTAATTCATGTCATTTACACTTGTTCACTTTGCCATACTAGTTGTTTATTTTGACATCATACTTATACCATATTGCTAGTTAGTTTTCCCATGTGCTCGTATCCTACATTATAAGTGGCTCATAACTTGCAATTAATGGGTACTTATTTTTCTCTTTCCTCTCTTTCCTGCATTCGTTGAATTGCAGATTTTGGAGAACATGTTCCAGATGGTATCGGTGACATGAAGCATTAGTGCTGGAATTTGTTATTATTATTTCTTGTAGTTTGCTTGAACAATAATTGTACTCATGTACTTGGATTTATTTTTGTATTTGGGCAATGTGACCCAAGATTATTTGTGTATTTCAGATCATGACTATTTGAGATTAATATATTTTATTTCAAGTATTCTTATTGGTATTTGGTTCATATGTGCATATGGTTGACTTTTCTGGCTTTCGACTCTGATTATATTGTGATATATTGTAAAGATTCTTGAACAGCTTATGGATAATGAAAATCATTCGTTGGGCTTTTGTCACGTAACTGTCAACGGCAGAGAGGAAGACAACAGCGACGAGGGGTTGGGGTCGCTACTGCTCGAATGGGGACAGGGCTGCACGGGGTGTGCAACGAATGAGGGGAAGAGGAAAGGGGAAGCACGGGGGTTGCAGGGTCTGCCGGCATCGGGGATCAATACGACGACAGCAAGGAAATGGGATTGGGAGAGAGAGAGATCGGTGTAGGGTAGGGGAACGGCTGTAGGTAGAGAGTAGGGATATTAGGGTTTGGTAATTAGGGTTAGGGTATAATTATGAGGGTTTATATAGAATTAGAATGGGTTCGGATCAACTGGGTAGTACCCAATAGGAAGAAAAAAGTCCAATATGAGACAAATAGGCCATGAATTAAGTTTAGACAATAAACAAGGTCAAGAACAAATTGTAGATCAGTAAAATGAGAATATAACGCTGAATCAAGCAAAAATGAATCACAAGGAGAAGAACAACACACAATCAAAAGGATGAAAAGAGATACAATCAGAAATAAAATAAAATAACCAAAAATTTAATTAAATACAAATAAAATACTAAATGAGTCACAAGGGTTACAGTGGTTCTCACCGTGGGCAAGGGCCGTAAATATTAAGAAAAAATTTGGAGGGGGGGGGGGTAGCTGAAGTCTTGGCCGAAGGTTTAAGACTCGAGAATTTTTTATGAAATCCCCTTAGGTGCTCGAGGTCCAAGCCTAGCGGCAAGGACGAGAGTAGATGATGTTCGAGCCGAGGGCTAGGAGTTGAGTGATTGAGGAATCCCACGTGGGTGCTCGAAGTCCATGTCGAGTGGTAAGGACGTGAGCGGATGATGTCCGAGCCGAGGGCTAGGAGTTGAGTGATTGAGGAATCCCTCGTGGGTGTCCATGCCGAGTGGCGACACGTGAGCGGATGATGTCCGAGCCGAAGGCTAGGAGTTGAGTGATTAAGGAATCCCTCGTGGGTGCTCGAAGTCCATGCCGAGTGGTGAGGATGTGAGCAGGTGATGTCTGAGCCAAGGGCTAGGAGTTGAGAAAGCTAGGCCTTTGCTCGCAGTGCATGCCGAGTATTGAGCCTCATAGCTTGTGAGAAAGCTAGAGTGTTGCTTGCTGTACACATCGAACATCGAGCCCCCAAGCTTGTGAGAAAGCTAGGGCGTTGCTCGCTGTGCATTCCGAGCGTCGAGCCCCCCAGCTTGTAAGAAAGTTAGTGCCTTGCTCGAAGTCACTGCCGAGCGTCGAGCCTCCCTTAGTTTGTGAGAAAGTTGGTGCTTTACTCGAAGTCACTGCCAAGCATCGAGCCTTCCTTAGTTTGTAAGAATACACTGAGAAATTTAGTGCCTTACTCGAAGTCACTGCCGAGCGTTGAGCCTCCCTCAGTTTGTGAGAATACACAAAAATTTGAACAAAAAAGGGAAAGAAATAATATTACACTTTGTTCTTTCAACTATTTTATGTTTACACAAAAGGGGTGGCGCGTACTGCCAATTACAAAGGATCAGTTACACAAGTTCGGTTACAAAAGAAGTCTAGTCCTCCCCTTCGAGGAACTTGATGAGGTGCTCTGCATTCTAGGGCCTCTTCACTATCCTGCCCCCCAGGTCTTCGAGTCGGTACGTGTCGGGGCATACCACTCCGGAGACCTTATACGGGCCCTCCCAGTTGGGGGCCAGCTTTCTCTTCTTGCTGGGTCGGATATAGCTAGTTTTCTAAGCACGATGTCACCTTGCTTGATATTGGTGGGGTGGACCTTTTTGTTTGTAGAATCTCTCGATCCGTTGTTGGTATATGCTTCGTTGGACGGTAGATTTTTCTCTAAGTTATTTGATCAGATCCAAATTTGCTCTGAGGTCGGTTGAGTTGGTCTCCTTATTGAAGCCCATGATCCTGAGCGAGGGGAGTCCAATTTCTAAGGGGATGACCGCCTCGGAACCGTAGATGAGGTTGAATGGTGATTCGCACGTGGGGTTTCTTCGAGTTGTTCGGTTTGACCAAAGGAAGCTCAGTAGCTCGTCGACCTAAAGTCCCTTGGGGAAATTATCCAACCGTTTCTTGAGCCCGTCAAGGATTTGGCAATTTGCATTTTCTGCCTTGCCATTTGACTGAGGCTAGAAATCGACGAGAAGCACTACTGGATGTCGATGTCTCTGCAGAATTTTTGAAAGTTCTTGCCGGTGAATTGGGCTCCGTTATTGGTGATAAGCAACTGTGGAATCCCGAACCGATAGATGATGTGCTTCCAGAAAAACTGTTAAGTTTGATGCTCCACGATCGTGACCAGGGGTTCCACCTCGATTCACTTGGTAAAGTAGTCGATGGCTACCACTAGGAATTTTCTTTGGCCTGTGGCTTTTGGGAAGGGGCCGACCAAGTCCATCCCCCACATGGAAAAGGGGGTCGGACTGGCCAGCGACTGAAGGTTGTCGTATGGAAGTCGTTTTACCGAGGAAAATCTCTAGCAAGGGCTGCATCTTCTTACGAGATCTTGGGCATCTTGTAACATGGTCGGCCAGTAATAACCGTGGTTTAGGGCTTTCCTAGCAAGCGATCTGCTCCCCATGTGGCATCCTAGGATCCCCTCGTGTAGCTCTTTCAGCGCGTATTTGGCCTCGTCGGGGACCAAACAGTAGAGATAAGGTCTTTCATCCACCTTTATGTAGGAGTGCTTGAAGAGTGTCCTATCGATCATAGTGAATCTTTCTGAGCAGATTCTAGTCCTTCTTGCCTCGGTTGGATCCTCAGGAAGTTCGCCCTCTGTCAGAAACTTTCAAATAGGAGCCATCCAAGTGTCCGGTTGAGCCTCGACAGCGAGGCATGGGACCTCGGGAAAGTCGATGCCAGGCTTTAGGAGAACTTTGATTAAGATGGTGTGGTCGAAGCCTTTGAAGGACGATGAGGCGCGCTTGGACAAAGAGTCAGCTTGAGCATTTTTCTCTCTCGGGATCCGTTCCACCGAGGCGAAGTCGAAGGTGGTTAAGAGTTGCTGGGCTAGTCCCAAGTATTGGACCATTCGAGTGTCACGAGCCTCATACTCCCCGATGATCTGGTTGACCACGAGCTGGGAGTCGCTGAA